>CM075764.1:4040000-5240000 GCA_037974665.1 Ehretia macrophylla | reverse complement strand
TTTCAAACGGATTAAAATTTTACCTTTTACTTCCACTGAGACCATAGAGGCATCTCCAAATTTAACATTGCCCTTGACAGTTTCATCGAGTTCTGCGAATATGCTCATTTGTCCAGTCATATGATTACTTGTACCTATATCAAGATGCCATGAAGTATCTCCTCCATCTTGTTCGCCATGATGAGTCATCAACAAGGTAATCTCTTCTTCCCTTTCTTGTCTTTCAGCAAAATTCGCTTTTTTCATCCACAACTTTAGGATTACTCCTACATTCATTAGCATAATGACCATATTTTTGACAATTGTAACATTGAACTTGCGATTTGTGATACCTTTGTCTTGAATAATTGCCTCTTCCATGCCCAGGTTTATGTGGATTTTGATTTTTCTCTTCTTGATTAAATCCTCCTCTTCCACCACGTCCTCGTCCTCATCCTTGGTTTTGGCCTCGGCCTCTACCATGTCCATGTCCACGACCACGTTCTTTTTGGCTTCCATCGTTGCCAAAATTTTCTTCTTTTTTCAAAGCTAGATTACTTTGAAGAACTTTTTCCAAGACTTCTTGGTTCTTCTTTTTGTGTCTTTCTTCATGAGCTTGTAACGAGCCCATGAGTTCATCAACGGACATGTCATCTAAATCTTTTGATTCCTCAATCGCTACAACAATATATTCATATTTTGGATGCAAAGAACGAAGGATCTTTTCTACAATACGAATATCTTTTAAATCTTCTCCATATTTTTTTAGTTGGTTAGAAACTACCAAAACTCTCGAAATATAATCTAAAATAGATTCACCATCATTCATATGGAGAGATTCAAACTCACCTCTTAAAGTTTGTAGACGAACCTTTTTCACCTTGTCTACCCCTTTTTGTGATTTTTGGAGAGTTTCCCATGCTTGTTTGGCAGTAGTCGCGCATGAGATTTTCTCGAACATAGTTTCATCCAAACATAGATGGATGATAGAGAGAGCTTGTTGATCCTTCTTGCGATTTTTCACCAATGCGTCTTTTTGATTTTGACTCAAAACTTCATCTTCGTTAGGTTCTACGTAGCCTTTATCTACAATCTCCCAAGCATCTTGTGAGCCAAGGAGAGTCTTCACACGAATAGACCAATTATCATAATTGTCCTTAGTGAGGCGAGGAAATTGAAAAGGAAACATACTATTCCCTATCATCTTTACCTAGCTCTGGATACCACTTTGTTGGAATATAGAAGAGGCTATTTTATCGTAAAGAGAAATAATATGGAGACTCTAAACAAAATCTTTATTGCTCTAATATTTGGTATGTATTTGGTATGACTACAATTGAAAGGACTAACCCCTATTTATAGATTCACAAAAAACCTATGTCAATTAGGATATGGTTCTAGGAAACCATTACCCACTAGGAAATACTATCTAGTCAAAAACAATTTAAATCTAACTAGAACTTATTTAATAGAGTCCTAATCCAAATCAAGTTTATATTCTAACAGTAACATGTTGTATGTAATAAGAAATTTTAAGTTCGAACCATGGTTTGGATCTCTATTGGAGCAAAGAAAAAAAAAATCAATAGTGCACTGATTTTCTAGCGGCAAGACTTTATCGTATGCCATTGGAATTTTAAATTTTTAAAAAGCGTGTTGGATCACTACAACTTGGGAAGTAGTTGAGATTATAGAAAAGCTTGCAAACTAATCTAGCAAAGCAAAGTTGAGATTAATTCTATGTTAGACAAAGCTTTCAGTGTTTGCAGCTAATTTATCTCTCTTCATAGTTCTTAATGTAAAGAAGTTTCGAAAATCTTGAAGAGATAAACAAGAATGACAGAACTTGGGAGATGTTAAATTGAATAAAACATATATATCTTGATAATTTGTGGCGTGATCCTTCAGATTTACATATCCTTTTCGTCAATGAAGAATTTACTACATACAAGTCCATAGTGGTAACATTGTATTCTAGGTTGGTTTCATTAATATCTAAACTAAGAAGACAAAGAAAATTGATTAATGCAGGTTAAATTGACAGAGACTATGCAAAAGCTCAATGGAAATAATGATCTGATATATGTATATATATATGGTCTCACGATTATTCTTGATGAAGAATGAAGTGCTATGTAGTTTAGGTCTACGTAAAAATATTTAAAACTAATAACAAGAAAACTAGTTTTTAGGTGTAGTGGTATGTCTCTTGCTATAAGTACGAGATATCGTGACATCAATTCTCGTGAGCGATATCATTTGATATATACATATTGTACGACTTAGGCCTCCCTTCAATTAAAAATAAAAATAAAAAACTTTAAAACTAGTAAGAAGATTAGATAATATTAATTCGTTTCTTGAGAAACTAATTCATAGTTCAATGCTTTATTAGATTTTTCTCAAGGCACCGACTATTTGTGATAATTGTGTCCGCAATTATAGAAATAAAATTTTCTATTCATAATTTGTTTTAAGGTGGGAAATTCTGCCACAATTTTTATTTTATTTTATTTTATTTTATAATCGGCCTCATAGCCATCTTTATTGGCACTAATAAAAACTATATAATAGTATCTTTTTCTAATAAAAACTAATAATTATAAGATGCAAAAATAGGATAAATTAAGGTGGTGAAAATTGATAATGTTAGTACTGACCTAGTGGAATTATACTTACCACAACACAATCTGTTGTTAATTAGTATTAGAATTCCTAGTTTGTTTAGGATAGGAAGACCATATATGTAATATTGGCGGTGAGATTTCCTATATATATATGTATGCAGCTACCCTTTCTCTCATTCATCACAAAAACTCATTAATTAATCCTTTTTGTTCATCAGCCACTTGCAAAACCCTTTTCTTTTCCGACCCTTTTCATCCTTGTTTTCTTTGTTCAACCCACATTCCCGTTTACCATGGCTATAGTTTCCAAAAAAGTTTGTTGTTTCGTGAAGAAGATTGCTTGCAAAGATTACTCTATGCTGAAGAAAGATGATGACCACAAGAAGAAGCCAATCCGAAAGGGGTTCTTCCCTGTGTATGTTGGTGAAGAGCATAAAAGATATATTATATCAGTTGCATGTTTATCATCGGTGCGGTTTGAGCATTACTAAGTCAATATGAAGAAGAAATTCAATCCATGCACTCACTTACTTTGCCTTGTTCAACTATGATGTTCGAGACAATTCTCAATCTTGTTAAAGCTGAGAAGAGATTATAAATTCAAGAACGATGAAGACAAAGGTGATGATCAAGTCATGAAGTTTCATGCACGTGTTGTTCTAAAATTCTGGACACAAAGTGAAGGTAATCTTATTTCGGCCTTTTATGACTTGCCTCGTGTTGTTTCAAAGATTTGGAGGAGAAGCGGTGGAGAAAATAAAAGGAGAGAAAAAGAAAATAAAAAAAATGAGAAAAAAGGAAAAAAAAAAAAGAAAAGAAAAAGAAAGAGGGAGTTTGAGCAATCATGAGGCACAAGCAACAATTTGGCCGCCACCTTCTTTGGAGGAATTCATGATATGGCTTATTCAAGAAACTACTTCGAAGTCTTCTTACAGTTTAGATTCAAAGAATTATTTCGTCAAAAATAACTTCTTGTAATGATGTACCATCTGATTTTATTAGTGAAGAACTTAACTTTTCCCGTGATTTTTTTCCCTCTACATTGGAGGATTTTCGACGTAAAATCTTGTTATTATTGTTTTATATTGTTGTTTTCTTATGTTCTTGTTGATTATATACGTCGACCAATGCATATATATATCTATATGTGTGTGTGCATATATTCATGTAGACATATATGTCTGCATGTGACTTATGTATATAATTATGAAGGTTTAGCCGATTTTGGATTAGAATAAGATACGTTAACTACTTTCCAGGTAAATTTAAAATTGGAACCAAGATCCAAAAACAAAACAGAAGCAATCTTGGGCAGAATTTATGGCAAAGAATATTATGTTCCATATTTTTCGTAATGTAATCGAATTAGAGATGCAATATTCCACAAATAATCACACAAGTCTAATTTATTATGGTGAAGTCACTGGGTAAAGATTGACAAAGAAACTGCAAATTTTCCAGCACATATAAATAATACTTATCTTATTCTTCATCCATCTCAATCTAAAATAACTAAGCAAATTGATGAGATACAATCTGTGTCCATGATCCAACTGTTGCTCAATCACTACTGCCCCTTTCCTTACCCCAGGGGTCGTTCTCATCATTTAAGTTTATTACGAGTACCATAGTACAAAATACAACATAACAACAAAGTCCTGTAATTATATGACATGAAATAATAATATATCTCATCTTGTACGCTGCTTATAATTTAGCAGTCCGGAGCTGTTGCTTCAGCAGAGGCCTAATGTAGTCATGGTAACCCTCGGGTACTATTGTTTCATTTAGGGGATCCTTCCATGCTGCCTCGTAAAGTTTTGGATACACGTTGCCATCATAGCGGCCCAGAATTGAACCAAGGAAGTGATCGGTGTAGTTGAATGCATCAACAAGTGTGATCGCATTTGGACGAACCTACCACGAAATCATAGTTTATAGATTCAGTGAGGATGATAAAGAGTCCCCTAATACAAATAAGACATGAAAATGGTTTTAAAAACAAACCTTGGAGTACAAGGCTCTGAGCTGCTCACTAGCAAGTGAAGCTTGTTTGGGGGTAATGCAGCTGGTGGCAAGGAAATCACCCTGATGTTTGTGAACTAGGAACAGAGAATAGATGCCGCAAAGCGCCTCTAACTGTTGCTTGAACCCATTCCCTGGAATATCTTGTTGCAATTTCTCAATAAACCTAAGACAAGAAGGAAAATAAATCACTCAGTGTTAACAATCGAGGAAAAAGAGAATGTTCAACCAAATATTATGCATTTGAATCCACATGAATTCACCAGCATATAGGTAAAAGTCGAAAGCAAAACGAAATTCACTGCCACACTTGTCTATCTACACCAGTAACTATGACGTCCCTGTGCATGAAGTGAAGTTTCACTTAAGAATTGAAATATATAAATCTCTATCTTTTACATATTACATTTTACGTGCACTGTAGCCATTTTTTCATAACACTACACTCTAGCAGGTTGGTAATTCCATGCAGTCACGACCCTAGTCGCCCCATCAGCTTATTATCATGATTTTCAGATATCTAAAAAACTTCCGACACTCGCACTGGATTTGGTTAGTGGATGTCCAAGCAGAATGATATCATCAACGACAAAGTGTTTCGATGAATAAAACCATCGGTTTGCCCAAAAAAAATATTGGTCCATTTGTAGAGATCTACGATACGTTTGTTTGCCGTAAAATATTTTAATTTTTTAATGTTTGGTAATATCGAAAAATTAGTCAACTAAAAAATATTTTTTAGTAAAAAATGGTGGTTACTTTTGCTCAATTTTTCAGTGTTTGATAACACCAGGAAATTGGTCAACTAAAATTTTTTTTCTAATCAAATATTACGACTAATACAAAATTTGAGAAAATATTTTCATGTCCTTTGGAAAAAGAAAATATTTTTCGAAACTCACCACCCCTATCCCTTACCTCCCGCCCCCTTACCCTCTACCCCCCACCCTACCTCATCCCCACCCACCCTCACGATTCACATATATATTATGTGTATATTTTTTTATAAAATCTAATGTCCAAAAATATTTTTCACTATACATTCAAACATTAGAAAATATTTTTCAGTATTCTATTTTCTAGATAAATATTTTATCTCACCAAGTTATTTTACGGCAAACAAACAGTGCCCAAGAAAATATTTTATTTTTCAAAAAAATATTTTCAAAAGAAAATATTTTCTACAACCAAGTTATTATCCGACAACCAAACCAAACCTAAGTAATTCAAAAAGCCCCTCTGATACATTTTTATTGGTAAATTATTAGGCATCCGATCACTACAAGAAAAATTATTTTCAACGACGGTCTGTTGCCAATTCGTTGTCAAATTGGCAACAGAAATAAGACGAAAACTTTGACTCTAAGCATAGTGACAATTTGGAGATGACGTGATAAGTCGTCTTCAAAAGTCTCCAGTTGGCAACTACTTGGAAACGACATCCAAATCATCTCCAATTAGCAACTACTTGGGACGACATACATAAGTCATCTCTAATTGCAGACTACTTGGAGATGACATAGATAAGCCATCTCCATTTGGCGACTACTTGGAGACGACATAAATAAGTCGTCTCCAAATCGTCTTGACCTCTAAATATAACATATTCATAGCCTACAGAGTTGATAGCCAGTATTTCTGGGCCATCTTGACCTCTACATACAACATATTCAACTTCAGCATTACATAAAACATTAAAGATAAGCAAGTTTCAAATTAAAAATAGAAGAGTTGAGTAAATAAAAACTCCAAAGGAGGTTCATGGCCAAGCGTAAAAATGTCCGAGTAACGGTGGAATAAATCTTCCAGTATGGAAGAAAGTGACTTTCACTTCTTTTTCTTCAATTGAGTCAAAAAATAATATGTGATGTTTTTTCCAATTTTTTTCTATTTCCATATAATATCCATAAAAAATAAACTGAATACTTGTAATTCAACAAACCCTCTGTTTTCTTTGTTTTTTTCATAAACACTGATTTTTATTTATTTTTGGATTAATCAAATAAAATTATAAAAAATTAATTTTGAACAAAAATTGTTTGGTCCAAAACACATAACATAAAGTATTTAATGTAATGCAAAATATAAACAATTAGTTATTTAAAAAAAATAAAAAATTAATTAATTTTGATAAAAAAAATTTATTATAAAATAAAATGTAAATCAAACATTAACCTTCAATTCTATTGATAATTAATGATTACATCTAAATCTAACAAAATACATCATACCAAGTACATAATACCTAACAACGTACATCAACACAAGTACATAACGAGTGGACAAAATACATCATCACAAGTACATAATAATATCATCTAGTTTAAGAACTAAGTTAATAATATTCTTGACTTCCAAGATGATGTTCTGAATATAAATATTAGGGAAAAAACTTGGGTAAATAAATTTTATACATTTGAAGTTGACGTCCTTGAGCTTCAGAAATATAATCGTCTTCTTTTGGTGGAACATTTAAATCAAGATGCGGTTTCACGACTTTGCTAAAATATTGATCAATTTTTGTTGTTGTGTTGTCTTTATCTTTACTTTGACAAAGAGAATATGAATGGTGTTGTTCTTCTTTACTCATGGTTGGGTGCCTGCAAGTACCATGGTCTTTTATTATTTTTGGCCATTCATATCACCAAGTTATCCCTTTAAGGATGATGTAGAGATTGTGATGGTAAATTATAACGATAACAAAACTTTAAAGTTTAATAGACAAGGATCGATGAAAAAAAGAGTATTGTTTTATTTTACGATAAACAAACGAAACCTAAGGTAACTCAAAAAGGGCCTCTGATACATTTTATTGGTAAATTATTGGGCATCCGATCACTACAAGAAAAATTATTTTCAGCGACGGTCTGTTTCCAATTCTTTGTCAAATTGGCAACAGAAATAAGACGAAAACTTTGACTCTAAGCATAGTGACAATTTGGAGATGACATGATAAGTCGTCTTCAAAAGTCTCCAGTTGGCAACTACTTGGAGACGACATCCAAATCATCTCCAATTGGCAACTACTTGGAGACGACATACATAAGTCATCTCCAAATCGTCTCTAATTACAGACTACTTGGAGATGACATAGATAAGCCGTCTCCATTTGGCAACTACTTGGAGACAACATAAATAAGTCATCTCCTAATCGTCTTGACCTCTAAATATAACATATTCATCGCCTATTAAGTTGATAGCCAGTATTTCTGGGCCATCTTGACCTCTAGATCAACATATTCAGCTTCAACATTACATAAAACATTAAAGATAAGCAAGTTTCAAATTAAAAATAGAAGAGTTAAGTAAATAAAAACTCCAAAGGAGGTTCATGGCCAAGCGTAAAGATGTCCGAGTAACGATGGAATAAATCTTCCATTATGGAAGAAAGTGGCTTCACTTCTTTTTCTTCAATTGAGTCAAAAAATAATATGTGATTTTTTTTTCAATTTTTTTCTATTTCCATATAATATCCATAAAAAAGAAACTGAATACTTGTAATTCAACAAACCTTCTGTTTTCTTTGTTTTTTTCATAAACACTTATTTTTATTTATTTTTGGATTAATCAAATAAAATTATAAAAAATTAATTTTGAACAAAAGTTGTCTGGTCCAAAACACGTAACATAAAGTATTTAATGTAATGCAAAATATAAACAATTAGTTATTTAAAAAAAATAAAAAATTAATTAAATTTGATAAAAGCATTTTATTATAAAATAAAATGTAAATCAAACATTAACTTTCAATTCTATTGATAATTAATGATTACATCTGAATCTAACAAAATACATCATCACAAGTACATAATACCTAACAACGGACATCATCACAAGTACATAACGAGTGGACAAAATACATCATCACAAGTACATAATAATATCATCTAGTTTAAGAACTAAGTTAATAATATTCTTGACTTCCAAGATGATGTTCTGAACATAAATATTAGGGAAAAACTTGGGTAAATAAATCTTTGACATTTGGGAAACAACAAGTTGATGTCCTTGAGCTTCAGAAATATAACCGTCTTCTTTTGGTGGAACATTTAAATCAAGCTGCGGTATCACGACTTTGCTAAAATATTGATCAGTTTTTTTTGTTGTGTTGTCTTCATCTTTACTTTGACAAAGAGAATGTAAATGGGGTTGTTCTTTTTTACTCATCGTTGCGGGCATGCAAGGACCATGGGTTTTTATTTTTTTTGGGCATTCATATCACCAAGTTTTTCCTTTAAGGATGATGTAGATATTGTGATGGTAAATTATAAGGATAACAAAACTTTAAAGTTTAATAGACAAGGATCGATGAAAGAATGAGTATTGTTTTTTGTGGACTATATTTTCCTTGGCAATAATTCCAAAGTTTAATTTATTAGCTAGGCATAAATTGACAATCAATTTCGAGTAAGTTGCATATTATTTCACATTCCAAAATTGATTATGAATACTGAGGCATATGAAGCATTTTGAGGATTAATCTTAAATATTTGCCATAATGTCTTGCAATATATATGTATGCTCTCATATTTTGTCAACATAATATAGTAGTGTTCTTGTAGGCGCATCCATGGAGTTTATTACTAGTTCCATTTGTTTTGTGAAAGTATCAAGCAATCATTATCGATCTAACAGTATACAGGTCCTTCGTAAATGAATCGTGAACTCTGAAGCTAAAGCAGTGGCTAGCTAGCTAGCTTTTGGCCTCAGGCCAATAGATAAGATATGCTTATTCTACATTAATAGAGACACCATACTCATATATTATATAAGGTGAATAGTCTTGAGTCCCTTATTATCAAACGAAATTAGTTATGATATTTTTTGCTCCAAAAACTATAGTTGAACTTTCCTGTGGTTCACCCGTTGATCCACACCGCCTCCCTTCGTCAAATTTTCAGTCATTTTTGACGAAAAGTGTGAAAATAGCGTGTAAAATGCAATTTTCAATCATTTTTAACATATTTAATAATTTTTAACGTATTTAATAATAAAATACAAACAACTTTTATCGTTGTTTCAAATTCAACGATGAAAGTTGTTTGTATTTTTTTTTCAATTATTACTATTATTTATTGTCAAGTAGGTTAAAAACTAATAAAAATTACATTTTATTCGCGCGTGGTACACATCCCATCAGTTTTGATGAAAAATTTGATGAAGGGGGTGGTGTGCATCAACGGGTGGACCACAGAGTAGTCTGATTATAGTTTTTGAAACACAAAAGAATCGTAACTAGTTTCGGTTAACCACAGGGAGTCTGGAGCTATTCTACCTATTATATAAACTGATGCTTAACAAGTCTTCCATCATTGGGGATAAAAAGACACTATACTATGGCTTATCTCAATTTCAAGATTATTTAATCAAGATCAAGACTGCCTACCATGCATGTCACAAATTGATTAATTAGTCACGATTATCAGATCTGACTCTCTTTCTCTAGATTGGATGTTCAACATCCCCCAAGAGCAATTGATAGTATACACAAAAACTGTAATGGGACTTTTTCAATCATACAAATAATTATGTTGTAACGTCGCAAATAAGGGTATAGTTACGAGAAAATTTGCAGTTTCTCTATCAATCTCTCCCTTGTGACAACACCGTAAAAGAGATTTATTTGATTGACTTCTCAAGACTTGAATAGAAAAATTAGTAATTTAGTAATAATTATAAACCGCTAATGTACCTTTGTTCTAGTAGTTACATTATCTTGGTTCAAAGTTTTTGCAATTTAATAAGTTGTAAAGAGTCAGAATTTCCATCTTATTCTAATTCAAAATAGGCACACCTTCTGCCAACTATCTGATCACGAATGAAATAGAATCCGACATGATTATATGCACAAGACAGATGCATACATATATATATGTCTACATGAATATATGCATGTATATACGTGTGTCGATGCATGTAATCAACAAATTAAAACACGATAAAACAATAATAACAAATAAGATTTTACGTGAAAAAACCCTCCAATGCGGAGGGAAAAAAACCACGGGAAAAGTTGAGTTCTTCACTAATAAAACCAAATGGTACAATGTTACAAGAAGTTATCTTTGACATAATAATTCTTTAAATCTAAACCACAATAAGCCTTCAAACTAGTTTCTTGAAGAAGCCATATCATGAAGCAATTTCCTCCAAAGAAGGTGGCGGCCAAATTGTTGCTCGTAGTTGCTCAAACTCCCTCTTTTTTTTTTCTCTTATCTTGTCTCCTTTTTTTTCTTTTTTCTTTCTTTTTTTTTCGTTTGTTTTCTTTCTTTTCTTTTTCTCTCTTTTTGTTTTCTTCCTCCACATCTTGAAACAACACGTGCCAAGTCAGAAAGGCCGAAAGAAAAGTACCTTCACTTTCGTGTACATAATTTTGGAACAACACGTGCACAATGAAACTTCATGACTTGATCATCACCTTTGTCTTCAAAGTATTTGAATTTATAACCCCTTCTCAGCTTTAAAAAGATTGAGAATTGTCTCAAACATGATAGTTGAACAAGGCAAAGTAAGTGATTGCATAGATTGAATCTCTTCTTCGTATTGAGTGAGTAATGCCTCAAACCGCACCGATGACAAATATGCAACTGGTATAACGTATGTTTTATGCAGTTCACCAACATACACACGGAAGAACCCCTTTCGGATTGGCTTCTTCTTGTGGTCATCATCTTTCTTCAGCATGGAGTAATCTTTGCGAGCAATCTTCTTCACGAAACAACAAATTTTCTTGTAAACTTCAATAGCCATGTGAAACTGTGAGATTTGGGACTGAGGGTTGAATAAAGAAAAGAAGGATCAAAAGGGTGGTGTTGTATGCTATGAAACGGAAAAGAAAAGGGTTTTGCAAAAAGGGTGGCTGATGAACAAAAAGATTAAGGAGTTTTTGTGATGCATGAATGAGAGGAAGGGGAGCTGCATATATAAGAGAAATCCCACTGCCAATTAATAGTCTTCCTATCCTAAACAAACTAGGAAGAGAGGAATCCTAATACTAATTAACAACAGATTGAATTAATCTTGAAGAGACGCATGCATTGATTTCAACTAGTCTTCTAATTAATTCTAAAGATACTAACCTAGACCTAAAACCTCGTTTTCTCATTGGATTTAAAAATTTTAACCTATATCTAGACCTGATAGCAATTCTTCACCAACAATAATTGTGATGCCACATATTACATATATTTAGCTTAGGAGAGAGATTGCTTTTCTTTAAGCTTTTGCATAGTCTATCAATTTAACGTGAATAATCAATTTTCTTTATCATCTAAGTTTCATATATATATATATATATTCGATCATAAAACAGATCAAGAATACACACTGTTACTACTATGGACTTGTAGCAAATAAACTCTTGTAGTGAAATAGAAACACACACAAAATAAATTATTTGGAGGCAACAAAGGAGAAGATATAAGGCAAAGGAGAAGCTTTAACTTAAGATCAAGCTCAAAATTTAGTTGATAATGAGTGTTTTGCTCTGCGATATTTTGTGGCCATTATTTTAAGGACAACGTCCGGTCAGAGAAACTTGACAATGTTTATACTTGTGGTATACATGTGATCCACAGTAAGGGTATAAATGTGATCTACAGTAAGGAAATGAATAACTGAGGTTCAAGAGTTGGGTAGAATAGTCGAACATCAACCTGTTATATTTAAAAGTTATGAATTTGAACTATGACTTTAACCTTGTAAAGTAAAAAAAAAAAAAAGAAAAAAAAAGAAAGAGAAGTTGAAGAATCTGAGTCCATTGAAGTGACTCAAATTTTCCTTTCAATGAAAATATGTTTCAAAGCAATATTGTTTTTCTGTATGCTACGATATATTTTCTATTTGTGCTTCCAGAAATTAGCTTAATATTTAATAGGTGTACGTGGAAAAATAAAGTATTATCTACTATGAAAATTAGTTCAAATCCATTGCAATATAGACAAAAATAGCAAAAAGAGAAGAAAGAAAATTTACAAGAGAATATCTTTAATTTAGGCATATGCCTAAACAATATTTGATGAAGAGGACTCATATGAATTAATAATCTCAAAGCATGGAAGGTATCGCATAGAGTTACTTTTTGATATGATTAGAACAATTAAATATAGGGATCAAATAACTGAATCATGCATACTTGATTTCCTTGGTAACTTTATAACGTTAGGTTAGAATTAATCCAAATCTACGAAATTGTTGCAATGCGCCCTTACATCTTATGTTTCACGTGTGATGCCAAAAGATTGGTACGGTGCATATAATTTTTCAGCCTGAGGCCTGAGGAAAAAATTTGTTATGTAGTGCATAATTGAGTTACATGAGCATAGAGCTGTGGATTGAGACAACTCATTTTCTGGCCAGTAAATGTGAAAAGCAGAAAATATAAATGAACTGTAATGAAGAATAACATATACGGAAATATTGAACAAAATAACAATGATGGTTACTTAAGATAACGATGCGAAATAATATATATATATATATAGGAGGAGGCTGTGTCAAATATAACGTCCGTAAATTTGGAAATGAACAAATTAAACAGTAATATTAATGTTTACTTTGAACAACAATGTGAAATATATAATAGGGGGGGTGTGTCAAATATAACGAAAGGGCGGTGTTTTTCCTCTTTGCAATATTCCATAAAATTGTTGATTTCCTTTCCCCAATGGCAATTTGATAGATGAAACTTGAGGAGATTTTATTAATAACAATAACAAAAAATAAACTACATTAATTAATCAAAATATTAATTGCATTCACACACATGCATATTGTAGTATCTTAACAAATCTCGTATCTTAATATTAATTCTCAAAATTGCAATTAACAAGTTCGACAACGTAACACAAATTATCTGAAAAATTAAGGTGGCAATAACAAACATAGCTAAATCACGAGTGAATAAAATCAAGTGGTAAATCACAATATTAAATATATACTTGTCTAAATATATTGAACCTTAATTATAATTAATTAAGTAGTGATTTTTTTTATTTTTTTTATTTTTCCAATTTCATCGCCTTGGCACATAAACTCGAGCCAACAAATGCTTTCCTTTGATGGAGAACTTGGCCTTGGATTGTCCATTGAGAATGAAAGGGATAATGGAATAGGACTTGAATATTGCTCGTCCATACAATGGTGGACGCCCTCCGCCTGCTTGCTTTACAACCATATCTTGTACCACATCACCCTAATTCCTGAAAATCTCCAAACTTTCATCAACTTACATACAGAGTGTACGTTTGATGTGTGACCACATTTTGTTTGTGTTTGTTTTTTGTTTGCCGGGCCGAAGGTATGTAACGACTTGGAATTTTAGGAGTAGAGTTAACAACAAATTTAAAAGAACATAATAGAATTATATTGAAATGCAAAGCTTAAAGAAATTACAAAAAAGATACAAATAGAAGATAGTTGTTTTTGCTTAGTTTTGCTTTGTTACTATCCACAAGGATATATAGTGCTCTTCATGTCATATGCTCAATGTCTAACAGATTCTAACTAACAGGGCACGTGTGTGCTCTTTCTCACAACTGGGCTAAGATGATCAACAACTGTATTGGGCTCGGTAATTTGGGTTGGGGCGTTATTATTAGTAGAGCAACCCACCACTATCGAGTTCATAAAATTACCTCCCCCTTTTGAGAGAACCTTGTTCTCAAGGATCAAATTGAAAACATGCAGATTATCCCCGAAAAGTTTAACTTGAGCTGTTGTTATATCATCCCGAACTCCAACGAATGCTTCGAATGTGGCCTTGTAGCCAAAAAGTGCATCTTCATAGGTCTCATAGGGGTCAATAGTAACATCCAACTTAGAATCCAACTCCATCCAAAACAAACTTGGTTGACGAACATGGTTTATGCGGCGTTAATGTGCTAGCTTGTCGAGCATTTGACAAACTCACACCATCCATTTCAAATAGGATTTGTCCCGTGGACACACGAGCAACCCAACCCGTAGGATTTCCTTTTCCTCTTCCCATTCTTACTTCTGTAGGTTTCTCAGTAATAGAGAGATCTGCGAGAACTCTTACCCAGCATTATCAGAGTCATAGTAATTAGTTGGAAGGAAGGCATCTGCCTTGTTATGAAGAAGCCATGTTAACCAATCTCTTAAAGATAGATTGTTGTTCCAAAGCTGCAATTGAAAAATGTTATCCATGCTTCTTGTAGCTTTAATAATTAACTCCATTGCCTCCATGTCTTGTGTTACGTCAACAAATGATAATGGGCATTTGTTGTGTCTGCCTTGTGTTCCTTGCAAATGATAATGGGCATTTGTTGTTTGAGCACCTTGTGTTCTTTGCAAATTACACTCCCGTCTACAAGGACCAACCAACAACATGAGACCAGCAAAATTGCGCTTTACACCAGCCTCTGGTCGCATGTTTGATAGTTGAGCATATAGTGTTAGAACTGCCTGTATTTGAATGAAGACACCAGCAAAATTGTATTTTTCAAACATGGTCTCAACCATCTTTTTGCTATTCTTGGATGGATTCAGAGGCGGGACAGTGAGTAGAATTTTACACTCTGGTGGATTTATATTCATTTCACTATAAAATGCGTGGTCCCACACATGGCCCATAACGTCCTAGTTTTGGACTATGCCATGGTTGACTGGACAAGAAATATCCAACTGGTGCCACCATTGTAGACAAGCATCACCAACAATAATATCCTTGAGCTCCTGTTCCATGAGAGACACTTCATAGATATCCGACTTAGCAGAACTCCTCTATGCCTGCAACTGCTCAAGTGTCTTAGAAAGAGAAGGAAAGATCCACAAGATAAAAAATGCATCCATTTTGTTGTTCCTTCTGAACAATTGTAGCCCTTAACTTAGTTGGCATATCATTTTTCCCATTTTTGTCCGCAAACAGATTACATATCATAATCAAATAAGTATCAATTGTCCCCAAGATTTCACCAACTTGTTCAAAAACTTTTTCTTCTTTCTCATTGTCCTCTCGAAGCCTTTCCCCTTCCTCAGCATTAATAGTATCATCTTCCATAAAACGTTTGGCTTCCTTGAGGAACTCCCCTGCAAACAGAACTTCCTGTAGTTCAAGTTTGTATGCGCGACGCTGCTTGATTGCTGATGCATCAGAAACTTCACTTGAGGCCTCAAAATGAGACTCGAATGTTTCAATAGGTTCTTCTCCCTTTCCATTTTCCATAGGCATTTCTCCAAATTCATAACTGTTATCGGTCATCGCCAATTTCTTAGTAGAATGCAGATCTGGAATTCTCAATTGTTTATTCATTCAGAATAGCCACTAAACACCTCATAGCTTCAAGCTTCATGGTTGCCTCTTGAGGCAGCAACAGTGAAGTTGCAGTACCAGGCGGCACACCTTGAGCAGTTTTAAATAGTCCGTTGACCATTCCCTCAATTATGTTCGAAGAATTGACTTCACAATCATAGTGAATGAATATGTCCACCAATATCTGGGAATCAATGCAGAGCTTCTCAAGAAAGACAAGCACAATCATCTTCTGCTGAAAATTTGGTTGAGCAACATTCTCCAATACTCTAAGGACAATCATAGGTAAAAGTACTCCAGTCTCTACCTGCAGTCCAGCTCTAAATCTCGACACTAGTGCCTTTGACAACCTCAACTTTTGCACTGACTGCTCCTCCAACCAAATGCAAGTCATCTCAATAACCTTCTCATTCCAATACACGCTCCACAGAATCCACCACGGAAGATTTACTAGCTCATCAAACAGGTCGTTCGCAACAAAACCTCCACACTTGACATACCCACCATAACGTGCGAACCACGACACCGAACTTCTCTGCATTTATGAAGCGTTGAGATTTGTGTTTGTGACTTTTGGGGCTTATACAACGAACCAACTTCGATAACATGACGCTCTACACAAAAATTTATTTACCTGACCCCTAAAATTGTAATATATAGTTGGTAAAAGATTTTGATGCTTTTAATTAACAATAATTAAGCGCTCCTTTTAAGCATTTTTTTTTGCTCATTATGGCCGAAAAAAAAATATAAAAAGAATCATGCTTTCATTATTCTTCAAGAAATAGAAATATAATAAGGTATGTTTTGTTCAATTTAACATCGCATTGAATAGTTAAAATTGCTAATGTGACCCAAATGTTGGGTAGAATAATCAGGTGATAACATGTTGTATGTAATAAGAAATTTTAAGTTCGAACCATGGTTTGGATCTCTATTGGAGCAAAGAAAAAAAAAATCAATAGTGCACTGATTTTCTAGCGGCAAGACTTTATCGTATGCCATTGGAATTTTAAATTTTTAAAAAGCATGTTGTATCACTACAACTCGGGAAGTAGTTGAAATTATAGAAAAGCTTGCAAACTAATCTAGCAAAGCTAAGTTGAGATTAATTCTATGTTAGACAAAGCTTTCAGTGTTTGCAGCTAATTTATCTCTCTTCATAGTTCTTAATGTAAGGAAGTTTCGAAAATCTTGAAGAGATAAACAAGAATGACAGAACTTGGGAGATGTTAAATTGAATAAAACATATATATCTTGATAATTTGTGGCGTGATCCTTCAGATTTACATATCCTTTTCGTCAATGAAGAATTTACTACATACAAGTCCATAGTGGTAACATTGTATTCTAGGTTGGTTTCATTAATATCTAAACTAAGAAGACAAAGAAAATTGATTAATGCAGGTTAAATTGACAGAGACTATGCAAAAGCTCAATGGAAATAATGATCTGATATATGTATATATATATGGTCTCACGATTATTCTTGATGAAGAATGAAGTGCTATGTAGTTTAGGTCTACGTAAAAATATTTAAAACTAATAACAAGAAAACTAGTTTTTAGGTGTAGTGGTATGTCTCTTGCTATAAGTACGAGATATCATGACATCAATTTTCGTGAGCGATATCATTTGATATATACATATTGTACGACTTAGGCCTCCCTTGAATTAAAAATAAAAATAAAAAAAAAACTTTAAAACTAGTAAGAAGATTAGATAATATTAATTCGTTTCTTGAGAAACTAATTCATAGTTCAATGCTTCATTAGATTTTTCTCAAGGCACCGACTATTTGTGATAATTGTGTCCGCAATTATAGAAATAAAATTTTCTATTCATAATTTGTTTTAAGGTGGGAAATTCTGCCACAATTTTTTTTTTTTTTTTTTTTTTATAATCGGCCTCATAGCCATCTTTATTGGCACTAATAAAAACAATATAATAGTATCTTTTTCTAATAAAAACTAATAATTATAAGATGCAAAAATAGGATAAATTAAGGTGGTGAAAATTGATAATGTTAGTACTGACCTAGTAGAATTATACTTACCACAACACAATCTGTTGTTAATTAGTATTAGAATTCCTAGTTTGTTTAGGATAGGAAGACCATATATGTAATATTGGCGGTGAGATTTCCTATATATATGTATGCAGCTACCCTTTCTCTCATTCATCACAAAAACTCATTAATTAATCCTTTTTGTTCATCAGCCACTTGCAAAACCCTTTTCTTTTCCGACCCTTTTCATCCTTGTTTTCTTTGTTCAACCCACATTCCCGTTTACCATGGAAATAGTTTCCAAAAAAGTTTGTTGTTTCGTGAAGAAGATTGCTTGCAAAGATTACTCTATGCTGAAGAAAGATGATGACCACAAGAAGAAGCCAATCCGAAAGGGGTTCTTCCCTGTGTATGTTGGTGAAGAGCATAAAAGATACATTATACCAGTTGCATGTTTATCATCAGTGCGGTTTGAGGCATTACTAAGTCAATATGAAGAAGAAATTCAATCCATGCACTCACTTACTTTGCCTTGTTCAACTATGATGTTCGAGACAATTCTCAATCTTGTTAAAGCTGAGAAGGGATTATAAATTCAAGAATGATGAAGACAAAGGTGATGATCAAGTCATGAAGTTTCATGCACGTGTTGTTCCAAAATTCTGCACACAAAGTGAAGGTAATCTTATTTCGGCCTTTTATGACTTGCCTCGTGTTGTTTCAAAGATTTGGAGGAGAAACGGTGGAGAAAATAAAAGGAGAGAAAAAGAAAATAAAAAAAATGAGAAAAAAGGAAAAAAAAAAAAAGAAAAAAAAAAGAAAGAGGGAGTTTGAGCAATCACGAGGCACAAGCACCAATTTGGCCGCCCCCTTCTTTGGAGGAATTCATGATATGGCTTCTTCAAGAAACTACTTCGAAGTCTTCTTACAGTTTAGATTCAAAGAATTATTTCGTCAAAAATAACTTCTTGTAATGATGTACCATCTGATTTTATTAGTGAAGAACTCAACTTTTCCCGTGGTTTTTTTCCCTCTACATTGGAGGGTTTTCCACGTAAAATCTTACTTTTTATTATTGTTTTATATTGTTATTTTCTTGTGTTCTTGTTGATTATATAGGTCGACCAATGCATATATATATCTATATGTGTGTGTGCATATATTCATGTACACATATATGTCTGCATGTGACTTATGTATATAATCATGAAAGGTTTAGCCGATTTTGGATTAGAATAAGATACGTTAACTACTTTCCAGGTAAATTTAAAACTTGGAACCAAGATCCAAAAACAAAACAGAAGCAATCTTGGGCAGAATTTATGGCAAAGAATATTATGTTCCATATTTTTCGTAATGTAATCGAATTAAAGATGCAATATTCCGCAAGTAATCACACAAGTCTAATTTATTATGGTGAAGTCACTGGGTAAAGATTGACAAAGAAACTGCAAATTTTCCAGCACATATAAATAATACTTATCTTATTCTTCATCCATCTCAATCTAAAATAACTAAGCAAATTGATGAGATACAATCTGTGTCCATGATCCAACTGTTGCTAAATCACTACTGCCCCTTTCCTTACCCCAGGGGTCGTTCTCATGGTTTAAGTTTATTACGAGTACCATAGAACAAAATACAACATAACAACAAAGTCCTGTAATTATATGACATGAAATAATAATATATCTCATCTTGTACGCTGCTTATAATTTAGCAGTCCGGAGCTGTTGCTTCAGCAGAGGCCTAATGTAGTCATGGTAACCCTCGGGTACTATTGTTTCATTTAGGGGATCCTTCCATGCTGCCTCGTAAAGTTTTGGATACACGTTTCCATCATAGCGGCCCAGAATTGAACCAAGGAAGTGATCGGTGTAGTTGAATGCATCAACAAGTGTGATCGCATTTGGACGAACCTACCACGAAATCATAGTTTATAGATTCAGTCAGAATGATAAAGAGTCCCCTAATACAAATAAGACATGAAATTGGTTTTAAAAACAAACCTTGGAGTACAAGGCTCTGAGCTGCTCACTAGCAAGTGAAGCCTGTTTGGGGGTAATGCAGCTGGTGGCAAGGAAATCACCCTGATGTTTGTGAAATAGGAACAGAGAATAGATGCCGCAAAGCGCCTCTAACTGTTGCTTGAACCCATTCCCTGGAATATCTTGTTGCAATTTCTCAATAAACCTAAGACAAGAAGGAAAATAAAACACTCAGTTTTAACAATCGAGGAAAAAGAGAATGTTCAAACAAATAGCATGCATTTGAATCCACATGAATTCACCAACATATAGGTAAAAGTCGAAAGCAAAACGAAATTCACTGCCACACTTGTCTATCTACACCAGTAACTATGACGTCCCTGTGCATGAAGTGAAGTTTCACTTAAGAATTGAAATATATAAATCTCTATCTTTTACATATTACATTTTACGTGCAATCTAGCCATTTTTTCATAACACTACAGTCTAGCAGGTTGGTAATTCCATGCAGTCACGACCCTACTCGCACCATCAGCTTATTATCATGATTTTCAGATATCTAAAAAACTTCCGAGACTGGCACTGGATTTGGTTAGTGGATGTCCAAGCAAAACGATATCATCAACGACAAAGTGTTTCGATGAATAAAACCATCGGTTTGCCCAAAAAAAATATTGGTCCATTTGTAGAGATCTACGCTACGTTTGTTTGCCGTAAAATATTTCAATTTTTTAATGTTTGGTAATATCGAAAAATTAGTCAACTAAAAAATATTTTTTAGTAAAAAATGGTGGTTACTTTTGCTCAATTTTTCAGTGTTTGATAACACCAGGAAATTGGTTAACTAAAAATTTTTTTCTAATCAAATATTACGACTAGTACAAAATTTGAGAAAATATTTTCATGTCCTTTGAAAAAAGAAAATATTTTTCGAAACTCACTCACCCCTATCCCTTACCTCCCGCCCCCTTACCCTCTACCTCCTACCCTACCTCATCCCCACCCACCCTCACGTTTCACATATATATTATGTGTATATTTTTTTATAAAATCTAATGTCGAAAAATATTTTTCACTATACATTCAAACACTAGAAAATATTTTTCAGTATTCTATTTTCTAGATAAATATTTTATTTCACCAAGTTATTTTACGACAAACAAACAGTGCCGAAGAAAATATTTTATTTTTTAAAAAAATATTTTCAAAAGAAAATATTTTCTACAACCAAGTTATTTTATGACAAACAAACGAAACCTAAGTAACTCAAAAAGGGCCTCTGATACATTTTTATTGGTAAATTATTAGGCATCCGATCACTACAAGAAAAATTATTTTCAACGACGGTCTGTTGCCAATTCGTTGTCAAATTGGCAACAGAAATAAGACGAAAACTTTGACTCTAAGCATAGTGACAATTTGGAGATGACATGATAAGTCGTCTTCAAAAGTGTCCAGTTGGCAACTACTTGGAAACGACATCCAAATCATCTCCAATTAGCAACTACTTGGGACGACATACATAAGTCATCTCTAATTGCAGACTACTTGGAGATGACATAGATAAGCCATCTCCATTTGGCGACTACTTGGAGACGACATAAATAAGTCGTCTCCAAATCGTCTTTACCTCTAAATATAACATATTCATAGCCTACAGAGTTGATAGACAGTATTTCTAGGCCATCTTGACCTCTACATACAACATATTCAGCTTCAGCATTACATAAAACATTAAAGATAAGCAAGTTTCAAATTAAAAATAGAAGAGTTGAGTAAATAAAAACTCCAAAAGAGGTTCATGGCCAAGCGTAAAAATGTCCGAGTAACGGTGGAATAAATCTTCCATTATGGAAGAAAGTGACTTTCACTTCTTTTTCTTCAATTGAGTCAAAAAATAATATGTGATTTTTTTTTTCCAATTTTTTTCTATTTCCATATAATATCCATAAAAAATAAACTAAATACTTGTAATTCAACAAACCCTCTGTTTTCTTTGTTTTTTTCATAAACACTGAATTTTATTTAATTTTGGATTAATCAAATAAAATTATAAAAAATTAATTTTGAACAAAAATTGTTTGGTCCAAAACATGTAACATAAAGTATTTAATGTAATGCAAAATATAAACAATTAGTTATTTAAAAAAAATAAAAAATAAATTAATTTTGATAAAAAAATTTATTATAAAATAAAATGTAAATCAAACATTAACCTTCAATTCTATTGATAATTAATGATTACATCCGAATCTAACAAAATACATCATCACAAGTACATAATAATATCATCTAGTTTAAGAACTAAGTTAATAATATTCTTGACTTCCAAGATGACGTTCTGAATATAAATATTAGGGAAAAAACTTGGGTAAATAAATTTTAGACATTTGAAGTTGACGTCCTTGAGCTTTAGAAATATAATCGTCTTCTTTTGGTGGAACATTTAAATCAAGATGCGGTTTCACGACTTTGCTAAAATATTGATCAATTTTTTTTGTTGTGTTGTCTTTATCTTTACTTTGACAAAGAGAATATGAATGGTGTTGTTCTTCTTTACTCATGGTTGGGTGCCTGCAAGTACCATGGTCTTTTATTATTTTTGGCCATTCATATCACCAAGTTATCCCTTTAAGGATGATGTAGAGATTGTGATGGTAAATTATAACGATAACAAAACTTTAAAGTTTAATAGACAAGGATCGATGAAAAAAAGAGTATTGTTTTATTTTACGATAAACAAACGAAACCTAAGTAACTCAAAAAGGGCCTCTGATACATTTTATTGGTAAATTATTGGGCATCCGATTACTACAAGAAAAATTATTTTCAGCGACGGTCTGTTGCCAATTCTTTGACAAATTGGCAACAGAAATAAGACGAAAACTTTGACTCTAAGCATAGTGACAATTTGGAGATGACATGATAAGTCGTCTTCAAAAGTCTCCAGTTGGCAACTACTTGGAGACGACATCCAAATCATCTCCAATTGGCAACTACTTGGAGACGACATACATAAGTCGTCTCCAAATCGTCTCTAATTACAGACTACTTGGAGATGACATAGATAAGCCGTCTCCATTTGGCAACTACTTGGAGACAACATAAATAAGTCATCTCCTAATCGTCTTGACCTCTAAATATAACATATTCATCGCCTATTAAGTTGATAGCCAGTATTTCTAGGCCATCTTGACCTCTAGATACAACATATTCAGCTTCAACATTACATAAAACATTAAAGATAAGCAAGTTTCAAATTAAAAATAGAAGAGTTAAGTAAATAAAAACTCCAAAGGAGGTTGATGGCCAAGCATAAAGATGTCCGAGAAACCATGGAATAAATCTTCCATTATGGAAGAAAGTGGCTTCACTTCTTTTTCTTCAATTGAGTCAAAAAATAATATGTGATTTTTTTTTTCAATTTTTTTCTATTTCCATATAATATCCATAAAAAAGAAACTGAATACTTGTAATTCAACAAACCCTCTGTTTTCTTTGTTTTTTTTCATAAACACTTATTTTTATTTATTTTTGGATTAATCAAATAAAATTATAAAAAAATTAATTTTGAACAAAAGTTGTCTGGTCCAAAACACGTAACATAAAGTATTTAATGTAATGCAAAATATAAACAATTAGTTATTTAAAAAATATAAAAAATTAATTAATTTTGATAAAAGCATTTTATTATAAAATAAAATGTAAATCAAACATTAACCTTCAATTCTATTGATAATTAATGATTACATCCGAATCTAACAAAATACATCATCACAAGTACATAATAATATCATCTAGTTTAAGAACTAAGTTAATAATATTCTTGACTTCCAAGATGACGTTCTGAATATAAATATTAGGGAAAAAACTTGGGTAAATAAATTTTAGACATTTGAAGTTGACGTCCTTGAGCTTTAGAAATATAATCGTCTTCTTTTGGTGGAACATTTAAATCAAGATGCGGTTTCACGACTTTGCTAAAATATTGATCAATTTTTTTTGTTGTGTTGTCTTTATCTTTACTTTGACAAAGAGAATATGAATGGTGTTGTTCTTCTTTACTCATGGTTGGGTGCCTGCAAGTACCATGGTCTTTTATTATTTTTGGCCATTCATATCACCAAGTTATCCCTTTAAGGATGATGTAGAGATTGTGATGGTAAATTATAACGATAACAAAACTTTAAAGTTTAATAGACAAGGATCGATGAAAAAAAGAGTATTGTTTTATTTTACGATAAACAAACGAAACCTAAGTAACTCAAAAAGGGCCTCTGATACATTTTATTGGTAAATTATTGGCCATCCGATCACTACAAGAAAAATTATTTTCAGCGACGGTCTGTTGCCAATTCTTTGTCAAATTGGCAACAGAAATAAGACGAAAACTTTGACTCTAAGCATAGTGACAATTTGGAGATGACATGATAAGTCGTCTTCAAAAGTCTCCAGTTGGCAACTACTTGGAGACGACATCCAAATCATCTCCAATTGGCAACTACTTGGAGACGACAAACATAAGTCGTCTCCAAATCGTCTCTAATTACAGACTACTTGGAGATGACATAGATAAACCGTCTCCATTTGACAACTACTTGGAGACAACATAAATAAGTCATCACCTAATCGTCTTGACCACTAAATATAACATATTCATCGCCTATTAAGTTGATAGCCAGTATTTCTAGGCCATCTTGACCTCTAGATACAACATATTCAGCTTCAACATTACATAAAACATTAAAGATAAGCAAGTTTCAAATTAAAAATAGAAGTGTTAAGTAAATAAAAACTCCAAAGGAGGTTCATGGCCAAGCGTAAAGATGTCCGAGTAACGATGGAATAAATCTTCCATTATGGAAGAAAGTGGCTTCACTTCTTTTTCTTCAATTGAGTCAAAAAATAATATGTGATTTTTTTTTTCAATTTTTTTCTATTTCCATATAATATCCATAAAAAAGAAACTGAATACTTGTAATTCAACAAACCCTCTGTTTTCTTTGTTTTTTTTCATAAACACTTATTTTTATTTATTTTTGGATTAATCAAATAAAATTATAAAAAAATTAATTTTGAACAAAAGTTGTCTGGTCCAAAACACGTAACATAAAGTATTTAATGTAATGCAAAATATAAACAATTAGTTATTTAAAAAATATAAAAAATTAATTAATTTTGATAAAAGCATTTTATTATAAAATAAAATGTAAATCAAACATTAACCTTCAATTCTATTGATAATTAATGATTACATCCGAATCTAACAAAATACATCATCACAAGTACATAATAATATCATCTAGTTTAAGAACTAAGTTAATAATATTCTTGACTTCCAAGATGACGTTCTGAATATAAATATTAGGGAAAAAACTTGGGTAAATAAATTTTAGACATTTGAAGTTGACGTCCTTGAGCTTTAGAAATATAATCGTCTTCTTTTGGTGGAACATTTAAATCAAGATGCGGTTTCACGACTTTGCTAAAATATTGATCAATTTTTTTTGTTGTGTTGCCTTTATCTTTACTAGGACAAAGAGAATATGAATGGTGTTGTTATTCCTTACTCATGGTTGGGTGCCTGCAAGTACCATGGTCTTTTATTATTTTTGGCCATTCATATCACCAAGTTATCCCTTTAAGGATGATGTAGAGATTGTGATGGTAAATTATAACGATAACAAAACTTTAAAGTTTAATAGACAAGGATCGATGAAAAAAAGAGTATTGTTTTATTTTACGATAAACAAACGAAACCTAAGTAACTCAAAAAGGGCCTCTGATACATTTTATTGGTAAATTATTGGGCATCCGATTACTACAAGAAAAATTATTTTCAGCGACGGTCTGTTGCCAATTCTTTGTCAAATTGGCAACAGAAATAAGACGAAATCTTTGACTCTAAGCATAGTGACAATTTGGAGATGACATGATAAGTCGTCTTCAAAAGTCTCCAGTTGGCACCTACTTGGAGACGACATCCAAATCATCTCCAATTGGCAACTACTTGGAGACGACATACATAAGTCGTCTCCAAATCGTCTCTAATTACAGACTACTTGGAGATGACATAGATAAGCCGTCTCCATTTGGCAACTACTTGGAGACAACATAAATAAGTCATCTCCTAATCGTCTTGACCTCTAAATATAACATATTCATCGCCTATTAAGTTGATAGCCAGTATTTCTAGGCCATCTTGACCTCTAGATACAACATATTCAGCTTCAACATTACATAAAACATTAAAGATAAGCAAGTTTCAAATTAAAAATAGAAGAGTTAAGTAAATAAAAACTCCAAAGGAGGTTCATGGCCAAGCGTAAAGATGTCCGAGTAACGATGGAATAAATCTTCCATTATGGAAGAAAGTGGCTTCACTTCTTTTTCTTCAATTGAGTCAAAAAATAATATGTGATTTTTTTTTTCAATTTTTTTCTATTTCCATATAATATCCATAAAAAAGAAACTGAATACTTGTAATTCAACAAACCCTCTGTTTTCTTTGTTTTTTTTCATAAACACTTATTTTTATTTATTTTTGGATTAATCAAATAAAATTATAAAAAAATTAATTTTGAACAAAAGTTGTCTGGTCCAAAACACGTAACATAAAGTATTTAATGTAATGCAAAATATAAACAATTAGTTATTTAAAAAATATAAAAAATTAATTAATTTTGATAAAAGCATTTTATTATAAAATAAAATGTAAATCAAACATTAACTTTCAATTCTATTGATAATTAATGATTACATCTGAATCTAACAAAATACAGCATCACAAGTACATAATACCTAACAACGTACATCATCACAAGTACATAACGAATGGACAAAATACATCATCACAAGTACATAATAATATCATCTAGTTTAAGAACTAAGTTAATAATATTCTTGACTTCCAAGATGATGTTCTGAACATAAATATTAGGGAAAAACTTGGGTAAATAAATCTTTGACATTTGGGAAACAACAAGTTGAAGTCCTTGAGCTTCAGAAATATAACCGTCTTCTTTTGGTGGAACATTTAAATCAAGCTGCGGTATCACGACTTTGCTAAAATATTGATCATTTTTTTTTGTTGTGTTGTCTTCATCTTTACTTTGACAAAGAGAATGTAAATGGTGTTGTTCTTCTTTACTCATGGTTGGGTGCATGCAAGTACCATGGTATTTTATTATTTTTGGCCATTCATATCACCAAGTTATCCCTTTAAGGATGATGTAGATATTGTGATGGTAAATTATAAGGATAACAAAACTTTAAAGTTTAATAGGCAAGGATCGATGAAAGAATGAGTATTGTTTTTTGTGGACTATATTTTCCTTGGCAATAATTCCAAAGTTTAATTTATTAGCTAGGCATAAATTGACAATCAATTTCGAGTAAGTTGCATATTATTTCACATTCCGAAATTGATTGTGAATACTGAGGCATATGAAGCATTTTGAGGATTAATCTTAAATATTTGCCATAATGTCTTGCAATATATATGTATGCTCTCATATTTTGTCAACATAATATAGTAGTGTTCTTGTAGGCGCATCCATGGAGTTTATTACTAGTTCCATTTGTTTTGTGAAAGTATCAAGCAATCATTATCGATCTAACAGTATACAGGTCCTTCGTAAATGAATCGTGAACTCTGAAGCTAAAGCAATGGCTAGCTAGCTAGCTTTTGGCCTCAGGCCAATAGATAAGATATGCTTATTCTACATTAATAGAGACACCATACTCATATATTATATAAGGTGAATAGTCTTGAGTCCCTTATTATCAAACGAAATTAGTTATGATATTTTTTGCTCCAAAAACCATAGTTGAACTTTCCTGTGGTTCACCCGTTGATCCACACCGCCTCCCTTCGTCAAATTTTCAGTCATTTTTGATGAAAAGTGTGAAAATAGCGTGAAAAATGCAATTTTCAATCATTTTTAACATATTTAATAATTTTTAACGTATTTAATAATAAAATACAAACAACTTTTATCGTTGTTTCAAATTCAACGATGAAAGTTGTTTGTATTTTTTTTTCAATTATTACTATTATTTATTGTCAAGTAGGTTAAAAACTAATAAAAATTACATTTTATTCGCGCGTGGTACACATCCCATCAGTTTTGATGAAAAATTTGATGAAGGTGGTGGTGTGCATCAACGGGTGGACCACAGTGTAGTGTGATTATAGTTTTTGAAACACAAAAGAATCGTAACTAGTTTCGGTTAACCACAGGGAGTCTGGAGCTATTCTACCTATTATATAAACTGATGCTTAACAAGTCTTCCATCATTGGGGATAAAAAGACACTATAATATGGTTTATCTCAATTTCAAGATTATTTAATCAAGATCAAGACTGCCTACCATGCATGTCACAAATTGATTAATTAGTCACGATTATCAGATCTGACTCTCTTTCTCTAGATTGGATGTTCAACATCCCCCAAGAGCAATTGATAGTATACACAAAAACTGTAATGGGACTTTTTCAATCATACATATAATTATGTTGTAACGTCGCAAATAAGGGTATAGTTACGAGAAAATTTGCAGTTTCTCTATCAATCTCTCCCTTGTGACAACACCGTAAAAGAGATTTATTTGATTGACTTCTCAAGACTTGAATAGAAAAATTACTAATTTAGTAATAATTATAAACCGCTAATGTACCTTTGTTCTAGTAGTTACATTATCTTGGTTCAAAGTTTTTGCAATTTAATAAGTTGTAAAGAGTCAGAATTTCCATCTTATTCTAATTCAAAACAGGCACACCTTCTGCCAACTATCTGATCACGAATGAAATAGAATCCGACATGATTATATGCACAAGACAGATGCATACATATATATATGTCTACATGAATATATGCATGTATATACGTGTGTCGATGCATGTAATCAACAAATTAAAACACGATAAAACAATAATAACAAATAAGATTTTACGTGAAAAAACCCTCCAATGCGGAGGGAAAAAAACCACGGGAAAAGTTGAGTTCTTCACTAATAAAACCAAATGGTACAATGTTACAAGAAGTTATCTTTGACATAATAATTCTTTAAATCTAAACCACAATAAGCCTTCAAACTAGTTTCTTGAAGAAGCCATATCATGAAGCAATTTCCTCCAAAGAAGGTGGCGGCCAAATTGTTGCTCGTAGTTGCTCAAACTCCCTCTTTTTTTTCTCTTATCTTGTCTCCTTTTTTTTCTTTTTTCTTTCTTTTTTTTCGTTTGTTTTCTTTCTTTTCTTTTTCTCTCTTTTTGTTTTCTTCCTCCACATCTTGAAACAACACGTACCAAGTCAGAAAGGCCGAAAGAAAAGTACCTTCACTTTCGTGTACATAATTTTGGAACAACACGTGCACAATGAAACTTCATGACTTGATCATCACCTTTGTCTTCAAAGTATTTGAATTTATAACCCCTTATCAGCTTTAAAAAGATTGAGAATTGTCTCAAACATGATAGTTGAACAAGGCAAAGTAAGTGATTGCATAGATTGAATCTCTTCTTCGTATTGAGTGAGTAATGCCTCAAACCGCACCGATGACAAATATGCAACTGGTATAACGTATGTTTTATGCAGTTCACCAACATACACAGGGAAGAACCCCTTTCGGATTGGCTTCTTCTTGTGGTCATCATCTTTCTTCAGCATGGAGTAATCTTTGCGAGCAATCTTCTTCACGAAACAAGAAATTTTATTGGAAACTACAAAATCCATGTTAAATGTTGAGATTTGGGAGTGTGGGTTGAATAAAGAAAAGAAGGATCAAAAGGGTGGTGTTGTATGCTATGAAACGGAAAAGAAAAGGGTTTTGCAAAAAGGGTGGCTGATGAACAAAAAGATTAATGAGTTTTTGTGATGCATGAATCAGAGAAAGGGTAGCTGCATATATAAAGGAAATCCCACTGCCAATAAATAGTCTTCCTATCCTAAACAAACTAGGAAGAGAGGAATCCTAATACTAATTAACAACAGATTGAATTAATCTTGAAGAGACGCATGCATTGATTTCAACTAGTCTTCTAATTAATTCTAAAGATACTAACCTAGACCTAAAACCTCGTTTTCTCATTGGATTTAAAAATTTTAACCTATATCTAGACCTGATAGCAATTCTTCACCAACAAGAATTGTGATGCCACATATTACATATATTTACCTTAGGAAAGAGATTGGTTTCCTTTAAGCTTTTGCATAGTCTATCAATTTAACGTGAATAATCAATTTTCTTTATCATCTAAGTTTCATATATATATATATATTCGATCATAAAACAGATCAAGAATACACATTGTTACTACTATGGACTTGTAGCAAATAAACTCTTGTAGTGAAATAGAAACACACACAAAATAAATTATTTGGAGGCAACAAAGGAGAAGATATAAGGCAAAGGAGAAGCTTTAACTTAAGATCAAGCTCAAAATTTAGTTGATAATGAGTGTTTTGCTCTGCGATATTTTGTGGCCATTATTTTAAGGACAACGTCCGGTCAGAGAAACTTGACAATGTTTATACTTGTGGTATAAATGTGATCCACAGTAAGGGTATAAATGTGATCTACAGTAAGGAAATGAATAACTGAGGTTCAAGAGTTGGGTAGAATAGTCGAACATCAACCTGTTATATTTAAAAGTTATGAATTTGAACTATGACTTTAACCTTGTAAAGTAAAAAAAAAAGGAAAAAAAAAAAAGAAAGAGAAGTTGAAGAATCTGAGTCCATTGAAGTGACTCAAATTTTCCTTTCAATGAAAATATGTTTCAAAGTAATATTGTTTTTCTGTATGCTACGATATATTTTCTATTTGTGCTTCTAGAAATTAGCTTAATATTTAATAGGTGTACGTGGAAAAATAAAGTATTATCTACTATGAAAATTAGTTCAAATCCATTGCAATATAGACAAAAATAGCAAAAAGAGAAGAAAGAAAATTTACAAGAGAATATCTTTAATTTAGGCATATGCCTAAACAATATTTGATGAAGAGTGATAATAGATACATTTGACTTAGTCTTTGGTTCAATTTTAAATATTATTATCTTTAGTTCAATTTTTGAATCTCTGTTGTAATCCTTTAGTCAAAGTGATTCTCTGATTAGTTGTTGTAAACAGGTCAGGAAAAGCTTTATAAATAGTGTACGCATGTGCATTGATGATATATGAAAAACAAAACTTTTATACTTTAAAACTTTTCATGGTATCAATAGTCCTGTGACTTGCGTCCCTACACACACTCATCTCCTTCTATATTTTGTCCCGTCTTTTTGCATCCTGTGGACCTCTTTTCGTTCTCTTCTATCATTCCTCTTTATTGCTGATTGTGACCCATGGCCACCTCCACTACTCCACCAACTATTTCACCAACTACTCCATCACTCTCCTTACCCAGCTATAATGTGAAGACCTTTGTCACTGTTGCTTTGGATTCCACCAACTATCTTACGTGGAAATCTCAAATGACACACTTTCTCAGATTTAATCATCTTCTGAAATATGTGGATGGTTCCCTCACTGATCCCTCTAAATCTGCCACGACTTCCTCTGCTGATGCCACTCTCTCTACTCCATCTCTTTCCTCTGATGAATGGTCTTGCTATAACAGCTTTGTTACAGCCTGCATTTCTGCAACTTTATCTGACACTCTTGTGCATCAAGCACTTGATTTTGACACTGCTCGTGATCTTTGGGTGTCCCTTGAGGAGTCATTTTTGCAGCAGTCGTTAGCACGACGTTCCCTCATTCGGTCTCAACTTTTAAACATTAAGAAAAATTTTGTCTATTGCCGACTATCTTCACCAAATTCGGCTTCTCTCCTCTTCCCTTGCTGCCATTGGTGACCCAATATCAGATTCTGATCTTGTTGTTATTACACTTGCTAGCCTTCCTAAGTCATATCGCCCCTTTATCACGTCGATTGAAAATTTAGTTCAGCCTCCTTCGTTTGAGCAATTGAGGGCCAAACTACTCACTCATGAGCAACGAATTTTGTCTGATGCTGAAGATTCTCCTCAGTCCGACACATCTCTCTCCCAAGCCTTATTTTCCCATCATCAATCATCTTCACCACCCTCTCTCTCTACTGTGGTGTCAGGTTGTTCTTCCAATGTGCCTCGGTCTTCTTCATCCCCTCATGGTCACATTTCCCCTTATAACAACTCTACTATGCCAAACACTTCAAAACAATCCCATAGTCAGTCCAACGGCTCCAAATATCGCGGGACATGCCAAATTTGCAAGAAACAAGGCCATTCGGCTCAACACTGTCGTTACAGATATGCCCAACCTCAGTCCAAAAATTATGCTCCATCTCCTCAGTTTGCTGGCTATCATCACACTCAGTCTGCCTTACCGCCTCTTCTTCCCACTCCGTCATCTCCCTCCTGGATTCCTGACTCCGGTGCAACATCCCACATGACTTATGACCCTACACTTATACAGCAAATACAGCCTTACACTGGCTCTGATCATGTGCAGATTGGTGATGGTAAGTCTCTTTCCATTGCTAATATTGGGTCTGCTTCCTTTTCTAATTCTGATCGTGTTTTTTCTCTTAACAAAATTTTACATGTTCCTAAGATTACTCGTCATCTACTCTCTGTCTCTCAATTTACTCGTGATAACAATGTCTCATTGGAATTTTTTCCCTCTAAATGCCTTGTTAAGGACCTCCGCACCGGGACTCCTCTCTTACAAGGCCACGTTGATTCCAGCCTCTACAGTCTACCAATTCCGCAGTCCAATCCCAGTCTCGCACTTTCAGCAACTCGAGTCTCTACCGATCGATGGCATAATCGTCTCGGACATCCTTCCCAGCAAGTTCTGTCATCACTCAAGCTCCAGTATTCCTTAGATTTTTCTGATTTTACTTCAGTAAATAAAATCTGTACTGCCTGCATGTTAGGCAAGAGTCATAGACTAGTTTTTAATTCTTCTTTTCATGTGTCCAAGTCGCCATTAGAACTTGTACACTGTGATGTATGGGGTCCAGCCCCTGTCAATTCTTGTTCGGGCTTTAGATATTTTGTGCACTTTATTGACGATTTTAGTCGGTACACATGGTTGTATCCGTTGCGTAATAAAAGTGACTGCTTCTCTTCATTTTGTCATTTCAAGTCTCTTGCAGAAAATTTATTTTCCACTCGTATAAAATACTTTCAATGCGATGGTGCCAAAGAGCTCACTCACGGTCAATTCTCACAATTTATTGCCAAGCATGGTATTCAATACAAAATCTCTTGCCCTCACACCCCAGAACAAAATGGTTTAGCTGAGCGAAAGATTAGGCATATTACAGAAATGGGAACTACTTTAATGTTTCACTCAGCTATGCCCAAAAATTTTTGGCTTGAAGCCTTCTCAACCGCTGTGTTTCTCATTAATCGACTCCCAACCCGTGTGTTGCACAACAAATCTCCGTTTTTACTTTTGTTTCATAAACCACCAGATTACAACTTCCTTCGGGTTTTTGGGTGTAGGTGTTTCCCTTATCTTGGTCCGTACAAGCTAGATAAACTTAGTCCTAAGTCTGCCCCATGTATTTTCTTAGGATACAGTGATGACCATAAAGGTTATCGATATTATTTTCCGGACAAAGATAGAGTCTACATATCGCGCCATGTCGTCTTTGATGAGTCCTTTTTTCCTTTTCGTTCTCAGGCTATTTTGTCATCTAATGCGTCGCAGCTACCCTCAGGTCTTACTCAGGTCTCTTCCCTTGGCTCACATTGTAAATCATTTCCTATTTTTCCTGCACCTCGTGTTCCCAACTCTCTCCACGTATCTTCGCCACTGCGTTCTTTGCTGCCCAATCCCTCACAAGTTGATACTGGACAGCCCCATGTGCCACACTCTTCTCTCTCTCCTGCGTCAGCGTCGGTGCCCACTCCTAGGAGCACTGTAGCTACCTTGCTTCCCGTGCCTGCTCAAACCTCTCAGCTCACTCCTGTACCTCTCTCTTCCTCAGCTATAGTACCATTTAGACAACAAAGTTCAACTTTTCCACCATGTGGGGCCCCATCAATCACACTTACTCCTTCATCATCTCCCAACCACTCTCATGTGCCTACAATTGACACTCCATCAACCTTTATAGAACCAGTGATTACAATTTCTTCTTTGCCTAATTCTTCTACCCGTGGTCCCAACTATATCCCTTCTCCTGACATGGCACCTCCCACCAACCCAAACCAAACGTCTATTTCTCTCTCTTTACACCCCATGACTACGCGGTCTAGGGACAATACGCGGTCTTCAAAGGACTGGTCTGATTACCTTACATTTCATGCTAGTGTAGAATCAGCTATGACTACGCATGAGCCCTCTTCATTTTCTCAAGCCCAGAAACACTCTTGTTGGCGTGAAGCAATGTCTACAGAGTATAATGCTTTAATGCACAACGGCACTTGGTCTTTGGTCCCTAAGCCCGCTCATGCAAATATCGTTGGCTGCAAATGGGTGTTTCGGATCAAACGGAAACAGAATGGTGAAATTGAACGGTATAAAGCACGCTTGGTTGCGAAGGGATACAGTCAAGAGGAAGGAGTTGACTACAGTGAGACTTTTAGTCCTGTCATTAAACCTACCACTATACGAGTCATTCTCTCTATTGCAATCTCTAAAAAGTGGCCCTTACGGCAGCTAGATGTGAATAATGCTTTTCTGCATGGTCTTCTTAACGAGGAAGTGTATATGGTTCAGCCTTCAGGGTTTGTTCATCCATCCTATCCACATCATGTTTGTAAGTTGCACAAGGCACTGTATGGACTTAAACAGGCTCCACGTGCGTGGTTCTCTCGCCTTAGCACTTATCTTTGTCAATTGGGTTTCACAGCCTCCAAATCTGATTCTTCATTATTTGTTCGTTTTCATGATGAAGTTGTGGTTTTTCTTTTGGTGTATGTTGACGACATTATCATTACTGGAAGCTGCTCTGCTACTGTTGGATCTCTTATTACTATGCTTAATCGTCAATTTACACTCAAAGATCTTGGTTCATTATCTTACTTCCTCGGTATTCAAGTTCACCAGCTGTCTGATGGTTTACTGCTATCTCAACAGAAGTACGTTAATGATTTACTTGTACGTGCAAAGTTAGAAGGGGCCAAACCTGTGTCCTCACCCATTGCTCCCAATCAACAGCTGACACAATATGAAGGTGACCCTTTTTCAGATCCTACCCAATATCGAAGCATAGTAGGTGCCCTTCAGTATCTCACGATAACCCGACCAGATATAGCGTTGGCTGTGAATAAAGTATGTCAATTTATGCACCATCCTACAGAGACCCATTGGACGGCAGTCAAACGTATTTTGCGATATCTTAAAGGCACTTCGTCATATGGTCTTCATCTTCGCGCATTAGCTGACTTTGATCTTCATGCTTATTCTGACTCAGATTGGGCTGGTTGTCCTGACGACAGACGGAGTACGCATGGGTATTGCATATTTCTTGGGTCGAATCTCATCTCTTGGTCTGCTAAAAAGCAAACAACTACAGCTCGTTCTAGCACTGAGGCAGAGTATAGAGCCATTGCCTACGCCACTACCGAGTTGTGTTGGCTTCAATCATTACTTGCTGATCTCCATGTGCCGCGATCATCTCCTCCTACTTTGTGGTGTGACAATATTGGGGCGACTTATCTGACCGCTAATCCTGTGTACCATGCTCGTACTAAACACATTGAAGTCGATGTTCATTTCGTTCGAGAGAAAGTTGCTGCCCAACAGCTCAAGGTTTGTTTCATTTCTTCAGTGGATCAGTTGGCAGACATCATGACAAAGGGTCTCTCTTGTACTCGGTTCTCAGCACTTCGGACCAAGCTTACCGTCTGTGATCCAATTTCGCTCGAAGGGGCGTGATAACAGATACATTTGACTTAGTCTTTGGTTCAATTTTAAATATTATTATCTTTAGTTCAATTTTTGAATCTCTGTTGTAATCCTTTAGTCAAAGTGATTCTCTGATTAGTTGTTGTAAACAGGTCAGGAAAAGCTTTATAAATAGTGTACGCATGTGCATTGATGATATATGAAAAACAAAACTTTTATACTTTAAAACTTTTCAAAGAGGACTCATATGAATTAATAATCTCAAAGCATGGAAGGTATCGCATAGAGTTACTTTTTGATATAATTAGAACAATTAAATATAGGGATCAAATAACTGAATCATGCATACTTGATTTCCTTGGTAACTTTATAACGTTAGGTTAGAATTAATCCGAATCTACGAAATTGTTGCAATGCGCCCTTACATCTTATGTTTCACGTGTGATGCCAAAAGATTGGTACAGTGCATATAATTTTTCAACCTGAGGCCTGAGGAAAAAATTTGTTATGTAGTGCATAATTGAGTTACATGAGCATAGAGCTGTGGATTGAGACAACTCATTTTCTGGCCAGTAAATGTGAAAAGTAGAAAATATAAATGAACTTTAATGAAGAATAACATATACGGAAATATTAAACAAAATAACAATGATGGTTAGTTAAGATAACGAGGCGAAATAATATATATATATATATATAGGAGGAGGCTGTGTCAAATATAACGTCCGTAAATTTGGAAATGAACAAATTAAACAGTAATATTAATGTTTACTTTGAACAACAATGTGGAATATATAATAGGGGGGGTGTGTCAAATATAACGAAAGGGCGGTGTTTTTCCTCTTTGCAATATTCCATAAAATTGTTGATTTCATTTCCCCAATGGCAATTTGATAGATGAAACTTGAGGAGATTTTATTAATAACAATAACAAAAAATAAACTACATTAATTAATCAAAATATTTATTGCATTCACACACATGCATATTGTAGTATCTTAACAAATCTCGTATCTTAATATTAATTCTCAAAATTGCAATTAACAAGTTCGACAACGTAACACAAATTATCTGAAAAATTAAGGTGGCAATAACAAACATAGCTAAATCACGAGTGAATAAAATCAAGTGGTAAATCACAATATTATATATATACTTGTCTAAATATATTGAACCTTAATTATAATTAATTAAGTAGTGATTTTTTTTTATTTTTTTTATTTTTCCAATTTCATCGCCTTGGCACATAAACTCGAGCCAACAAATGCTTTCCTTTGATGGAGAACTTGGCCTTGGATTGTCCATTGAGAATGAAAGGGATAATGGAATAGGATTGAATATTGCTCGTCCATACAATGGTGGACGCCCTCCGCCTACTTGCTCTACAACCATATCTTGTACCACATCACCCTAATTCCTGAAAATCTCCAAACTTTCATCAACTTACATACAGAGTGTACGTTTGATGTGTGACCACATTTTGTTTGTGTTTGTTTTTTGTTTGCCGGGCCGAAGGTATATAACGACTTGGGATTTTAGGAGTAGAGTTAACAACAAATTTAAAAGAACATAATAGAATTATATTGAAATGCAAAGCTTAAAGAAATTACAAAAAAGATACAAATAGAAGATAGTTGTTTTTGCTTAGTTTTGCTTTGTTACTATCCACAAGGATATATAGTGCTCTTCATGTCATATGCTCAATGTCTAACATATTCTAACTAACAGGGCACGTGTGTGCTCTTTCTCACAACTGGGCTAAGATGATCAACAACTGTATTGGGCTCTGTAGTTTGGGTTGGGCCGTTATTATTAGTAGAGCAACCCACCACTATCGAGTTCATAAAATTACCTCCCCCTTTTGAGAGAACCTTGTTCTCAAGGATCAAATTGAAAACATGCAGACTATCCCCGAAAAGTTTAACTTGAGCTGTTGTTATGTCATCCCGAACTCCAACGAATGCTTCGAATGTGGCCTTGTAGCCAAAAAGTGCATCTTCATAGGTCTCATAGGGGTCAATAGTAACATCCAACTTAGAATCCAACTCCATCCAAAACAAACTTGGTTGACGAACATGGTTTATGCGCCGTTAATGTGCTAGCTTGTCGAGCATTTGACAAACTCACACCATCCATTTCAAATAGGATTTGTCCCGTGGACACACGAGCAACCCAACCCGTAGGATTTCCTTTTCCTCTTCCCATTCTTATTTCTGTAGGTTTCCCGGTAATAGAGAGATCTGCGAGAACTCTTACCCAGCAATATCAGAGTCATAGTAATTAGTTGGAAGGAAGGCATCTGCCTTGTTATGAAGAAGCCATGTTAACCAATCTCTTAAAGATAGATTGTTGTTCCAAAGCTGCAATTGAAAAATGTTATCCATGCTTCTTGTAGCTTTAATAATTAACTCCATTGCCTCCATGTCTTGTGTTACGTCAACAAATGATAATGGGCATCTGTTGTGTCTGCCTTGTGTTCCTTGCAAATGATAATGGGCATTTGTTGTTTGGGCACGTTGTGTTCTGTGCAAAGTACACTCCCGTCTACAAGGAGCAACCAACAACATGAGAGCAGCAAAAATGCGGTTTACGCCAGCCGCTGGTCGCATGTTTGATAGTTGAGCATATAGTGTTAGAACTGCCTGTATTTGAATGAAGACACCAGCAAAATTGTATTTTTCAAACATGGTCTCAACCATCTTTTTGCTATTCTTGGATGGATTCAGAGGCGGGACAGTGAGTAGAATTTTACACTCTGTTGGATTTATCTTCATTTCACTATAAAATGCGTGGTCCCACACATGGCCCATATCGTCCTAGTTTTGGACTATGCCATGGTTGACAGGACAAGAAATATCCAACTGGTGCCACCATTGTAGACAAGCATCACCAACAATAATATCCTTGAGCTCCTGTTCCATGAGAGACACTTCATAGATATCCGACTTAGCAGAACTCCTCTATGCCTGCAACTGCTCAAGTGTCTTAGAAAGAGAAGGAAAGATCCACAAGATAAAAAATGCATCCATTTTGTTGTTCCTTCTGAACAATTGTAGCCCTTAACTTAGTTGGCATATCATTTTTCCCATTTTTGTCCGCAAACAGATTACATATCATAATCAAATAAGTATCAATTGTCCCCAAGATTTCACCAACTTGTTCAAAAACTTTTTCTTCTTTCTCATTGTCCTCTCGAAGCCTTTCCCCTTCCTCAGCATTAACAGTATCATCTTCCATAAAACGTTTGGCTTCCTTGAGGAACTCCCCTGCAAACAGAACTTCCTGTAGTTCAAGTTTGTATGCACGGCGCTGCTTGATTGCTGATGCATCAGAAACTTCACTTGAGGCCTCAAAATGAGACTCGAATGTTTCAATAGGTTCTTCTCCCTTTCCATTTTCCATAGGCATTTCTCCAAATTCATAACTGTTATCGGTCATCGCCAATTTCTTAGTAGAATGCAGATCTGGAATTCTCAATTGTTTATTCATTCAGAATAGCCACTAAACACCTCATAGCTTCAAGCTTCATGGTTGCCTCTTGAGGCAGCAACAGTGAAGTTGCAGCACCAAGCGGCACACCTTGAGCAGTTTTAAGTAGTCCGTTGACCATTCTCTCAATTATGTTTGAAGAATTGACGTCACAATCATAGTTAAGGAATATGTCCAGCAACATCTGGGAATCAATGCAGAGCTTCTCAAGAAAGTGAAACACAATCATCTTCTGCTAAAAATTTGGTTGAGCAACATTCTCCAATACTCTAAGGACAATCATAGGTAAAAATACTCCAATCTCTACCTGCAGTCCATCTCTAAATCTCGACACTAGTGCCTTTGACAACCTCAACTTTTGCACTGACTGCTCCTCCAACCAAATGCAAGTCATCTCAATAACCTTCTCATTCCAATACACGCTCCACAGAATCCACCACGGAAGATTTACTAGCTCATCAAACAGGTCGTTCGCAACAAAACCTCCACACTTGACATACCCACCATAACGTGCGAACCACGACACCGAACTTCTCTGCATTTATGAAGCGTTGAGATTTGTGTTTGGGACTTTTGGGGCTTATACAACGAACCAACTTCGATAACATGACGCTCTACACAAAAATTTATTTACCTGACCCCTAAAATTGTAATATATAGTTGGTAAAAGATTTTGATGCTTTTAATGAACAATAATTAAGCGCTCCTTTTAAGCATTTTTTTTTGCTCATTATGGCCGAAAAAAAAATATAAAAAGAATCATGCTTTCATTATTCTTCAAGAAATAGAAATATAATAAGGTATGTTTTGTTCAATTTAACATCGCATTGAATAGTTAAAATTGCTAATGTGACCCAAATGTTGGGTAGAATAATCAGGTGGTAACATGTTGTATGTAATAAGAAATTTTAAGTTCGAACCATGGTTTGAATCTCTATTGGAGCAAAGAAAAAAAAAATCAATAGTGCAATAATGTTCTAGGGGGAAGACATTATCGCATTCCATTTGAATTTTAAATTTTTAAAAAGCATGTTGTATCACTACAACTCGGGAAGTAGTCGAAATTATAGAAAAGCTTGCAAACTAATCTAGCAAAGCAAAGTTGAGATTAATTCTATGTTAGACAAAGCTTTCAGTGTTTGCAGCTAATTTATCTCTCTTCATAGTTCTTAATGTAAAGAAGTTTCGAAAATCTTGAAGAGATAAACAAGAATGACAGAACTTGGGAGATGTTAAATTGAATAAAACATATATATCTTGATAATTTGTGGCGTGATCCTTCAGATTTACATATCCTTTTCGTCAATGAAGAATTTACTACATACAAGTCCATAGTGGTAACATTGTATGCTAGGTTGGTTTCATTAATATCTAAACTAAGAAGACAAAGAAAATTGATTAATGCAGGCTAAACTGCCAGAGACTATGCAAAAGCTCAATGGAAATAATGATCTGATATATGTATATATATATGGTCTCACGATTATTCTTGATGAAGAATGAAGTGCTATGTAGTTTAGGTCTACGTAAAAATATTTAAAACTAATAACAAGAAAACTAGTTTTTAGTTGTAGTGGTATGTCTCTTGCTATAAGTACGAGATATCATGACATCAATTTTCGTGAGCGATATCATTTGATATATACATATTGTACGACTTAGGCCTCCCTTGAATTAAAAATAAAAATAAAAATAACTTTAAAACTAGTAAGAAGATTAGATAATATTAATTCGTTTCTTGAGAAACTAATTCATAGTTCAATGCTTCATTAGATTTTTCTCAAGGCACCGACTATTTGTGATAATTGTGTCCGCAATTATAGAAATAAAATTTTCTATTCATAATTTGTTTTAAGGTGGGAAATTCTGCCACAATTTTTTTTTTTTTTTTTTTTTTTTTTTATAATCGCCCTCATAGCCATCTTTATTGGCACTAATAAAAACAATATAATAGTATCTTTTTCTAATAAAAACTAATAATTATAAGATGCAAAAATAAGATAAATTAAGATAGAAAAAATTGATAATGTTAGTACTGACCTAGTAGAATTATACTTACCACAACACAATCTGTTGTTAATTAGTATTAGAATTCCTAGTTTGTTTAGGATAGGAAGACCATATATGTAATATTGGCGGTGAGATTTCCTATATATATGTATGCAGCTACCCTTTCTCTCATTCATCACAAAAACTCATTAATTAATCCTTTTTGTTCATCAGCCACTTGCAAAACCCTTTTCTTTTCCGACCCTTTTCATCCTTGTTTTCTTTGTTCAACCCACATTCCCGTTTACCATGGCAATAGTTTCCAAAAAAGTTTGTTGTTTCGTGAAGAAGATTGCTTGCAAAGATTACTCTATGCTGAAGAAAGATGATGACCACAAGAAGTAGCCAATCCGAAAGGGGTTCTTCCCTGTGTATGTTGGTGAAGAGCATAAAAGATACATTATACCAGTTGCATGTTTATCATCGATGCAGTTTGAGGCATTACTAAGTCAATATGAAGAAGAAATTCAATCCATGCACTCACTTACTTTGCCTTGTTCAACTATGATGTTCGAGACAATTCTCAATCTTGTTAAAGCTGAGAAGAGATTATAAATTCAAGAACGATGAAGACAAAGGTGATGATCAAGTCATGAAGTTTCATGCACGTGTTGTTCCAAAATTCTGCACACAAAGTGAAGGTAATCTTATTTCGGCCTTTTATGACTTGCCTCGTGTTGTTTCAAAGATTTGGAGGAGAAACGGTGGAGAAAATAAAAGGAGAGAAAAAGAAAATAAAAAAATGAGAAAAAAGGAAAAAAAAAAAGAAAAAAAAAGAAAGAGGGAGTTTGAGCAATCATGAGGCACAAGCAACAATTTGGCCGCCACCTTCTTTAGAGGAATTCATGATATAGCAACTTCAAGAAACTACTTCGAAGTCTTCTTACAGTTTAGATTCAAAGAATTATTTCGTCAAAAATAACTTCTTGTAATGATGTACCATCTGATTTTATTACTGAAGAACTCAACTTTTCCCGTGGTTTTTTTCCCTCTACATTGGAGGGTTTTCCACGTAAAATCTTACTTTTTATTATTGTTTTATATTGTTGTTTTCTTGTGTTCTTGTTGATTATATAGGTCGACCAATGCATATATATATCTATATGTGTGTGTACATATATTCATGTACACATATATGTCTGCATGTGACTTATGTATATAATCATGAAGGTTTAGCCGATTTTGGATTAGAATAAGATACGTTAACTACTTTCCAGGTAAATTTAAAACTTGGAACCGAGATCCAAAAACAAAACAGAAGCAATCTTGGGCAGAATTTATGGCAAAGAATATTATGTTCCATATTTTTCGTAATGTAATCGAATTAAAGATGCAATATTCCGCAAGTAATCACACAAGTCTAATTTATTATGGTGAAGTCACTGGGTAAAGATTGACAAAGAAACTGCAAATTTTCCAGCACATATAAATAATACTTATCTTATTCTTCATCCATCTCAATCTAAAATAACTAAGCAAATTGATGAGATACAATCTGTGTCCATGATCCAACTGTTGCTAAATCACTACTGCCCCTTTCCTTACCCCAGGGGTCGTTCTCATGGTTTAAGTTTATTACGAGTACCATAGAACAAAATACAACATAACAACAAAGTCCTGTAATTATATGACATGAAATAATAATATATCTCATCTTGTACGCTGCTTATAATTTAGCAGTCCGGAGCTGTTGCTTCAGCAGAGGCCTAATGTAGTCATGGTAACCCTCGGGTACTATTGTTTCATTTAGGGGATCCTTCCATGCTGCCTCGTAAAGTTTTGGATACACGTTGCCATCATAGCGGCCCAGAATTGAACCAAGGAAGTGATCGGTGTAGTTGAATGCATCAACAAGTGTGATCGCATTTGGACGAACCTACCACGAAATCATAGTTTATAGATTCAGTCAGGATGATAAAGAGTCCCCTAATACAAATAAGACATGAAAATGGTTTTAAAAACAAACCTTGGAGTACAAGGCTCTGAGCCGCTCACTAGCAAGTGAAGCCTGTTTGGGGGTAATGCAGCTGGTTGCAAGGAAATGACCCTGATGTTTGTGAACTAGGAACAGATAATAGATGTCGCAAAGCGCCTCTAACTGTTGCTTGAAACCATTCCCTGGAATATCTTGTTGCAATTTCTCAATAAACCTAAGACAAGAAGGAAAATAAAACACTCAGTTTTAACAATCGAGGAAAAAGAGAATGTTCAAACAAATAGCATGCATTTGAATCCACATGAATTCACCAGCATATAGGTAAAAGTCGAAAGAAAAGCGAAATTCACTGCCACACTTGTCTATCTACACCAGTAACTATGACGTCCCCGTGCATGAAGTGAAGTTTCACTTAAGAATTGAAATATATAAATCTCTATCTTTTACATATTACATTTTAAGTGCAATCTAGGCCACTTTTTCATAACACTACAGTCCAGCAGGTTGGTAATTCCATGTAGTCACGACCCTACTCGCACCATCAGCTTATTATCATGATAAAAAACTTCCGAGACTGGCACTGGATTTCACTACAAAAAAAACTGCTTTTAGCGACAACCAAAATTCGTCTCCATGCCGTCACCAAAAGGGTATTGGCGACAACTGGCGACAGTGCGGAGATGAAAATTGGCTGTCGCCAAAAGTATCATTGCCAATTTGTCACTCTGTCGCCAATTCATCACATTTAGCGACGGCATTTTAGTCCGTCGCCAAATTCGTCTCCAAATCGTCTCCCAAAAGTGTCGTCTCTACACCGTCACCAATAAAACGTCGTCTCCAAACCGTCTCCAAAAACAGCTTGTCTCATTTCTGTCTCCAAGCCGTCTTAAAAAACAAGCCATCTCTATTCTGTCTCCAAGCCGTCTCTAAAAACAAGTCATCTCCATTCCGTCTCCAAACACAAGCCGTCTCTGAAAACAAACCATCACCTAGCCGTCGTCAATTTTTAAATAATTTAAAAAAAAAAACTTTTTTTAATTAGAATAACAAATTTAAATGGTAGAATTAACAAATATGAAATTCATATAAAAAATAAATAAATTAAAATTTGACAATCAAAATTCAATTTAAATATAAAATTACAAAATGTTTTAATTACATATATGATTACAAAATGTTTTAATTACATATATAATTACAAATTGACTACCCACAAATTTAACTTAACCCTATGCATTTGATTCTACTCTGAAACTATTTACGAGTTTTGAATCTCCAGAAGCTCTTGTCATTGATGAACTTTTGATAGCCTTTCAGATTGAAGTTTCACCAACTGTTATTCTTCATTTATCACTCAACATGATTGATCCTAAAGGACTATAACCATAAATAACAAAATAAAATTATAAGATAAATGCAATACACAACAAACCTTGAAGATAAGCTATGAAAATGGAGTTCTACTTACCTCAGTCCAAGGCTAAAGTGGTGAAATTCCTCAAATTCAACTTCCTAATTTTAGTAAGAGAGTTATCAGACCTCATTCGTTAATTCTCCATAAACATAATAAACAAACAAATCCTTTTGTTAACAGTAAGCAAACAATTCCTTTGCTTATCATGTATAACTAATCCCAATTACAATTAAGAATATTTAATCATTGGGTGAAACCTAGCCTTGGATCAGACAAGTTTATAAAGATATTATTAGCTTATTAATACTCTTATGTAAAACACCATCTAAACTCACATTTTCCCAAGGTTTATTTGCACATTCCTAATCAATACTTCATTAAGCATATATAACGTAAAATGAATTCACTATGCAATACCCAACTAAATTATAAACTACAACAGTTTTGCATAATGTAGAGTACACACTAATGCATAGGGGCACAATTACACACATTCACAGTAGACGCACACACATGCACACAAAACTTGCTCCATTTTTACACTCCACATATGCGAAATTTGTACTTTTATTATGCTACCATCAATATAATACACCCCAAGCATAGATAGATACCACATACACAACCGATTATAATAGCCATGTACTTAGTTAGTACATGCAATTCTTCAAACACCAAAGATGTCACATCATAATTTCACCACAGCCTGTTATTATACCATATACCCGTGACCAACCCTCTACCTTTAATTCATACAGCTTCATACTTTAACAAGCATATCAGTCAATCAATTCATAACCCCAATTATAGTATGATCTTGTTGATTCTATTATGTGCTAATTCTAAAGAAACATAAATATGTCAAGCAATGCCAACAGAACATCAGATACTTAACAAAAAAATCAATGAGAGATTTTCTAATGGATTTAAAAAACATTGTACTATATGCCATGAGCTCCTAAATGTTGCAACATTTGCAAAGAATAAAGAATTCGAGAAAAGCTAACAAGACTTTTTGCTTTACATGATGACTATTGGATGTTGCAACTAATCTTTCAATATCTAACATACATCATTCATGATTCATCTCGTGCATATACCATTAGTAAAAGAAACAAAAAAAAATACAATCTGGAATTCAATAATTTTACACTTCATAACATCCTCATATATCCATATACAACGACCTACACTTAATTTGTAGTATCCACTTTGAAGCTCTCCAAAGCTAATAATTTTACACTTCATAACATTAATAATACAAATGTTAATAAATTGATACATTCAATTAATAAAACAAAATCACCTGTTGAAAATCCTTAAGGGCCTCTTTAAATTTTCCCATTGCTAAATATGCCGCACCTCGCATGTAATACCCCTACAAAAAAAAAAACAGAAAATAAATTTAAAAAAATGAAAAACAGAAAATAAAAAAAATAAAAAAAGAAGACCAATATATATCCTCCAAAAACACCAGCATCCAAAAAAACGAGAAAAATAATTTCCAAAAATAACAGAAAATTAATTCTGAAAATAAAAATGAATAAATTCAAATATAAAACATAAAAAATTAGACATTAAAAAAACAAAATAAATAAATTCCCAAAATAAATACAAAATATCTATATATATATATATATATATATATATATATATATATATATATATATATATATAACTACAAATATGTTATGAATATATAATGTATATATGGATAGATCTATGTATGTGGGGGTCGCAGGGTGGGGGGCGCAATAGGGTGGGGGTGGGTAGCACTACAAAAAAAATTACTTTTGGCGACAACCAAAATTCGTCTCCATGCCGTCGCCAAAATGGTATTGGCGACAACTGGCGACAACGAGGAGATGAAAATTGACTGTCGCCAAAAGTATTATCGCCAATTTGTCGCCCCGTAGCCAAGTCATCACCTTTGGCGACGGCATTTTAGTCTGTCGCCAAATTCGTCTCCAAATCGTCTCCCAAAAGTGTCGTCTCTACACCGTCACCAATAAAACGTCGTCTCCAAAAACATTATGTCTCCATTCCGTCTCTAAGCCGTCTCCAAAAACAAGCCATCTTCATTCCGTCTCCAAGCCGTCTCCAAAAACAAGTTGTCTTCATTCCGTCTCCAAAAACAAGTCATCTCCGAAAACAAACCGTCACCTAGCCATCGTCAATTTTTAAATAATTTTTTTTAAAAAAACTTTTTATAATTAGAATAACAAATTTAAATGATAGAATTTAAAAATATGAAATTCAAATAAAAAATAAATTAATTAAAATTTGACAATCAAAATTCAATTTAAATTTAAAAATACAAAATGTTTTAATTACATATATGATTACAAAATATTTTAATTACATATATAATTACAAATTGACTACCCACAAATTTAACTTAACCCTATGCATTTGATTCTTCACCGAAACTATTCACGAGTTTTGAATCTCCAGAAGCTTTTGTCATTGATGAACTTTTGATAGCCTTTCAGATTGAAGTTTCACCTCCTGTTATTCTTCCTTTATCACTCAACATGATTGATCGTAAAGGACTATAATCATAAATAACAAAATAAAATTATAAGATAAATGCAATACACAACAAACCTTGAAGATAAGCTATGAAAATGGAGTTCTACTTACCTCAGTCCAAGGCTAAAGTGGTGAAATTCCTCAAATTCAACTTCCTAATTTTAGTAAGAGAGTTATCAGACCTCATTCGTTAATTCTCCATAAACACAATAAACAAACAATCCTTTTGTTAACAGTAAGCAAACAATTCCTTTGCTTATCATGTATAACTAATCCCAATTACAATTAAGAATATTTAATCATTGGGTGAAACCTAGCCTTGGATCAGACAAGTTTATAAAGATATTATTAGCTTATTAATACTCTTATGTAAAACACCATCTAAACTCACATTTTCCCAAGGTTTATTTGCACATTCCTAATCAATACTTCATTAAGCATATATAACGTAAAATGAATTCACTATGCAATACCCAACTAAACTATAGACTACAACAGTTTTGCATAATGTAGAGTACACACTAATGCATAGGGGCACAATTACACACATTCACAGTAGACGCACACACATGCACACAAAACTTGCTCCATTTTTACACTCCACATATGCGAAATTTGTACTTTTATTATGCTACCATCAATATAATACACCCCAAGCATAGATAGATACCACATACACAACCGATTATAATAGCCATGTACTTAGTTAGTACATGCAATTCTTCAAACACCAAAGATGTCACATCATAATTTCACCACAGCCTGTTATTATACCATATACCCGTGACCAACCCTCTACCTTTAATTCATACAGCTTCATACTTTAACAAGCATATCAGTCAATCAATTCATAACCCCAATTATAGTATGATCTTGCTGATTCTATTTTGTGCTAATTCTAAAGAAACATAAATATGTCAAGCAATGCCAACAGAACATCAGATACTTAACAAAAAAATCAATGAGAGATTTTCTAATGGGTTTAAAAAATATTGTACTATATGGCATGAGCTCCTAAATGTTGCAACATTTGCAAAGAATAAAGAATTCAAGAAAAGCTAACAAGACTTTTTTCTTTACTTGATGACTATTGGATGTTGCAACTAATCTTTCAATATCTAACATACATCATTCATGATTCATCTCGTGCATATACCATTAGTAAAAGAAACAAAAAAAAAAAATACAATCTGGAATTCAATAATTTTACACTTCATAACATCCTCATATATCCATATACAACGACCTACATTTAATTTGTAGTATCCACTTTGTCGCTCTCCAAAGCTAATAATTTTACACTTCATAACATTAATAATACAAATGTTAATAAATTGATACATTCAATTAATAAAACAAAATCACCTGTTGAAAATCCTTAAGGGTCTCTTTAAATTTTTCCATTGCCAAATACGCCGCACCTCGCATGTAATACCACAACAAAAAAAAAACAGAAAATAAATAAAAAAAAATGAAAAACAGAAAATAAAAAAAATAAAAAAAGAAGACCAATATATATCCTCCAAAAACACCTGCATCCAAAAAAATGAGAAAAATAATTTCCAAAAATAACAGAAAATTAATTCTGAAAATAAAATTGAATAAATTCAAATATAAAACATAAAAAATTAGACATTAAAAAAACAAAATAAATAAATTCCCAAAATAAATACAAAATATCTATCTATCTATCTATCTATCTATCTATATATATATATATATATATATATATATATATATATATATATATATATATATATAACTACAAATATGTTATGAATATATAATGTATATATGTATAGATCTATGTATGTTGGGGTCGCAGGGTGGGGGGCGCAATAGGGTGGGGGTGGGTAGCTTTGGTTAGTGGATGTCCAAGCAGAACGATATCATCAACGACAAAGTGTTTCGATGAATAAAACCATCGGTTTGCCCAAAAAAAATATTGGTCCATTTGTAGAGATCTACGCTACGTTTGTTTGCCGTAAAATATTTTTAAAAAATATATATATTTTTTTTTAATTTTTTAATGTTTGATAATATCGAAAAATTAGTCAACTAAAAAATATTTTTTAGTAAAAAATGGTGGTTACTTTTGCTCAATTTTTCAGTGTTTGGTAACATCAAAAAATTGGTCAAGCAAAAAATATTTTCTAATCAAATATTATGACTAGTACAAAATTTGAGAAAAAATATTTTTATGTCCTTTGGGAGAAGAAAATACTTTTCGAAACTCACTCACCCCTATCGCTTACCTCCCACCCCTTACCCTCTACCCCCTACCCACCCTCACGATTAACATGTATATTATGTGTATATTTTTTTATAAAATCTAATGTCCGAAAATATTTTTCACTATACATTCAAACACTAGAAAATATTTTTCAGTAATCTATTTTCTAGGTAAATATTTTATCTCACCAAGTTCTTTTACGACAAACAAACAGAGCCCAGGAAAATATTTTATTTTTCAAAAAAATATTTTCAAACGAAAATATTTTCTACAACCATGTTATTTTACGACAAACAAACGAAACCTAAGTAACTCAAAAAGGGCCTCTGATACATTTTTATTGGTAAATTATTAGCCATCCGATCACTACAAGAAAAATTATTTTCAGCGACGGTCTGTTGTCAATTTGTTGTCAAATTGGCAACAGAAATAAGACGAAAACTGACTCTAAGCATAGTGAAAATTTGGAGATGACATGATAAGTCGTCTTCAAAAGTCTCCAGTTGGCAACTACTTGGAGACGACAACTAAATTATCACCAATTAGCAACTACTTGGAGACGACATACATAAGTCATCTCTAATTGCAGACTACTTGGAGATGACATAGATAAGCCATCTCCATTTCGCGACTACTTGGAGACGACATAAATAAGTCATCCCCAAATAATCTTGACCTCTAAATATAACATATTCATGGCCTATCGAGTTGATAGCCAGTATTTATGGGCCATCTTGACCTCTAGATACAACATATTCAGCTTCAACATTACATAAAACATTAAAGATAAGCAAGTGTCAAATTAAAAATAGAAGAGTTGAGTAAATAAAAACTCCAAAGGAGGTTCATGGCCAAGCGTAAAGATGTCCGAGTAACGGTGGAATAAATCTTCTATTATGGAAGAAAGCGTCTTTCACTTCTTTTTCTTCAATTGAGTCAACATTTAATATGTGATTTTTTTCCAATTTTTTTCTATTTCCATATAATATCCATAAAAAAGAAACTGAAAGATGGTGATGGTAAATTATAACGATAACAAAACCTTAAAGTTTAATAGACAAGGATCAATGAAAAAATGAGTATTATTTTTTGTGGACTATATTTTCCTTGACGATAATTCCAAAGTTTAATTTATTAGCTAGGCATAAATTGACAATCAATTTCAAGTAAGTTACATATTATTTCACATTCCGAAATTGATTGTGAATCGTGAGGCATATGAATCATTTTAAGAATTAATCTTAAAGATTTTCCATAATGTCTTGCTATATATATATATGCTCTCATATTTTGTCAACATAATATAGTAGTGTTCTTGTAGGCGCATCCATGGAGTTTATTACTAGGTCCATTTATTTTGTGTAAGTATCAAGCAATCATTATCGATCTAATAGTATACAGGTCCTTCGTAAATGAATCGTTAACTCTGAAGCTAAAGCAGTGGCTAGCTAGCTAGCTTTTGGCCCCAGGCCAATAGATAAGATACGCTTATTCTACATTAATAGAGATAACATACTCATATATTATATAAGGTGAATAGTCTCGAATCCCCCATTATCAAATGAAACTAGTTATGATTTTTTTTGTGCTTCAAAAACTATAGCCGAACCTTCATGTGGTTCACCCGTTGATTTACACGCACTTTCGTCAAATTTTGGGTCATTTTTTTACGGAAAGTGTGACAAAAGCGCGTAAAGTGCAATTTTTATTGATTTTTATAGTATTTAATAATTTTTAACGTATTTAATAATAAAATACAAACAACTTTTATCGTTGTTTCAAATTCAACAATGAAAGCTGTTTGTATTTTTTTTTTCAATTATTACTATTATTTACTGTCAAGCATGTTAAAAACTAATAAAAATTATATTTTATTCGCGTGTGGTACACATCCGATCAGTTTTGATGAAAAATTTGACGGAGGGGGGTGGTGTGCATCAACGGGTGGACCAAAGAGAGGTCTGATTATAGTTTTTGAAACACAAAAGAATTGTAACTAGTTTCGGTTAACCACAAGGAGTCTGGAGCTATTCTACTTATTATATAAACTGATGCTTTACAAGTCTTCCATCATTGGGGATAAAAAGACACTCTACTATGGTTTATCTCAATTTCAAGATTATTTAATCAAGATCAAGACTGCCTACCATGCATGTCACAAATTGATTAATTAGTCACGATTATCAGATCTGACTCTCTTTCTCTAGATTGGATGTTCAACATCCCCCAAGAGCAATTGATAGTATACACAAAAACTGTAATGGGACTTTTTCAATCATACAAATAATTATGTTGTAACGTCGCAAATAAGGGTATAGTTACGAGAAAATTTGCAGTTTCTCTATCAATCTCTCCCTTGTGACAACACCGTAAAAGAGATTTATTTGATTGACTTCTCAAGACTTGAATAGAAAAATTAGTAATTTAGTAATAATTATAAACCGCTATTGTACCTTTGTTCTGGTAGTTACATTATCTTGGTTCGAAGTTTTAGCGATTTAATAAGTTGTAAAGAGTCAGAATTTCCATCTTATTCTAATTCAAAATAGGCATACCTTCTGCCAACTATCTAACCATGAATGAAATAGAATCTGACATGATTATATGCACAAGACAGATGTATACAGATATATATGTCTACATGAATATATGCATGTATATACGTGTGTCGATGCATATAATCAACAAATTAGAACACGATAAAACAATAATAACAAACAAGATTTTACGTGGAAAACCCTCCAATGCGGAGGGAAAAAAACCACGGGAAAAGTTGAGTTCTTCACTAATAAAACCAAATGGTACAATGTTACAAGAAGTTATCTTTGACGTAATAATTCTTTAAATCTAAACCACAATAAGCCTTCAAACTAGTTTCTTGAAGAAGCCATATCATGAGGCAATTTCCTCCAAAGAAGGTGGCAGCCAAATTGTTGCTCTTGCTCAAACTCCCTCTTCTTTTTTTTTCTCTTATCTTGTCTCCTTTTTTTTTCTTTTCTTTCCCTCCTGTTTTCTTTCTTTTTTTCGTTTGTTTTCTTGCTTTTCTTTTTCTCTCTTTTTTTTTCTTCCTCCACATCTTGAAACAACACGAGCCAAGTCAGAAAGGCCGAAAGAAAAGTACCTTTACTTTCGTGTACATAATTTTGTAACAACACGTGCACGATGAAACTTCATGACTTGATCATCACCTTTGTCTTCATAGTTGTTGAATTTATAACCCCTTCTCAGCTTTAACAAGATTGAGAATTGTCTCAAACATGATAGTTGAACAAAGCGAAGTAAGTGATTGCATAGATTGAATCTTTTCTTCGTATTGAGTGAGTAATGCCTCAAACCGCACCGATGATAAATATGCAACTGGTATAACGTATCTTTTATGCAGTTCACCAACATACACAGGGAAGAACCCCTTTCGGATTGGCTCCTTCTTGTGGTCATCATCTTTCTTCAGCATGGAGTAATCTTTGCGAGCAATCTTCTTCACGAAACAAGAAATTTTCTTGGAAACTACAATATCCATGTTAAATGTTGAGATTTGGGAATGTGGGTTGAACAAAGAAAAGAAGGATCAAAAGGGTGGTGTTGTATGCTATGAAACGGAAAAGAAAAGGGTTTTGCAAAAAAGGTGGCTGATGAACAAAAGGGATTAATGGCACTGGATTTGGTTAGTGGATGTCCAAGCAGAACGATATCATCAACGACAAAGTGTTTCGATGAATAAAACCATCGGTTTGCCCAAAAAAAATATTGGTCCATCTGTAGAGATCTACGCTCCATTTGTTTGCCGTAAAATATTTTTTTAAAAAAAATATTTTTTTAATGTTTGGTAATATCGAAAAATTAATCAACTAAAAAATATTTTTTAGGAAAAAATGGTGGTTACTTTTGCTCAATTTTTCGGTGTTTGGTAACACCAGAAAATTGGTCCACTAAAAAATATTTTCTAATCAAATATTACGTCTTGTACAAAATTTGAGAAAATATTTTCATGTCCTTTGGTAGAAGAAAATATTTTTCGTAACTCACTCACTCCTACCCCCCTGCCCTCCCCCTTACTTCCCACCCCCTTACCCTCTACCCCCCACCCTACCTCATCCCTACCCACCCTCACGATTAACATATATATTATGTGTATATTTTTTTGCAAAATCTAATGTCCAAAAATATTTTTCACTATACATTCAAACACTAGAAAATATTTTTCAGTATTCTATTTTCTAGGAAAATATTTTATCTCACCAAGTTATTTTACGGCAACACAAACAGAGCCCAGGAAAATATTTTATTTTTCAAAAAAATATTTTCAAACGAAAATATTTTCCACAACCAAGTTATTTTACGACAAACAAACGAAACCTAAGTAATGCAAAAAGGGCCTCTGATACATTTTTATTGGTAAATTATTAGGCATCCAATCACTACAAGAAAAATTATTTTCAGCGACGGTCTGTTGCCAATTCAATTTCAAATTTGCAACAGAAATAAGATGAAAACTTTGACTCTAAGCATAGTGACAATTTGGAGATGACATGATAAGTCGTCTTCAAAAGTCTCCAGTTGGAAACTACTTGGAGACGACATCCAAATCATCTCCAATTGGCAACTACTTGGAGACGACATACATAAGTCGTCTCCAAATCGTCTCTAATTGGAGAGTACTTGGAGATGACATAAATAAATCATCCCCATTTGGCAACTACTTGGAAACGACATAAATAAGTCATCTCAAAATCGTCTTGACCTCTAAATATAACATATTCATCGCCTATCGAGTTGATAGCCAGTATTTCTGGGCCATCTTGACCTTTAGATACAACATATTCAGCTTCAACATTACATAAAACATTAAAGATAAGCAAGTTTCAAATTAAAAATAGAAGAGTTAAGTAAATAAAAACTCCAAAGGAGGTTCATGGCCAAGCGTAAAGATGTCCGAGTAACGATGGAATAAATGTTCCATGGCCAAGCGTAAAGATGTCCGAGGAACAGTGGAATAAATCTTCCATTATGGAAGAAAGTGGCCTTCACTTCTTTTTTTTCAAATTTTTTCTATTTCCATATAATATCCATAAAAAAGAAACTGAATACTCTTAATTCAACAAACCCTCTGTTTTCTTTGTTTTTTTCATAAACACTGATTTTTATTTATTTTTGGATTAATCAAATAAAATTATAAAAAATTAATTTTGAACAAAAGTTGTCTGGTCCAAAACACGTAACATAAAGTATTTAATGTAATGCAAAATATAAACAATTAGTTATTTAAAAATAAATAAAAAAAAATTAATTTTGATAAAAGCATTTTATTATAAAATAAAATGTAAATCAAACATTAACTTTCAATTCTATTGAGAATTGATGATTACATCTGAATCTAACAAAATACAACATCACAAGTACATAATACTTAACAACATACATCATCACATGTACATAACGAGTGGACAAAATACATCATCACAAGTACATAATAATATCATCTAGTTTAAGAACTAAGTTAATAATATTCTTGACTTCCAAGATGATGTTCTGAACATAAATATTAGGGAAAAACTTGGGTAAATAAATCTTTGACATTTGGGAAACAACAAGTTGACGTCCTTGAGCTTCAGAAATATAACCGTATTCTTTTGGTGGAACATTTAAATCAAGCTGCGGTTCCACGACTTTACTAAAATATTGATCAGTTTTTTTTGTTGTGTTGTCTTTATCTTTACTTTGACAAAGAGAATGTAAATGGTGTTGTTCTTCTTTACTCATGGTTGGGTGCCTGCAAGCACCATGGTATTTTGTTATTTTTGGCCTTTCATATCACCAAGTTATCCCTGTAAGGATGATGTAGAGATTGTGATGGTAAATTATAGGGATAACAAAACTTTAAAGTTTAATAGACAAGGATCGATGAAAAAATGAGTATTGTTTTTTGTGGACTATATTTTCCTTGGCGATAATTCCAAAGTTTAATTTATTAGCTAGGCATAAATTGACAATCAATTTCGAGTAAGCTGCATATTATTTCACATTCCGAAATTGATTGTGAATACTGAGGCATATGAAGCATTTTGAGGATTAATCTTAAAGATTTGCCATAATGTCTTGCGATATATATATGCTCTCATATTTTGTCAACATAATATAGTAGTGTTCTGGTAGGCGCATCCATGGAGTTTATTACTAGTTCCATTTGTTTTGTGAAAGTATCAAGCAATCATTATCGATCTAACAATACACAGGTCCTTCGTAAATGAATTGTGAACTCTGAAGCTAAAGCAGTGGCTAGCTAGCTAGCTTTTGGCCCCAGGCCAATAGATAAGATATGCTTATTCTACATTAATAGAGACAACATACTCATATATTATATAGGGTGAATAGTCTTGAGTCCCTTATTATCAAACGAAATAAGTTATGATTTTTTTTTGCTCCAAAAACTATAGTCGAACTTTCTTGTGGTTCACCCGTTGATCCACACCGCCCCCCTTCGTCAAATTTTCAGTCATTTTTGACGAAAAGTGTAACAATAGAGCGTAAAATACAATTTTTAATGATTTTTAACGTATTTTATAATTTTTAACGTATTTAATAATAAAATACAAACAGCTTTTATCGTTGTTTCGAATTCAACGATGAACGCTGTTTGTATTTTTTTTTCAATTATTACTATTATTTATTGTCAAGCATGTTAAAATCTAATAAAAATTACATATTATTCACGTGTGGTACACATCCCATCAGTTTTGATGAAAAATTTGACGAAGGAGGGTGGTGTGCATCAACGGGTGGACCACAGAGAGGTCTAATTATAGTTTTTGAAACACAAAAGAATCGTAACTAGTTTCGGTTAACCACAGGGAGTCTCGAGCTATTCTACCTATTATATAAACTGATGCTTTACAAGTCTTCCATCATTGGGGATAAAAAGACACTCTACTATGGTTTATCTCAATTTCAAGATTATTTAATCAAGATCAAGACTGCCTACCATGCATGTCACAAATTGATTAATTAGTCACGATTATCAGATCTGACTCTTTTTCTCTGGATTGGATGTTCAACATCCCCCAAGAGCAATTGATAGTATACACAAAAACTATAATGGGACTTTTTCAATCATACAAATAATTATGTTGTAACGTCGCAAATAAGGGTATAGTTACGAGAAAATTTGCAGTTTCTCTATCAATCTCTCCCTTGTGACAACACCATAAAAGAGATTTATTTGATTTACTTCTCAAGACTTGAATAGAAAAATTAGTAATTTAGTAATAATTATAAACCGCTAAATGTACCTTTGTTCTGGTAGTTACATTATCTTGGTTCGAAGTTTTAGCGATTTAATAAGTTGTAAAGAGTCAGAATTTCCATCTTATTCTAATTCAAAATAGGCACACCTTCTACCAACTATCTGATCACGAATGAAATAGAATCCGACATGATTATATGCACAAGACAGATGCATATAGATATATATGTCTACATGAATATATGCATGTATATACATGTGTCGATGCATATAATCAACAAATTAGAACACGATAAAACAATAATAACAAATAAGATTTTATGTGGAAAACCCTCCAATGCGGAGGGAAAAAAACCACGGGAAAAGTTGAGTTCTTCACTAATAAAACCAAATGGTACAATGTTACAAGAAGTTATCTTTGACGTAATACTTCTTTAAATCTAAACCACAATAAGCCTTCAAACTAGTTTCTTGAAGAAGCTATATCATGAAGCAATTTCCTCCAAAGAAGGTGGCGGCTAAATTGTTGCTCGTAGTTGCTCAAACTCCCTCTTTTTTTTTCTCTTATCTTGTCTCCTTTTTTTTTCTTTTTTCTTTTCTTTCCCTCCTGTTTTCTTTCTTTTTTTGTTTTTGTTTTCTTTCTTTTCTTTTTCTCTCTTTTTTTTTTCTTCCTCCACATCTTGAAACAACACGAGCCAAGTCAAAAAGGCCGAAAGAAAAGTACCTTCACTTTCGTGTACATAATTTTGAAACAACACGTGCACGATGAAACTTCATGACTTGATCATCACCTTTGTCTTCATAGTTGTTGAATTTATAACCCCTTCTCAGCTTTCAAAAGATTGAGAATTGTCTCAAACATGATAGTTGAACAAGGCAAAGTAAGTGATTGTATAGATTGAATCTCTTCTTCGTATTGAGTGAGTAATGCCTCAAATAGCACCGATGACAAATATGCAACTGGTATAACATATCTTTTATGCAGTTCACCAACATACACAGGGAAGAACCCCTTTCGGATTGGCTTCTTCTTGTGGTCATCATCTTTCTTCAGTAGGGAGTAATCTTTGCAAGCAATCTTCTTCACAAAACAAGAAATTTTCTTGGAAACTACAATATCCATGTTAAATGTTGAGATTTGGGAATGTGGGTTGAATAAAGAAAAGAAGGAACAAAAGGGTGGTGTTGTATTCTAAGAAACGGAAAAGAAAAGGGTTTTGCAAAAAGGGTGGTTGATGAACAAAAAGATTAATGAGTTTTTGTGATGCATGAATGAGAGAAAGGGTAGCTGCATATATAAAGGAAATCCTACCGCCAATAAATAGTCTTCTTATCCTAAACAAACTAGGAAGATAGGAATCCTAATACTAATTAACAACATATTGAATTAATCTTGAAGAGACGCATGCATTGATTACAACTAGTCTTCTAATTAATTCTAAAGATACTAACCTAGACCTAAAACCTCGTTTTCTCATTGGATTTAAAAATTTTAACCTATATCTAGACTAGATAGCAATTCTTCACCAACAATAATTGTGATGCCACATATTACATATATTTAGCTTAGAAGAGAGATTGCTTTTCTTTAAGCTTTTGCATAGTCTATCAATTTAACGTGAATAATCAATTTTCTTTATCATCTAAGTTTCATATATATATATATATATATATATATATATTCGATCATAAAACAGATCAAGAATACACACTGTTACTAATATGGAATTGTACCAAATAAACTCTTGTAGTGAAATAGAAACACACAAAAAATAAATTATTTGGAGGCAACAAAGGAGAAGATATAAGGCAAAGGAGAACGTTTAACTTAAGATCAATCTCAAAATTTAGTTGATAATGAGTGTTTTGCTCTGCGATATTTTGTGGCCATTATTTAAAGGACAACGTCCGGTCAGAGAAACTTGACAATGTTTATACTTGTGGTATAAATGTGATCCACAGTAAGGGTATAAATGTAATCTACAGTAAGAAAATGAATAACTGAGGTTCAAGAGTTGGGTAGAATAGTCGAACATCAACCTGTTATATTTAAAAGTTATGAATTTGAACTATGACTTTAACCTTGTAAAGTAAAAAAAAAGAAAAAAAGAAAAACAAAGAGAAGTTGAAGAATCTGAGTCCATTGAAGTGACTCAAATTTTCCCTTCAGTGAAAATATGTTTCAAAGTAATATTGTTTTTCTGTATGCTACGATATATTTTCTATTTGTGCTTCCAAAAATTAGCTTAATATTAAATAGGTGTGCGTGGAAAAATAAAGTATTATCTACTATGAAAATTAGTTCAAATCCATTGCAATATAGACAAAAATAGCAAAAAGAGAAGAAAGAAAATTTACGAGAGAATATCTTTAATTTAGGCATATGCCTAAACAATATTTGATGAAGAGGACTCATATGAATTAATAATCTCAAAGCATGGAAGGCATCGCATAGAGTTACTTTTTGATATGATTAGAACAATTAAATATGGGGATCAAATAACTGAATCATGCATACTTGATTTCCTTGGTAACTTTATAACGTTAGGTTAGAATTAATCCAAATCTGCGAAATTGTTGCAATGCGCCCTTACATCTTATGTTTCACGTGTGATGCCAAAAGATTGGTATGGTGCATATAATTTTTCAGCCTGAGGCCTGAGAAAAAATTTTTTTATGTAGTCCATAATTGAGTTCCATGAGCATATAGATGTGGATTGACCCACCTCATTTTCTGGCCAGTAAATGTGAAAAGCAGAAAATATAAGTGAACTTTAATGAAAAATAACATATATGGAAATATTGAACAAAATAACAATGATGGTTACTTAAGATAACGATGTGAAATAATATATATATATATATATATATATATATATATATATATATATGAGGAGGCAGTGTCAAATATAACGTCCGTAAATCTGGAAATGAACAAATTAAATAGTAATATTAATGTTTACTTTGAACAACAATGTGGAATATAAAATAGGGGGGGTGTGTCAAATATAAACTAAGGGCAGTGTTTTTCCTCTTTGCAATATTCCATAAAATTGTTGATTTCCTTTCCCCAATGGAAATTTGATAGATGAAACTTGAGGAGATTTTATTAATAACAATAACAAAAAATAAACTACATTAATTAATCAAAACATTAATTGTATTCACACACATGCATTTTGTAGTATCTTAACAAAACTCGTATCTTAATATGAATTCTCAAAATTGCAATTAACAGGTTCGACAACGTAACACAAATTATCTGAAAAATTAAGGTGGCAATAACAAACATAGCTAAATCACAAGTGAATAAAATAAAGTGGTAAATCACAATATTATATATATACTAGTCTAAATATATCGAACCTTAATTATAATTAATTAAGTAGTAATTTTTTTTTTATTTTTTATTTTTCCAGTTTCATCTCCTTGGCACATAAACTCGAGCCCACAAATGCTTTCCTTTGACGGAGAACTTGGCCTTGGATTGTCCTTTGAGAATGAAAGGGATAATGGAGTAGGACTTGAATATTGCTCGTCCATACAATGGTGGACGCCCTCCGCCTGCTTGCTCTACAACCACATCTTGTACCACATCACCCCAATTCCTGAAAATCTCCAAACTTTCATCAACTTACATACAAAGTGTACGTTTGATGTGTGACAACATTTCGTTTGTGTTTGTTTTTAGTTTGCCAGGCCGGGGGTACGTACATATATAGGTGATCACATTTCGTTTGTGTTTGCTTTTAGTTTGCCAGGCCGGGGGTATGTACATATATAGGTGATTCATCGAAAAAATCTTGCACCAACTAGAATTATATCATATTTAGATTCTCGTTGATCTAAATCACATCTCATGACAACTGTTTTATTACTTTACTATTATTAATTTTTCTTCTAATGTTATAACGTTATAAAATCAAACAATATGGACCATAATGGGCAGTAATGCACATAAGCCTGAACACAATATATATCCATATGGACTAATTATCCAAGGTATCTTTTTTTTTTTTTTTCTCAAATCATGTGCATATATATGCGTGCAATGCATGCACGAGAAGAAATTAGTTGAGAAAGAATTAATTATATATATACTTACGTGGTGATGAAGTCTATTATTTCTTGGCGCGTAAGAGAAAAGCCCCTGGAAAACGTCAAGAACATAGTACGTTTATCATCACTTAGTCCAGGAACAAACACAGTTGCATTAGGATTTAAGGTTGATGATCGCCTTTGGATTTGGAAATGGACCTCCTCATGATGACTATGATCATCAAATGATGTCGTCGTCTCACCCGCTGCCCTAAAACGAGCACCGTCATGTGGTGGTGGTCTAACCACCAAAGGCGTTAAACTTGTCTCGTCAACTTCAATGGCTGCATTTTCACCAAAAATTTTGTTGCATACTGTCTCCATGACATGCAGGAATCGCCTATAGATGAAGTCACGGTTGTAATAAAAGAATCTTTGGTTTATAGGCTCGTCGAGGATGGTAGCAAATAGTGGAGTATCATATATATATGACGACGACGACTCATCAAGTACATTTGGCTTTGGTTGTATGCACTCTAAACAAGACAATGTCTCTTGAAATATAGCTTCAATGGCTAAGTCATCAAATGAATGGATAATTCGAGTGAGATCAAGGTAGCCAATTTCTTCTAGCTGGAGCCAAAAAGCCATGGCCATCTTCACAAGTTGAGGGTTCTTACTCAGTGATTTAACCATGCGGTTGAATAAAGCTCTTTCTAATGTGTAAAACAACAAAAGATCAACCACGTTTCCTACTACCCCTGCCATGTCTTTGTCTCTGTCTTTTGAGACTTGAGAGAGACGATGAGTTTCTGCTGTGAATAAAATGATCAAGTAGTGCCATTATGGGAAATTGCGTTTCTGCATTTATGAAGCGTTGAGATTTGTGTTTGTGACTTTTGGGGCTTATACAACGAACCAACTTCGATAACATGACGCTCTACACAAAAATTTATTTACCTGACCCCTAAAATTGTAATATACAGTTGGTAAAAGATTTTGATGCTTTTAATTAACAATAATTAAGCGCTCCTTTTAAGCTTTTTTTTTTTTTTTTTGCTCGTTATGGCCGAAAAAAAAATATAAAAAGAATCATGCTTTCATTATTCTTCAAGAAATAGAAATATAATAAGGTATGTTTTGTTCAATTTAACATCCCATTGAATAGTTAAAATTGCTAATGTGACCCAAATGTTGGGTAGAATAATCAGGTGGTAACATATTGTATGTAATAAGAAATTTTAAGTTCGAACCATGGTTTGGATCTCTATTGGAGCAAAGAAAAAAAAAATCAATAGTGCACTGATTTTCTAGCAGCAAGACTTTATCGAATGCCATTGGAATTTTAAATTTTTAAAGAGCGTGTTGTATCACTACAACTCGGGAAGTAGTTGAAATTATAGAAAAGCTTGCAAACTAATCTAGCAAAGCAAAGTTGAGATTAATTCTATGTTAGACAAAGCTTTCAGTGTTTGCAGCTAATTTATCTCTCTTCATAGTTCTTAATGTAAATAAGTTTCAAAAATCTTGAAGAGATAAACAAGAATGACAGAACTAGGGAGATGTTAAATTGAATAAAACATATATATCTTGATAATTTGTGGCGTGATCCTTCAGATTTACATATCCTTTTCGTCAATGAAGAATTTACTACATACAAGTCCATAGTGGTAACATTGTATGCTAGGTTGGTTTCATTAATATCTAAACTAAGAAGACAAAGAAAATTGATTAATGCAGGTCAAATTGACAGAGACTATGCAAAAGCTCAATGGAAATAATGATCTGATATATGTATATATATATATGGTCTCACGATTATTCTTGATGAAGAATGAAGTGCTATGTAGTTTAGGTCTACGTAAAAATATCTAAAACTAATAACAAGAAAACTAGTTTTTAGGTGTAGTGGTATGTCTCTTGCTATAAGTACAAGATATCGTGACATCAATTCTCATGAGCGATATCATTTGATATATATATATATTGTACGACTTAGGCCTCCCTTGAATTAAAAATTAAAATAAAAAAAAAAAACTTTAAAACTAGTAAGAAGATTAGATAATATTAATTGGTTTCTTGAGAAACTAATTCATAGTTCAATGCTTCATTAGATTTTTCTCAAGGCACCGACTATTTGTGATAATTGTGTCCGCAATTATAGAAATAAAATTTTCTATTCATAATTTGTTTTAAGGTGGGAAATTCTGCCACAATTTTTTTTATATTTTATTTTATTTTATAATCGGCCTCATAGCCATCTTTATTGGCACTAATAAAAACAATATAATAGTATCTTTTTCTAATAAAAACTAATAATTATAAGATGAAAAAATAGGATAAATTAAGGTGGTGAAAATTGATAATGTTAGTACTGACCTAGTGGAATTATACTTACCACAACACAATCTGTTGTTAATTAGTATTAGAAGTCCTAGTTTGTTTAGGAAAGCAAGACCATATATGTAATATTGGCGGTGAGATTTCCTATATATATGTATGCAGCTACCCTTTCTCTCATTCATCACAAAAACTCATTAATTAATCCTTTTTGTTCATCAGCCACTTGCAAAATCCTTTTCTTTTCCGACCCTTTTCATCCTTGTTTTCTTTGTTCAACCCACATTCCCGTTTACCATGGCTATAGTTTCCAAAAAAGTTTGTTGTTTCGTGAAGAAGATTGCTTGCAAAGATTACTCTATGCTGAAGAAAGATGATGACCACAAGAAGAAGGCAATCCGAAAGGGGTTCTTCCCTGTGTATGTTCGTGAAGAGTATAAAAGATACATTATACCAGTTGCATGTTTATCATCGGTGCGGTTTGAGCAATTACTAAGTCAATATGAAGAAGAAATTCAATCCCTGCACTCACTTACTTTGCCTTGTTCAACTATGATGTTCGAGACAATTCTCAATCTTGTTAAAGCTGAGAAGGGATTATAAATTCAAGAACGATGAAGACAAAGGTGATGATCAAGTCATGAAGTTTCATGCGCGTGTTGTTCCAAAATTCTGCACACAAAGTGAAGGTAATCTTATTTCGGCCTTTTATGACTTGCCTCGTGTTGTTTCAAAGATTTGGAGGAGAAGAGGTGGAGAAAATAAAAGGAGAGAAAAAGAAAATAAAAAAATGAGAAAAAAGGAAAAAAAGAAAAAGAAAGAGGGAGTTTGAGCAATCATGAGGCACAAGCAACAATTTGGCCGCCACCTTCTTTGGAGGAATTCATGATATGGCTTCTTCAAGAAACTACTTCGAAGTCTTCTTACAGTTTAGATTCAAAGAATTATTTCGTCAAAAATAACTTCTTGTAATGATGTACCATCTGATTTTATTAGTGAAGAACTCAACTTTTCCCGTGATTTTTTTCCTTCTACATTGGAGGGTTTTCCACGTAAAATCTTACTTTTTATTATTGTTTTATATTGTTGTTTTCTTGTGTTCTTGTTGATTATATAGGTCGACCAATGCATATATATATCTATATGTGTGTGTGCATATATTCATGTAGACGTATATGTCTGCATGTGACTTATGTATATAATCATGAAAGGTTTAGCCGATTTTGGATTAGAATAAGATACGTTAACTACTTTCCAGGTAAATTTAAAACTTGGAACCAAGATCCAAAAACAAAACAGAAGCAATCTTGGGCAGAATTTATGGCAAAGAATATTATGTTCCATATTTTTCGTAATGTAATCGAATTAAAGATGCAATATTCCGCAAGTAATCACACAAGTCTAATTTATTATGGTGAAGTCACTGGGTAAAGATTGACAAAGAAACTGCAAATTTTCCAGCACATATAAATAATACTTATCTTATTCTTCATCCATCTCAATCAAAAATAACTAAGCAAATTGATGAGATACAATCAGTGTCCATGATCCAACTGCTGGTCAATCACTACTGCCCCTTTCCGTACCACAGGGGTCGTTCTCATGGTTTAAGTTTATTACGAGTACCATAGAACAAAATACAACATAACAACAAAGTCCTGTAATTATATGACATGAAATAATAATATATCTCATCTTGTACGCTGCTTATAATTTAGCAGTCCGGAGCTGTTGCTTCAGCAGAGGCCTAATGTAGTCATGGTAACCCTCGGGTACTATTGTTTCATTTAGGGGATCCTTCCATGCTGCCTCGTAAAGTTTTGGATACACGTTGCCATCATAGCGGCCCAGAATTGAACCAAGGAAGTGATCCGTGTAGTTGAATGCATCAACAAGTGTGATCGCATTTGGACGAACCTACCACGAAATCATAGTTTATAGATTCAGTGAGGATGATAAAGAGTCCCCTAATACAAATAAGACATGAAAATGGTTTTAAAAACAAACCTTGGAGTACAAGGCTCTGAGCTGCTCACTAGCAAGTGAAGCTTGTTTGGGGGTAATGCAGCTGGTGGCAAGGAAATCACCCTGATGTTTGTGAACTAGGAACAGAGAATAGATGCCGCAAAGCGCCTCAAACTGTTGCTTGAACCCATTCCCTGGAATATCTTGTTGCAATTTCTCAATAAACCTAAGACAAGAAGGAAAATAAAACACTCAGTTTTAACAATCGAGGAAAAAGAGAATGTTCAAACAAATAGCATGCATTTGAATCCACATGAATTCACCAGCATATAGGTAAAAGTCGAAAGCAAAACAAAATACACTGCCACACTTGTCTATCTACACCAGTAACTATGACGTCCCTGTGCATGAAGTGAAGTTTCACTTAAGAATTGAAATATATAAATCTCTATCTTTTACATATTACATTTTAAGTGCAATCTAGGCCACTTTTTCATAACACTACAGTCTAGCAGGTTGGTAATTCCATGCAGTCACGACCCTACTCGCACTATCAGCTTATTATCATGATTTTCAAATATCTAAAAAACTTCCGAGACTGGCACTGGATTTGGTTAGTGGATGTCCAAGCAGAACGATATCATCAACGACAAAGTGTTTCAATGAATAAAACCATCGGTTTGCCCAAAAAAAATATTGGTCCATTTGTAGAGATCTACGCTACGTTTGTTTGCCGTAAAATATTTTTTTAAAAAAATATTTTTTTAATTTTTTAATAATTGGTAATATCGAAAAATTAATCAACTAAAAAATATTTTTTTGTAAAAAATTGTGGTTACTTTTGCTCAATTTTTCAGTGTTTGGTAACACCAGAAAATTGGTCAACTAAAAAATATTTTCTAATTAAATATTATGACTAGTACAAAATTTGAGAAAATATTTTCATGTCCTTTGGAAAAAGAAAATATTTTTCGAAACACACTCACCCCTATCCCATACCTCCCGCCCCCTTACCCTCTACCCCCCACCCTACCTCATCCCTACCCACCCTCACGATTAACATATATATTATGTGTATATTTTTTTATAAAATCTAATATCCGAAAATATTTTTCACTATACATTCAAACACTAGAAAATATTTTTCAGTATTCTATTTTCTAGGTAAATATTTTATCTCACCAAGTTATTTTACGGCAAACAAACAGTGCCCAGGAAAATATTTTATTTTTCAAAAAAATATTTTATTTTTCAAGAAAATATTTTCTACTGAAAATATTTTCTACAAACAAGTTATTTTACGACAAACAAACGAAACCGAAGTAACACAAAAAGGGCCTCTGATACATTTTTATTGGTAAATTATTAGGCATCCGATCAATACAAGAAAAATTATTTTCAGCGACGGTTTGTTGCCAATTCGTTGTCAAATTGGCAACAGAAATAAGACGAAAACTTTGACTCTAAGCATAGTGACAATTTGGAGATGACATGATAAGTTGTCTTCAAAAGTCTCCAGTTGGCAACTACTTGGAGACGACATCCAAATCATCTCCAATTAGCAACTACTTGGAGACGACATACATAAGTCATCTCTAATTGCAGACTACTTGGAGATGACATAGATAAGCCATCTCCATTTGGCGACTACTTGGAGACGACATAAATAAGCCGTCTCCAAATTGTCTTGACCTCTAAATATAACATATTCATAGCCTATAGAGTTGTTAGCCAGTATTTCTGGGCCATTTTGACCTCTACATACAACATATTCAGCTTCAACATTACATAAAACATTAAAGATAAGCAAGTTTCAAATTAAAAATAGAAGAGTTGAGTAAATAAAAACTCCAAAGGAGGTTCATGGCCAAGCATAAAAATGTCCGAGTAATGGTGGAATAAATCTTCCATTATGGAAGAAAGTGGCTTTCACTTCTTTTTCTTCTATTGAGTCAAAAAATAATATGTGATTTTTTTTTTCCAATTTTTTTCTATTTCCATATAATATCCATAAAAAAGAAACTGAATAATTGTAATTCAACAAACCCTCTGTTTTCTTTGTTTTTTTCATAAACACTGATTTTTATTTATTTTTGGATTAATCAAATAAAATTATAAAAAATTAATTTTGAACAAAAATTGTATGGTCCAAAACACGTAACATAAAGTATATTTAATGTAATGCAAAATATAAACAATTAGTTATTTAAAAAAATAAAAAATAAATTAATTTTGATAAAAGAATTTTATTATAAAATAAAATGTAAATCAAAATTCAATTCTATTGATAATTAATGATTACATCCGAATCTAACAAAATACATCATCACAAGTACATAACGAGTGGACAAAATACATCATCACAAGTACATAATAATATCATCTAGTTTAAGAACTAAGTTAATAATATTCTTGACTTCCAAGATGATGTTCTGAACATAAATATTAGGGAAAAAACTTGGGTAAATAAATTTTAGACATTTGAGAAACAACAAGTTGACGTCCTTGAGCTTCAGAAATATAACCGTCTTCTTTTGGTGGAACATTTAAATCAAGATGCAGTTTCACGACTTTGCTAAAATATTGATCAATTTTTTTTTGTTGTGTTGTCTTTATCTTTACTTTGACAAAGAGAATGTGAATGGTGTTGTTCTTCTTTACTCATGGTTGCGTGCCTGCAAGTACCATGGTCTTTTATTATTTTTGGTCATTCATATCACCAAGTTATCCCTTTAAGGATGATGTAGAGATTGTGATGGTAAATTATAACGATAACAAAACTTTAAAGTTTAATAGACAAGGATCGATGAAAAAATGAGTATTGTTTTATTTTACGACAAACAAACGAAACCTAAGTAACTCAAAAAGGGCCTCTGATACATTTTTATTGGTAAATTATTGGGCATCCGATCACTACAAGAAAAATTATTTTCAGCGACGGTCTGTTGCCAATTCTTTGTCAAATTGGCAACAGAAATAAGACGAAAACTTTGACTCTAAGCATAGTGACAATTTGGAGATGACATGACAAGTCGTCTTCAAAAGTCTCCAGTTGGCAACTACTTGGAGACGACATCCAAATCATCTCCAATTGGCAACTACTTGGAGACGACATACATAAGTCATCTCCAAATTGTCTCTAATTGCAGACTACTTGGAGATGACATAGATGGCGTCTCCATTTGGCAACAACTTGGAGACGACATAAAAAAGTCATCTCCAAATCGTCTTGACCTCTAAATATAACATATTCATCGCCTATTGAGTTGATAGCCAGTATTTCTGGGCCATCTTGACCTCTAGATACAACATATTCAGCTTCAACATTACATAAAACATTAAAGATAATCAAGTTTCAAATTAAAAATAGAAGAGTTAAGTAAATAAAAACTCCAAAGGTGGTTCATGGCCAAGCGTAAAGATGTCCGAGTAACAGTGGAATAAATCTTCCATGGCCAAGCGTAAAGATGTCCGAGTAACGGTGGAATAAATCTTCCATTATGCAAGAAAGTGGCTTTCACTTCTTTTTCTTCAATTGAGCCAAAAAATAATATGTGATTTTTTTTTTTCAATTTTTTTCTATTTCCATATAATATCCATAAAAAAGAAACTGAATACTTGTAATTCAACAAACTCTCTGTTTTCTTTGTTTTTTTCATAAACACTTTCTTTTATTTATTTTTGGATTAATCAAATAAAATTATAAAAAATTAATTTTGAACAAAAGTTGTCTGGTCCAAAACACGTAACATAAAGTATTTAATGTAATGAAAAATATAAACAATTAGTTATTTAAAAAAATAAAAAATTAACTAATTTTGATAAAAGCATTTTATTATAAAATAAAATGTAAATCAAACATTAACTTTCAATTCTATTGATAATTAATGATTACATCTGAATCTAACAAAATACATCATCACAAGTACATAATACCTAACAGCGTACATCATCACAAGTACATAACGAGTGGATAAAATACATCATCACAAGTACATAATAATATCATCTAGTTTAAGAACTAAGTTAATAATATTCTTGACTTCCAAGATGTTGTTCTGAACATAAAAATTAGGGAAAAACTTGGGTAAATAAATCTTTGACATTTGAGAAACAACAAGTTGACGTCCTTGAGCTTCAGAAATATAACCGTCTTCTTTTGGTGGAACATTTAAATCAAGCTGCGGTTTCACGACTTTGCTAAATATTGATCAGTTTTTTTGTTGTGTTGTCTTTATCTTTACTTTGACAAAGAGAATGTAAATGGTGTTGTTCTTCTTTACTCATTGTTGGGTGCCTGCAAGTACCATGGTATTTTATTATTTTTGGCCATTCATATCACCAAGTTATCCCTTTAAGGATGATGTAGAGATTGTGATGGTAAATTATAGGGATAACAAAACTTTAAAGTTTAATAGACAAGGATCGATGAAAAAATGAGTATTGTTTTTTGTGGACTATATTTTCCTTGGCGATAATTCCAAAGTTTAATTTATTAGCTAGGCATAAATTGACAATCAATTTCGAGTAAGCTGCATATTATTTCACATTCCGAAATTGATTGTGAATACTGAGGCATATGAAGCATTTTGAGGATTAATCTTAAAGATTTGCCATAATGTCTTGCGATATATATATATGCTCTCATATTTTGTCAACATAATATAGTAGTGTTCTGGTAGGCGCATCCATGGAGTTTATTACTAGTTCCATTTGTTTTGTGAAAGTATCAAGCAATCATTATCGATCTAACAATACACAGGTCCTTCGTAAATGAATTGTGAACTCTGAAGCTAAAGCAGTGGCTAGCTAGCTAGCTTTTGGCCCCAGGCCAATAGATAAGATATGCTTATTCTACATTAATAGAGACAACATACTCATATATTATATAGGGTGAATAGTCTTGAGTCCCCTATTATCAAACGAAATTAGTTATGATTTTTTTTTGCTCCAAAAACTATAGTCGAACTTTCCTGTGGTTCACCCGTTGATCCACACTGCCCCCCTTCGTCAAATTTTCGGTCATTTTTGACGAAAAGTGTGACAATAGAACGTAAAATGCAATTTTTAATGACTTTTAACGTATTTAATGATTTTTAACGTATTTAATAATAAAATACAAATATCTTTCATCATTGTTTCAAATTCAAAGATGAAAGTTGTTTGTATTTTTTTTTCAATTATTACTATTATTTATTATTAAGTATATTAAAAATCAATAAAAATCTCATTTTATTCGCGTGTGGTACACATTCCGTCAGTTTTGATGAAAAATTTGATGGAAGGGGGCAATGTGCATCAACAGGTAAACCACAGGGAGATCTGACTATAGTTTTTGGAGCACAGAAAAATCGTAACTAGTTTCGTTTGACCACAGGGAGTCTGGAGCTATTCTACCTATTATATAAACTGATGCTTAACAAGTCTTCCATCATTGGGGATAAAAAGACACTCTACGATGGTTTATCTCAATTTCAAGATTATTTAATCAAGATCAAAACTGCCTACCATGCATGTCACAAATTGATTAATTAGTCACGATTATCAGATCTGGCTCTCTTTCTCTAGATTGGATGTTCAACATCCCCCAAGAGCAATTGATAGTATACACAAAAACTGTAATGGGACTTTTTCAATCATACAAATAATTATGTTGTAACGTCGAAAATAAGGGTATAATTACGAGAAAATTTGCAGTTTCACTATCAATCTCTCCCTTGTGACAACACCGTAAAAGAGATTTATTTGATTGACTTCTCAAGACTTGAATATAAAAATTAGTAATTTAGTAATAATTATAAACCGCTAATGTACCTTTGTTCTGGTAGTTACATTATCTTGGTTCAAAGTTTTTGCGATTTAATAAGTTGTAAAGAGTCAAAATTTCCATCTTATTCTAATTCAAAATAGGCACACCTTCTGCCAACTATCTGATCACGAATGAAATAGAATCCGACATGATTATATGCATAAGACAGATGCATACAAATATATATGTCTACATGAATATATGCATGTATATACGTGTGTCGATGCATATAATCAACAAATTAGAACACGATAAAACAATAATAACAAATAAGATTTTATGTGAAAAACCCTCCAATGCGGAGGGAAAAAAACCACGGGAAAAGTTGAGTTCTTCACTAATCAAACCAAATGGTACAATGTTACAAGAAGTTATCTTTGACCTAATAATTCTTTAAATCTAAACCACAATAAGCCTTCAAACTAGTTTCTTGAAGAAGCCATATCATGAAGCATTTTCCTCCAAAGAAGGTGGCGGCCAAATTGTTGCTCGTAGTTGCTCAAACTCCCTCTTTTTTTTTCTCTTATCTTGTCTCCTTTTTTTTCTTTTTTCTTTTCTTTCCTTCCTGTTTTCTTTCTTTTTTTTCATTTGTTTTCTTTCTTTTCTTTTTCTCTCTTTTTTTTTCTTCCTCCACATCTTGAAACAACACAAGCCAAGTCAGAAAGGCCGAAAGAAAAGTACCTTCACTTTCGTGTACATCTTTTTGGAACAACACGTGCACGATGAAACTTCATGACTTGATCATCACCTTTGTCTTCATAGTTGTTGAATTTATAACCCCTTCTCAACTTTAAAAAGATTGAGAATTGTCTCAAACATGATAGTTGAACAAGGCAAAGTAAGTGATTGCATGGATTGAATCTCTTCTTCATATTGAGTGAGTAATGCCTCAAACCGCACCGATGACAAATATGCAACTAGTATAATATATCTTTTATGCAGTTCACCAACATACACAGGGAAGAACCCCTTTCGGATTGGCTTCTTCTTGTGGTCATCATCTTTCTTCAGCATGGAGTAATCTTTGCGAGCAATCTTCTTCACGAAACAAGAAATTTTCTTGGAAACTACAATATCCATGTTAAATGTTGAGATTTGGGAATGTGGGTTGAATAAAGAAAAGAAGGATCAAAAGGGTGGTGTTGTATGCTATGAAATGGAAAAGAAAAGGGTTTTGCGAAAAGGGTGGCTGATGAACAAAAAGATTAATGAGTTTTTGTGATGCATGAATGAGAGAAAGGGTAGCTGCATATATAAAGGAAATCCCACAGCCAATAAATAGTCTTCCTATCCTAAACAAACTAGGAAGAGAGGAATCCTAATACTAATTAACAACATATTGAATTAATCTTGAAGAGACGCATGCATTCATTCCAACTAGTCTTCTAATTAATTCTAAAGATACTAACCTAGACCTAAAACCTCGTTTTCTCATTGGATTTAAAAATTTTAACCTATATCTAGACTGGATAGCAATTCTTCACCAACAATAATTGTGATGTCACATATTACATATATTTAGCTTAGGAAAGAGATTGCTTTTCTTTAAGCTTTTGCATAGTCTATCAATTTAACGTGAATAATCAATTTTCTTTATCATCTAAGTTTCATATATATATATTCGATCATAAAACAGATCAAGAATACACTTTGTTACTACTATGGACTTGTAGCAAATAAACTCTTGTAGTGAAATAGAAACACACACAAAATAAATCATTTGGAGGCAACAAAGGAGAAGATATAAGGCAAAGGAGAAGCTTTAATTTAAGATCAAGCTCAAAATTTAGTTGATAATGAGTGTTTTGTTCTGCGATATTTTGTGGCCATTATTTAAAGGACAACGTCCGGTCAGAGAAACTTGACAATGTTTATACTTGTGGTATATATGTGATCCACAGTAAGGGTATAAATGTGATCTACAGTAAGGAAATGAATAACTGAGGTTCAAGAGTTGGGTAGAATAGTCGAACATCAACCTGTTATATTTAAAAATTATGAATTTGAACTATGGCTTTAACCTTGTAAAGTAAAAAAAAAAAAAAGAGAAGGTGAAGAATCTGAGTCCATTGAAGTGACTCAAATTTTCCCTTCAGTGAAAATATGTTTCAAAGTAATATTGTTTTTCTGTATGCTACGATATATTTTCTATTTGTGCTTCCAGAAATTAGCTTAATATTTAATAGGTGTATGTGGAAAAATAAAGTATTATCTACTATGAAAATTAGTTCAAATCTATTGCAATATAGACAAAAATAGCAAAAAGAGAAGAAAGAAAATTTACAAGAGAATATCTTTAATTTAGGCATATGCCTAAACAATATTTGATGAAGAGGACTCATATGAATTAATAATCTCAAAGAATGGAAGGCATCGCATAGAGTTGCTTTTTGATATGATTAGAACAATTAAATATGGGGATCAAATAACTGAATCATGCATACTTGATTTCCTTGGTAACTTTATAACGTTAGGTTAGAATTAATCCAAATCTGAGAAATTGTTGCAATGCGCCCTTACATCTTATGTTTCACGTGTGATGCCAAAAGATTGGTACGGTGCATATAATTTTTCAGCCTGAGGCCTGAGGAAAAAATTTGTTATATAGTGCATAATTGAGTTACATGAGCATATAGCTGTGGATTGAGACAACTCATTTTCTGGCCAGTAAATGTGAAAAGAAAAAAATATAAATGAACTTTAATGAAGAATAACATATACGGAAATATTGAACCAAATAACATTGATGGTTACTTAAGATAACTATGTGAAATAATATATATATATATATATATATATATATATATATATATATATATATATATATATATATAGGAGGAGGAGGCTGTGTCAAATATAACGTCCGTAAATTTGGAAATGAACAAATTAAACAGTAATATTAATGTTTACTTTGAACAACAATTTGGAATATATAATAGGGGGGGTGTGTCAAATATAACGAAATGGAGGTGTTTTTCCTCTTTGCAATATTCCATAAAATTGTTGATTTCCTTTCCCCAATGGCAATTTGATAGATGAAACTTGAGGAGATTTTATTAATAACAATAACAAAAAATAAACTACATTAATTAATAAAAATATTAATTGCATTCACACACGTGCATATTGTAGTATCTTAACAAATCTCGTATCTTAATATTAATTCTAAAAATTGCAATTAACAGGTTCGACAACGTAACACAAATTATCTGAAAAATTAAGGTGGCAATAACAAACATAGCTAAATCACGAGTGAATAAAATCAAGGGGTAAATCACAATATTATATATATACTAGTCTAAATATATTGAACCTTAATTATAATTAATTAAGTAGTGATTTTTTTATTATTTTTTATTTTTCCAGTTTCATCGCCTTGGCACATAAACTCGAGCCCACAAATGCTTTCCTTTGACGGAGAACTTGGCCTTGGATTGTCCATTGAGAATGAAAGGGATAATGGAGTAGGACTTGAATATTGCTCGTCCATACAATGGTGGACACCCTCCGCCTGCTTGCTCTACAACCACATCTTGTACCACATCACCCTAATTCCTGAAAATCTCCAAACTTTCATCAACTTACATACAGAGTGTACGTTTGATGTGTGACAAAATTTTGTTTGTGTTTGTTTTTTGTTTGCCAGGCCGGGGGTATGTAACGACTTGGGATTTTAGGAGTAAAGTTAACAGCAAATTTAAAAGAACATAATAGAATTATATTGAAATGCATAGCTTAAAGAAATTACAAAAAAGATACAAATAGAAGATAGTTGTGTTTGCTTAGTTTTGCTTTGTTACTATCCACAAGGATATATAGTGCTCTTCATGTCATATGCTCAATGTCTAACAGATTCTAACTAACAGGGCACGTGTGTGCTCTTTCTCACAATTGGGCTAAGATGATCAACAACTGTATTGGGCTCCGTAGTTTGGGTTGGGCCATTATTATTAGTAGAGCAACCCACCACTATCGAGTTTATAAAATTACCTCCTCCTTTTGAGAGAACCTTATTCTCAAGGATCAAATTGAAAACATGCAGATTATCCCCGAAAAGTTTAACTTGAGCTGTTGTTATGTCATCCCAAACTCCAACGAATGCGTCGAATGTGGCCTTGTAGCCAAAAAGTGCATCTTCATAGGTCTCATAGGGGTCAATAGTAACATCCAACTTAGAATCCAACTCCATCCAAGCAATATCAGAGTCATAGTAATTAGTTGGAAGGAAGTCATCTGCCTTGTTATGAAGAAGCCATGTTAACCAATCTCTTAAAGATAGATTGTTATTCCAAAGCTGCAATTGAAAAATGTTATCCATGCTTCTTGTAGCTTTAATAATTAACTCCATTGCCTCCATGTCTTGTGTTACGTCAACAAATGATAATGGGCATTTGTTGTGTCTGCCTTGTGTTCCTTGCAAATGATAATGGGCATTTGTTGTTTGAGCACCTTGTGTTCCTTGCAAATTACACTCCAGTCCACAAGGACCAACCAACAATATGAGACCAGCAAAATTGTGTTTTACACCAGCCACTAGTCGCATGTTTGATAGTTGAGCATATAGTGTTAGAACTGCCGGTATTTGAATGAAGACACCAACAAAATTGTATTTTTCAAACATGGTCTCAACCATCTTTTTGCTATTCTTGGATGGATTCAGAGGCGGGACAGTGAGCAGAATTTTACACTCTGTTGGATTTATCTTCATTTCACTATAAAATGCGTGGTCCCACACATGGCCCATATCGTCCCAGTTTTGGACTATGCCGTTGTTGACTGGACAAGAAATATCCAATTGGTGCCGCCATTGTAGACAAGCATCACCAACAATAATATCCTTGAGCTCCTGTTCCATGAGAGACACTTCATAGATATCCGACTTAGCAGAACTCCTCTTCGCCTACAACTGCTCAAGTGTCTTAGAAAGAGAAGGAAAGATCCACAAGATAAAAAATGCATCCATTTTGTTGTTCCTTCTGAACAATTGTAGCCCTTAACTTAGTTGGCATATCATTCTTCCCATTTTTGTCCGTAAACAGATTACATATCATAATCAAATAAGTATCAGTTGTCCCCAAGATTTCACCAACTTGTTCAAAAACTTTTTCTTCTTTCTCATTGTCCTCTCGAAGCCTTTCCCCTTCCTCAGCATTAATAGTATCATCTTCCATAAAAGGTTTGGCTTCTTTAAGGAACTCCCCTGCAAACAGAACTTCCTATAGTTCAAGTTTGTATGCGCAACGCTGCTTGATTGCTGATGCATCAGAAACTTCACTTGAGGCCTCAAAATGAGACTTGAATGTTTCAATAGGCTCTTCTCCCTTTCCATTTTCCATAGGCATTTCTCCAAATTCATAACTGTTATCGGACATCGCCAATTTCTTAGTAGAATGCAGATCTGGAATTCTCAATTGTTTATTCATCCAGTCTCCCATTGAGTTCAGAACAGCCACTAAACACCTCGTAGCTTCAAGCTTCATGGTTGCCTCTTGAGGCAGCAACAGTGAAGTTGCAGTACCAGGCGGCATACCTTGAGCATTTTTAAGTAGTCCGTTGACCATTCTCTCAATTATGTTTGAAGAATTGACGTCACAATCATAGTTAAGGAATATGTCCACCAACATCTGGGAATCAATGCAGAGCTTCTCAAGAAAGTGAAACACAATCATCTTCTGCTAAAAATTTAGTTGAGCAACATTCTCCAATACTCTAAGGACAATCATAGGTAAAAATACTCCAATCTCTGCCTGCAGTCCAGCGCTAAATCTCGACACTAGTGCCTTTGACAACCTCAACTTTTGCACTGACTGCTCCTCCAACCAAATACAAGTTATCTCAATAACCTTCTCATTCCAATACACATTCCACAGAATCCACCACGGAAGATTTACTAGCTCATCAAACAGATCGTTCGCAACAACAAAACCTCCACACTTGACATACCCACCATAATGTGAGAACCACGACACCGAACTTCTCTCAGGCATTTCATCAAACACCTACCTCATACACCCCAAGTTCCCCACCATGCCATAAAATTCAAGCAACCCAGTCAACAACATCACATCAAATTCGAAACCCATCTGTAGTAACACATTTTGCATTACAAAGTCACCAGTTACACAAGCCACGCTTGAGTCAGACACGAACCTTAGCATCTAGTTCTGTTCTTCTTCCTTTAGTTGATGGCTTTTGACTTTTATCGCTTCAGATGTATCACCTTGAGTAGCTGAAGGTCTTGCCACCTCATCCAACAAAATTGTCTCAGAACAAGTCGATGTCATCCTATCATTTGCTTTGGAAATATCAGAATCTATATTATTGATGGCCGACGTCGGAGCATTTTCATGAATCCCATATATATTTGTGTTTGATTGGATAACATCTCTTCAACTTTAGTTGATGATTCAATTTTGTTAGCTACTTCTGTTCCAAGTGAAGTTTGAACATCTATCTGAATCTCTGCATCTTTATGTATTTCGGCATCCAATATCATTTGCACGTGTTGGTACTGTTAAGCATACGGCAGCGTTTCGGGATGGGGATAATATAGAAACTGGGGCTGTGAGGGGACCAAAGGATAATAGTGTTCATGCACTTGTTGGTACGGTTGAGCACGCGGGTACATCGATTCTGGATAATAATAGCCTGGAAACTGTGGTTGGGAGTAGACCGGAGGAGAATAAGGATCGTATTGTTGAGACGGTGGAATATAAGAGTAGGATCCAGCGTATTGCAGATAAAATTACTAAGATCAATAATCCATGGCATAGAGTTAATGAAAGCACCATTGTAACGACTTGGGATTTTAGGAGTAGAGTTAATAGCAAATTTAAAAGAACATAATAGGAAATTATATTGAAATGCAAAGCTTAAAGAAATTACAAAAAAGATACAAATAGAAGTTAGTTGTTTTTGCTTAGTTTTGCTTTGCTACTATCCACAAGGATAAATAGTGCTCTTCATGTCACATGCTCAATGCTTAACAGATTTTAACTAACAGGACACGTATGTGTTCTTTCTCAAAACTGGGCTAAGATGATCAACAACTGTATTGGGCTCCGTAGTTTGGGTTGGGCCGTTATTATTAGTAGAGTAACCCACCACTATCGAGTTCATAATAGGGTACGTACGTATATAGGTGATTCATCGAAAAAAATTTGCACCAACTAGAATTATATCATATTTTGATTCCCGTTGATCTAAATCACATCTCATGACAACTGTTTTATTACTTCACCATCATTAATTTTTCTCTTAATGTTATAACGTTATAAAATCAAACAATAACGTTATAAAATCAAACAATATGGACCATAATGGGCGGTAATGCACATAAGCCAGAACACGATATATATCCATATGGACTAATTATCCAAGGTATCTTTTTTTTTTTTTTTTCTCAAATCATGTGCATATATATGCATCCAATGCATGCACGAGAAGAAATTAATTATATATATACTTACGTGGTGAAGAAGTCTATTATTTCTTGGCGCGTAAGAGAAAAACCCCTGGAAAACGTCAAGAACATAGTACGTTTATCATCACTTAGTCCAGGAACAAACACAGTTGCATTAGGATTTAAGGTTGATGATCGCCTTTGGATTTGGAAATGGACCTCCTCATGATGACTATGATCATCAAATGATGTCGTCGTCTCACCCGCTGCCCTAAAACGAGCACCGTCATGTGGTGGTGGTCTAACCACCAAAGGCCTTAAACTTGTCTCGTCAACTTCAATGGCTGCATTTTCACCAAAAATTCTGTTGCATACTGTCTCCATGACATGCAGGAATCGCCTATAGATGAAGTCACGGTTGTCATAAAAGAATCTTTGGTTTATAGGCTCGTCGAGGATGGTAGCAAATAGTGCAGTATCATATATATATGACGACGACGACTCATCAAGTACATTTGGCTTTGGTTGTATGCACTCTAAACAAGACAATGTCTCTTGAAATATAGCTTCAATGGCTAAGTCATCAAATGAATGGAAAATTCGAGTGAGATCATGGTAGCCAAAAAGCCATGGCCATCTTCACAAGTTGAGGGTTCTTACTCAGTGATTTAACCATGCGGTTGAATAAAGCTCTTTCAAATGTGTAAAACAACAAAAGATCAACCACGTTTCCTACTACCCCTGCCATGTCTTTGTCTCTGTCTTTTGAGACTTGAGAGAGACGATGAGTTTCTCCTGTGAATAAAATGATCAAGTAGTGCCATTATGGGAAATTGCGTTTCTGCATTTATGAAGCGTTGAGATTTGTGTTAGTGACTTTTGGGGCTTATACAACGAACCAACTTCGATAACATGACGCTCTACACAAAAATTTATTTACCTGACCCCTAAAATTGTAATATATAGTTGGTAAAAGATTTTGATGCTTTTAATTAACAATAATTAAGCGCTCCTTTTAAGCATTTTTTTTTGCTCATTATGGCCGAAAAAAAAATATAAAAAGAATCATGCTTTCATTATTCTTCAAGAAATAGAAATATAATAAGGTATGTTTTGTTCAATTTAACATCCCATTGAATAGTTAAAATTGCTAATGTGACCCAAATGTTGGGTAGAATAATCAGGTGGTAACATGTTGTATGTAATAAGAAATTTTAAGTTCGAACCATGGTTTGGATCTCTATTGGAGCAATGAAAAAAAAAATCAATAGTGCACTGATTTTCTAGCGGCAAGACTTTATCGTATGCCATTGGAATTTTAAATTTTTAAAGAGCGTGTTGTATCACTACAACTCGGGAAGTAGTTGAAATTATAGAAAAGCTTGCAAACTAATCTAGCAAAGCAAAGTTGAGATTAATTCTATGTTAGACAAAGCTTTCAGTGTTTGCAGCTAATTTATCTCTCTTCATAGTTCTTAATGTAAATAAGTTTCAAAAATCTTGAAGAGATAAACAAGAATGACAGAACTAGGGAGATGTTAAATTGAATAAAACATATATATCTTGATAATTTGTGGCGTGATCCTTCAGATTTACATATCCTTTTCGTCAATGAAGAATTTACTACATACAAGTCCATAGTGGTAACATTGTATGCTAGGTTGGTTTCATTAATATCTAAACTAAGAAGACAAAGAAAATTGATTAATGCAGGTCAAATTGACAGAGACTATGCAAAAGCTCAATGGAAATAATGATCTGATATATGTATATATATATATGGTCTCACGATACACGTTGCCATCATAGCGGCCCAGAATTGAACCAAGGAAGTGATCGGTGTAGTTGAATGCATCAACTAGTGTGATCGCATTTGGACGAACCTACCACGAAATCATAGTTTATAGATTCAGTCAGGATGATAAAGAGTCCCCTAATACAAATAAGACATGAAAATGGTTTTAAAAACAAACCTTGGAGTACAAGGCTCTGAGCTGCTCACTAGCAAGTGAAGCTTGTTTGGGGGTAATGCAGCTGGTGGGAAGGAAATCACCCTGATGTTTGTGAACTAGGAACAGAGAATAGATGCCGCAAAGCGCCTCTAACTGTTGCTTGAACCCATTCCCTGGAATATCTTGTTGCAATTTCTCAATAAACCTAAGACAAGAAGGAAAATAAATCACTCAGTTTTAACAATCGAGGAAAAAGAGAATGTTCAACCAAATAGCATGCATTTGAATCCACATGAATTCACCAGCATATAGGGAAAAGTCGAAAGCAAAACAAAATTCACTGCCACACTTGTCTATCTACACCAGTAACTATGACGTCCCTGTGCATGAAGTGAAGTTTCACTTAAGAATTGAAATATATAAATCTCTATCTTTTACATTTTAAGTGCAATCTAGGCCATTTTTTCATAACACTACAGTCTAGCAGGTTGGTAATTCCATGCAGTCACGACCCTACTCGCACCATCAGCTTATTATCATGATTTTCAGATATCTAAAAAACTTCCGAGACTGGCACTGGATTTGGTTAGTGGATGTCCAAGCAGAACGATATCATCAACGACAAAGTGTTTCGATGAATAAAACCATCGGTTTGCCCAAAAAAAATATTGGTCCATTTGTAGAGATCTACGCTACGTTTGTTTGCCGTAAAATTTTTTAATTTTTGGTAATATCGAAAAATTAGTCAACTAAAAAATATTTTTTAGTAAAAAATGGTGGTTAGTTTTGCTCAATTTTTTAGTGTTTGGTAACACCAAGAAATTGGTCAACTAAAAAATATTTTCTAATCAAATATTACGACTAGAACAAAATTTGAGAAAATATTTTCATGTCATTTGAAAAAAGAAAATATTTTTTGAAACTCACTCACCCCTATCCCTTACCTCCCGCCCCCTTACCCTCTACCCCCCACCCAACTCATCCCCACCCACCCTCACGATTAACATATATATTATGTGTATATTTTTTTATAAAATCTAATGTCCAAAAATATTTTTCACTATACATTCAAACACTAGAAAATATTTTTCAGTATTCTATTTTCTAGATAAATATTTTATCTCACCAAGTTATTTTACGGCAAACAAACAGTGCCCAGGAAAATATTTTATTTTTCAAAAAAATATTTTCAAAAGAAAATATTTTCTACAACCAAGTTATTTTACGACAAACAAACGAAACCTAAGTAACTCAAAAAGGGCCTCTGATACATTTTTATTGGTAAATTATTAGGCATCCGATCACTACAAGAAAAATTATTTTTAGCGACGGTCTGTTGCCAATTCGTTGTCAAATTGGCAACAGAAATAAGACGAAAACTTTGACTCTAAGCATAGTGACAATTTGGAGATGACATGATAAGTCGTCTTCAAAAGTCTCCAGTTGGCAACTACTTGGAAACGACATCCAAATCATCTCCAATTAGCAACTACTTGGGACAACATACATAAGTCATCTCTAATTGCAGACTACTTGGAGATGACATAGATAAGCCATCTCCATTTGGCGACTACTTGGAGACGACATAAATAAGTCGTCTCCAAATCGTCTTGACCTCTAAATATAACATATTCATAGCCTGTAGAGTTGATAGCCAGTATTTCTGGGCCATCTTGACCTCTACATACAACATATTCAGCTTCAGCATTACATAAAACATTAAAGATAAGCAAGTTTCAAATTAAAAATAGAAGAGTTGAGTAAATAAAAACTCCAAAGGAGGTTCATGGCCAAGCGTAAAAATGTCTGAGTAACGGTGGAATAAATCTTCCATTATGGAAGAAAGTGACTCTCACTTCTTTTTGTTCAATTGAGTCAAAAATTAATATGTGATTTTTTTTCCAATTTTTTTCTATTTCCATATAATATCCATAAAAAATAAACTAAATACTTGTAATTCAAAAAACCCTCTATTTTCTTTGTTTTTTTCATAAACACTTTCTTTTATTTATTTTTGGATTAATCAAATAAAATTATAAAAAATTAATTTTGAACAAAAATTGTCTGGTCCAAAACACGTAACATAAAGTATTTAATGTAATGCAAAATATAAACAATTAGTTATTTAAAAAAAATAAAAAATAAATTAATTTTGATAAAAGAATTTTATTATAAAATAAAATGTAAATCAAACATTAACCTTCAATTCTATTGATAATTAATGATTACATCCGAATCTAACAAAATACATCATCACAAGTACAAAATACCTAACAACGTACATCATCACAAGTACATAATGAGTGGACAAAATACATTATCACAAGTACATAATAATATCATCTAGTTTAAGAACTAAGTTAATAATATTCTTGACCTCCAAGATGATGTTCTGAACATAAATATTAGGGAAAAAACTTGGGTAAATAAATTTTAGACATTTGAAGTTGACGTCCTTGAGCTTCAGAAATATAACCGTCTTCTTTTGGTGGAACATTTAAATCAAGATGCGGTTTCACGACTTTGCTAAAATATTGATCAATTTTTTTTGTTGTGTTGTCTTTATCTTTACTTTGACAAAGAGAATGTGAATGGTGTTGTTCTTCTTTACTCATGGTTGGGTGCCTGCAAGTACTATGGTCTTTTATTATTTTTGGCCATTCATATCACCAAGTTATCCTTTTAAGGATGATGTAGAGATTGTGATGGTAAATTATAACGATAACAAAACTTTAAAGTTTAATAGACAAGGATCGATGTAAAAATCAGTATTGTTTTATTTTACGATAAACAAACGAAACCTAAGTAACTCAAAAAGGGCCTCTGACACATTTTTATTGGTAAATTATTGGGCATCCGATCACTACAAGAAAAATTATTTTCAGCGACGGTCTGTTGCCAATTCTTTGTCAAATTGGCAACAGAAATAAGACGAAAACTTTGACTCTAAGCATAGTGACAATTTGGAGATGACATTATAAGTCGTCTTCAAAAGTCTCCAGTTGGCAACTAATTGGAGACGACATCCAAATCATCTCCAATTGGCAACTACTTGGAGACGACATACATAAGTCGTCTCCAAATCGTCTCTAATTGCAGACTACTTGGAGATGACATAGATAAGCCATCTCCATTTGGCAACTACTTGGAGACAACATAAATAAGTCATCTCCTAATCGTCTTGACCTCTAAATATAACATATTCATCGCCTATTGAGTTGATAGCCAGTATTTCTGGGCCATCTTGACCTCTAGATACAACATATTCAGCTTCAACATTACATAAAACATTAAAGATAAGCAAGTTTCAAATTAAAAATAGAAGAGTTAAGTAAATGAAAACTTCAAAGGAGGTTCATGGCCAAGCGTAAAGATGTCCGAGTAACGATGGAATAAATCTTCCATTATGGAAGAAAGTGGCTTCACTTCTTTTTCTTCAATTGAGTCAAAAAATAATATGTAATTTTTTTTTTCAATTTTTTTCTATTTCCATATAATATCCATAAAAAAGAAACTGAATACTTGTAATTCAACAAACCCTCTGTTTTCTTTGTTTTTTTCATAAACACTTATTTTTATTTATTTTCGGATTAATCAAATAAAATTATAAAAAATTAATTTTGAACAATAGTTGCCTTGTCCAAAACACGTAACATAAAGTATTTAATGTAATGCAAAATATAAACAATTAGTTATTTAAAAAAAATAAAAAATTAATTAATTTTGATAAAAGCAATTTATTATAAAATAAAACGTAAATCAAACATTAACTTTCAATTCTATTGATAATTAATGATTACATCTGAATCTAACAAAATACATCATCACAAGTACATAATACCTAACAACGTACATCATCACAAGTACATAAGGAGTGGACAAAATACATCATCACAAGTACATAATAATATCATCTAGTTTAAGAACTAAGTTAATAATATTCTTGACTTCCAAGATGATGTTCTGAACATAAATATTAGGGAAAAACTTGGGTAAATAAATCTTTGACATTTGGGAAACAACAAGTTGACGTCCTTGAGCTTCAGAAATATAACCGTCTTCTTTTGGTGGAACATTTAAATCAAGTTACGGTTTCACGACTTTTCTAAAATATTGATCAGTTTTTTTTGTTGTGTTGTCTTTATCTTTACTTTGACAAGGAGAATGTAAATGGTGTTGTTCTTCTTTACTCATGGTTGGGTGCATGCAAGTACCATGGTATTTTATTATTTTTGGCCATTCATAACACCAAGTTATCACTTTAAGGATGATGTAGAGATTGTGATGGTAAATTATAAGGATAACAAAACTTTAAAGTATAATAGACAAGGATCAAAAAAAGAATAAGTATTTTTTTTTTTGGACTATATTTTCCTTGGCAATAATTCCAAAGTTTAATTTATTAGCTAGGCATAAATTGACAATCAATTTCGAGTAAGTTGCATATTATTTCACATTCCGAAATTGATTGTGAATACTGAGGCATATGAAGCATTTTGAGGATTAATCTTAAAGATTTGCCATAATGTCTTGCGATATATATATATGCTCTCATATTTTGTCAACATAATATAGTAGTGTTCTTGTAGGCGCATCCATGGAGTTTATTACTAGTTCCATTTGTTTTGTGAAAGTATCAAGCAATCATTATCGATCTAACAGTATACAGGTCCTTCGTAAATGAATCATGAACTCTCAAGCTAAAGCAGTGGCTAGCTAGCTAGCTTTTGGCCTCAGGCCAATAGATAAGATATGCTTATTCTACATTAATAGAGACACCATACTCATATATTATATAAGGTGAATAGTCTTGAGTCCCCTATTATGAAACGAAATTAGTTATGATTTTTTTTTGCTCCAAAAACTATAGTCGAACTTTCCTGTGGTTCACCCGTTGATCCACACCGCCCCCATTCGTCAAGTTTTCGGTCATTTTTGACGAAAAGGGTGACAATAGCGCATAAAATGCAATTTTTAATGATTTTTAACGTATTTAATAATTTTTAACGTATTTAATAATAAAATACAAACAACTTTTATCATTGTTTCAAATTCAAAGATGAAAGCTGTTTGTATTTTTTATTTTCAATTATTACTATTATTTATTGTCAAGTAGGTTAAAAACTAATAAAAATTACATTTTATTCGTGCGTGGGACACATCTCATCAGTTTTGATGAAAAATTTGATGAATGGGGTGGTGTGCATCAACGGGTGGACCACAGAGTGGTCTGATTATAGTTTTTGAAACACAAAAGAATCGTAACTAGTTTCGGTTAACCACAGGGAGTCTGGAGCTATTCTACCTATTATATAAACTGATGCTTAACATGTCTTCCATCATTGGGGATAAAAAGACACTCTACTATGGTTTATCTCAATTTCAAGATTATTTAATCAAGATCAAGACTGCCTACCATGCATGTCACAAATTGATTAATTAGTCACGATTATCAGATCTGACTCTCTTTCTCTAGATTGGATGTTCAACATCCCCCAAGAGCAATTGATAGTATACACAAAAACTGTAATGGGACTTTTCAATCATACAAATAATTATGTTGTAACGTCGCAAATAAGGGTATAGTTACGAGAAAATTTGCAGTTTCTCTATCAATCTCTCCCTTGTGACAACACCGTAAAAGAGATTTATTTGATTGACTTCTCAAGACTTGAATAGAAAAATTAGTTATTTAGTAATAATTATAAACCGCTAATGTACCTTTGTTCTGGTAGTTACATTATCTTGGTTCAAAGTTTTTGCAATTTAATAAGTTGAAAAGAGTCAGAATTTCCATCTTATTCTAATTCAAAATAGGCACACCTTCTGCCAACTATCTAATCACGAATGAAATAGAATCCGACATGATTATATGCACAAGACAGATGCATACAGATATATATGTCTACATGAATATATGCAAGTATATACGTGTGTCGATGCATGTAATCAACAAATTAAAACACGATAAAACAATAATAACAAATAAGATTTTACGTGAAAAAATCCTCCAATGCGGAGGGAAAAAACCACAGGAAAAGTTGAGTTCTTCACTAATAAAACCAAATGGTACAATGTTACAAGAAGTTATCTTTGACATAATAATTCTTTAAATCTAAACCACAATAAGCCTTCAAACTAGTTTCTTGAAGAAGCCATATCATGAAGCAATTTCCTCAAAAGAAGGTGGCGGCCAAATTGTTGCTCGTAGTTGCTCAAACTCCCTCTTTTTTTTTCTCTTATCTTGTCTCCTTTTTTTCTTTTTTCTTTTCTTTTTCTCTCTTTTTTTTTCTTCCTCCACATCTTGAAACAACACGAGCCAAGTCAGAAAGGCCGAAAGAAAAGTACCTTCACTTTCATGTACATAATTTTGGAACAACACGTGCACAATGAAACTTCATGACTTGATCATCACCTTTGTCTTCATAGTATTTGAATTTATCACCCTTTCTCAGCTTTAAAAAGATTGAGAATTGTCTCAAACATGATAGTTGAACAAGGCAAAGTAAGTGATTGCATAGATTGAATCTCTTCTTCGTATTGAGTGAGTAATGCCTCAAACCACACCGATGACAAATATGCAACTGGTATAACGTATGTTTTATGCAGTTCACCAACATACACAAGGAAGAACCCCTTTTGAATTGGCTTTTTCTTGTGGTCATCATCTTTCTTCAGCATGGAGTAATCTTTGCGAGCAATCTTCTTCACGAAACAAGAAATTTTCTTGGAAACTACAATATCCATGTTAAATGTTGAGATTTGGGAATGTGGGTTGAATAAAGAAAAGAAGGATCAAAAGGGTGGTGTTGTATGCTATGAAACGGAAAAGAAAAGGGTTTTGCAAAAAGGGTGGCTGATGAACAAAAAGATTAATGAGTTTTTGTGATGCATGAATGAGAGAAAGGGTAGTTGCATATATAAAGGAAATCCCACCGCCAATAAATAGTCTTCCTATCCTAAACAAACTAGGAAGAGAGGAATCCTAATACTAATTAACAACATATTGAATTAATCTTGAAGAGACGCATGCATTGATTTCAACTAGTCTTCTAATTAATTCTAAAGATACTAACCTAGACCTAAAACCTCGTTTTCTCATTGGATTTAAAAATTTTAACCTATATCTAGACCTGATAGCAATTCTTCACCAACAATAATTGTGATGCCACATATTACATATATTTAGCTTAGGAGAGAGATTGCTTTTCTTTAAGCTTTTGCATAGTCTATCAATTTAACGTGAATAATCAATTTTCTTTATCATCTAAGTTTCATATATATATATTCGATCATAAAACAGATCAAGAATACACACTATTACTACTATGGACTTGTAGCAAATATACTCTTGTAGTGAAATAGAAACACACACAAAATAAATTATTTGGAGGCAACAAAGGAGAAGATATAAGGCAATGGAGAAGCTTTAATTTAAGATCAAGCTCAAAATTTAGTTGATAATGAGTGTTTTGCTCTGCGATATTTTGTGGCCATTATTTTAAGGACAACGTCCGGTCAGAGAAACTTGACAATGTTTATACTTGTGGTATACATGTGATCCACAGTAAGGGTATAAATGTGATCTACAGTAAGGAAATGAATAACTGAGGTTCAAGAGTTGGGTAGAATAGTCGAACATCAACCTGTTATATTTAAAAGTTATGAATTTGAACTATGACTTTAACCTTGTAAAGTAAAAAAAAGAAAGAGAAGTTGAAGAATCTGAGTCCATTGAAGTGACTCAAATTTTCCTTTCAATGAAAATATGTTTCAAAGTAATATTGTTTTTCTGTATGCTACGATATATTTTCTATTTGTGCTTCCAGAAATTAGCTTAATATTTAATAGGTGTACGTGGAAAAATAAAGTATTATCTACTATGAAAATTAGTTCAAATCCATTGCAATATAGACAAAATAGACAAAAATTGCAAAAAGAGAAGAAAGAAAATTTACAAGAGAATATCTTTAATTTATGCATATGCCTAAACAATATTTGATGAAGAGGACTCATATGAATTAATAATCTCAAAGCATGGAAGGCATCGCATAGAGTTACTTTTTGATATGAATAGAACAATTAAATATGGGGATCAAATAACTGAATCATGCATACTTGATTTCCTTGGTAACTTTATAACATTAGGTTAGAATTAATCCAAATCTGCGAAATTGTTGCAATGCGCCCTTACATCTTATGTTTCACGTGTGATGCCAAAAGATTGGCACGGTGCATATAATTTTTCAGCCTGAGGCCTGAGGAAAAAATTTGTTATGTAGTGCATAATTGAGTTACATGAGCATAGAGCTGTGGATTGAGACAACTCATTTTCTGGCCAGTAAATGTGAAAAGCAGAAAATATAAATGAACTTTAATGAAGAATAACATATACGAAAATATTGAACAAAATAACAATGATGGTTACTTAAGATAACGATGCGAAATAATATATATATATATATATATATAGGAGGAGGCTGTGTCAAATATAACGTCCATAAATTTGGAAATGAACAAATTAAACAGTAATATTAATGTTTACTTTGAACAACAATGTGGAATATATAATAGGGGGGGTGTTTCAAATATAACGAAAGGGCGGTGTTTTTCCTCTTAGCAATATTCCATAAAATTGTTGATTTCCTTTCCCCAATGGCAATTTGATAGATGAAACTTGAGGAGATTTTATTAATAACAATAACAAAAAATAAACTACATTAATTAATCAAAATATTAATTGCATTCACACACATGCATATTGTAGTATCTTAACAAATCTCCTATCTTAATATTAATTCTCAAAATTGCAATTAACAGGTTCGACAACGTAACACAAATTATCTAAAAAATTAAGGTGGCAATAACAAACATAGCTAAATCACGAGTGAATAAAATGAATTGGAAAATCACAATATTATATATTTACTAGTCTAAATTTTTTGAACTTTAATTATAATTAATTAAGTAGTGATTTTTTTTTTTTCCAATTTCTTCGCCTTGGCACATAAACTCGAGCCCACAAATGCTTTCCTTTGACGGAGAACTTGGCCTTGGATTGTCCATTGAGAATGAAAGGGATAATGGAATAGGACTTGAATATTGCTCGTCCATACAATGGTGGACGCCCTTCGCCTGCTTGCTCTACAACCATATCTTGTACCACATCACCCTAATTCCTGAAAATCTCCAAACTTTCATCAACTTACATACAGAGTGTATGTTTGATGTGTGACCACATTTTGTTTGTGTTTGTTTTTTGTTTGCCGGGCCGAAGGTATGTAACGACTTGGGATTTTAGGAGTAGAGTTAACAACAAAGTTAAAAGAACATAATAGAATTATATTGAAATGCAAAGCTTAAAGAAATTACAAAAAAGATACAAATAGAAGATAGTTGTTTTTGCTTAGTTTTGCTTTGTTACTATCCACAAGGATATATAGTGCTCTTCATGTCATATGCTCAATGTCTAACAGATTCTAACTAACAGGGCACGTGTGTGCTCTTTCTCACAACTGGGCTATGATGATCAACAACTGTATTGGTCTCCGTAATTTGGGTTGGGCCGTTATTATTAGTAGAGCAACCCACCACTATCGAGTTCATAAAATTACCTCCCCCTTTTGAGAGAACCTTGTTCTCAAGGATCAAATTGAAAACATGCAGATTATCCCCGAAAAGTTTAACTTGAGCTGTTGTTATATCATCCCGAACTCCAACGAATGCTTCGAATGTGGCCTTGTAGCCAAAAAGTGCATCTTCATAGGTCTCATAGGGGTCAATAGTAATATCCAACTTAGAATCCAACTCCATCCAAAACAAACTTGGTTGACGAACATGGTTTATGCGCCGCTAATGTAGCGGCTTGTCGAGCATTTGACAAACTCACACCATCCATTTCAAATAGGATTTGTCCCGTGGACACACGAGCAACCCAACCCGTAGGATTTCCTTTTCCTCTTCCCATTCTTACTTCTGTAGGTTTCCCGGTAATAGAGAGATCTGCGAGAACTCTTACCCAGCAATATCAGAGTCATAGTAATTAGTTGGAAGGAAGGCATCTTCCTTGTTATGAAGAAGCCATGTTAACCAATCTCTTAAAGATAGATTGTTGTTCCAAAGCTGCAATTGAAAAATGTTATCCATGCTTCTTGTAGCTTTAATAATTAACTCCATTGCCTCCATGTCTTGTGTTACGTCAACAAATGATAATGGGCATTTGTTGTGTCTGCCTTGTGTTCCTTGCAAATGATAATGGGCATTTGTTGTTTGAGCACCTTGTGTTCTTTGCAAATTACACTCCCGTCCACAAGGACCAACCAACAACATGAGACCAGCAAAATTGCGTTTTACACCAGCCTCTGGTCGCATGTTTGATAGTTGAGCATATAGTGTTAGAACAGCCGGTATTTGAATGAAGACACCAGCAAAAATGTATTTTTCAAACATGGTCTCAACCATCTTTTTGCTATTCTTGGATGGATTCAGAGGCGGGACAGTGAGTAGAATTTTACACTCTGTTGGATTTATCTTCATTTCACTATAAAATGCGTGGTCCCACACATGGCCCATATCGTCCTAGTTTTGGACTATGCCATTGTTGACTGGACAAGAAATATCCAACTGGTGCCGCCATTGTAGACAAGCATCACCAACAATAATATCCTTGAGCTCCTGTTCCATGAGAGACACTTCATAGATATCCGACTTAGCAGAACTCCTCTTCGCCTGCAACTGCTCAAGTGTCTTAGAAAGAGAAGGAAAGATCCACAAGAAAAAAAATGCATCCATTTTGTTGTTCCTTCTGGACAATTGTAGCCCTTAACTTAGTTGGCATATCATTCTTCCCATTTTTGTCCGCAAACAGATTACATATCATAATCAAATAAGTATCAGTTGTCCCCAAGATTTCACCAACTTGTTCAAAAACTTTTTCTTCTTTCTCATTGTCCTCTCGAAGCCTTTCCCCTTCCTCAGCATTAATAGTATCATCTTCCATAAAACGTTTGGCTTCCTTGAAGAACTCCCCTGCAAACAGAACTTCCTATAGTTCAAGTTTGTATGCGCAACGCTGCTTGATTGCTGATGCATCAGAAACTTCACTTGAGGCCACAAAATGAGACTCGAATGTTTCAATAGGCTCTTCTCCCTTTCCATTTTCCATAGGCATTTCTCCAAATTCATAACTGTTATCAGTCATCGCCAATTTCTTAGTAGAATGCAGATCTGGAATTCTCAATTGTTTATTCATCCAGTCTCCCATTGACTTCAGAATAGCCACTAAACACCTCATAGCTTCAAGCTTCATGGTTGCCTCTTGAGGTAGCAACAGTGAAGTTGCAGCACCAGGCGGCACACCTTGAGCAGTTTTAAGTTGTCCGTTTACCATTCTCTCAATTATGTTTGAAGAATTGACGTCACAGTCATAGTTAAGGAATATGTCCACCAACATCTGGGAATCAATGCAGAGCTTCTCAAGAAAGTGAAACACAATCATCTTCTACTAAAAATTTGGTTGAGCAACATTCTCCAATACTCTAAGGACAATCATAGGTAAAAATACTCCAATCTTTGCCTGCAGTCCAGCTCTAAATCTCGACACTAGTACCTTTGACAACCTCAACTTTTGCACTGACTGCTCCTCCAACCAAATGCAAGTCATCTCAATAACCTTCTCATTCCAATACACACTCCACGGAATCTACCACGGAAGATTTACTAGCTCATCAAACAGATCGTTCGCAACAACAAAACCTCCACACTTGATATACCCACCATAATGTGCAAACCATGACACCGAACTTCTCTCAGGCATTTCATCAAACACCTTCCTCATACACCCCAAGTTCCCCACCATGCCATAAAATTCAAGCAACCCTGTCAACAACATCACATCAAATTCGAAACCCATCTGTAGTAACACATTTTGCATTGTATAGTCACCGTTTACACAAGCCACGCTTGAGTCAAACACGAACCTTAGCATCCAGCTCTTTTCTTCTTCCTTTAGTTGATGGCGTTTGACTTTTTTCGCTTCAGATGTATCAGCTTGAGTAGCTGAAGGTCTTGCCCCCTCATCCAACAAAATTGTCTCAGAACAAGTCGATGTCATCCTATCATTTGCTTTGGAAATATCAGAATCTACATTATTGATGGCCGACGTTGGAGCATTTTCATGAATCCCCATATCTATTTGTGTTTGATTGGATAACATCTCTTCAACTTTAGTTGATGATTCAATTTTGTTAGCTACTTCTGTTCCAAGTGAAGTTTGAACATCTATCTGAATCTCTGCATCTTTATGTATTTCGGCATCCAATATCATTTGCACGTGTTGGTACTGTTAAGCATACGGCAGCGTTTCGGGATGGGGATAATATAGAAACTGGGGCTGTGAGGGGACCAAAGGATAATAGTGTTCATGCACTTGTTGGTACGGTTGAGCACGCGGGTATATCGATTCTGGATAATAATAGCCTGGAAACTGTGGTTGTGAGTAGACCGGAGGAGAATAAGGATCGTATTGTTGAGACGGTGGAAGGTAAGAGTAGGATCCAGCGTATTGCAGATAAAATTACTGAGATCGATAATCCATGGCGTAGAGTTCAGTACCATCGGCCATGGAGTTAATGAAAGCACCAATGTAATGACTTGGGATTTTAGGAGTAGAGTTAATAGCAAATTTAAAAGAACATAATAGGAAATTATATTGAAATGTAAAGCTTAAAGAAATTACAAAAAATATACAAATAGAAGATAGTTGTTTTTGCTTAGTTTTGCTTTGCTACTATCCACAAGGATAAATAGTGCTCTTCATGTCACATGCTCAATGCTTAACAGATTTTAACTAACAAGACATGTGTGTGTTCTTTCTCACAACTGGGCTAAGATGATCAACAACTGTATTGGGCTCCGTAGTTTGGGTTGGGCCGTTATTATTAGTAGAGCAACCCACCACTATCGAGTTCATAACAGGGTACGTACGTATATAGGTGATTCATCGAAAAAAATTTGCACCAACTAGAATTATATCATATTTAGATTCCCGTTGATCTAAATCACATCTCATCACAACTGTTTTTTTACTTCACCATCATTAATTTTTCTCTTAATGTTATAACGTTATAAAATCGAACAATATGGACCATAATGGGCAGTAATGCACATAAGCCAGAACACGATATATATCCATATGGACTAATTATCCAAGGTATCTTTTTTTTTTCCTCAAATCATGTGCATATATATGCATGCAATGCATGCACGAGAAGAAATTAATTGAGAAAGAATTAATTATATATATACTTACGTGGTGAAGAAGTCTATTATTTCTTGGCGCGTAAGAGAAAAGCCCCTGGAAAACGTCAAGAACATAGTACGTTTATCATCACTTAGTCCAGGAACAAACACAGTTGCATTAGGATTTAAGGTTGATGATGGCCTTTGGATTTCGAAATGGACCTCCTCATGATGACTATGATCATCAAATGATGTCGTCGTGTCACCCGCTGCCCTAAAACGAGCACCGTCATGTGGTGGTGGTCTAACCACCAAAGGCCTTAAACTTGTCTCGTCAACGTCAATGGCTGCATTTTCACCAAAAATTTTGTTGCCTACTGTCTCCATGGCATGCAGGAATCGCCTATAGATGAAGTCACGGTTGTCATAAAAGAATCTTTGGTTTATAGGCTCGTCGAGGATGGTAGCAAATAGTGCAGTATCATATATATATGACGACGACGACTCATCAAGTACATTTGGCTTTGGTTGTATGCACTCTAAACAAGACAATGTCTCTTGAAATATAGCTTCAATGGCTAAGTCATCAAATGAATGGATAATTCGAGTGAGATCAAGGTAGCCAATTTCTTCTAGCAGGAGCCAAAAAGCCATGGCCATCTTCACAAGTTGAGGGTTCTTACTCAGTGATTTAACCATGCGGTTGAATAAAGCTCTTTCTAATGTGTAAAACAACAAAAGATCAACTACGTTTCCTACTACCCCTGCCATGTCTTTGTCTCTGTCTTTTGAGACTTGAGAGAGACGATGAGTTTCTGCTGTGAATAAAATGATCAAGTAGTACCATTATGGGAAATTGCGTTTCTGCATTTATGAAGCGTTGAGATTTGTGTTTGTGACTTTTGGGGCTTATACAACGAACCAACTTCGATAACATGACGCTCTACACAAAAATTTATTTACCTGACCCCTAAAATTGTAATATATAGTTGGTAAAAGATTTTGATGCTTTTAATTAACAATAATTAAGCGCTCCTTTTAAGCTTTTTTTTTTTGCTCATTATGGCCGAAAAAAAAATATAAAAAGAATCATGCTTTTATTATTCTTCAAGAAATAGAAATATAATAAGGTATGTTTTGTTCAATTTAACATCCCATTGAATAGTTAAAATTGCTAATGTGACCCAAATGTTGGGTAGAATAATCAGGTGGTAACATGTTGTATGTAATAAGAAATTTTAAGTTCGAACCATGGTTTGGATCTCTATTGGAGCAAAGAAAAAAAAAATCAATAGTGCACTGATTTTCTAGTGGCAAGACTTTATCGTATGCCACTGGAATTTTAAATTTTTAAAGAGCGTGTTGTATCACTATAACTCGGGATGTAGTTGAAATTATAGAAAAGCTTGCAAACTAATCTAGCAAAGCAAAGTTGAGATTAATTCTATGTTAGACAAAGCTTTCAGTGTTTGCAGCTAATTTATCTCTCTTCATAGTTCTTAATGTAAAGAAGTTTCGAAAATCTTGAAGAGAAAAACAAGAATGACAGAACTTGGGAGATGTTAAATTGAATAAAACATATATATCTTGATAATTTGTGGCGTGATCCTTCAGATTTACATATCCTTTTCGTCAATGAAGAATTTACTACATACAAGTCCATAGTGGTAACATTGTATGCTAGGTTGGTTTCATTAATATCTAAACTAAGAAGACAAAGAAAATTGATTAATGCAGGTTAAAATGACAGAGACTATGCAAAAGCTCAATGGAAATAATGATCTGATATATGTATATATATATGGTCTCACGATTATTCTTGATGAAGAATGAAGTGCTATGTAGTTTAGGTCTACGTAAAAATATTTAAAACTAATAACAAGAAAACTAGTTTTTAGGTGTAGTGGTATGTCTCTTGCTATAAGTACGAGATATCGTGATATCAATTCTCGTGAGCGATATCATTTGATATATACATATTGTACGACTTAGACCTCCCTTGAATTAAAAATTAAAATAAAAAAAAACTTTAAAACTAGTAAGAAGATTAGATAATATTAATTCGTTTCTTGAGAAACTAATTCATAGTTCAATGCTTCATTAGATGTTTCTCAAGGCACCGACTATTTGTGAGAATTGTGTCCGCAATTATAGAAATAAAATTTTCTATTCATAATTTGTTTTAAGGTGGGAAATTCTGCCACAATTTTTTTTTATATTTTCTTTTATTTTATAATCGGCCTCATAGCCATCTTTATTGGCACTAATAAAAACAATATAATAGTATCTTTTTTTAATAAAAACTAATAATTATAAGATGCAAAAATAAGATAAATTAAGTTGGTGAAAATTGATAATGTTAGTACTGACCTAGTGGAATTATACTTACCACAACACAATCTGTTGTTAATTAGTATTAGAATTCCTAGTTTGTTTAGGATAGGAAGACCATATATGTAATATTGGCGGTGAGATTTCCTATATATATGTATGCAGCTACCCTTTCTCTCATTCATCACAAAAACTCATTAATTAATCCTTTTTGTTCATCAGCCACTTGCAAAACCCTTTTCTTTTCCGACCCTTTTCATTCTTGTTTTCTTTGTTCAACCCACATTCCCGTTTACCATGGCTATAGTTTCCAAAAAAGTTTGTTGTTTCGTGAAGAAGATTGCTTGCAAAGATTACTCTATGCTGAAGAAAGATGATGACCACAAGAAGAAGCTAATCCGAAAGGGGTTCTTCCTTGTGTATGTTGGTAAAAAGCATAAAAGATACATTATACCAGTTGCATGTTTATCATCGGTGCGGTTTGAGGCATTACTAAGTCAATATGAAGAAGAAATTCAATCCATGCACTCACTTACTTTGCCTTGTTCAACTATGATGTTCGAGACAATTCTCAATCTTGTTAAAGCTGAGAAGGGATTATAAATTCAAGAACGATGAAGACAAAGGTGATGATCAAGTCATGACGTTTCATGCACGTGTTGTTCCAAAATTCTGGACACAAAGTGAAGGTAATCTTATTTCGGCCTTTTATGACTTGCCTCGTGTTGTTTCAAAGATTTGGAGGAGAAGCCGTGGAGAAAATAAAAGGAGAGAAAAAGAAAATAAAAAATTGAGAAAAAAGGAAAAAAAAAGAAAGAAAAAAAAGAAAGAGGGAGTTTGAGCAATCATGAGGCACAAGCAACAATTTGGCCGCCTCCTTCTTTGGAGGAATTCATGATATGGCTTCTTCAAGAAACTACTTCGAAGTCTTCTTACAGTTTAGATTCAAAGAATTATTTCGTCAAAAATAACTTCTTGTAATGATGTACCATCTGATTTTATTAGTGAAGAACTTAACTTTTCCCGTGGTTTTTTTCCTTCTACATTGGAAGATTTTCCACGTAAAATCTTACTTGTTATTATTGTTTTATATTGTTGTTTTCTTGTGTTCTTGTTGATTATATACGTCGACCAATGCATATATATATCTATATGTGTGTGTGCATATATTCATGTAGACATATATGTCTGCATGTGACTTATGTATATAATCATGAAAGGTTTAGCCGATTTTGGATTAGAATAAGATACGTTAACTACTTTCCAGGTAAATTTAAAACTTGGAACCAAGATCCAAAAACAAAACAGAAGCAATCTTGGGCAGAATTTATGGCAAAGAATATTATGTTCCATATTTTTCGTAATGTAATCGAATTAAAGATGCAATATTCCGCAACTAATCACACAAGTCTAATTTATTATGGTGAAGTCACTGAGTAAAGATTGACAAAGAAACTGCAAATTGTCCAACACATATAAATACTACTTATCTTATTCTTCATCCATCTCAATCTAAAATAACTAAGCAAATTGATGAGATACAATCTGTGTCCATGATCCAACTGTTGCTAAATCACTACTGCCCCTTTCCTTACCCCAGGGGTCGTTCTCATGGTTTAAGTTTATTACGAGTACCATAGAACAAAATACAACATAACATCAAAGTGCTGTAATTATATGACATGTAATAATAATATATCTCATCTTGTACGCTGCTTATAATTTAGAAGTCCGGAGCTGTTGCTTCAGCAGAGGCCTAATGTAGTCATGGTACCCCTCGGGTACTATTGTTTCATTTAGGGGATCCTTCCATGCTGCCTCGTAAAGTTTTGGATACACGTTGCCATCATAGCGGCCCAGAATTGAACCAAGGAAGTGATCGGTGTAGTTGAATGCATCAACAAGTGTGATCGCATTTGGACGAACCTACCACGAAATCATAGTTTATAGATTCAGTCAGGATGATAAAGAGTCCCCTAATACAAATAAGATATGAAATTGGTTTTAAAAACAAACCTTGGAGTACAAGGCTCTGAGCTGCTCACTAGCAAGTGAAGCCCGTTTGGGGGTAATGCAGCTGGTGGCAAGGAAATGACCCTGATGTTTGTGAACTAGGAACAGAGAATAGATGTCGCAAAGCTCCTCTAACTGTTGCTTGAAACCATTCCCTTGAATATCTTGTTGCAATTTCTCAATAAACCTAAGACAAGAAGGAAAATAAAACACTCAGTTTTAACAATCGAGGAAAAAGAGAATGTTCAAACAAATAGCATGCATTTGAATCCACATGAATTCACCAGCATATAGGTAAAAGTCGAAAGCAAAACGAAATTCACTGCCACACTTGTCTATCTACACCAGTAACTATGACGTCCCTGTGCATGAAGTGAAGTTTCACTTAAGAATTGAAATATATAAATCTCTATCTTTTACATATTACATTTTAAGTGCAATCTAGGCCATTTTTTCATAACACTACAGTCTAGCAGGTTGGTAATTCCATGCAGTCACGACCCTACTCGCACCATCAGCTTATTATCATGATTTTCAGATATCTAAAAAACTTCCGAGACTGGCACTGGATTTGGTTAGTGGATGTCCAAGCAGAACGATATCATCAACGACAAAGTGTTTCGATGAATAAAACCATCGGTTTGCCCAAAAAAAATATTGGTCCATTTGTAGAGATCTACGCTACGTGTGTTTGCCGTAAAATATTTTAATTTTTTAATGTTTGGTAATATAGAAAAATTAGTCAACTAAAAAATATTTTTTAGTAAAAAATGGTGGTTACCTTTGCTCAATTTTTCAGTGTTTGATAACACCAGGAAATTGGTCAACTAAAAAATATTTTCTAATCAAATATTATGACTAGTACAAAATTTGAGAAAATATTTTCATGTCCTTTGGAAAAAGAAAATATTTTTCGAAACTCACTCACCCCTATCCCTTACCTCCCGCCCCTTTACCCTCTACCCCCCACCCTACCTCATCCCAACCCACCCTCACAATTAACATATATATTATGTGTGTATTTTTTTATAAAATCTAATGTCCAAAAATATTTTTCACTATACATTCGAACACTAGAAAATATTTTTCAGTATTCTATTTTCTAGATAAATATTTTATCCCACCAAGTTATTTTACGGCAAACAAACAGTGCCCAGGAAAATATTTTATTTTTCAAAAAAATATTTTCAAAAGAAAATATTTTCTACAACCAAGTTATTTTACGACAATCAAACGAAACCTAAGTAACTCAAAAAGGGCCTCTGATACATTTTTATTGGTAAATTATTAGGCATTCGATCACTACAAGAAAAATTATTTTCAGCGACGGTCTGTTGCCAATTCGTTGTCAAATTGGCGACAGAAATAAGACGAAAACTTTGACTCTAAGCATAGTGACAATTTGGAGATGACATGATAAGTCGTCTTCAAAAGTGTCCAATTGGCAACTACTTGGAAACGACATCCAAATCATCTCCAATTTGCAACTACTTGGGATGACATACATAAGTCATCTCTAATTGCAGACTACTTGGAGATGACATAGATAAGCCATCTCCATTTGGTGACTACTTGGAAACGACATAATTAAGTCGTCTCCAAATCGTCTTGACCTCTAAATATAACATATTCATAGCCTACAGAGTTGATAGCCAGTATTTCTGGGCCATCTTGACCTCTACATACAACATATTCAGCTTCAGCATTACATAAAACATTAAAGATAAGCAAGTTTCAAATTAAAAATAGAAGAGCTGAGTAAATAAAAACTCCAAAGGAGGTTCATGGCCAAGCGTAAAAATGTCCAAGTAATGGTGGAATAAATCTTCCATTATGGAAGAAAGTGACTTTCACTTCTTTTTCTTCAATTGAGTCAAAAAATAATATGTGATTTTTTTTCCAATTTTTTTCTATTTCCATATAATATCCATAAAAAATAAACTGAATACTTGTAATTCAACAAACCCTCTGTTTTCTTTGTTTTTTTCATAAACACTTATTTTTATTTATTTTTGGATTAATCAAATAAAATTATAAAAAATTAATTTTGAACAAAAATTGTCTGGTCCAAAACACGTAACATAAAGTATTTAATGTAATGCAAAATATAAACAATTAGTTATTTAAAAAAAATAAAAAATAAATTAATTTTGATAAAAGAATTTTATTATAAAATAAAATGTAAATCAAACATTAACCTTCAATTCTATTGATAATTAATGATTACATCCGAATCTAACAAAATACATCATCACAAGTACATAATACCTAACAACGTACATCATCACAAGTACATAACGAGTGGATAAAATACATCATCACAAGTACATAATAATATCATCTAGTTTAAGAACTAAGTTAATAATATTCTTGACTTCCAAGATGATGTTCTGAACATAAATATTAGGGAAAAAACTTGGGTAAATAAATTTTGGACATTTGAAGTTGACATCCTTGAGCTTCAGAAATATAACCGTCATCTTTTGGTGGAACATTTAAATCAAGATGCGGTTTCACGACTTTGCTAAAATATTGATCAATTTTTTTTGTTGTGTTGTTTTTATCTTTACTTTGACAAAGAGAATGTGAATGGTGTTGTTCTTCTTTTCTCATGGTTGGGTGCCTGCAAGTACCATGGTCTTTTATTATTTTTGGCCATTCATATCACCAAGTTATCCCTTTAAGGATGATGTAGAGATTGTGATAGTAAATTATAACGATAACAAAACTTTAAAGTTTAATAGACAAGGATCGATGAAAAAATGAGTATTGTTTTATTTTACGATAAACAAACGAAACCTAAGTAACTCAAAAGGGGCCTCTGATACATTTTTATTGGTAAATTATTGGGCATCCAATCACTACAAGAAAAATTATTTTCAGCGACGGTCTGTTGCCAATTCTTTGTCAAATTGGCAACAGAAATAAGACGAAAACTTTGACTCTAAGCATAGTGACAATTTGGAGATGACATGATAAGTCGTCTTCAAAAGTCTCCAGTTGGCAACTACTTAGAGATGACATCCAAATCATCTCCAATTGGCAACAACTTGGAGACGACATACATAAGTCGTCTCCAAATCGTCTCTAATTACAGACTACTTGGAGATGACATAGATAAGCCGTCTCCATTTGGCAACTACTTGGAGACAACATAAATAAGTCATCTCCTAATCGTCTTGACCTCTAAATATAACATATTCATCGCCTATTGAGTTGATAGCCAGTATTTCTGGGCCATCTTGACCTCTAGATACAACATATTCAGCTTCAACATTACATAAAACATTAAAGATAAGCAAGTTTCAAATTAAAAATAGAAGAGTTAAGTAAATAAAAACTCCGAAGGAGGTTCATGGCCAAGCGTAAAGATGTCCGAGTAACGATGGAATAAATCTTCCATTATGGAAGAAAGTGGTGTCACTTCTTTTTCTTCAATTGAGTCAAAAAATAATATGTGATTTTTTTTTCAATTTTTTTCTATTTCCATATAATATCCATAAAAAAGAAACTGAATACTTGTAATTCAACAAACCTTCTGTTTTCTTTGTTTTTTTCATAAACACTTATTTTTATTTATTTTTGGATTAATCAAATAAAATTATAAAAAATTAATTTTGAACAAAAGTTGTCTGGTCCAAAACACGTAACATAAAGTATTTAATGTAATGCAAAATATAAACAATTAGTTATTTAAAAAAAATAAAAAATTAATTAATTTTGATAAAAGCATTTTATTATAAAATAAAACGTAAATCAAACATTAACTTTCAATTCTATTGATAATTAATGATTACATCTGAATCTAACAAAATACATCATCACAAGTACATAAAACCTAACAAAGTACAACATCACAAGTACATAAGGAGTGGACAAAATACACCATCACAAGTACATAATAATTTCATCTAGTTTAAGAACTAAGTTAATAATATTCTTGACTTCCAAGATGATGTTCTGAACATAAATATTAGGGAAAAACTTGGGTAAATAAATCTTTGACATTTGGGAAACAACAAGTTGACGTCCTTGAGCTTCAGAAATATAACCGTCTTCTTTTGGTGGAACATTTAAATCAAGCTGCGGTTTCACGACTTTGCTAAAATATTGATCAGTTTTTTTTGTTGTGTTGTCTTCATCTTTACTTTGACAAAGAGAATGTAAATGGTGTTGTTCTTCTTTACTCATGGTTGGGTGCATGCAAGTACCATGGTATTTTATTATTTTTGGCCATTCATATCACCAAGTTATCCCTTTAAGGATGATGTAGAGATTGTGATGGTAAATTATAAGGATAACAAAACTTTAAAGTTTAATAGACAAGGATCGATGAAAGAATGAGTATTGTTTTTTGTGGACTATATTTTCCTTGGCAATAATTCCAAAGTTTAATTTATTAGCTAGGCATAAATTGACAATCAATTTCGAGTAAGTTGCATATTATTTCACATTCCGAAATTGATTGTGAATACTGAGGCATATGAAGCATTTTGAGGATTAATCTTAAAGATTTTCCATAATGTCTTGCGATATATATATATGCTCTCATATTTTGTCAACATAATATAGTAGTGTTCTTGTAGGCGCATCCATGGAGTTTATTACTAGTTCCATTTGTTTTGTGAAAGTATCAAGCAATCATTATCGATCTAATAGTATACAGGTCCTTCGTAAATGAATCGTGAACTCTGAAGCTAAAGCAGTGGCTAGCTAGCTAGCTTTTGGCCTCAGGCCAATAGATAAGATATGCTTATTCTACATTAATAGAGACACCATACTCATATATTATATAAGGTGAATAGTCTTGAGTCCCCTATTATCAAACGAAATTAGTTATGATTTTTTTGCTCCAAAAACTATAGTCGAACTTTCCTGTGGTTCACCCGTTGATCCACACCGCCCCCTTCATCAAATTTTCGGTCATTTTTGACAAAAAATGTGACAATAGCGTGTAAAATGTAATTTTTAATGATTTTTAACGTATTTAATAATAAAATACAAACAACTTTTATCGTTGTTTCAAATTCAACGATGAAAGTTGTTTGTATTTTTTTTTCAATTATTACTATTATTTATTGTCAAGTTGGTTAAAAACTAATAAAAATTACATTTTATTTGCGCGTGGTACACATCCCATCAGTTTTGATGAAAAATTTGATGAAGGGGGTGGTGTGCATCAACGGGTGGACCACAGAGTGGTCTGATTATAGTTTTTGAAACACAAAAGAATCGTAACTAGTTTCGGTTAACCACAGGGAGTCTGGAGCTATTCTACCTATTATATAAACTGATGCTTAACATGTCTTCCATCATTGGGGATAAAAAGACACTCTACTATGGTTTATCTCAATTTCAAGATTATTTAATCAAGATCAAGACTGCCTACCATGCATGTCACAAATTGATTAATTAGTCACGATTATCAGATCTGACTCTCTTTCTCTAGATTGGATGTTCAACATCCCCCAAGAGCAATTGATAGTATACACAAAAACTGTAATGGGACTTTTTCAATCATACAAATAATTATGTTGTAACGTCGCAAATAAGGGTATAGTTACGAGAAAATTTGCAGTTTCTCTATCAATCTCTCCCTTGTGACAACACCGTAAAAGAGATTTATTTGATTGACTTCTCAAGACTTGAATAGAAAAATTAGTAATTTAGTAATAATTATAAACCGCTAATGTACCTTTGTTCTGGTAGTTACATTATCTTGGTTCAAAGTTTTTGCAATTTAATAAGTTGTAAAGAGTCAGAATTTCCATCTTATTCTAATACAAAATAGGCACACCTTCTGCCAACTATCTGATCACGAATGAAATAGAATCCGACATGATTATATGCACAAGACAGATGCATACAGATATATATGTCTACATGAATATATGCATGTATATACGTGTGTCGATGCATGTAATCAACAAATTAAAACCCGATAAAACAATAATAACAAATAAGATTTTACGTGAAAAAACCCTCCAATGCGGAGGGAAAAAAACCACGGGAAAAGTTGAGTTCTTCACTAAGAAAACCAAATGGCACAATGTTACAAGAAGATATCTTTGACAGAATAATTCTTTACATCTAAACCACAATAAGCCTTCAAACTAGTTTCTTGAAGAAGCCATATCATGAAGCAATTTCCTCCAAAGAAGGTGGCGGCCAAATTGTTGCTCGTAGTTGCTCAAACTCCATCTTTTTTTTTCTCTTATCTTGTCTCCTTTTTTTTCTTTTTTCTTTTATTTGCCTCCTGTTTTCTTTCTTTTCTTTTTCTCTCTTTTTTTTTCTTCCTCCACATCTTGAAACAACACGAGCCAAGTCAGAAAGGCCGAAAGAAAAGTACCTTCACTTTAGTAGTGTTCTGGTAGGCGCATCCATGGAGTTTATTACTAGTTCCATTTGTTTTGTGAAAGTATCAAGCAATCATTATCGATCTAACAGTACACAGGTCCTTCGTAAATGAATTGTGAACTCTGAAGCTAAAGCAGTGGCTAGCTAGCTAGCTTTTGGCCCCAGGCCAATAGATAAGATATGCTTATTCTACATTAATAGAGACAACATACTCATATATTATATAGGGTGAATAGTCTTGAGTCCCTTATTATCAAACGAAATAAGTTATGATTTTTTTTTGCTCCAAAAACTATAGTCGAACTTTCTTGTGGTTCACCCGTTGATCCACACCGCCCCCCTTCGTCAAATTTTCAGTCATTTTTGACGAAAAGTGTAACAATAGAGCGTAAAATGCAATTTTAATGATTTTTAACGTATTTTGTAATTTTTAACGTATTTAATAATAAAATACAAACAGCTTTTATCGTTGTTTCGAATTCAACGATGAACGCTGTTTGTATTTTTTTTTCAATTATTACTATTATTTATTGTCAAGCATGTTAAAATCTAATAAAAATTACATATTATTCACGTGTGGTACACATCCCATCAGTTTTGATGAAAAATTTGACGAAGGAGGGTGGTGTGCATCAACGGGTGGACCACAGAGAGGTCTAATTATAGTTTTTGAAACACAAAAGAATCGTAACTACTTTCGGTTAACCACAGGGAGTCTCGAGCTATTCTACCTATTATATAAACTGATGCTTTACAAGTCTTCCATCATTGGGGATAAAAAGACACTCTACTATGGTTTATCTCAATTTCAAGTTTATTTAATCAAGATCAAGACTGCCTACCATGCATGTCACAAATTGATTAATTAGTCACGATTATCAGATCTGACTCTTTTTCTCTGGATTGGATGTTCAACATCCCCCAAGAGCAATTGATAGTATACACAAAAACTATAATAGGACTTTTTCAATCATACAAATAATTATGTTGTAACGTCGCAAATAAGGGTATAGTTACGAGAAAATTTGCAGTTTCTCTATCAATCTCTCCCTTGTGACAACACCATAAAAGAGATTTATTTGATTTACTTCTCAAGACTTGAATAGAAAAATTAATAATTTAGTAATAATTATAAACCGCTAAATGTACCTTTGTTCTGGTAGTTACATTATCTTGGTTCGAAGTTTTAGCGATTTAATAAGTTGTAAAAAGTCATAATTTCCATCTTATTCTAATTCAAAATAGGCACACCTTCTACCAACTATCTGATCACGAATGAAATAGAATCCGACATGATTATATGCACAAGACAGATGCATATAGATATATATGTCTACATGAATATATGCATGTATATACATGTGTCGATGCATATAATCAACAAATTAGAACACGATAAAACAATAATAACAAATAAGATTTTATGTGGAAAACCCTCCAATGCGGAGGGAAAAAAACCACGGGAAAAGTTGAGTTCTTCACTAATAAAACCAAATGGTACAATGTTACAAGAAGTTATCTTTGACGTAATAATTCTTTAAATCTAAACCACAATAAGCCTTCAAACTAGTTTCTTGAAGAAGCTATATCATGAAGCAATTTCTTCCAAAGAAGGTGGCGGCTAGTTTCTTCCTCTTGGTTCCTCAAACTCCCTCTTTTTTTTCTCTTATCTTGTCTCCTTTTTTTTTCTTTTTTCTTTTCTTTCCCTCCTGTTTTCTTTCTTTTTTTGTTTTTGTTTTCTTTCTTTTCTTTTTCTCTCTTTTTTTTTTTCTTCCTCCACATCTTGAAACAACATGAGCCAAGTGAGAAAGGCCGAAAGAAAAGTACCTTCACTTTCGTGTACATAATTTTGAAACAACACGTGCACGATGAAACTTCATGACTTGATCATCACCTTTGTCTTCATAGTTGTTGAATTTATAACCCCTTCTCAGCTTTCAAAAGATTGAGAATTGTCTCAAACATGATAGTTGAACAAGGCAAAGTAAGTGATTGTATAGATTGAATCTCTTCTTCGTATTGAGTGAGTAATGCCTCAAATAGCACCGATGACAAATATGCAACTGGTATAACGTATCTTTTATGCAGTTCACCAACATACACAGGGAAGAACCCCTTTCGGATTGGCTTCTTCTTGTGGTCATCATCTTTCTTCAGCAGGGAGTAATCTTTGCAAGCAATCTTCTTCACAAAACAAGAAATTTTCTTGGAAACTACAATATCCATGTTAAATGTTGAGATTTGGGAATGTGGGTTGAATAAAGAAAAGAAGGATCAAAAGGGTGGTGTTGTATTCTAAGAAACGGAAAAGAAAAGGGTTTTGCAAAAAGGGTGGTTGATGAACAAAAAGATTAATGAGTTTTTGTGATGCATGAATGAGAGAAAGGGTAGCTGCATATATAAAGGAAATCCTACCGCCAATAAATAGTCTTCTTATCCTAAACAAACTAGGAAGAGAGGAATCCTAATACTAATTAACAGCAGATTGAATTAATCTTGAAGAGACGCATGCATTGATTACAACTAGTCTTCTAATTAATTCTAAAGATACTAACCTAGACCTAAAACCTCGTTTTCTCATTGGATTTAAAAATTTTAACCTATATCTAGACTAGATAGCAATTCTTCACCAACAATAATTGTGATGCCACATATTACATATATTTAGCTTAGGAGAGAGATTGCTTTTCTTTAAGCTTTTGCATAGTCTATCAATTTAACATGAATAATCAATTTTCTTTATCATCTAAGTTTCATATATATATATATATATATTTGATCATAAAACAGATCAAGAATACACACTGTTACTAATATGGACTTGTACCAAATAAACTCTTGTAGTGAAATAGAAACACACACAAAATAAATTATTTGGAGGCAACAAAGGAGAAGATATAAGGCAAAGGAGAACGTTTAACTTAAGATCAATCTCAAAATTTAGTTGATAATGAGTGTTTTGCTCTGCGATATTTTGTGGCCATTATTTAAAGGACAACGTCCGGTTAGAGAAACTTGACAATGTTTATACTTGTGGTATAAATGTGATCCACAGTAAGGGTATAAATGTAATCTACAGTAAGAAAATGAATAACTGAGGTTCAAGAGTTGGGTAGAATAGTCGAACATCAACCTGTTATATTTAAAAGTTATGAATTTGAACTATGACTTTAACCTTGTAAAGTAAAAAAAAAGAAAAAAAGAAAAACAAAGAGAAGTTGAAGAATCTGAGTCCATTGAAGTGACTCAAATTTTCCCTTTTCACAATTTTCCCTTCAGTGAAAATATGTTTCAAAGTAATATTGTTTTTCTGTATGCTACAATATATTTTCTATTTGTGCTTCCAAAAATTAGCTTAATATTAAATAGGTGTGCGTGGAAAAATAAAGTATTATCTACTATGAAAATTAGTTCAAATCCATTGCAATATAGACAAAAATAGCAAAAAGAGAAGAAAGAAAATTTACGAGAGAATATCTTTAATTTAGGCATATGCCTAAACAATATTTGATGAAGAGGACTCATATGAATTAATAATCTCAAAGCATGGAAGGCATCGCATAGAGTTACTTTTTGATATGATTAGAACAATTAAATATGGGGATCAAATAACTGAATCATGCATACTTGATTTCCTTGGTAACTTTATAACGTTAGGTTAGAATTAATCCAAATCTGCGAAATTGTTGCAATGCGCCCTTACATCTTATGTTTCACGTGTGATGCCAAAAGATTGGTACAGTGCATATAATTTTTCAGCCTGAGGCCTGAGGAAAAAATTTGTTATGTAGTGCATAATTGAGTTACATGAGCATATAGATGTGGATTGAGACAACTCATTTTCTGGCCAGTAAATGTGAAAAGCAGAAAATATATGTGAACTTTAATGAAGAATAACATATATGGAAATATTGAACAAAATAACAATGATGGTTACTTAAGATAACGATGTGAAATAATATATATATATATATATATATATATATATATATATATATATATATATATATATATGAGGAGGCAGTGTCAAATATAACGTCCGTAAATCTGGAAATGAACAAATTAAATAGTAATATTAATGTTTACTTTGAACAACAATGTGGAATATATAATAGTGGGGGTGTGTCAAATATAAACTAAGGGCAGTGTTTTTCCTCTTTGCAATATTCCATAAAATTGTTGATTTCCTTTCCCCAATGGAAATTTGATAGATGAAACTTAAGGAGATTTTATTAATAACAATAACAAAAAATAAACTACATTAATTAATCAAAACATTAATTGTATTCACACACATGCATTTTGTAGTATCTTAACAAAACTCGTATCTTAATATGAATTCTCAAAATTGCAATTAACAGGTTCGACAACGTAACACAAATTATCTGAAAAATTAAGGTGGCAATAACAAACATAGCTAAATCACAAGTGAATAAAATAAAGTGGTAAATCACAATATTATATATATACTAGTCTAAATATATCGAACCTTAATTATAATTAATTAAGTAGTAATTTTTTTATTATTTTTTATTTTTCCAGTTTCATCGCCTTGGCACATAAACTCGAGCCCACAAATGCTTTCCTTTGACGGAGAACTTGGCCTTGGATTGTCCTTTGAGAATGAAAGGGATAATGGAGTAGGACTTGAATATTGCTCGTCCATACAATGGTGGACGCCCTCCGCCTGCTTGCTCTACAACCACATCTTGTACCACATCACCCCAATTCCTGAAAATCTCCAAACTTTCATCAACTTACATACAAAGTGTACGTTTGATGTGTGACAACATTTCGTTTGTGTTTGTTTTTAGTTTGCCAGGCCGGGGGTACGTACATATATAGGTGATCACATTTCGTTTGTGTTTGCTTTTAGTTTGCCAGGCCGGGGGTACGTACATATATAGGTGATTCATCGAAAAAATCTTGCACCAATTAGAATTATATCATATTTAGATTCCCATTGATCTAAATCACATCTCATGACAACTGTTTTATTACTTTACTATTATTAATTTTTCTTCTAATGTTATAACGTTATAAAATCAAACAATATGGACCATAATGGGCAGTAATGCACATAAGCCTGAACACAATATATATCCATATGGACTAAATATCCAAGGTATCTTTTTTTTTTTTTTCTCAAATCATGTGCATATATATGCGTGCAATGCATGCACGAGAAGAAATTAGTTGAGAAAGAATTAATTATATATATACTTACGTGGTGATGAAGTCTATTATTTCTTGGCGCGTAAGAGAAAAGCCCCTGGAAAACGTCAAGAACATAGTACGTTTATCATCACTTAGTCCAGGAACAAACACAGTTGCATTAGGATTTAAGGTTGATGATCGCCTTTGGATTTGGAAATGGACCTCCTCATGATGACTATGATCATCAAATGATGTCGTCGTCTCACCCGCTGCCCTAAAACGAGCACCGTCATGTGGTGGTGGTCTAACCACCAAAGGCGTTAAACTTGTCTCGTCAACTTCAATGGCTGCATTTTCACCAAAAATTTTGTTGCATACTGTCTCCATGACATGCAGGAATCGCCTATAGATGAAGTCACGGTTGTAATAAAAGAATCTTTGGTTTATAGGCTCGTCGAGGATGGTAGCAAATAGTGGAGTATCATATATATATGACGACGACGACTCATCAAGTACATTTGGCTTTGGTTGTATGCACTCTAAACAAGACAATGTCTCTTGAAATATAGCTTCAATGGCTAAGTCATCAAATGAATGGATAATTCGAGTGAGATCAAGGTAGCCAATTTCTTCTAGCAGGAGCCAAAAAGCCATGGCCATCTTCACAAGTTGAGGGTTCTTACTCAGTGATTTAACCATGCGGTTGAATAAAGCTCTTTCTAATGTGTAAAACAACAAAAGATCAACCACGTTTCCTACTACCCCTGCCATGTCTTTGTCTCTGTCTTTTGAGACTTGAGAGAGACGATGAGTTTCTGCTGTGAATAAAATGATCAAGTAGTGCCATTATGGGAAATTGCGTTTCTGCATTTATGAAGCGTTGAGATTTGTGTTTGTGACTTTTGGGGCTTATACAACGAACCAACTTCGATAACATGACGCTCTACACAAAAATTTATTTACCTGACCCCTAAAATTGTAATATACAGTTGGTAAAAGATTTTGATGCTTTTAATTAATAATAATTAAGCGCTCCTTTTAAGCATTTTTTTTTTTTTTGCTCGTTATGGCCGAAAAAAAAATATAAAAAGAATCATGCTTTCATTATTCTTCAAGAAATAGAAATATAATAAGGTATGTTTTGTTCAATTTAACATCCCATTGAATAGTTAAAATTGCTAATGTGACCCAAATGTTGGGTAGAATAATTAGGTGGTAACATGTTGTATGTAATAAGAAATTTTAAGTTCGAACCATGGTTTGGATCTCTATTGGAGCAAAGAAAAAAAAAATCAATAGTGCACTGATTTTCTAGCAGCAAGACTTTATCGTATGCCATTGGAATTTTAAATTTTTAAAGAGCGTGTTGTATCACTACAACTCGGGAAGTAGTTGAAATTATAGAAAAGCTTGCAAACTAATCTAGCAAAGCAAAGTTGAGATTAATTCTATGTTAGACAAAGCTTTCAGTGTTTGCAGCTAATTTATCTCTCTTCATAGTTCTTAATGTAAATAAGTTTCAAAAATCTTGAAGAGATAAACAAGAATGACAGAACTAGGGAGATGTTAAATTGAATAAAACATATATATCTTGATAATTTGTGGCGTGATCCTTCAGATTTACATATCCTTTTCGTCAATGAAGAATTTACTACATACAAGTCCATAGTGGTAACATTGTATGCTAGGTTGGTTTCATTAATATCTAAACTAAGAAGACAAAGAAAATTGATTAATGCAGGTCAAATTGACAGAGACTATGCAAAAGCTCAATGGAAATAATGATCTGATATATGTATATATATATATGGTCTCACGATTATTCTTGATGAAGAATGAAGTGCTATGTAGTTTAGGTCTACGTAAAAATATCTAAAACTAATAACAAGAAAACTAGTTTTTAGGTGTAGTGGTATGTCTCTTGCTATAAGTACAAGATATCGTGACATCAATTCTCATGAGCGATATCATTTGATATATATATATATTGTACGACTTAGGCCTCCCTTGAATTAAAAATTAAAATAAAAAAAAAAACTTTAAAACTAGTAAGAAGATTAGATAATATTAATTGGTTTCTTGAGAAACTAATTCATAGTTCAATGCTTCATTAGATTTTTCTCAAGGCACCGACTATTTGTGATAATTGTGTCCGCAATTATAGAAATAAAATTTTCTATTCATAATTTGTTTTAAGGTGGGAAATTCTGCCACAATTTTTTTTATATTTTATTTTATTTTATAATCGGCCTCATAGCCATCTTTATTGGCACTAATAAAAACAATATAATAGTATCTTTTTCTAATAAAAACTAATAATTATAAGATGAAAAAATAGGATAAATTAAGGTGGTGAAAATTGATAATGTTAGTACTGACCTAGTGGAATTATACTTACCACAACACAATCTGTTGTTAATTAGTATTAGAAGTCCTAGTTTGTTTAGGAAAGCAAGACCATATATGTAATATTGGCGGTGAGATTTCCTATATATATGTATGCAGCTACCCTTTCTCTCATTCATCACAAAAACTCATTAATTAATCCTTTTTGTTCATCAGCCACTTGCAAAATCCTTTTCTTTTCCGACCCTTTTCATCCTTGTTTTCTTTGTTCAACCCACATTCCCGTTTACCATGGCTATAGTTTCCAAAAAATTTTGTTGTTTCGTGAAGAAGATTGCTTGCAAAGATTACTCTATGCTGAAGAAAGATGATGACCACAAGAAGAAGCCAATCCGAAAGGGGTTCTTCCCTGTGTATGTTGGTGAATAGTATAAAAGATACATTATACCAGTTGCATGTTTATCATCGGTGCGGTTTGAGCAATTACTAAGTCAATATGAAGAAGAAATTCAATCCTTGCACTCACTTACTTTGCCTTGTTCAACTATGATGTTCGAGACAATTCTCAATCTTGTTAAAGCTGAGAAGGGATTATAAATTCAAGAACGATGAAGACAAAGGTGATGATCAAGTCATGAAGTTTCATGCGCGTGTTGTTCCAAAATTCTGCACACAAAGTGAAGGTAATCTTATTTCGGCCTTTTATGACTTGCCTCGTGTTGTTTCAAAGATTTGGAGGAGAAGAGGTGGAGAAAATAAAAGGAGAGAAAAAGAAAATAAAAAAATGAGAAAAAAGGAAAAAAAGAAAAAGAAAGAGGGAGTTTGAGCAATCATGAGGCACAAGCAACAATTTGGCCGCCACCTTCTTTGGAGGAATTCATGATATGGCTTCTTCAAGAAACTACTTCGAAGTCTTCTTACAGTTTAGATTCAAAGAATTATTTCGTCAAAAATAACTTCTTGTAATGATGTACCATCTGATTTTATTAGTGAAGAACTCAACTTTTCCCGTGATTTTTTTCCTTCTACATTGGAGGGTTTTCCACGTAAAATCTTACTTTTTATTATTGTTTTATATTGTTGTTTTCTTGTGTTCTTGTTGATTATATAGGTCGACCAATGCATATATATATCTATATGTGTGTGTGCATATATTCATGTAGACGTATATGTCTGCATGTGACTTATGTATATAATCATGAAAGGTTTAGCCGATTTTGGATTAGAATAAGATACGTTAACTACTTTCCAGGTAAATTTAAAACTTGGAACCAAGATCCAAAAACAAAACAGAAGCAATCTTGGGCAGAATTTATGGCAAAGAATATTATGTTCCATATTTTTCGTAATGTAATCGAATTAAAGATGCAATATTCCGCAAGTAATCACACAAGTCTAATTTATTATGGTGAAGTCACTGGGTAAAGATTGACAAAGAAACTGCAAATTTTCCAGCACATATAAATAATACTTATCTTATTCTTCATCCATCTCAATCAAAAATAACTAAGCAAATTGATGAGATACAATCTGTGTCCATGATCCAACTGTTGCTCAATCACTACTGCCCCTTTCCTTACCCCAGGGGTCGTTCTCATGGTTTAAGTTTATTACGAGTACCATAGAACAAAATACAACATAACAACAAAGTCCTGTAATTATATGACATGAAATAATAATATATCTCATCTTGTACGCTGCTTATAATTTAGCAGTCCGGAGCTGTTGCTTCAGCAGAGGCCTAATGTAGTCATGGTAACCCTCGGGTACTATTGTTTCATTTAGGGGATCCTTCCATGCTGCCTCGTAAAGTTTTGGATACACGTTGCCATCATAGCGGCCCAGAATTGAACCAAGGAAGTGATCGGTGTAGTTGAATGCATCAACAAGTGTGATCGCATTTGGACGAACCTACCACGAAATCATAGTTTATAGATTCAGTCAGGATGATAAAGAGTCCCCTAATACAAATAAGACATGAAATTGGTTTTAAAAACAAACCTTGGAGTACAAGGCTCTGAGCTGCTCACTAGCAAGTGAAGCTTGTTTGGGGGTATTGCAGGTGGTGGCAAGGAAGTTACTCTGTTGTTTGTGATCTAGGAACAGAGAATAGATGCCGCAAAGCGCCTCTAACTGTTGCTTGAACCCATTCCCTGGAATATCTTGTTGCAATTTCTCAATAAACCTAAGACAAGAAGGAAAATAAAACACTCAGTTTTAACAATCGAGGAAAAAGAGAATGTTCAAACAAATAGCATGCATTTGAATCCACATGAATTCACCAGCATATAGGTAAAAGTCGAAAGCAAAACAAAATTCACTGCCACACTTGTCTATCTACACCAGTAACTATGACGTCCCTGTGCATGAAGTGAAGTTTCACTTAAGAATTGAAATATATAAATCTCTATCTTTTACATATTACATTTTAAGTGCAATCTAGGCCACTTTTTCATAACACTACAGTCTAGCAGGTTGGTAATTCCATGCAGTCACGACCCTACTCGCACTATCAGCTTATTATCATGATTTTCAAATATCTAAAAAACTTCCGAGACTGGCACTGGATTTGGTTAGTGGATGTCCAAGCAGAACGATATTATCAACGACAAAGTGTTTCAGTGAATAAAACCATCGGTTTGCCCAAAAAAAATATTGGTCCATTTGTAGAGATCTACGCTACGTTTGTTTGCCGTAAAATATTTTTTTTTAAAAATATTTTTTAAATTTTTTAATAATTGGTAATATGGAAAAATTAATCAACTAAAAAATATTTTTTAGCAAAAAATTGTGGTTACTTTTGCTCAATTTTTCAGTGTTTGGTAACACCAGAAAATTGGTCAACTAAAAAATATTTTCTAATTAAATATTATGACTAGTACAAAATTTGAGAAAATATTTTCATGTCCTTTGGAAAAAGAAAATATTTTTCGAAACACACTCACCCCTATCCCATACCTCCCGCCCCCTTACCCTTTACCCCCCACCCTACCTCATCCCTACCCACCCTCACGATTAACATATATATTATGTGTATATTTTTTTTATAAAATCTAATATCCGAAAATATTTTTCACTATACATTCAAACACTAGAAAATATTTTTCAGTATTCTATTTTCTAGGTAAATATTTTATCTCACCAAGTTATTTTACGGCAAACAAACAGTGCCCAGGAAAATATTTTATTTTTCAAAAAAATATTTTATTTTTCAAAAAAATATTTTCAAAAGAAAATATTTTCTACAACCAAGTTATTTTACGACAAAAAAACGAAACCGAAGTAACACAAAAAGGGCCTCTGATACATTTTTATTGGTAAATTATTAGGCATCCGATCAATACAAGAAAAATTATTTTCAGCGACGGTTTGTTGCCAATTCGTTGTCAAATTGGCAACAGAAATAAGACGAAAACTTTGACTCTAAGCATAGTGACAATTTGGAGATGACATGATAAGTCGTCTTCAAAAGTCTCCAGTTGGCAACTACTTGGAGACGACATCCAAATCATCTCCAATTAGCAACTACTTGGAGACGACATACATAAGTCATCTCTAATTGCAGACTACTTGGAGATGACATAGATAAGCCATCTCCATTTGGCGACTACTTGGAGACGACATAAATAAGCCGTCTCCAAATTGTCTTGACCTCTAAATATAACATATTCATAGCCTATAGAGTTGATAGCCAGTATTTCTGGGCCATCTTGACCTCTACATACAACATATTCAGCTTCAACATTACATAAAACATTAAAGATAAGCAAGTTTCAAATTAAAAATAGAAGAGTTGAGTAAATAAAAACTCCAAAGGAGGTTCATGGCCAAGCATAAAAATGTCCGAGTAATGGTGGAATAAATCTTCCATTATGGAAGAAAGTGGCTTTCACTTCTTTTTCTTCTATTGAGTCAAAAAATAATATGTGATTTTTTTTTCCAATTTTTTTCTATTTCCATATAATATCCATAAAAAAGAAACTGAATAATTGTAATTCAACAAACCCTCTGTTTTCTTTGTTTTTTTCATAAACACTGATTTTTATTTATTTTTGGATTAATCAAATAAAATTATAAAAAATTAATTTTGAACAAAAATTGTATGGTCCAAAACACGTAACATAAAGTATATTTAATGTAATGCAAAATATAAACAATTAGTTATTTAAAAAAAATAAAAAATAAATTAATTTTGATAAAAGAATTTTATTATAAAATAAAATGTAAATCAAAATTCAATTCTATTGATAATTAATGATTACATCCGAATCTAACAAAATACATCATCACAAGTACATAACGAGTGGACAAAATACATCATCACAAGTACATAATAATATCATCTAGTTTAAGAACTAAGTTAATAATATTCTTGACTTCCAAGATGATGTTCTGAACATAAATATTAGGGAAAAAACTTGGGTAAATAAATTTTAGACATTTGAGAAACAACAAGTTGACGTCCTTGAGCTTCAGAAATATAACCATCTTCTTTTGGTGGAACATTTAAATCAAGATGCAGTTTCACGACTTTGCTAAAATATTGATCAATTTTTTTTTGTTGTGTTGTCTTTATCTTTACTTTGACAAAGAGAATGTGAATGGTGTTGTTCTTCTTTACTCATGGTTGCGTGCCTGCAAGTACCATGGTCTTTTATTATTTTTGGTCATTCATATCACCAAGTTATCCCTTTAAGGATGATGTAGAGATTGTGATGGTAAATTATAACGATAACAAAACTTTAAAGTTTAATGGACAAGGATCGATGAAAGAATGAGTATTGTTTTTTGTGGACTATATTTTCCTTGGCAATAATTCCAACGTTTAATTTATTAGCTAGGCATAAATTGACAATCAATTTCGAGTAAGTTGCATATTATTTCACATTCAGAAATTGATTGTGAATACTGAGGCATATGAAGCATTTTGAGGATTAATCTTAAAGATTTGCCATAATGTCTTGCGATATATATATATATGCTCTCATATTTTGTCAACATAATATAGTAGTGTTCTTGTAGGCGCATCCATGGAGTTTATTACGAGTTCCATTTGTTTTGTGAAAGTATCAAGCAATCATTATCGATCTAACAGTATACAGGTCCTTCGTAAATGAATCGTGAACTCTGAAGCTAAAGCAGTGGCTAGCTAGCTAGCTTTTGGCCTCAGGCCAATAGATAAGATATGCTTATTCTACATTAATAGAGACAGCATACTCATATATTATATAAGGTGAATTGTCTTGAGTCCCCTATTATCAAACGAAATTAGTTATGATTTTTTTTTGCTCCAAAAACTATAGTCGAACTTTCCTATGGTTCACCCGTTGATCCACACTGCCCCCCTTCGTCAAATTTTCGGTCATTTTTGACGAAAAGTGTGACAATAGAACGTAAAATGCAATTTTTAATGACTTTTAACGTATTTAATAATTTTTAACGTATTTAATAATAAAATACAAACAACTTTTATCGTTGTTTCAAATTCAACGATGAAAGTTGTTTGTATTTTTTTTTTCAATTATTACTATTATTTATTGTCAAGTATGTTAAAAACTAATAAAATTACATTTTATTCACGCGTGGTACACATCCCATCGATTTTGATGAAAAAATTGATGAAGAGGGGTGGTGTGCATCAACGGATGGTCCACAGAGTGGTCTGATTATAGTTTTTGAAACACAAAAGAATCGTAACTAGTTTCGGTTAACCACAGGGAGTCTGGAGCTATTCTACCTATTATATAAACTGATGCTTAACATGTCTTCCATCATTGGGGATAAAAAGACACTCTACGATGGTTTATCTCAATTTCAAGATTATTTAATCAAGATCAAAACTGCCTACCATGCATGTCACAAATTGATTAATTAGTCACGATTATCAGATCTGACTCTCTTTCTCTAGATTGGATGTTCAACATCCCCCAAGAGCAATTGATAGTATACACAAAAACTGTAATGGGACTTTTTCAATCATACAAATAATTATGTTGTAACGTCGAAAATAAGGGTATAATTACGAGAAAATTTGCAGTTTCACTATCAATCTCTCCCTTGTGACAACACCGTAAAAGAGATTTATTTGATTGACTTCTCAAGACTTGAATATAAAAATTAGTAATTTAGTAATAATTATAAACCGCTAATGTACCTTTGTTCTGGTAGTTACATTATCTTGGTTCAAAGTTTTTGCGATTTAATAAGTTGTAAAGAGTCAAAATTTCCATCTTATTCTAATTCAAAATAGGCACACCTTCTGCCAACTATCTGATCACGAATGAAATAGAATCCGACATGATTATATGCATAAGACAGATGCATACAAATATATATGTCTACATGAATATATGCATGTATATACGTGTGTCGATGCATATAATCAACAAATTAGAACACGATAAAACAATAATAACAAATAAGATTTTATGTGAAAAACCCTCCAATGCGGAGGGAAAAAAACCACGGGAAAAGTTGAGTTCTTCACTAATCAAACCAAATGGTACAATGTTACAAGAAGTTATCTTTGACCTAATAATTCTTTAAATCTAAACCACAATAAGCCTTCAAACTAGTTTCTTGAAGAAGCCATATCATGAAGCATTTTCCTCCAAAGAAGGTGGCGGCCAAATTGTTGCTCGTAGTTGCTCAAACTCCCTCTTTTTTTTTTCTCTTATCTTGTCTCCTTTTTTTTCTTTTTTCTTTTCTTTCCTTCCTGTTTTCTTTCTTTTTTTTCGTTTGTTTTCTTTCTTTTCTTTTTCTCTCTTTTTTTTTCTTCCTCCACATCTTGAAACAACACAAGCCAAGTCAGAAAGGCCGAAAGAAAAGTACCTTCACTTTCGTGTACATCTTTTTGGAACAACACGTGCACGATGAAACTTCATGACTTGATCATCACCTTTGTCTTCATAGTTGTTGAATTTATAACCCCTTCTCAACTTTAAAAAGATTGAGAATTGTCTCAAACATGATAGTTGAACAAGGCAAAGTAAGTGATTGCATGGATTGAATCTCTTCTTCATATTGAGTGAGTAATGCCTCAAACCGCACCGATGACAAATATGCAACTAGTATAATATATCTTTTATGCAGTTCACCAACATACACAGGGAAGAACCCCTTTCGGATTGGCTTCTTCTTGTGGTCATCATCTTTCTTCAGCATGGAGTAATCTTTGCGAGCAATCTTCTTCACGAAACAAGAAATTTTCTTGGAAACTACAATATCCATGTTAAATGTTGAGATTTGGGAATGTGGGTTGAATAAAGAAAAGAATGATCAAAAGGGTGGTGTTGTATGCTATGAAACGGAAAAGAAAAGGGTTTTGCGAAAAGGGTGGCTGATGAACAAAAATATTAATGAGTTTTTGTGATGCATGAATGAGAGAAAGGGTAGCTGCATATATAAAGGAAATCCCACAGCCAATAAATAGTCTTCCTATCCTAAACAAACTAAGAAGAGAGGAATCCTAATACTAATTAACAACATATTGAATTAATCTTGAAGAGACGCATGCATTCATTCCAACTAGTCTTCTAATTAATTCTAAAGATACTAACCTAGACCTAAAACCTCGTTTTCTCATTGGATTTAAAAATTTTAACCTATATCTAGACTGGATAGCAATTCTTCACCAACAATAATTGTGATGTCACATATTACATATATTTAGCTTAGGAAAGAGATTGCTTTTCTTTAAGCTTTTGCATAGTCTATCAATTTAACGTGAATAATCAATTTTCTTTATCATCTAAGTTTCATATATATATATTCGATCATAAAACAGATCAAGAATACACTCTGTTACTACTATGGACTTGTTGCAAATAAACTCTTGTAGTGAAATAGAAACACACACAAAATAAATCATTTGGAGGCAACAAAGGAGAAGATATAAGGCAAAGGAGAAGCTTTAATTTAAGATCAAGCTCAAAATTTAGTTGATAATGAGTGTTTTGTTCTGCGATATTTTGTGGCCATTATTTAAAGGACAACGTCCGGTCAGAGAAACTTGACAATGTTTATACTTGTGGTATATATGTGATCCTCAGTAAGGGTATAAATGTGATCTACAGTAAGGAAATGAATAACTGAGGTTCAAGAGTTGGGTAGAATAGTCGAACATCAACCTGTTATATTTAAAAATTATGAATTTGAACTATGGCTTTAACCTTGTAAAGTAAAAAAAAAAAAAAGAGAAGGTGAAGAATCTGAGTCCATTGAAGTGACTCAAATTTTCCCTTCAGTGAAAATATGTTTCAAAGTAATATTGTTTTTCTGTATGCTACGATATATTTTCTATTTGTGCTTCCAGAAATTAGCTTAATATTTAATAGGTGTATGTGGAAAAATAAAGTATTATCTACTATGAAAATTAGTTCAAATCTATTGCAATATAGACAAAAATAGCAAAAAGAGAAGAAAGAAAATTTACAAGAGAATATCTTTAATTTAGGCATATGCCTAAACAATATTTAATGAAGAGGACTCATATGAATTAATAATCTCAAAGAATGGAAGGCATCGCATAGAGTTGCTTTTTGCAATATAACGAAATGGAGGTGTTTTTCCTCTTTGCAATATTCCATAAAATTGTTGATTTCCTTTCCCCAATGGCAATTTGATAGATGAAACTTGAGGAGATTTTATTAATAACAATAACAAAAAATAAACTACATTAATTAATCAAAATATTAATTGCATTCACACACGTGCATATTGTAGTATCTTAACAAATCTCGTATCTTAATATTAATTCTCAAAATTGCAATTAACAGGTTCGACAACGTAACACAAATTATCTGAAAAATTAAGGTGGCAATAACAAACATAGCTAAATCAAGAGGGAATAAAATCAAGAGGTAAATCACAATATTATATATATACTAGTCTAAATATATTGAACCTTAATTATAATTAATTAAGTAGTGATTTTTTTTATTATTTTTTATTTTTCCAGTTTCATCGCCTTGGCACATAAACTCGAGCCCACAAATGCTTTCCTTTGACGGAGAACTTGGCCTTGGATTGTCCATTGAGAATGAAAGGGATAATGGAGTAGGACTTGAATATTGCTCGTCCATACAATGGTGGACACCCTCCGCCTGCTTGCTCTACAACCACATCTTGTACCACATCACCCTAATTCCTGAAAATCTCCAAACTTTCATCAACTTACATACAGAGTGTACGTTTGATGTGTGACAAAATTTTGTTTGTGTTTGTTTTTTGTTTGCCAGGCCGGGGGTATGTAACGACTTGGGATTTTAGGAGTAAAGTTAACAGCAAATTTAAAAGAACATAATAGAATTATATTGAAATGCATAGCTTAAAGAAATTACAAAAAAGATACAAATAGAAGATAGTTGTGTTTGCTTAGTTTTGCTTTGTTACTATCCACAAGGATATATAGTGCTCTTCATGTCATATGCTCAATGTCTAACAGATTCTAACTAACAGGGCACGTGTGTGCTCTTTCTCACAATTGGGCTAAGATGATCAACAACTGTATTGGGCTCCGTAGTTTGGGTTGGGCCATTATTATTAGTAGAGCAACCCACCACTATCGAGTTTATAAAATTACCTCCTCCTTTTGAGAGAACCTTATTCTCAAGGATCAAATTGAAAACATGTAGATTATCCCCGAAAAGTTTAACTTGAGCTGTTGTTATGTCATCCCAAACTCCAACGAATGCGTCGAATGTGGCCTTGTAGCCAAAAAGTGCATCTTCATAGGTCTCATAGGGGTCAATAGTAACATCCAACTTAGAATCCAACTTCATCCAAGCAATATCAGAGTCATAGTAATTAGTTGGAAGGAAGTCATCTGCCTTGTTATGAAGAAGCCATGTTAACCAATCTCTTAAAGATAGATTGTTATTCCAAAGCTGCAATTGAAAAATGTTATCCATGCTTCTTGTAGCTTTAATAATTAACTCAATTGCCTCCATGTCTTGTGTTACGTCAACAAATGATAATGGGCATTTGTCGTGTCTGCCTTGTGTTCCTTGCAAATGATAATGGGCATTTGTTGTTTGAGCACCTTGTGTTCCTTGCAAATTACACTCCAGTCCACAAGGACCAACCAACAATATGAGACCAGCAAAATTGTGTTTTACACCAGCCACTAGTCGCATGTTTGATAGTTGAGCATATAGTGTTAGAACTGCCGGTATTTGAATGAAGACACCAACAAAATTGTATTTTTCAAACATGGTCTCAACCATCTTTTTGCTATTCTTGGATGGATTCAGAGGCGGGACAGTGAGCAGAATTTTACACTCTGTTGGATTTATCTTCATTTCACTATAAAATGCATGGTCCCACACATGGCCCATATCGTCCCAGTTTTGGACTATGCCATTGTTGACTGGACAAGAAATATCCAATTGGTGCCGCCATTGTAGACAAGCATCACCAACAATAATATCCTTGAGCTCCTGTTCCATGAGAGACACTTCATAGATATCCGACTTAGCAGAACTCCTCTTCGCCTACAACTGCTCAAGTGTCTTAGAAAGAGAAGGAAAGATCCACAAGATAAAAAATGCATCCATTTTGTTGTTCCTTCTGAACAATTGTAGCCCTTAACTTAGTTGGCATATCATTCTTCCCATTTTTGTCCGTAAACAGATTACATATCATAATCAAATAAGTATCAGTTGTCCCCAAGATTTCACCAACTTGTTCAAAAACTTTTTCTTCTTTCTCATTGTCCTCTCGAAGCCTTTCCCCTTCCTCAGCATTAATAGTATCATCTTCCATAAAGGTTTGGCTTCCTTGAGGAACTCCCCTGCAAACAGAACTTCCTATAGTTCAAGTTTGTATGCGCAACGCTGCTTGATTGCTGATGCATCAGAAACTTCACTTGAGGCCTCAAAATGAGACTTGAATGTTTCAATAGGCTCTTCTCCCTTTCCATTTTCCATAGGCATTTCTCCAAATTCATAACTGTTATCGGACATCGCCAATTTCTTAGTAGAATGCAGATCTGGAATTCTCAATTGTTTATTCATCCAGTCTCCCATTGAGTTCAGAACAGCCACTAAACACCTCGTAGCTTCAAGCTTCATGGTTGCCTCTTGAGGCAGCAACAGTGATGTTGCAGTACCAGGCGGCATACCTTGAGCATTTTTAAGTAGTCCGTTGACCATTCTCTCAATTATGTTTGAAGAATTGACGTCACAATTATAGTTAAGGAATATGTCCACCAACATCTGGGAATCAATGCAGAGCTTCTCAAGAAAGTGAAACACAATCATCTTCTGCTAAAAATTTAGTTGAGCAACATTCTCCAATACTCTAAGGACAATCATAGGTAAAAATACTCCAATCTCTGCCTGCAGTCCAGCGCTAAATCTCGACACTAGTGCCTTTGACAACCTCAACTTTTGCACTGACTGCTCCTCCAACCAAATGCAAGTTATCTCAATAACCTTCTCATTCCAATACACATTCCACAGAATCCACCACGGAAGATTTACTAGCTCATCAAACAGATCGTTCGCAACAACAAAACCTCCACACTTGACATACCTACCATATTGTGAGAACCACGACACCGAACTTCTCTCAGGCATTTCATCAAACACCTTCCTCATACACCCCAAGTTCCCCACCATGCCATAAAATTCAAGCAACCCAGTCAACAACATCACATCAAATTCGAAACCCATCTGTAGTAACACATTTTGCATTACAAAGTCACCAGTTACACAAGCCACGCTTGAGTCAGACACGAACCTTAGCATCTAGTTCTGTTCTTCTTCCTTTAGTTGATGGCTTTTGACTTTTATCGCTTCAGATGTATCACCTTGAGTAGCTGAAGGTCTTGCCACCTCATCCAACAAAATTGTCTCAGAATAAGTCGATGTCATCCTATCATTTGCTTTGGAAATATCAGAATCTATATTATTGATGGCCGACGTCGGAGCATTTTCATGAATCCCCATATCTATTTGTGTTTGATTGGATAACATCTCTTCAACTTTAGTTGATGATTCAATTTTGTTAGCTACTTCTGTTCCAAGTGAAGTTTGAACATCTATCTGAATCTCTGCATCTTTATGTATTTCGGCATCCAATATCATTTGCACGTGTTGGTACTGTTAAGCATACGGCAGCGTTTCGGGATGGGGATAATATAGAAACTGGGGCTGTGAGGGGACCAAAGGATAATAGTGTTCATGCACTTGTTGGTACGGTTGAGCACGCGGGTACATCGATTCTGGATAATAATAGCCTGGAAACTGTGGTTGGGAGTAGACCGGAGGAGAATAAGGATCGTATTGTTGAGACGGTGGAATATAAGAGTAGGATCCAGCGTATTGCAGATAAAATTACTAAGATCGATAATCCATGGCATAGAGTTAATGAAAGCACCATTGTAACGACTTGGGATTTTAGGAGTAGAGTTAATAGCAAATTTAAAAGAACATAATAGGAAATTATATTGAAATGCAAAGCTTAAAGAAATTACAAAAAAGATACAAATAGAAGATAGTTGTTTTTGCTTAGTTTTGCTTTGCTACTATCCACAAGGATAAATAGTGCTCTTCATGTCACATGCTCAATGCTTAACAGATTTTAACTAACAGGACACGTGTGTGTTCTTTCTCAAAACTAGGCTAAGATGATCAACAACTGTATTGGGCTCCGTAGTTTGGGTTGGGCCGTTATTATTAGTAGAGTAACCCACCACTATCGAGTTCATAATAGGGTACGTACGTATATAGGTGATTCATCGAAAAAAATTTGCACCAACTAGAATTATATCATATTTAGATTCCCGTTGATCTAAATCACATCTCATGACAACTGTTTTATTACTTCACCATCATTAATTTTTCTCTTAATGTTATAACGTTATAAAATCAAACAATAACGTTATAAAATCAAACAATATGGACCATAATGGGCGGTAATGCACATAAGCCAGAACACGATATATATCCATATGGACTAATTATCCAAGGTATCTTTTTTTTTTTTTTCTCAAATCATGTGCATATATATGCATCCAATGCATGCACGAGAAGAAATTAATTATATATATACTTACGTGGTGAAGAAGTCTATTATTTCTTGGCGCGTAAGAGAAAAGCCCCTGGAAAACGTCAAGAACATAGTACGTTTATCACTTAGTCCAGGAACAAACACAGTTGCATTAGGATTTAAGGTTGATGATCGCCTTTGGATTTGGAAATGGACCTCCTCATGATGACTATGATCATCAAATGATGTCGTCGTCTCACCCGCTGCCCTAAAACGAGCACCGTCATGTGGTGGTGGTCTAACCACCAAAGGCCTTAAACTTGGCTCGTCAACTTCAATGGCTGCATTTTCACCAAAAATTCTGTTGCATACTGTCTCCATGACATGCAGGAATCCCCTATAGATGAAGTCACGGTTGTCATAAAAGAATCTTTGGTTTATAGGCTCGTCGAGGATGGTAGCAAATAGTGCAGTATCATATATATATGACGACGACGACTCATCAAGTACATTTGGCTTTGGTTGTATGCACTCTAAACAAGACAATGTCTCTTGAAATATAGCTTCAATGGCTAAGTCATCAAATGAATGGATAATTCGAGTGAGATCAAGGTAGCCAATTTCTTCTAGCAGGAGCCAAAAAGCCATGGCCATCTTCACAAGTTGAGGGTTCTTACTCAGTGATTTAACCATGCGGTTGAATAAAGCTCTTTCTAATGTGTAAAACAACAAAAGATCAACCACGTTTCCTACTACCCCTGCCATGTCTTTGTCTCTGTCTTTTGAGACTTGAGAGAGACGATGAGTTTCTGCTGTGAATAAAATGATCAAGTAGTGCCATTATGGGAAATTGCGTTTCTGCATTTATGAAGCGTTGAGATTTGTGTTTGTGACTTTTGGGGCTTATACAACGAACCAACTTCGATAACATGACGCTCTACACAAAAATTTATTTACCTGACCCCTAAAATTGTAATATATAGTTGGTAAAAGATTTTGATGCTTTTAATTAACAATAATTAAGCGCTCCTTTTAAGCATTTTTTTTTTTGCTCATTATGGCCGAAAAAAAAATATAAAAAGAATCATGCTTTCATTATTCTTCAAGAAATAGAAATATAATAAGGTATGTTTTGTTCAATTTAACATCCCATTGAATAGTTAAAATTGCTAATGTGACCCAAATGTTGGGTAGAATAATCAGGTGGTAACATGTTGTATGTAATAAGAAATTTTAAGTTCGAACCATGGTTTGGATCTCTATTGGAGCAAAGAAAAAAAAAATCAATAGTGCACTGATTTTCTAGCAGCAAGGCTTTATCGTATGCCATTGGAATTTTAAATTTTTAAAGAGCGTGTTGTATCACTACAACTCGGGAAGTAGTTGAAATGATAGAAAAGCTTGCAAACTAATCTAGCAAAGCAAAGTTGAGATTAATTCTATGTTAGACAAAGCTTTCAGTGTTTGCAGCTAATTTATCTCTCTTCATAGTTCTTAATGTAAATAAGTTTCAAAAATCTTGAAGAGATAAACAAGAATGACAGAACTAGGGAGATGTTAAATTGAATAAAACATATATATCTTGATAATTTGTGGCGTGATCCTTCAGATTTACATATCCTTTTCGTCAATGAAGAATTTACTACATACAAGTCCATAGTGGTAACATTGTATGCTAGGTTGGTTTCATTAATATCTAAACTAAGAAGACAAAGAAAATTGATTAATGCAGGTCAAATTGACAGAGACTATGCAAAAGCTCAATGGAAATAATGATCTGATATATGTATATATATATATGGTCTCACGATACACGTTGCCATCATAGCGGCCCAGAATTGAACCAAGGAAGTGATCGGTGTAGTTGAATGCATCAACTAGTGTGATCGCATTTGGACGAACCTACCACGAAATCGTAGTTTATAGATTCAGTGAGGATGATAAAGAGTCCCCTAATACAAATAAGACATGAAAATGGTTTTAAAAACAAACCTTGGAGTACAAGGCTCTGAGCTGCTCACTAGCAAGTGAAGCTTGTTTGGGGGTAATGCAGCTGGTGGCAAGGAAATCACCCTGATGTTTGTGAACTAGGAACAGAGAATAGATGCCGCAAAGCGCCTCTAACTGTTGCTTGAACCCATTCCCTGGAATATCTTGTTGCAATTTCCCAATAAACCTAAGACAAGAAGGAAAATAAATCACTCAGTTTTAACAATCGAGGAAAAAGAGAATGTTCATCCAAATAGCATGCATTTGAATCCACATGAATTCACCAGCATATAGGGAAAAGTCGAAAGCAAAATAAAATTCACTGCCACACTTGTCTATCTACACCAGTAACTATGACGTCCCTGTGCATGAAGTGAAGTTTCACTTAAGAATTGAAATATATAAATCTCTATCTTTTACATTTTAAGTGCAATCTAGGCCATTTTTTCATAACACTACAGTCTAGCAGGTTGGTAATTCCATGCAGTCACGACCCTACTCGCACCATCAGCTTATTATCATGATTTTCAGATATCTAAAAAACTTCCGAGACTGGCACTGGATTTGGTTAGTGGATGTCCAAGCAGAACGATATCATCAACGACAAAGTGTTTCGATGAATAAAACCATCGGTTTGCCCAAAAAAAATATTGGTCCATTTGTAGAGATCTACGCTACGTTTGTTTGCCGTAAAATTTTTTAATTTTTTAATTTTTGGTAATATCGAAAAATTAGTCAACTAAAAAATATTTTTTAGTAAAAAATGGTGGTTACTTTTGCTCAATTTTTTAGTGTTTGGTAACACCAGGAAATTGGTCAACTAAAAAATATTTTCTAATCAAATATTACAACTAGTACAAAATTTGAGAAAATATTTTCATGTCATTTGAAAAAAGAAAATATTTTTTCAAACTCACTCACCCCTATCCCTTACCTCCCGCCCCCTTACCCTCTACCCCCCACCCAACTCATCCCCACCCACCCTCACGATTAACATATATATTATGTGTATATTTTTTTATAAAATCTAATGTCCAAAAATATTTTTCACTATACATTCAAACACTAGAAAATATTTTTCAGTATTCTATTTTCTAGATAAATATTTTATCTCACCAAGTTATTTTACGGCAAACAAACAGTGCCTAGGAAAATATTTTATTTTTCAAAAAAATATTTTCAAAAGAAAATATTTTCTACAACCAAGTTATTTTACGACAAACAAACGAAACCTAAGTAACTCAAAAAGGGCCTCTGATACATTTTTATTGGTAAATTATTAGGCATCCGATCACTACAAGAAAAATTATTTTTAGCGACGGTCTGTTGCCAATTCGTTGTCAAATTGGCAACAGAAATAAGACGAAAACTTTGACTCTAAGCATAGTGACAATTTGGAGATGACATGATAAGTCGTCTTCAAAAGTCTCCAGTTGACAACTACTTGGAAACGACATCCAAATCATCTCCAATTAGCAACTACTTGGGACGACATACATAAGTCATCTCTAATTGCAGACTACTTGGAGATGACATAGATAAGCCATCTCCATTTGGCGACTACTTGGAGACGACATAAATAAGTCGTCTCCAAATCGTCTTGACCTCTAAATATAACATTTTCATAGCCTGTAGAGTTGATAGCCAGTATTTCTGGGCCATCTTGACCTCTACATACAACATATTCAGCTTCAGCATTACATAAAACATTAAAGATAAGCAAGTTTCAAATTAAAAATAGAAGAGTTGAGTAAATAAAAACTCCAAAGGAGGTTCATGGCCAAGCGTAAAAATGTTCGAGTAACGGTGGAATAAATCTTCCATTATGGAAGAAAGTGACTCTCACTTCTTTTTCTTCAATTGAGTCAAAAATTAATATGTGATTTTTTTTTCCAATTTTTTTCTATTTCCATATAATATCCATAAAAAATAAACTAAATACTTGTAATTCAAAAAACCCTCTATTTTCTTTGTTTTTTTCATAAACACTTTCTTTTATTTATTTTTGGATTAATCAAATAAAATTATAAAAAATTAATTTTGAACAAAAATTGTCTGGTTCAAAACAAGTAACATAAAGTATTTAATGTAATTCAAAATATAAACAATTAGATATTTAAAAAAAATAAAAAATAAATTAATTTTGATAAAAGAATTTTATTATAAAATAAAATGTAAATCAAACATTAACCTTCAATTCTATTGATAATTAATGATTACATCCGAATCTAACAAAATACATCATCACAAGTACAAAATACCTAACAACGTACATCATCACAAGTACATAATGAGTGGACAAAATACATTATCACAAGTACATAATAATATCATCTAGTTTAAGAACTAAGTTAATAATATTCTTGACCTCCAAGATGATGTTCTGAACATAAATATTAGGGAAAAAACTTGGGTAAATAAATTTTAGACATTTGAAGTTGACGTCCTTGAGCTTCAGAAATATAACCGTCTTCTTTTGGTGGAACATTTAAATCAAGATGCGGTTTCACGACTTTGCTAAAATATTGATCAATTTTTTTTGTTGTGTTGTCTTTATCTTTACTTTGACAAAGAGAATGTGAATGGTGTTGTTCTTCTTTACTCATGGTTGGGTGCCTGCAAGTACTATGGTCTTTTATTATTTTTGGCCATTCATATCACCAAGTTATCCTTTTAAGGATGATGTAGAGATTGTGATGGTAAATTATAACGATAACAAAACTTTAAAGTTTAATAGACAAGGATCGATGTAAAAATCAGTATTGTTTTATTTTACGATAAACAAACGAAACCTAAGTAACTCAAAAAGGGCCTCTGACACATTTTTATTGGTAAATTATTGGGCATCCGATCACTACAAGAAAAATTATTTTCAGCGACGGTCTGTTGCCAATTCTTTGTCAAATTGGCAACAGAAATAAGACGAAAACTTTGACTCTAAGCATAGTGACAATTTGGAGATGACATTATAAGTCGTCTTCAAAAGTCTCCAGTTGGCAACTACTTGGAGACGACATCCAAATCATCTCCAATTGGCAACTACTTGGAGACGACATACATAAGTCGTCTCCAAATCGTCTCTAATTGCAGACTACTTGGAGATGACATAGATAAGCCATCTCCATTTGGCAACTACTTGGAGACAACATAAATAAGCCATCTCCTAATCGTCTTGACCTCTAAATATAACATATTCATCGCCTATTGAGTTGATAGCCAGTATTTCTGGGCCATCTTGACCTCTAGATACAACATATTCAGCTTCAACATTACATAAAACATTAAAGATAAGCAAGTTTCAAATTAAAAATATAAGAGTTAAGTAAATGAAAACTTCAAAGGAGGTTCATGGCCAAGCGTAAAGATGTCCGAGTAACGATGGAATAAATCTTCCATTATGGAAGAAAGTGGCTTCACTTCTTTTTCTTCAATTGAGTCAAAAAATAATATGTAATTTTTTTTTTCAATTTTTTTCTATTTCCATATAATATCCATAAAAAAGAAACTGAATACTTGTAATTCAACAAACCCTCTGTTTTCTTTGTTTTTTTCATAAACACTTATTTTTATTTATTTTCGGATTAATCAAATAAAATTATAAAAAATTAATTTTGAACAATAGTTGACTTGTCCAAAACACGTAACATAAAGTATTTAATGTAATGCAAAATATAAACAATTAGTTATTTAAAAATAATAATTAATTAATTAATTTTGATAAAAGCATTTTATTATAAAATAAAATGTAAATCAAACATAAACTTTCAATTCTATTGATAATTAATGATTACATCTGAATCTAACAAAATACATCATCACAAGTACATAATACCTAACAATGTACATCATCACAAGTACATAACGAGTGGATAAAATACATCATCACAAGTACATAATAATATCATCGAGTTTAAGAACTAAGTTAATAATATTCTTGACTTCCAAGATGATGTTCGGAACATAAATAATAGGGAAAAACTTGGGTAAATAAATCTTTGACATTTGGGAATCAACAAGTTGACATCCTTGAGCTTCAGAAATATAACCGTCTTCTTTTGGTGTAACATTTAAATCAAGTTACGGTTTCACGACTTTTCTAAAATATTGATCAGTTTTTTTTGTTGTGTTGTCTTTATCTTTACTTTGACAAAGAGAATGGAAATGGTGTGGGTCTTCTTTACTCATGGTTGGGTGCATGCAAGTACCATGGTATTTTATTATTTTTGGCCATTCATAACACCAAGTTATCACTTTAAGGATGATGTAGAGATTGTGATGGTAAATTATAAGGATAACAAAACTTTAAAGTTTAATAGACAAGGATCGATGAAAGAATGAGTATTGTTTTTTGTGGACTATATTTTCCTTGGCAATAATTCCAAAGTTTAATTTATTAGCTAGGCATAAATTGACAATCAATTTCGAGTAAGTTGCATATTATTTCACATTCCGAAATTGATTGTGAATACTGAGGCATATGAAGCATTTTGAGGATTAATCTTAAAGATTTGCCATAATGTCTTGCAATATATATATATGCTCTTATATTTTGTCAACATAATATAGTAGTGTTCTTGTAGGCGCATCCATGGAGTTTATTACTAGTTCCATTTGTTTTGTGAAAGTATCAAGCAATCATTATCAATCTAACAGTATACAGGTCCTTCGTAAATGAATCGTGAACTCTGAAGCTAAAGTAGTGGCTAGCTAGCTAGCTTTTGGCCTCAGGCCAATAGATAAGATATGCTTATTCTACATTAATAGAGACACCATACTCATATATTATATAAGGTGAATAGTCTTGAGTCCCCTATTATGAAACGAAATTAGTTATGATTTTTTTTTGCTCCAAAAACTATAGTCGAACTTTCATGTGGTTCACCCGTTGATCCACACCGCCCCCATTCGTCAAGTTTTCGGTCATTTTTGACGAAAAGGGTGACAATAGCGCATAAAATGCAATTTTTAATGATTTTTAACGTATTTAATAATTTTTAACGTATTTAATAATAAAATACAAACAACTTTTATCATTGTTTCAAATTCAAAGATGAAAGCTGTTTGTATTTTTTATTTTCAATTATTACTATTATTTATTGTCAAGTAGGTTAAAAACTAATAAAAATTACATTTTATTCGCGCGTGGGACACATCTCATCAGTTTTGATGAAAAATTTGATGAATGGGGTGGTGTGCATCAACGGGTAGACCACAGAGTGGTCTGATTATAGTTTTTGAAACACAAAAGAATCGTAACTAGTTTCGGTTAACCACAGGGAGTCTGGAGCTATTCTACCTATTATATAAACTGATGCTTAACATGTCTTCCATCATTGGGGATAAAAAGACACTCTACTATGGTTTATCTCAATTTCAAGATTATTTAATCAAGATCAAGACTGCCTACCATGCATGTCACAAATTGATTAATTAGTCACGATTATCAGATCTGACTCTCTTTCTCTAGATTGGATGTTCAACATCCCCCAAGAGCAATTGATAGTATACACAAAAACTGTAATGGGACTTTTCAATCATACAAATAATTATGTTGTAACGTCGCAAATAAGGGTATAGTTACGAGAAAATTTGCAGTTTCTCTATCAATCTCTCCCTTGTGACAACACCGTAAAAGAGATTTATTTGATTGACTTCTCAAGACTTGAATAGAAAAATTAGTTATTTAGTAATAATTATAAACCGCTAATGTACCTTTGTTCTGGTAGTTACATTATCTTGGTTCAAAGTTTTTGCAATTTAATAAGTTGAAAAGAGTCAGAATTTCCATCTTATTCTAATTCAAAATAGGCATACCTTCTGCCAACTATCTAATCACGAATGAAATAGAATCCGACATGATTATATGCACAAGACAGATGCATACAGATATATATGTCTACATGAATATATGCAAGTATATACGTGTGTCGATGCATGTAATCAACAAATTAAAACACGATAAAACAATAATAACAAATAAGATTTTATGTGAAAAAATCCTCCAATGCGGAGGGAAAAAACCACAGGAAAAGTTGAGTTCTTCACTAATAAAACCAAATGGTACAATGTTACAAGAAGTTATCTTTGACATAATAATTCTTTAAATCTAAACCACAATAAGCCTTCAAACTAGTTTCTTGAAGAAGCCATATCATGAAGCAATTTCCTCAAAAGAAGGTGGCGGCCAAATTGTTGCTCGTAGTTGCTCAAACTCCCTCTTTTTTTTTTCTCTTATCTTGTCTCCTTTTTTTCTTTTTTCTTTTATTTCCCTCCTGTTTTCTTTCTTTTCTTTTTCTCTCTTTTTTTTTTCTTCCTCCACATCTTGAAACAACACGAGCCAAGTCAGAAAGGCCGAAAGAAAAGTACCTTCACTTTCATGTACATAATTTTGGAACAACACGTGCACAATGAAACTTCATGACTTGATCATCACCTTTGTCTTCATAGTATTTGAATTTATAACCCTTTCTCAGCTTTAAAAAGATTGAGAATTGTCTCAAACATGATAGTTGAACAAGGCAAAGTAAGTGATTGCATAGATTGAATCTCTTCTTCGTATTAAGTGAGTAATGCCTCAAACCGCACCGATGACAAATATGCAACTGGTATAACGTATGTTTTATGCAGTTCACCAACATACACAGGGAAGAACCCCTTTTGAATTGGCTTTTTCTTGTGGTCATCATCTTTCTTCAGCATGGAGTAATCTTTGCGAGCAATCTTCTTCACGAAACAAGAAATTTTCTTGGAAACTACAATATCCATGTTAAATGTTGAGATTTGGGAATGTGGGTTGAATAAAGAAAAGAAGGATCAAAAGGGTGGTGTTGTATGCTATGAAACGGAAAAGAAAAGGGTTTTGCAAAAAGGGTGGCTGATGAACAAAAAGATTAATGAGTTTTTGTGATGCATGAATGAGAGAAAGGGTAGTTGCATATATAAAGGAAATCCCACCGCCAATAAATAGTCTTCCTATCCTAAACAAACTAGGAAGAGAGGAATCCTAATACTAATTAACAACATATTGAATTAATCTTGAAGAGACGCATGCATTGATTTCAACTAGTCTTCTAATTAATTCTAAAGATACTAACCTAGACCTAAAACCTCGTTTTCTCATTGGATTTAAAAATTTTAACCTATATCTAGACCTGATAGCAATTCTTCACCAACAATAATTGTGATGCCACATATTACATATATTTAGCTTAGGAGAGAGATTGCTTTTCTTTAAGCTTTTGCATAGTCTATCAATTTAACGTGAATAATCAATTTTCTTTATCATCTAAGTTTCATATATATATATTCGATCATAAAACAGATCAAGAATACACACTGTTACTACTATGGACTTGTAGCAAATATACTCTTGTAGTGAAATAGAAACACACAAAAAATAAATTATTTGGAGGCAACAAAGGAGAAGATATAAGGCAATGGAGAAGCTTTAACTTAAGATCAAGCTCAAAATTTAGTTGATAATGAGTGTTTTGCTCTGCGATATTTTGTGGCCATTATTTTAAGGACAACGTCCGGTCAGAGAAACTTGACAATGTTTATACTTGTGGTATACATGTGATCCACAGTAAGGGTATAAATGTGATCTACAGTAAGGAAATGAATAACTGAGGTTCAAGAGTTGGGTAGAATAGTCGAACATCAACCTGTTATATTTAAAAGTTATGAATTTGAACTATGACTTTAACCTTGTAAAGTAAAAAAAAGAAAGAGAAGTTGAAGAATCTGAGTCCATTGAAGTGACTCAAATTTTCCTTTCAATGAAAATATGTTTCAAAGTAATATTTTTTTTCTGTATGCTACGATATATTTTCTATTTGTGCTTCCAGAAATTAGCTTAATATTTAATAGGTGTACGTGGAAAAATAAAGTATTATCTACTATGAAAATTAGTTCAAATCCATTGCAATATAGACAAAATAGACAAAAATTGCAAAAAGAGAAGAAAGAAAATTTACAAGAGAATATCTTTAATTTAGGCATATGCCTAAACAATATTTGATGAAGAGGACTCATATGAATTAATAATCTCAAAGCATGGAAGGCATCGCATAGAGTTACTTTTTGATATGATTAGAACAATTAAATATGGGGATCAAATAACTGAATCATGCATACTTGATTTCCTTGGTAACTTTATAACATTAGGTTAGAATTAATCCAAATCTGCGAAATTGTTGCAATGCGCCCTTACATCTTATGTTTCACGTGTGATGCCAAAAGATTGGCACGGTGCATATAATTTTTCAGCCTGAGGCCTGAGGAAAAAATTTGTTATGTAGTGCATAATTGAGTTACATGAGCATAGAGCTGTGGATTGAGACAACTCATTTTCTGGCCAGTAAATGTGAAAAGCAGAAAATAGAAATGAACTGTAATGAAGAATAACATATACGAGAATATTGAACAAAATAACAATGATGGGTACCTAAGATAACGATGCGAAATAATATATATATATATATATATATATATATATAGGAGGAGGCTGTGTCAAATATAACGTCCATAAATTTGGAAATGAACAAATTAAACAGTAATATTAATGTTTACTTTGAACAACAATGTGGAATATATAATTGGGGGGGGGGTGTGTCAAATATAACGAAAGGGCGGTGTTTTTCCTCTTTGCAATATTCCATAAAATTGTTGATTTCCTTTCCCCAATGGCAATTTGATAGATGAAACTTGAGGAGATTTTATTAATAACAATAACAAAAAATAAACTACATTAATTAATCAAAATATTAATTGCATTCACACACATGCATATTGTAGTATCTTAACAAATCTCGTATCTTAATATTAATTCTCAAAATTGCAAATAACAGGTTCGACAACGTAACACAAATTATCTGAAAAATTAAGGTGGCAATAACAAACATAGCTAAATCACGAGTGAATAAAATCAAGTGGTAAATCACAATATTATATATATACTAGTCTAAATATATTGAACCTTAATTATAATTAATTAAGTAGTGATTTTTTTTTTATTTTTTTTTTCCAATTTCATCGCCTTGGCACATAAACTCGAGCCCACAAATGCTTTCCTTTGACGGAGAACTTGGCCTTGGATTGTCCATTGAGAATGAAAGGGATAATGGAATAGGACTTGAATATTGCTCGTCCATACAATGGTGGACGCCCTTCGCCTGCTTGCTCTACAACCATATCTTGTACCACATCACCCTAATTCCTGAAAATCTCCAAACTTTCATCAACTTACATACAGAGTGTATGTTTGATGTGTGACCACATTTTGTTTGTGTTTTTTTTTTGTTTGCCGGACCGAAGGTATGTAACAACTTGGGATTTTAGGAGTAGAGTTAACAACAAATTTAAAAGAACATAATAGAATTATATTGAAATGCAAAGCTTAAAGAAATTACAAAAAAGATACAAATAGAAGATAGTTGTTTTTGCTTAGTTTTGCTTTGTTACTATCCACAAGGATATATAGTGCTCTTAATGTCATATGCTCAATGTCTAACAGATTCTAACTAACAGGGCACGTGTGTGCTCTTTCTCACAACTGGGCTATGATGATCAACAACTGTATTGGTCTCCGTAGTTTGGGTTGGGCCGTTATTATTAGTAGAGCAACCCACCACTATCGAGTTCATAAAATTACCTCCCCCTTTTGAGAGAACCTTGTTCTCAAGGATCAAATTGAAAACATGCAGATTATCCCCGAAAAGTTTAACTTGAGTTGTTGTTATGTCATCCCGAACTCCAACGAATGCTTCGAATGTGGCCTTGTAGCCAAAAAGTGCATCTTCATAGGTCTCATAGGGGTCAATAGTAATATCCAACTTAGAATCCAACTCCATCCAAAACAAACTTGGTTGACGAACATGGTTTATGCGCCGCTAATGTAGCCGCTTGTGGAGCATTTGACAAACTCACACCATCCATTTCAAATAGGATTTGTCCCGTGGACACACGAGCAACCCAACTCGTAGGATTTCTTTTTCCTCTTCCCATTTTTACTTCTGTAGGTTTCTGGGTAATAGGGAGATCTGTGAGAACTCTTACCCAGCAATATCAGAGTCATAGTAATTAGTTGGAAGGAAGGCATCTGCCTTGTTATGAAGAAGCCATGTTAACAAATCTCTTAAAGATAGATTGTTGTTCCAAAGCTGCAATTGAAAAATGTTATCCATGCTTCTTGTAGCTTTAATAATTAACTCCATTGCCTCCATGTCTTGTGTTACGTCAACAAATGATAATGGGCATTTGTTGTGTCTGCCTTGTGTTCCTTGCAAATGATAATGGGCATTTGTTGTTTGAGCACCTTGTGTTCTTTGCAAATTACACTCCCGTCCACAAGGACCAACCAACAACATGAGACCAGCAAAATTGCGTTTTACACCAGCCTCTGGTCGCATGTTTGATAGTTGAGCATATAGTGTTAGAACAGCCGGTATTTGAATGAAGACACCAGCAAAAATGTATTTTTCAAACATGGTCTCAACCATCTTTTTGCTATTCTTGGATGGATTCAGAGGCGGGACAGTGAGTAGAATTTTACACTCTATTGGATTTATCTTCATTTCACTATAAAATGCGTGGTCCCACACATGGCCCATATCGTCCTAGTTTTGGACTATGCCATTGTTGACTGGACAAGAAATATCCAATTCGTGCCGCCATTGTAGACAAGCATCACCAACAATAATATCTTTGAGCTCCTGTTCCATGAGAGACACTTCATAGATATCCGACTTAGCAGAACTCCTCGTCGCCTGCAACTGCTCAAGTGTCTTAGAAAGAGAAGGAAAGATCCACAAGAAAAAAAATGCTTCCATTTTGTTGTTCCTTCTGGACAATTGTAGCCCTTAACTTAGTTGGCATATCATTCTTCCCATTTTTGTCCGCAAACAGATTACATATCATAATCAAATAAGTATCAGTTGTCCCCAAGATTTCACCAACTTGTTCAAAAACTTTTTCTTCTTTCTCATTGTCCTCTCGAAGCCTTTCCCCTTCCTCAGCATTAATAGTATCATCTTCCATAAAACGTTTGGCTTCCTTGAAGAACTCCCCTGCAAACAGAACTTCCTATAGTTCAAGTTTGTATGCGCAACGCTGCTTGATTGCTGATGCATCAGAAACTTCACTTGAGGCCTCAAAATGAGACTCGAATGTTTCAATAGGCTCTTCTCCCTTTCCATTTTCCATAGGCATTTCTCCAAATTCATAACTGTTATCAGTCATCTCAAATTTCTTAGTAGAATGCAGATATGGAATTCTCAATTGTTTATTCATCCAGTCTCCCATTGATTTCAGAATAGCCACTAAACACCTCATTGTTTCAAGCTTCATGGTTGCCTCTTGAGGCGGCAATAGTGAAGTTGCAGTACCAGGCGGCACACCTTGAGCAGTTTTAAGTTGTCCGTTGAGCATTCTCTCAATTATGTTTGAAGAATTGACGTCACAGTCATAGTTAAGGAATATGTCCACCAACATCTGGGAATCAATGCAGAGCTTCTCAAGAAAGTGAAACACAATCATCTTCTGCTAAAAATTTGGTTGAGCAACATTCTCCAATACTCTAAGGACAATCATAGGTAAAAATACTCCAATCTTTGCCTGCAGTCCAGCTCTAAATCTCGACACTAGTACCTTTGACAACCTCAACTTTTGCACTGACTGCTCCTCCAACCAAATGCAAGTCATCTCAATAACCCTCTCATTCTAATACACACTCCACGAAATCCACCACGGAAGATTTACTAACACATCAAACAGCTCGTTCACAACAACAAAACCTTCACACTTGATATACCCACCATAACGTGCAAACCACAACATCGAACTTCTCTCAGTCATTTCATCAAACACCTTCCTCATACACCCCAAGTTCCCCACCATGCCATAAAATTCAAGCAACCCTGTCAACAACATCACATCAAATTCGAAACCCATCTGTAGTAACACATTTTGCATTGTATAGTCACCGTTTACACAAGCCACGCTTGAGTCAAACACGAACCTTAGCATCCAGCTCTGTTCTTCTTCCTTTAGTTGATGGCTTTTGACTTTTATCGCTTCAGATGTATCACCTTGAGTAGCTGAAGGTCTTGCCACCTCATCCAACAAAATTGTCTCAGAACAAGTCGATGTCATCCTATCATTTGCTTTGGAAATATCAGAATCTACATTATTGATGGCCGACGTGGGAGCATTTTCATGAATCCCATATCTATTTGTGTTTGATTGGATAACATCTTTTCAACTTCAGTGGATGCTTCAATTTTGTTAGCTACTTCTGTTCCTAGTGAAGTTTGAACATCTATCTGAATCTCTGCATCTTTATGTATTTCTGCATCCAATATCATTTGCACGTGTTGGTACTGTTAAGCATACGGCAGCGTTTCGGGATGGGGATAATATAGAAACTGGGGCTGTGAGGGGACCAAAGGATAATAGTGTTCATGCACTTGTTGGTACGGTTGAGCACGCGGGTATATCGATTCTGGATAATAATAGCCTGGAAACTGTGGTTGTGAGTAGACCGGAGGAGAATAAGGATCGTATTGTTGAGACGGTGGAAGTTAAGAGTAGGATCCTGCGTATTGCAGATCAAATTCCTGACATCGATAATCCATGGCGTAGAGTTCAGTACCATCGGCCATGGAGTCAATGAAAGCACCAATGTAATGACTTGGGATTTTAGGAGTAGAGTTAATAGCAAATTTAAAAGAACATAATAGGAAATTATATTGAAATGTAAAGCTTAAAGAAATTACAAAAAATATACAAATAGAAGATAGTTGTTTTTGCTTAGTTTTGCTTTGCTACTATCCACAAGGATAAATAGTGCTCTTCATGTCACATGCTCAATGCTTAACAGATTTTAACTAACAAGACATGTGTGTGTTCTTTCTCACAACTGGGCTAAGATGATCAACAACTGTATTGGGCTCCGTAGTTTGGGTTGGGCCGTTATTATTAGTAGAGCAACCCACCACTATCGAGTTCATAACAGGGTACGTACGTATATAGGTGATTCATCGAAAAAAATTTGCACCAACTAGAATTATATCATATTTAGATTCCCGTTGATCTAAATCACATCTCATGACAACTGTTTTTTTACTTCACCATCATTAATTTTTCTCTTAATGTTATAACGTTATAAAATCGAACAATATGGACCATAATGGGCAGTAATGCACATAAGCCAGAACACGATATATATCCATATGGACTAATTATCCAAGGTATCTTTTTTTTTTTTCCCTCAAATCATGTGCATATATATGCATGCAATGCATGCACGAGAAGAAATTAATTGAGAAAGAATTAATTATATATATACTTACGTGGTGAAGAAGTCTATTATTTCTTGGCGCGTAAGAGAAAAGCCCCTGGAAAACGTCAAGAACATAGTACGTTTATCATCACTTAGTCCAGGAACAAACACAGTTGCATTAGGATTTAAGGTTGATGATGGCCTTTGGATTTCGAAATGGACCTCCTCATGATGACTATGATCATCAAATGATGTCGTCGTCTCACCCGCTGCCCTAAAACGAGCACCGTCATGTGGTGGTGGTCTAACCACCAAAGGCCTTAAACTTGTCTCGTCAACTTCAATGGCTGCATTTTCACCAAAAATTTTGTTGCATACTGTCTCCATGGCATGCAGGAATCGCCTATAGATGAAGTCACGGTTGTCATAAAAGAATCTTTGGTTTATAGGCTCGTCGAGGATGGTAGCAAATAGTGCAGTATCATATATATATGACGACGACGACTCATCAAGTACATTTGGCTTTGGTTGTATGCACTCTAAACAAGACAATGTCTCTTGAAATATAGCTTCAATGGCTAAGTCATCAAATGAATGGATAATTCGAGTGAGATCAAGGTAGCCAATTTCTTCTAGCAGGAGCCAAAAAGCCATGGCCATCTTCACAAGTTGAGGGTTCTTACTCAGTGATTTAACCATGCGGTTGAATAAAGCTCTTTCTAATGTGTAAAACAACAAAAGATCAACTACGTTTCCTACTACCCCTGCCATGTCTTTGTCTCTGTCTTTTGAGACTTGAGAGAGACGATGAGTTTCTGCTGTGAATAAAATGATCAAGTAGTACCATTATGGGAAATTGCGTTTCTGCATTTATGAAGCGTTGAGATTTGTGTTTGTGACTTTTGGGGCTTATACAACGAACCAACTTCGATAACATGACGCTCTACACAAAAATTTATTTACCTGACCCCTAAAATTGTAATATATAGTTGGTAAAAGATTTTGATGCTTTTAAGTAACAATAATTAAGCGCTCCTTTTAACGTTTTTTTTTTTGCTCATTATGGCCGAAAAAAAAATATAAAAAGAATCATGCTTTTATTATTCTTCAAGAAATAGAAATATAATAAGGTATGTTTTGTTCAATTTAACATCCCATTGAATAGTTAAAATTGCTAATGTGACCCAAATGTTGGGTAGAATAATCAGGTGGTAACATGTTGTATGTAATAAGAAATTTTAAGTTGGAACCATGGTTTGGATCTCTATTGTAGCAAAGAAAAAAAAAATCAATAGTGCACTAATTTTCTAGTGGCAAGACTTTATCGTATGCCATTGGAATTTTAAATTTTTAAAGAGCGTGTTGTATCACTATAACTCGGGAAGTAGTTGAAATTATAGAAAAGCTTGCAAACTAATCTAGCAAAGCAAAGTTGAGATGAATTCTATGTTAGACAAAAGTTTCAGTGTTTGCAGCTAATTTATCTCTCTTCATAGTTCTTAATGTAAAGAAGTTTCGAAAATCTTGAAGAGAAAAACAAGAATGACAGAACTTGGGAGATGTTAAATTGAATAAAACATATATATCTTGATAATTTGTGGCGTGATCCTTCAGATTTACATATCCTTTTCGTCAATGAAGAATTTACTACATACAAGTCCATAGTGGTAACATTGTATGCTAGGTTGGTTTCATTAATATCTAAACTAAGAAGACAAAGAAAATTGATTAATGCAGGTTAAAATGACAGAGACTATGCAAAAGCTCAATGGAAATAATGATCTGATATATGTATATATATATGGTCTCACGATTATTCTTGATGAAGAATGAAGTGCTATGTAGTTTAGGTCTACGTAAAAATATTTAAAACTAATAACAAGAAAACTAGTTTTTAGGTGTAGTGTTATGTCTCTTGCTATAAGTACGAGATATCGTGATATCAATTCTCGTGAGCGATATCATTTGATATATACATATTGTACGACTTAGACCTCCCTTGAATTAAAAATTAAAATAAAAAAAAAACTTTAAAACTAGTAAGAAGATTAGATAATATTAATTCGTTTCTTGAGAAACTAATTCATAGTTCAATGCTTCATTAGATGTTTCTCAAGGCACCGACTATTTGTGAGAATTGTGTCCGCAATTATAGAAATAAAATTTTCTATTCATAATTTGTTTTAAGGTGGGAAATTCTGCCACAATTTTTTTTTATATTTTCTTTTATTTTATAATCGGCCTCATAGCCATCTTTATTGGCACTAATAAAAACAATATAATAGTATCTTTTTTTAATAAAAACTAATAATTATAAGATGCAAAAATAAGATAAATTAAGTTGGTGAAAATTGATAATGTTAGTACTGACCTAGTGGAATTATACTTACCACAACACAATCTGTTGTTAATTAGTATTAGAATTCCTAGTTTGTTTAGGATAGGAAGACCATATATGTAATATTGGCGGTGAGATTTCCTATATATATGTATGCAGCTACCCTTTCTCTCATTCATCACAAAAACTCATTAATTAATCCTTTTTGTTCATCAGCCACTTGCAAAACCCTTTTCTTTTCCGACCCTTTTCATCCTTGTTTTCTTTGTTCAACCCACATTCCCGTTTACCATGGCTATAGTTTCCAAAAAAGTTTGTTGTTTCGTGAAGAAGATTGCTTGCAAAGATTACTCTATGCTGAAGAAAGATGATGACCACAAGAAGAAGCCAATCCGAAAGGGGGTCTTCCTTGTGTATGTTGGTGAAGAGCATAAAAGATACATTATACCAGTTGCATGTTTATCATCGGTGCGGTTTGAGGCATTACTAAGTCAATATGAAGAAGAAATTCAATCCATGCACTCACTTACTTTGCCTTGTTCAACTATGATGTTCGAGACAATTCTCAATCTTGTTAAAGCTGAGAAGGGATTATAAATTCAAGAACGATGAAGACAAAGGTGATGATCAAGTCATGAAGTTTCATGCACGTGTTGTTCCAAAATTCTGGACACAAAGTGAAGGTAATCTTATTTCGGCCTTTTATGACTTGCCTCGTGTTGTTTCAAAGATTTGGAGGAGAAGCCGTGGAGAAAATAAAAGGAGAGAAAAAGAAAATAAAAAATTGAGAAAAAAGGAAAAAAAAAGAAAGAAAAAAAAGAAAGAGGGAGTTTGAGCAATCATGAGGCACAAGCAACAATTTGGCCGCCTCCTTCTTTGGAGGATTTCATGATATGGCTTCTTCAAGAAACTACTTCCAAGTCTTCTTACAGTTTAGATTCAAAGAATTATTTCGTCAAAAATAACTTCTTGTAATGATGTACCATCTGATTTTATTAGTGAAGAACTTAACTTTTCCCGTGGTTTTTTTCCTTCTACATTGGAGTATTTTCCACGTAAAATCTTACTTGTTATTATTGTTTTATATTGTTGTTTTCTTGTGTTCTTGTTGATTATATACGTCGACCAATGCATATATATATCTATATGTGTGTGTGCATATATTCATGTAGACATATATGTCTGCATGTGACTTATGTATATAATCATGAAAGGTTTAGCCGATTTTGGATTAGAATAAGATACGTTAACTACTTTCCAGGTAAATTTAAAACTTGGAACCAAGATCCAAAAACAAAACAGAAGCAATCTTGGGCAGAATTTATGGCAAAGAATATTATGTTCCATATTTTTCGTAATGTAATCGAATTAAAGATGCAATATTCCGCAAATAATCACACAAGTCTAATTTATTATGGTGAAGTCACTGGGTAAAGATTGACAAAGAAACTGCAAATTTTCCAGCACATATAAATAATACTTATCTTATTCTTCATCCATCTCAATCTAAAATAACTAAGCAAATTGATGGGGTACAATCTGTGTCCATGATCCAACTGTCGCTCAATCACTACTGCCCCTTTCCTTACCCCAGGGGTCGTTCTCATCATTTAAGTTTATTACGAGTACCATAGACCAAAATACAACATAACAACAAAGTCCTGTAATTATATGACATGAAATAATAATATATCTCATCTTGTACGCTGCTTATAATTTAGCAGTCCGGAGCTGTTGCTTCAGCAGAGGCCTAATGTAGTCATGGTAACCCTCGGGTACTATTGTTTCATTTAGGGGATCCTTCCATGCTGCCTCGTAAAGTTTTGGATACACGTTGCCATCATAGCGGCCCAGAATTGAACCAAGGAAGTGATCGGTGTAGTTGAATGCATCAACAAGTGTGATCGCATTTGGACGAACCTACCACGAAATCAAAGTTTATAGATTCAGTCAGGATGATAAAGAGTCCCCTAATACAAATAAGACATGAAATTGGTTTTAAAAACAAACCTTGGAGTACAAGGCTCTGAGCTGCTCACTAGCAAGTGAAGCCTGTTTGGGGGTAATGCAGCTGGTGGCAAGGAAATGACCCTGATGTTTGTGAACTAGGAACAGAGAATAGATGTCGCAAAGCTCCTCTAACAGTTGCTTGAAACCATTCCCTGGAATATCTTGTTGCAATTTCTCAATAAACCTAAGACAAGAAGGAAAATAAAACACTCAGTTTTAACAATCGAGGAAAAAGAGAATGTTCAAACAAATAGCATGCATTTGAATCCACATGAATTCACCAGCATATAGGTAAAAGTCGAAAGCAAAACGAAATTCACTGCCACACTTGTCTATCTACACCAGTAACTATGACGTCCCTGTGCATGAAGTGAAGTTTCACTTAAGAATTGAAATATATAAATCTCTATCTTTTACATATTACATTTTAAGTGCAATCTAGGCCATTTTTTCATAACACTACAGTCTAGCAGGTTGGTAATTCCATGCAGTCACGACCCTACTCGCACCATCAGCTTATTATCATGATTTTCAGATATCTAAAAAACTTCCGAGACTGGCACTGGATTTGGTTAGTGGATGTCCAAGCAGAACGATATCATCAACGACAAAGTGTTTCGATGAATAAAACCATCGGTTTGCCCAAAAAAAATATTGGTCCATTTGTAGAGATCTACGCTACGTGTGTTTGCCGTAAAATATTTTAATTTTTTAATGTTTGGTAATATAGAAAAATTAGTCAACTAAAAAATATTTTTTAGTAAAAAATGGTGGTTACCTTTGCTCAATTTTTCAGTGTTTGATAACACCGAAAAATTGGTCAACTAAAAAATATTTTCTAATCAAATATTATGACTAGTACAAAATTTGAGAAAATATTTTCATGTCCTTTGGAAAAAGAAAATATTTTTCGAAACTCACTCACCCCTATCCCTTACCTCCCGCCCCTTTACCCTCTACCCCCCGCCCTACCTCATCCCAACCCACCCTCACGATTAACATATATATTATGTGTATATTTTTTTATAAAATCTAATGTCCAAAAATATTTTTCACTATACATTCAAACACTAGAAAATATTTTTCAGTATTCTATTTTCTAGATAAATATTTTATCTCACCAAGTTATTTTACGGCAAACAAACAGTGCCCAGGAAAATATTTTATTTTTCAAAAAAATATTTTCAAAAGAAAATATTTTCTACAACCAAGTTATTTTACGACAAACAAACGAAACCTAAGTAACTCAAAAAGGGCCTCTGATACATTTTTATTGGTAAATTATTAGGCATTCAATCACTACAAGAAAAATTATTTTCAGCGACGGTCTGTTGCCAATTCGTTGTCAAATTGGCGACAGAAATAAGACGAAAACTTTGACTCTAAGCATAGTGACAATTTGGAGATGACATGATAAGTCGTCTTCAAAAGTGTCCAATTGGCAACTACTTGGAAACGACATCCAAATCATCTCCAATTTGCAACTACTTGGGATGACATACATAAGTCATCTCTAATTGCAGACTACTTGGAGATGACATAGGTAAGCCATCTCCATTTGGCGACTACTTGGAAACGACATAAATAAGTCGTCTCCAAATCGTCTTGACCTCTAAATATAACATATTCATAGCCTACAGAGTTGATAGCCAGTATTTCTGGGCCATCTTGACCTCTACATACAACATATTCAGCTTCAGCATTACATAAAACATTAAAGATAAGCAAGTTTCAAATTAAAAATAGAAGAGCTGAGTAAATAAAAACTCCAAAGGAGGTTCATGGCCAAGCGTAAAAATGTCCAAGTAACGGTGGAATAAATCTTCCATTATGGAAGAAAGTGACTTTCACTTCTTTTTCTTCAATTGAGTCAAAAAATAATATGTGATTTTTTTTCCAATTTTTTTCTATTTCCATATAATATCCATAAAAAATAAACTGAATACTTGTAATTCAACAAACCCTCTGTTTTCTTTGTTTTTTTCATAAACACTTTCTTTTATTTATTTTTGGATTAATCAAATAAAATTATAAAAAATTAATTTTGAACAAAAATTGTCTGGTCCAAAACACGTAACATAAAGTATTTAATGTAATGCAAAATATAAACAATTAGTTATTTAAAAAATATAAAAAATAAATTAATTTTGATAAAAGAATTTTATTATAAAATAAAATGTAAATCAAACATTAACCTTCAATTCTATTGATAATTAATGATTACATCCGAATCTAACAAAATACATCATCACAAGTACATAATACCTAACAACGTACATCATCACAAGTACATAACGAGTGGAGAAAATACATCATCACAAGTACATAATAATATCATCTAGGTTAAGAACTAACTTAAAAAAAATCTTTACTTCCAAGATGATGTTCTGAACATAAATATTAGGGAAAAAACTTGGGTAAATAAATTTTGGACATTTGAAGTTGACGTCCTTGAGCTTCAGAAATATCACCGTCTTCTTTTGGTGGAACATTTAAATCAAGATGCGGTTTCACGACTTTGCTAAAATATTGATCAATTTTTTTTTGTTGTGTTGTCTTTATCTTTACTTTGACAAAGAGAATATGAATGGTGTTGTTCTTCTTTACTCATGGTTGGGTGCCTGCAAGTACCATGGTCTTTTATTATTTTTGGCCATTCATATCACCAAGTTATCCCTTTAAGGATGATGTAGAGATTGTGATGGTAAATTATAACGATAACAAAACTTTAAAGTTTAATAGACAAGAATCGATGAAAAAATGAGTATTGTTTTATTTTACGATAAACAAACGAAACCTAAGTAACTCAAAAGGGGCCTCTGATACATTTTTATTGGTAAATTATTGGGCATCCAATCACTACAAGAAAAATTATTTGCAGCGACGGTCTGTTGCCAATTCTTTGTCAAATTGGCAACAGAAATAAGACGAAAACTTTGACTCTAAGCATAGTGACAATTTGGAGATGACATGATAAGTCGTCTTCAAAAGTCTCCAGTTGGCAACTACTTAGAGATGACATCCAAATCATCTCCAATTGGCAACTACTTGGAGACGACATACATAAGTCGTCTCCAAATCGTCTCTAATTACAGACTACTTGGAGATGACATAGATAAGCCGTCTCCATTTGGCAACTACTTGGAGACAACATAAATAAGTCATCTCCTAATCGTCTTGACCTCTAAATATAACATATTCATCGCCTATTGAGTTGATAGCCAGTATTTCTGGGCCATCTTGACCTCTAGATACAACATATTCAGCTTCAACATTACATAAAACATTAAAGATAAGAAAGTTTCAAATTAAAAATAGAAGAGTTAAGTAAATAAAAACTCCGAAGGAGGTTCATGGCCAAGCGTAAAGATGTCCGAGTAACGATGGAATAAATCTTCCATAATGGAAGAAATTGGTTTCTTTTCTTTTTCTTCAATTGATTCAAAAAATAATATGTTATTTTTTTTTCAATTTTTTTCTATTTCCATATAATATCCATAAAAAAGAAACTGAATGCTTGTAATTCAACAAACCCTCTGTTTTCTTTGTTTTTTTCATAAACACTTTCTTTTATTTATTTTTGGATTAATCAAATAAAATTATAAAAAATTAATTTTGAACAAAAGTTGTCTGGTCCAAAACACGTAACATAAAGTATTTAATGTAATGCAAAATATAAACAATTAGTTATTTAAAAAAAATAAAAAATTAAGTAATTTTGATAAAAGCATTTTATTATAAAATAAAACGTAAATCAAACAATAACTTTCAATTCTATTGATAATTAATGATTACATCTGAATCTAACAAAATACATCATCACAAGTACATAATACCTAACAACGTACATCATCACAAGTACATAAGGAGTGGACAAAATACATCATCACAAGTACCTAATAATATCATCTAGTTTAAGACCTAAGTTCATAATATTCTTCACTTCCAAGATGATGTTCTGAACATAAATATTAGGGAAAAACTTGGGTAAATAAATCTTTGACATTTGGGAAACAAAAAGTTGACGTCCTTGAGCTTCAGAAATATAACCGTCTTCTTTTGGTGGAACATTTAAATCAAGCTGCGGTTTCACGACTTTACTAAAATATTGATCAGTTTTTTTTGTTGTGTTGTCTTCATCTTTACTTTGACAAAGAGAATGTAAATGGTGTTGTTCTTCTTTACTCATGGTTGGGTGCATGCAAGTACCATGGTATTTTATTATTTTTGGCCATTCATATCACCAAGTTATCCCTTTAAGGATGATGTAGAGATTGTGATGGTAAATTATAAGGATAACAAAACTTTAAAGTTTAATAGACAAGGATCGATGAAAGAATGAGTATTGTTTTTTGTGGACTATATTTTCCTTGGCAATAATTCCAAAGTTTAATTTATTAGCTAGGCATAAATTGACAATCAATTTCGAGTAAGTTGCATATTATTTCACATTCCGAAATTGATTGTGAATACTGAGGCATATGAAGCATTTTGAGGATTAATCTTAAAGATTTTCCATAATGTCTTGCGATATATATATATGCTCTCATATTTTGTCAACATAATATAGTAGTGTTCTTGTAGGCGCATCCATGGAGTTTATTACTAGTTCCATTTGTTTTGTGAAAGTATCAAGCAATCATTATCGATCTAACAGTATACAGGTCCTTCGTAAATGAATCGTGAACTCTGAAGCTAAAGTAGTGGCTAGCTAGCTTGCTTTTGGCCTCAGGCCAATAGATAAGATATGCGTATTCTACATTAATAGAGACACCATACTCATATATTATATAAGGTGAATAGTCTTGAGTCCCCTATTATCAAACGAAATTAGTTATGATTTTTTTTGCTCCAAAAACTATAGTCGAACTTTCCTGTGGTTCACCCGTTGATCCACACCGCCCCCTTCATCAAATTTTCGGTCATTTTTGACGAAAAATGTGACAATAGCGTGTAAAATGCAATTTTTAATGATTTTTAACGTATTTAATAATAAAATACAAACAACTTTTATCGTTGTTTCAAATTCAACGATGAAAGCTGTTTGTATTTTTTTTTTTCAATTATTACTATTATTTATTGTCAAGTTGGTTAGAAAGTAATAAAAATTACAGTTTATTCGCGCATGGTACACATCCCATCAGTTTTGATGAAAAATTTGATGAAGGGGGTGGTGTGTATCAACGGGTGGACCACAGAGTGGTCTGATTATAGTTTTTGAAACACAAAAGAATCGTAACTAGTTTCGGTTAACCACAGGGAGTCTGGAGCTATTCTACCTATTATATAAACTGATGCTTAACATGTCTTCCATCATTGGGGATAAAAAGACACTCTACTATGGTTTATCTCAATTTCAAGATTATTTAATCAAGATCAAGACTGCCTACCATGCATGTCACAAATTGATTAATTAGTCACGATTATCATATCTGACTCTCTTTCTCTAGATTGGATGTTCAACATCCCCCAAGAGCAATTGATAGTATACACAAAAACTGTAATGGGACTTTTTCAATCATACAAATAATTATGTTGTAACGTCGCAAATAAGGGTATAGTTACGAGAAAATTTGCAGTTTCTCTATCAATCTCTCCCTTGTGACAACACCGTAAAAGAGATTTATTTGATTGACTTCTCAAGACTTGAATAGAAAAATTAGTAATTTAGTAATAATTATAAACCGCTAATGTACCTTTGTTCTGGTAGTTACATTATCTTGGTTCAAAGTTTTTGCAATTTAATAAGTTGTAAAGAGTCAGAATTTCCATCTTATTCTAATACAAAATAGGCACACCTTCTGCCAACTATCTGATCACGAATGAAATAGAATCCGACATGATTATATGCACAAGACAGATGCATACAGATATATATGTCTACATGAATATATGCATGTATATACGTGTGTCGATGCATGTAATCAACAAATTAAAACACGATAAAACAATAATAACAAATAAGATTTTACGTGAAAAAACCCTCCAATGCGGAGGGAAAAAAACCACGGGAAAAGTTGAGTTCTTCACTAATAAAACCAAATGGTACAATGTTACAAGAAGTTATCTTTGACATAATAATTCTTTAAATCTAAACCACAATAAGCCTTCAAACTAGTTTCTTGAAGAAGCCATATCATGAAGCAATTTCCTCCAAAGAAGGTGGCGGCCAAATTGTTGCTCATAGTTGCTCAAACTCCATCTTTTTTTTTCTCTTATCTTGTCTTTTTTTTTTTCTTTTTTCTTTTATTTCCCTCCTGTTTTCTTTCTTTTCTTTTTCTCTCTTTTTTTTTTCTTCCTCCACATCTTGAAACAACACGAGCCAAGTCAGAAAGGCCGAAAGAAAAGTACCTTCACTTTCGTGTACATAATTTTGGAACAACACGTGCACGATGAAACTTCATGACTTGATCATCACCTTTGTCTTCATAGTATTTGAATTTATAACCCTTTCTCAGCTTTAAAAAGATTGAGAATTGTCTCAAACATGATAGTTGAACAAGGCAAAGTAAGTGATTGCATAGATTGAATCTCTTCTTCGTATTGAGTGAGTAATGCCTCAAACCGCACCGATGACAAATATGCAACTGGTATAACGTATGTTTTATGCAGTTCACCAACATACACAGGGAAGAACCCCTTTCGGATTGGCTTATTCTTGTGGTCATCATCTTTCTTCAGCATGGAGTAATCTTTGCGAGCAATCTTCTTCACAAAACAAGAAATTTTCTTGGAAACTACAATATCCATGTTAAATGTTGAGATTTGGGAATGTGGGTTGAATAAAGAAAGGAAGGATCAAAAGGGTGGTGTTGTATGCTATGAAACGGAAAAGAAAAGGGTTTTGCAAAAAGGGTGGCTGATGAACAAAAAGATTAATGAGTTTTTGTGATGCATGAATGAGAGAAAGGGTAGCTGCATATATAAAGGAAATCCCACCGCCAATAAATAGTCTTCCTATCATAAACAAACTAGGAAGAGAGGAATCCTAATACTAATTAACAACATATTGAATTAATCTTGAAGAGACGCATGCATTGATTTCAACTAGTCTTCTAATTAATTCTAAAGATACTAACCTAGACCTAAAACCTCGTTTTCTCATTGGATTTAAAAATTTTAACCTATATCTACACCTGATAGCAAATCTTCACCAACAATAATTGTGATGCCACATATTACATATATTTAGCTTAGGAGAGAGATTGCTTTTCTTTAAGCTTTTGCATAGTCTATCAATTTAACGTGAATAATCAATTTTCTTTATCATCTAAGTTTCATATATATATATTCGATCATAAAACAGATCAAGAATACACACTGTTACTACTATGGACTTGTAGCAAATATACTCTTGTAGTGAAATAGAAACACACACAAAATAAATTATTTGGAGGCAACAAAGGAGAAGATATAAGGCAATGGAGAAGCTTTAACTTAAGATCAAGCTCAAAATTTAGTTGATAATGAGTGTTTTGCTCTGCGATATTTTGTGGCCATTATTTTAAGGACAACGTCCGGTCAGAGAAACTTGACAATGTTTATACTTGTGGTATACATGTGATCCACAGTAAGGGTATAAATGTGATCTACAGTAAGGAAATGAATAACTGAGGTTCAAGAGTTGGGTAGAATAGTCGAACATCAACCTGTTATATTTAAAAGTTATGAATTTGAACTATGACTTTAACCTTGTAAAGTAAAAAAAAGAAAGAGAAGTTGAAGAATCTGAGTCCATTGAAGTGACTCAAATTTTCCTTTCAATGAAAATATGTTTCAAAGTAATATTGTTTTTCTGTATGCTACGATATATTTTCTATTTGTGCTTCCAGAAATTAGCTTAATATTTAATAGGTGTACGTGGAAAAATAAAGTATTATCTACTATGAAAATTAGTTCAAATCCATTGCAATATAGACAAAATAGACAAAAATTGCAAAAAGAGAAGAAAGAAAATTTACAAGAGAATATCTTTAATTTAGGCATATGCCTAAACAATATTTGATGAAGAGGACTCATATGAATTAATAATTTCAAAGCATGGAAGGCATCGCATAGAGTTACTTTTTGATATGATTAGAACAATTAAATATGGGGATCAAATAACTGAATCATGCATACTTGATTTCCTTGGTAACTTTATAACGTTAGGTTAGAATTAATCCAAATCTGCGAAATTGTTGCAATGCGCCCTTACATCTTATGTTTCACGTGTGATGCCAAAAGATTGGTACGGTGCATATAATTTTTCAGCCTGAGGCCTGAGGAAAAAATTTGTTATGTAGTGCATAATTGAGTTACATGAGCATAGAGTTGTGGATTGAGACAACTCATTTTCTGGCCAGTAAATGTGAAAAGCAGAAAATATAAATGAACTGTAATGAAGAATAACATATACGGAAATATTGAACAAAATAACAATGATGGTTACTTAAGATAACGATGCGAAATAATATATATATATATATATATAGGAGGAGGCTGTGTCAAATATAACGTCCGTAAATTTGGAAATGAACAAATTAAACAGTAATATTAATGTTTACTTTGAACAACAATGTGAAATATATAATAGGGGGGGTGTTTCAAATATAACGAAAGGGCGGTGTTTTTCCTCTTAGCAATATTCCATAAAGTTGTTGATTTACTTTCCCCAATGGCAATTTGATAGATGAAACTTGAGGAGATTTTATTAATAACAATAACAAAAAATAAACTACATTAATTAATCAAAATATTAATTGCATTCACACACATGCATATTGTAGTATCTTAACAAATCTCGTATCTTAATATTAATTCTCAAAATTGCAATTAAGAAGTTAGACAAAGGAACACAAAATATCTAAAAAATTAAGGTGGCAATAACAAACATAGCTAAATCACGAGTGAATAAAATCAAGTGGTAAATCACAATATTATATATATACTAGTCTAAATATATTGAACCTTAATTATAATTAATTAAGTAGTGATTTTTTTTTTTTTTTCCAATTTCATCGCCTTGGCACATAAACTCGAGCCCACAAATGCTTTCCTTTGACGGAGAACTTGGCCTTGGATTGTCCATTGAGAATGAAAGGGATAATGGAATAGGACTTGGATATTTCTCGTCCATACAATGGTGGACGCCCTTCGCCTGCTTGCTCTACAACCATATCTTGTACCACATCACCCTAATTCCTGAAAATCTCCAAACTTTCATCAACTTACATACAGAGTGTATGTTTGATGTGTGACCACATTTTGTTTGTGTTTGTTTTTTGTTTGCCGGGCCGAAGGTATGTAACGACTTGGGATTTTAGGAGTAGAGTTAACAACAAATTTAAAAGAACATAATAGAATTATATTGAAATGCAAAGCTTAAAGAAATTACAAAAAAGATACAAATAGAAGATAGTTGTTTTTGCTTAGTTTTGCTTTGTTACTATCCACAAGGATATATAGTGCTCTTCATGTCATATGCTCAATGTCTAACAGATTCTAACTAACAGGGCACGTGTGTGCTCTTTCTCACATCTGGGCTATGATAGTCAACAACTGGATTGGTCTCCGTAGTTTGGGTTGGGCCGTTATTATTAGTAGAGCAACCCACCACTATCGAGTTCATAAAATTACCTCCCCCTTTTGAGAGAACCTTGTTCTCAAGGATCAAATTGAAAACATGCAGATTATCCCCGAAAAGTTTAACTTGAGCTGTTGTTATATCATCCCGAACTCCAACGAATGCTTCGAATGTGGCCTTGTAGCCAAAAAGTGCATCTTCATAGGTCTCATAGGGGTCAATAGTAATATCCAACTTAGAATCCAACTCCATCCAAAACAAACTTGGTTGACGAACATGCTTTATGCGCCGCTAATGTAGCGGCTTGTCGAGCATTTGACAAACTCACACCATCCATTTCAAATAGGATTTGTCCCGTGGACACACGAGCAACCCAACCCGTAGGATTTCCTTTTCCTCTTCCCATTCTTACTTCTGTAGGTTTCCCGGTAATAGAGAGATCTGCGAGAACTCTTACCCAGCAATATCAGAGTCATAGTAATTAGTTGGAAGGAAGGCATCTGCCTTGTTATGAAGAAGCCATGTTAACCAATCTCTTAAAGATAGATTGTTGTTCCAAAGCTGCAATTGAAAAATGTTATCCATGCTTCTTGTAGCTTTAATAATTAACTCCATTGCCTCCATGTCTTGTGTTACGTCAACAAATGATAATGGGCATTTGTTGTGTCTGCCTTGTGTTCCTTGCAAATGATAATGGGCATTTGTTGTTTGAGCACCTTGTGTTCTTTGCAAATTACACTCCCGTCCACAAGGACCAACCAACAACATGAGACCAGCAAAATTGCGTTTTACACCAGCCTCTGGTCGCATGTTTGATAGTTGAGCATATAGTGTTAGAACAGCCGGTATTTGAATGAAGACACCAGCAAAAATGTATTTTTCAAACATGGTCTCAACCATCTTTTTGCTATTCTTGGATGGATTCAGAGGCGGGACAGTGAGTAGAATTTTACACTCTATTGGATTTATCTTCATTTCACTATAAAATGCGTGGTCCCACACATGGCCCATATCGTCCTAGTTTTGGACTATGCCATTGTTGACTGGACAAGAAATATCCAACTGGTGCCGCCATTGTAGACAAGCATCACCAACAATAATATCTTTGAGCTCCTGTTCCATGAGAGACACTTCATAGATATCCGACTTAGCAGAACTCCTCGTCGCCTGCAACTGCTCAAGTGTCTTAGAAAGAGAAGGAAAGATCCACAAGAAAAAAAATGCTTCCATTTTGTTGTTCCTTCTGGACAATTGTAGCCCTTAACTTAGTTGGCATATCATTCTTCCCATTTTTGTCCGCAAACAGATTACATATCATAATCAAATAAGTATCAGTTGTCCCCAAGATTTCACCAACTTGTTCAAAAACTTTTTCTTCTTTCTCATTGTCCTCTCGAAGCCTTTCCCCTTCCTCAGCATTAATAGTATCATCTTCCATAAAACGTTTGGCTTCCTTGAAGAACTCCCCTGCAAACAGAACTTCCTATAGTTCAAGTTTGTATGCGCAACGCTGCTTGATTGCTGATGCATCAGAAACTTCACTTGAGGCCTCAAAATGAGACTCGAATGTTTCAATAGGCTCTTCTCCCTTTCCATTTTCCATAGGCATTTCTCCAAATTCATAACTGTTATCAGTCATCGCCAATTTCTTAGTAGAATGCAGATCTGGAATTCTCAATTGTTTATTCATCCAGTCTCCCATTGACTTCAGAATAGCCACTAAACACCTCATAGCTTCAAGCTTCATGGTTGCCTCTTGAGGTAGCAACAGTGAAGTTGCAGCACCAGGCGGCACACCTTGAGCAGTTTTAAGTTGTCCGTTTACCATTCTCTCAATTATGTTTGAAGAATTGACGTCACAGTCATAGTTAAGGAATATGTCCACCAACATCTGGGAATCAATGCAGAGCTTCTCAAGAAAGTGAAACACAATCATCTTCTACTAAAAATTTGGTTGAGCAACATTCTCCAATACTCTAAGGACAATCATAGGTAAAAATACTCCAATCTCTGCCTGCAGTCCAGCTCTAAATCTCGACACTAGTACCTTTGACAACCTCAACTTTTGCACTTGCTGCTCCTCCAACCAAATGCAAGTCATCTCAATAACCTTCTCATTCCAATACACACTCCACGGAATCTACCACGGAAGATTTACTAGCTCATCAAACAGATCGTTCGCAACAACAAAACCTCCACACTTGATATACCCACCATAATGTGCAAACCATGACACCGAACTTCTCTCAGGCATTTCATCAAACACCTTCCTCATACACCCCAAGTTCCCCACCATGCCATAAAATTCAAGCAACCCTGTCAACAACATCACATCAAATTCGAAACCCATCTGTAGTAACACATTTTGCATTGTATAGTCACCGTTTACACAAGCCACGCTTGAGTCAAACACGAACCTTAGCATCCAGCTCTGTTCTTCTTCCTTTAGTTGATGGCTTTTGACTTTTATCGCTTCAGATGTATCACCTTGAGTAGCTGAAGGTCTTGCCACCTCATCCAACAAAATTGTCTCAGAACAAGTCGATGTCATCCTATCATTTGCTTTGGAAATATCAGAATCTACATTATTGATGGCCGACGTTGGAGCATTTTCATGAATCCCATATCTATTTGTGTTTGATTGGATAACATCTTTTCAACTTCAGTGGATGCTTCAATTTTGTTAGCTACTTCTGTTCCTAGTGAAGTTTGAACATCTATCTGAATCTCCGCATCTTTATGTATTTCTGCATCCAATATCATTTGCACGTGTTGGTACTGTTGAGCATACGACAGCGTTTCAGGATGGGGATAATATAGAAACTGAGGCTGTGAGGAGACTAGAGAATAATATTGTTCGTGTACTTGTTGGTACAGTTCATCGCGTGGGTACATCGATTCTGGATAATAATAGCCTGAAAACTGTGGTTGTGAGTAGACCGAATGAGAATAAGGATCGTATTGTTGAGACGGTGAAAGGTAAGAGTAGGATCTAGCATATTGCAGATAAAATTGCTGAGACCGATAATCCATGGAGTAGAGTTCAGTACCTTTAGCCATGGAGTCAATGAAAGTACCAATATAATGACTTGGGATTTTAGGGGTAGAGTTAATAGCAAATTTAAAAGAACATAATAGGAAATTATATTGAAATGTAAAGCTTAAAGAAATTACAAAAAATATACAAATAGAAGATAGTTGTTTTTGCTTAGTTTTGCTTTGCTACTATCCACAAGGATAAATAGTGCTCTTCATGTCACATGCTCAATGCTTAACAGATTTTAACTAACAAGACATGTGTGTGTTCTTTCTCACAACTGGGCTAAGATGATCAACAACTGTATTGGGCTCCGTAGTTTGGGTTGGGCCGTTATTATTAGTAGAGCAACCCACCACTATCGAGTTCATAACAGGGTACGTACGTATATAGGTGATTCATCGAAAAAAATTTGCACCAACTAGAATTATATCATATTTAGATTCCCGTTGATCTAAATCACATCTCATGACAACTGTTTTTTTACTTCACCATCATTAATTTTTCTCTTAATGTTATAACGTTATAAAATCGAACAATATGGACCATAATGGGCAGTAATGCACATAAGCCAGAACACGATATATATCCATATGGACTAATTATCCAAGGTATCTTTTTTTTTTTTTTCTCAAATCATGTGCATATATATGCATGCAATGCATGCACGAGAAGAAATTAATTGAGAAAGAATTAATTATATATATACTTACGTGGTGAAGAAGTCTATTATTTCTTGGCGTGTAAGAGAAAAGCCCCTGGAAAACGTCAAGAACATAGTACGTTTATCATCACTTAGTCCAGGAACAAACACAGTTGCATTAGGATTTAAGGTTGATGATGGCCTTTGGATTTCGAAATGGACCTCCTCATGATGACTATGATCATCAAATGATGTCGTCGTCTCACCCGCTGCCCTAAAACGAGCACCGTCATGTGGTAACCACCAAAGGCCTTAAACTTGTCTCGTCAACTTCAATGGCTGCATTTTCACCAAAAATTTTGTTGCATACTGTCTCCATGGCATGCAGGAATCGCCTATAGATGAAGTCACGGTTGTCATAAAAGAATCTTTGGTTTATAGGCTCGTCGAGGATGGTAGCAAATAGTGCAGTATCATATATATATGACGACGACGACTCATCAAGTACATTTGGCTTTGGTTGTATGCACTCTAAACAAGACAATGTCTCTTGAAATATAGCTTCAATGGCTAAGTCATCAAATGAATGGATAATTCGAGTGAGATCAAGGTAGCCAATTTCTTCTAGCAGGAGCCAAAAAGCCATGGCCATCTTCACAAGTTGAGGGTTCTTACTCAGTGATTTAACCATGCGGTTGAATAAAGCTCTTTCTAATGTGTAAAACAACAAAAGATCAACTACGTTTCCTACTACCCCTGCCATGTCTTTGTCTCTGTCTTTTGAGACTTGAGAGAGACGATGAGTTTCTGCTGTGAATAAAATGATCAAGTAGTACCATTATGGGAAATTGCGTTTCTGCATTTATGAAGCGTTGAGATTTGTGTTTGTGACTTTTGGGGCTTATACAACGAACCAACTTCGATAACATGACGCTCTACACAAAAATTTATTTACCTGACCCCTAAAATTGTAATATATAGTTGGTAAAAGATTTTGATGCTTTTAATTAACAATAATTAAGCGCTCCTTTTAAGCTTTTTTTTTTTGCTCATTATGGCCGAAAAAAAAATATAAAAAGAATCATGCTTTTATTATTCTTCAAGAAATAGAAATATAATAAGGTATGTTTTGTTCAATTTAACATCCCATTGAATAGTTAAAATTGCTAATGTGACCCAAATGTTGGGTAGAATAATTAGGTGGTAACATGTTGTATGTAATAAGAAATTTTAAGTTGGAACCATGGTTTGGATCTCTATTGGAGCAAAGAAAAAAAAAATCAATAGTGCACTGATTTTCTAGTGGCAAGACTTTATCGTATGCCACTGGAATTTTAAATTTTTAAAGAGCGTGTTGTATCACTATAACTCGGGATGTAGTTGAAATTATAGAAAAGCTTGCAAACTAATCTAGCAAAGCAAAGTTGAGATTAATTCTATGTTAGACAAAGCTTTCAGTGTTTGCAGCTAATTTATCTCTCTTCATAGTTCTTAATGTAAAGAAGTTTCGAAAATCTTGAAGAGATAAACAAGAATGACAGAACTTGGGAGATGGTAAATTGAATAAAACATATATATCTTGATAATTTGTGGCGTGATCCTCCAGATTTACATATCCTTTTCGTCAATGAAGAATTTACTACATACAAGTCCATAGTGGTAACATTGTATGCTAGGTTGGTTTCATTAATATCTAAACTAAGAAGACAAAGAAAATTGATTAATGCAGGTTAAAATGACAGAGACTATGCAAAAGCTCAATGGAAATAATGATCTGATATATGTATATATATATGGTCTCACGATTATTCTTGATGAAGAATGAAGTGCTATGTAGTTTAGGTCTACGTAAAAATATTTAAAACTAATAACAAGAAAACTAGTTTTTAGGTGTAGTGGTATGTCTCTTGCTATAAGTACGAGATATCGTGATATCAATTCTCGTGAGCGATATCATTTGATATATACATATTGTACGACTTAGGCCTCCCTTGAATTAAAAATTAAAATAAAAAAAACTTTAAAACTAGTAAGAAGATTAGATAATATTAATTCGTTTCTTGAGAAACTAATTCATAGTTCAATGCTTCATTAGATGTTTCTCAAGGCACCGACTATTTGTGAGAATTGTGTCCGCAATTATAGAAATAAAATTTTCTATTCATAATTTGTTTTAAGGTGGGAAATTCTGCCACAATTTTTTTTTATATTTTCTTTTATTTTATAATCGGCCTCATAGCCATCTTTATTGGCACTAATAAAAACAATATAATAGTATCTTTTTTTAATAAAAACTAATAATTATAAGATGCAAAAATAAGATAAATTAAGTTGGTGAAAATTGATAATGTTAGTACTGACCTAGTGGAATTATACTTACCACAACACAATCTGTTGTTAATTAGTATTAGAATTCCTAGTTTGTTTAGGATAGGAAGACCATATATGTAATATTGGCGGTGAGATTTCCTATATATATGTATGCAGCTACCCTTTCTCTCATTCATCACAAAAACTCATTAATTAATCATTTTTGTTCATCAGCCACTTGCAAAACCCTTTTCTTTTCCGACCCTTTTCATTCTTGTTTTCTTTGTTCAACCCACATTCCCGTTTACCATGGCTATAGTTTCCAAAAAAGTTTGTTGTTTCGTGAAGAAGATTGCTTGCAAAGATTACTCTATGCTGAAGAAAGATGATGACCACAAGAAGAAGCTAATCCGAAAGGGGTTCTTCCTTGTGTATGTTGGTAAAAAGCATAAAAGATACATTATACCAGTTGCATGTTTATCATCGGTGCGGTTTGAGGCATTACTAAGTCAATATGAAGAAGAAATTCAATCCATGCACTCACTTACTTTGCCTTGTTCAACTATGATGTTCGAGACAATTCTCAATCTTGTTAAAGCTGAGAAGGGATTATAAATTCAAGAACGATGAAGGCAAAGGTGATGATCAAGTCATGAAGTTTCATGCACGTGTTGTTCCAAAATTCTGGACACAAAGTGAAGGTAATCTTATTTCGGCCTTTTATGACTTGCCTCGTGTTGTTTCAAAGATTTGGAGGAGAAGCCGTGGAGAAAATAAAAGGAGAGAAAAAGAAAATAAAAAATTGAGAAAAAAGGAAAAAAAAAAGAAAGAAAAAAAAGAAAGAGGGAGTTTGAGCAATCATGAGGCACAAGCAACAATTTGGCCGCCTCCTTCTTTGGAGGAATTCATGATATGGCTTCTTCAAGAAACTACTTCGAAGTCTTCTTACAGTTTAGATTCAAAGAATTATTTCGTCAAAAATAACTTCTTGTAATGATGTACCATCTGATTTTATTAGTGAAGAACTTAACTTTTCCTGTGGTTTTTTTCCTTCTACATTGGAAGATTTTCCACGTAAAATCTTACTTGTTATTATTGTTTTATATTGTTGTTTTCTTGTGTTCTTGTTGATTATATACGTCGACCAATGCATATATATATCTATATGTGTGTGTGCATATATTCATGTAGACATATATGTCTGCATGTGACTTATGTATATAATCATGAAAGGTTTAGCCGATTTTGGATTAGAATAAGATACGTTAACTACTTTCCAGGTAAATTTAAAACTTGGAACCAAGATCCAAAAACAAAACAGAAGCAATCTTGGGCAGAATTTATGGCAAAGAATATTATGTTCCATATTTTTCGTAATGTAATCGAATTAAAGATGCAATATTCCGCAAATAATCACACAAGTCTAATTTATTATGGTGAAGTCACTGGGTAAAGATTGACAAAGAAACTGCAAATTTTCCAGCACATATAAATAATACTTATCTTATTCTTCATCCATCTCAATCTAAAATAACTAAGCAAATTGATGAGATACAATCTGTGTCCATGATCCAACTGTTGCTAAATCACTACTGCCCCTTTCCTTACCCCAGGGGTCGTTCTCATGGTTTAAGTTTATTACGAGTACCATAGAACAAAATACAACATAACAACAAAGTCCTGTAATTATATGACATGAAATAATAATATATCTCATCTTGTACGCTGCTTATAATTTAGAAGTCCGGAGCTGTTGCTTCAGCAGAGGCCTAATGTAGTCATGGTAACCCTCGGGTACTATTGTTTCATTTAGGGGATCCTTCCATGCTGCCTCGTAAAGTTTTGGATACACGTTGCCATCATAGCGGCCCAGAATTGAACCAAGGAAGTGATCGGTGTAGTTGAATGCATCAACAAGTGTGATCGCATTTGGACGAACCTACCACGAAATCATAGTTTATAGATTCAGTCAGGATGATAAAGAGTCCCCTAATACAAATAAGATATGAAATTGGTTTTAAAAACAAACCTTGGAGTACAAGGCTCTGAGCTGCTCACTAGCAAGTGAAGCCCGTTTGGGGGTAATGCAGCTGGTGGCAAGGAAATGACCCTGATGTTTGTGAACTAGGAACAGAGAATAGATGTCGCAAAGCTCCTCTAACTGTTGCTTGAAACCATTCCCTTGAATATCTTGTTGCAATTTCTCAATAAACCTAAGACAAGAAGGAAAATAAAACACTCAGTTTTAACAATCGAGGAAAAAGAGAATGTTCAAACAAATAGCATGCATTTGAATCCACATGAATTCACCAGCATATAGGTAAAAGTCGAAAGCAAAACGAAATTCACTGCCACACTTGTCTATCTACACCAGTAACTATGACGTCCCTGTGCATGAAGTGAAGTTTCACTTAAGAATTGAAATATATAAATCTCTATCTTTTACATATTACATTTTAAGTGCAATCTAGGCCATTTTTTCATAACACTACAGTCTAGCAGGTTGGTAATTCCATGCAGTCACGACCCTACTCGCACCATCAGCTTATTATCATGATTTTCAGATATCTAAAAAACTTCCGAGACTGGCACTGGATTTGGTTAGTGGATGTCCAAGCAGAACGATATCATCAACGACAAAGTGTTTCGATGAATAAAACCATCGGTTTGCCCAAAAAAAATATTGGTCCATTTGTAGAGATCTACGCTACGTGTGTTTGCCGTAAAATATTTTAATTTTTTAATGTTTGGTAATATAGAAAAATTAGTCAATTAAAAAATATTTTTTAGTAAAAAATGGTGGTTACCTTTGCTCAATTTTTCAGTGTTTGATAACACCAGGAAATTGGTCAACTAAAAAATATTTTCTAATCAAATATTATGACTAGTACAAAATTTGAGAAAATATTTTCATGTCCTTTGGAAAAAGAAAATATTTTTCGAAACTCACTCACCCCTATCCCTTACCTCCCGCCCCTTTACCCTCTACCCCCCACCCTACCTCATCCCAACCCACCCTCACAATTAACATATATATTATGTGTGTATTTTTTTATAAAATCTAATGTCCAAAAATATTTTTCACTATACATTCGAACACTAGAAAATATTTTTCAGTATTCTATTTTCTAGATAAATATTTTATCCCACCAAGTTATTTTACGGCAAACAAACCGTGCCCAGGAAAATATTTTATTTTTCAAAAAAATATTTTCAAAAGAAAATATTTTCTACAACCAAGTTATTTTACGACAATCAAACGAAACCTAAGTAACTCAAAAAGGGCCTCTGATACATTTTTATTGGTAAATTATTAGGCATTCGATCACTACAAGAAAAATTATTTTCAGCGACGGTCTGTTGCCAATTCGTTGTCAAATTGGCGACAGAAATAAGACGAAAACTTTGACTCTAAGCATAGTGACAATTTGGAGATGACATGATAAGTCGTCTTCAAAAGTGTCCAATTGGCAACTACTTGGAAACGACATCCAAATCATCTCCAATTTGCAACTACTTGGGATGACATACATAAGTCATCTCTAATTGCAGACTACTTGGAGATGACATAGATAAGCCATCTCCATTTGGCGACTACTTGGAAACGACATAAATAAGTCGTCTCCAAATCGTCTTGACCTCTAAATATAACATATTCATAGCCTACAGAGTTGATAGCCAGTATTTCTGGGCCATCTTGACCTCTACATACAACATATTCAGCTTCAGCATTACATAAAACATTAAAGATAAGCAAGTTTCAAATTAAAAATAGAAGAGCTGAGTAAATAAAAACTCCAAAGGAGGTTCATGGCCAAGCGTAAAAATGTCCAAGTAATGGTGGAATAAATCTTCCATTATGGAAGAAAGTGACTTTCACTTCTTTTTCTTCAATTGAGTCAAAAAATAATATGTGATTTTTTTTCCAATTTTTTTCTATTTCCATATAATATCCATAAAAAATAAACTGAATACTTGTAATTCAACAAACCCTCTGTTTTCTTTGTTTTTTTCATAAACACTTATTTTTATTTATTTTTGGATTAATCAAATAAAATTATAAAAAATTAATTTTGAACAAAAAATGTCTGGTCCAAAACACGTAACATAAAGTATTTAATGTAATGCAAAATATAAACAATTAGTTATTTAAAAAAAATAAAAAATAAATTAATTTTGATAAAAGAATTTTATTATAAAATAAAATGTAAATCAAAAATTAACCTTCAATTCTATTGATAATTAATGATTACATCCGAATCTAACAAAATACATCATCACAAGTACATAATACCTAACAACGTACATCATCACAAGTACATAACGAGTGGACAAAATACATCATCACAAGTACATAATAATATCATCTAGTTTAAGAACTAAGTTAATAATATTCTTGACTTCCAAGATGATGTTCTGAACATAAATATTAGGGAAAAAACTTGGGTAAATAAATTTTGGACATTTGAAGTTGACGTCCTTGAGCTTCAGAAATATAACCGTCTTCTTTTGGTGGAACATTTAAATCAAGATGCGGTTTCACGACTTTGCTAAAATATTGATCAATTTTTTTTGTTGTGTTGTCTTTATCTTTACTTTGACAAAGAGAATATGAATGGTGTTGTTCTTCTTTTCTCATGGTTGGGTGCCTGCAAGTACCATGGTCTTTTATTATTTTTGGCCATTCATATCACCAAGTTATCCCTTTAAGGATGATGTAGAGGTTGTGATAGTAAATTATAACGATAACAAAACTTTAAAGTTTAATAGACAAGGATCGATGAAAAAATGAGTATTGTTTTATTTTACGATAAACAAACGAAACCTAAGTAACTCAAAAGGGGCCTCTGATACATTTTTATTGGTAAATTATTGGGCATCCAATCACTACAAGAAAAATTATTTTCAGCGACGGTCTGTTGCCAATTCTTTGTCAAATTGGCAACAGAAATAAGACGAAAACTTTGACTCTAAGCATAGTGACAATTTGGAGATGACATGATAAGTCGTCTTCAAAAGTCTCCAGTTGGCAACTACTTAGAGATGACATCCAAATCATCTCCAATTGGCAACTACTTGGAGACGACATACATAAGTCGTCTCCAAATCGTCTCTAATTACAGACTACTTGGAGATGACATAGATAAGCCGTCTCCATTTGGCAACTACTTGGAGACAACATAAATAAGTCATCTCCTAATCGTCTTGACCTCTAAATATAACATATTCATCGCCTATTGAGTTGATAGCCAGTATTTCTGGGCCATCTTGACCTCTAGATACAACATATTCAGCTTCAACATTACATAAAACATTAAAGATAAGAAAGTTTCAAATTAAAAATAGAAGAGTTAAGTAAATAAAAACTCCGAAGGAGGTTCATGGCCAAGCGTAAAGATGTCCGAGTAACGATGGAATAAATCTTCCATTATGGAAGAAAGTGGTGTCACTTCTTTTTCTTCAATTGAGTCAAAAAATAATATGTGATTTTTTTTTTCAATTTTTTTCTATTTCCATATAATATCCATAAAAAAGAAACTGAATACTTGTAATTCAACAAACCCTCTGTTTTCTTTGTTTTTTTCATAAACACTTATTTTTATTTATTTTTGGATTAATCAAATAAAATTATAAAAAATTAATTTTGAACAAAAGTTGTCTGGTCCAAAACAAGTAACATAAAGTATTTAATGTAATGCAAAATATAAACAATTAGTTATTTAAAAAAAAAAAAAAAATAATTAATTTTGATAAAAGGAATTTATTATAAAAAAAAACCTAAATCAAACATTAACTTTCAATTCTATTGAGAATTAATGATTACATCTGAATCTAACAAAATACATCATCACAAGTACATAATACCTAACAACGTACATCATCACAAGTACATAAGGAGTGGACAAAATACACCATCACAAGTACATAATAATTTCATCTAGTTTAAGAACTAAGTTAATAATATTCTTGACTTCCAAGATGATGTTCTGAACATAAATATTAGGGAAAAACTTGGGTAAATAAATCTTTGACATTTGGGAAACAACAAGTTGACGTCCTTGAGCTTCAGAAATATAACCGTCTTCTTTTGGTGGAACATTTAAATCAAGCTGCGGTTTCACGACTTTGCTAAAATATTGATCAGTTTTTTTTGTTGTGTTGTCTTCATCTTTACTTTGACAAAGAGAATGTAAATGGTGTTGTTCTTCTTTACTCATGGTTGGGTGCATGCAAGTACCATGGTATTTTATTATTTTTGGCCATTCATATCACCAAGTTATCCCTTTAAGGATGATGTAGAGATTGTGATGGTAAATTATAAGGATAACAAAACTTTAAAGTTTAATAGACAAGGATCGATGAAAGAATGAGTATTGTTTTTTGTGGACTATATTTTCCTTGGCAATAATTCCAAAGTTTAATTTATTAGCTAGGCATAAATTGACAATCAATTTCGAGTAAGTTGCATATTATTTCACATTCCGAAATTGATTGTGAATACTGAGGCATATGAAGCATTTTGAGGATTAATCTTAAAGATTTTCCATAATGTCTTGCGATATATATATATGCTCTCATATTTTGTCAACATAATATAGTAGTGTTCTTGTAGGCGCATCCATGGAGTTTATTACTAGTTCCATTTGTTTTGTGAAAGTATCAAGCAATCATTATCGATCTAACAGTATACAGGTCCTTCGTAAATGAATCGTGAACTCTGAAGCTAAAGTAGTGGCTAGCTAGCTGGCCAATAGATAAGATATGCGTATTCTACATTAATAGAGACACCATACTCATATATTATATAAGGTGAATAGTCTTGAGTCCCCTATTATCAAACGAAATTAGTTATGATTTTTTTTGCTCCAAAACCTATAGTCGAACTTTCCTGTGGTTCACCCGTTGATCCACACCGCCCCCTTCATCAAATTTTCGGTCATTTTTGACGAAAAATGTGACAATAGCGTGTAAAATGCAATTTTTAATAATTTTTAACGTATTTAATAATAAAATACAAACAACTTTTATTGTTGTTTCAAATTCAACGATGAAAGCTGTTGGTATTTTTTTTTCAATTATTACTATTATTTATTGTCAAGTAGGTTAAAAACTAATAAAAATTACATTTTATTCGCGCGTGGTACACATCCCATCAGTTTTGATGAAAAATTTGATGAAGGGGGTGGTGTGCATCAACGGGTGGACCACATAGTGGTCTGATTATAGTTTTTGAAACACAAAAGAATCGTAACTAGTTTCGGTTAACCACAGGGAGTCTGGAGCTATTCTACCTATTATATAAACTGATGCTTAACATGTCTTCCATCATTGGGGATAAAAAGACACTCTACTATGGTTTATCTCAATTTCAAGATTATTTAATCAAGATCAAGACTGCCTACCATGCATGTCACAAATTGATTAATTAGTCACGATTATCAGATCTGACTCTCTTTCTCTAGATTGGATGTTCAACATCCCCCAAGAGCAATTGATAGTATACACAAAAACTGTAATGGGACTTTTTCAATCATACAAATAATTATGTTGTAACGTCGCAAATAAGGGTATAGTTACGAGAAAATTTGCAGTTTCTCTATCAATCTCTCCCTTGTGACAACACCGTAAAAGAGATTTATTTGATTGACTTCTCAAGACTTGAATAGAAAAATTAGTAATTTAGTAATAATTATAAACCGCTAATGTACCTTTGTTCTGGTAGTTACATTATCTTGGTTCAAAGTTTTTGCAATTTAATAAGTTGTAAAGAGTCAGAATTTCCATCTTATTCTAATACAAAATAGGCACACCTTCTGCCAACTATCTGATCACGAATGAAATAGAATCCGACATGATTATATGCACAAGACAGATGCATACAGATATATATGTCTACATGAATATATGCATGTATATACGTGTGTCGATGCATGTAATCAACAAATTAAAACCCGATAAAACAATAATAACAAATAAGATTTTACGTGAAAAAACCCTCCAATGCGGAGGGAAAAAAACCACGGGAAAAGTTGAGTTCTTCACTAATAAAACCAAATGGTACAATGTTACAAGAAGTTATCTTTGACATAATAATTCTTTAAATCTAAACCACAATAAGCCTTCAAACTAGTTTCTTGAAGAAGCCATATCATGAAGCAATTTCCTCCAAAGAAGGTGGCGGCCAAATTGTTGCTCGTAGTTGCTCAAACTCCATCTTTTTTTTTCTCTTATCTTGTCTCCTTTTTTTTCTTTTTTCTTTTATTTGCCTCCTGTTTTCTTTCTTTTCTTTTTCTCTCTTTTTTTTTTCTTCCTCCACATCTTGAAACAACACGAGCCAAGTCAGAAAGGCCGAAAGAAAAGTACCTTCACTTTAGTAGTGTTCTGGTAGGCGCATCCATGGAGTTTATTACTAGTTCCATTTGTTTTGTGAAAGTATCAAGCAATCATTATCGATCTAACAGTACACAGGTCCTTCGTAAATGAATTGTGAACTCTGAAGCTAAAGCAGTGGCTAGCTAGCTAGCTTTTGGCCCCAGGCCAATAGATAAGATATGCTTATTCTACATTAATAGAGACAACATACTCATATATTATATAGGGTGAATAGTCTTGAGTCCCTTATTATCAAACGAAATAAGTTATGATTTTTTTTTGCTCCAAAAACTATAGTCGAACTTTCTTGTGGTTCACCCGTTGATCCACACCGCCCCCCTTCGTCAAATTTTCAGTCATTTTTGACGAAAAGTGTAACAATAGAGCGTAAAATGCAATTTTAATGATTTTTAACGTATTTTGTAATTTTTAACGTATTTAATAATAAAATACAAACAGCTTTTATCGTTGTTTCGAATTCAACGATGAACGCTGTTTGTATTTTTTTTTCAATTATTACTATTATTTATTGTCAAGCATGTTAAAATCTAATAAAAATTACATATTATTCACGTGTGGTACACATCCCATCAGTTTTGATGAAAAATTTGACGAAGGAGGGTGGTGTGCATCAACGGGTGGACCACAGAGAGGTCTAATTATAGTTTTTGAAACACAAAAGAATCGTAACTAGTTTCGGTTAACCACAGGGAGTCTCGAGCTATTCTACCTATTATATAAACTGATGCTTTACAAGTCTTCCATCATTGGGGATAAAAAGACACTCTACTATGGTTTATCTCAATTTCAAGTTTATTTAATCAAGATCAAGACTGCCTACCATGCATGTCACAAATTGATTAATTAGTCACGATTATCAGATCTGACTCTTTTTCTCTGGATTGGATGTTCAACATCCCCCAAGAGCAATTGATAGTATACACAAAAACTATAATAGGACTTTTTCAATCATACAAATAATTATGTTGTAACGTCGCAAATAAGGGTATAGTTACGAGAAAATTTGCAGTTTCTCTATCAATCTCTCCCTTGTGACAACACCATAAAAGAGATTTATTTGATTTACTTCTCAAGACTTGAATAGAAAAATTAATAATTTAGTAATAATTATAAACCGCTAAATGTACCTTTGTTCTGGTAGTTACATTATCTTGGTTCGAAGTTTTAGCGATTTAATAAGTTGTAAAGAGTCATAATTTCCATCTTATTCTAATTCAAAATAGGCACACCTTCTACCAACTATCTGATCACGAATGAAATAGAATCCGACATGATTATATGCACAAGACAGATGCATATAGATATATATGTCTACATGAATATATGCATGTATATACATGTGTCGATGCATATAATCAACAAATTAGAACACGATAAAACAATAATAACAAATAAGATTTTATGTGGAAAACCCTCCAATGCGGAGGGAAAAAAATCACGGGAAAAGTTGAGTTCTTCAGTAATAAAACCAAATGGTACAATGTTACAAGAAGTTATCTTTGACGTAATAATTCTTTAAATCTAAACCACAATAAGCCTTCAAACTAGTTTCTTGAAGAAGCTATATCATGAAGCAATTTCCTCCAAAGAAGGTGGCGGCTAATTTGTTGCTGGTATTTGCTCAACGTCCCTCTTTTTTTTCTCTTATCTTGTCTCCTTTTTTTTTCTTTTTTCTTTTCTTTCCCTCCTGTTTTCTTTCTTTTTTTGTTTTTGTTTTCTTTCTTTTCTTTTTCTCTCTTTTTTTTTTTCTTCCTCCACATCTTGAAACAACATGAGCCAAGTGAGAAAGGCCGAAAGAAAAGTACCTTCACTTTCGTGTACATAATTTTGAAACAACACGTGCACGATGAAACTTCATGACTTGATCATCACCTTTGTCTTCATAGTTGTTGAATTTATAACCCCTTCTCAGCTTTCAAAAGATTGAGAATTGTCTCAAACATGATAGTTGAACAAGGCAAAGTAAGTGATTGTATAGATTGAATCTCTTCTTCGTATTGAGTGAGTAATGCCTCAAATAGCACCGATGACAAATATGCAACTGGTATAACGTATCTTTTATGCAGTTCACCAACATACACAGGGAAGAACCCCTTTCGGATTGGCTTCTTCTTGTGGTCATCATCTTTCTTCAGCAGGGAGTAATCTTTGCAAGCAATCTTCTTCACAAAACAAGAAATTTTCTTGGAAACTACAATATCCATGTTAAATGTTGAGATTTGGGAATGTGGGTTGAATAAAGAAAAGAAGGATCAAAAGGGTGGTGTTGTATTCTAAGAAACGGAAAAGAAAAGGGTTTTGCAAAAAGGGTGGTTGATGAACAAAAAGATTAATGAGTTTTTGTGATGCATGAATGAGAGAAAGGGTAGGTGCATATATAAAGGAAATCTTACCGCCAATAAATAGTCTTCTTATCCTAAACAAACTAGGAAGACAGGAATCCTAATACTAATTAACAGCAGATTGAATTAATCTTGAAGAGACGCATGCATTGATTACAACTAGTCTTCTAATTAATTCTAAAGATACTAACCTAGACCTAAAACCTCGTTTTCTCATTGGATTTAAAAATTTTAACCTATATCTAGACTAGACAGCAATTCTTCACCAACAATAATTGTGATGCCACATATTACATATATTTAGCTTAGGAGAGAGATTGCTTTTCTTTAAGCTTTTGCATAGTCTATCAATTTAACATGAATAATCAATTTTCTTTATCATCTAAGTTTCATATATATATATATATATATATTTGATCATAAAACAGATCAAGAATACACACTGTTACTAATATGGACTTGTACCAAATAAACTCTTGTAGTGAAATAGAAACACACACAAAATAAATTATTTGGAGGCAACAAAGGAGAAGATATAAGGCAAAGGAGAACGTTTAACTTAAGATCAATCTCAAAATTTAGTTGATAATGAGTGTTTTGCTCTGCGATATTTTGTGGCCATTATTTAAAGGACAACGTCCGGTCAGAGAAACTTGACAATGTTTATACTTGTGGTATAAATGTGATCCACAGTAAGGGTATAAATGTAATCTACAGTAAGAAAATGAATAACTCAGGTTCAAGAGTTGCGTAGAATAGTCGAACATCAACCTGTTATATTTAAAAGTTATGAATTTGAACTATGACTTTAACCTTGTAAAGTAAAAAAAAAGAAAAAAAGAAAAACAAAGAGAAGTTGAAGAATCTGAGTCCATTGAAGTGACTCAAATTTTCCCTTTTCACAATTTTCCCTTCAGTGAAAATATGTTTCAAAGTAATATTGTTTTTCTGTATGCTACAATATATTTTCTATTTGTGCTTCCAAAAATTAGCTTAATATTAAATAGGTGTGCGTGGAAAAATAAAGTATTATCTACTATGAAAATTAGTTCAAATCCATTGCAATATAGACAAAAATAGCAAAAAGAGAAGAAAGAAAATTTACGAGAGAATATCTTTAATTTAGGCATATGCCTAAACAATATTTGATGAAGAGGACTCATATGAATTAATAATTTCAAAGCATGGAACGCATCGCATAGAATTACTTTTTGATATGATTAGAACAATTAAATATGGGGATCAAATAACTGAATCATGCATCCTTGATTTCCTTGGTAACTTTCTAACGTTAGGTTAGAATTAATCCAAATCTGCGAAATTCTTGCAATGCGGCCTTACATCTTATGTTTCACGTGTGATGCCAAAAGATTGGTACGGTGCATATAATTTTTCAGCCTGAGGCCTGAGGAAAAAATTTGTTATGTAGTGCATAATTGAGTTACATGAGCATATAGTTGTGGATTGAGACAACTCATTTTCTGGCCAGTAGATGTGAAAAGCAGAAAATATAAGTGAACTTTAATGAAGAATAACATATACGGAAATATTGAACAAAATAACAATGATGGTTACTTAAGATAACGATGTGAAATAATATATATATATATATATATATATATATATATATATATATATATATATATATATATATATATATAGGAGGAGGCTGTGTCAAATATAACGTCCGTAAATCTGGAAATGAACAAATTAAACAGTAATATTAATGTTTACTTTGAACAACAATGTGGAATATATAATAGGGGGGTGTGTCAAATATAAACTAAGGGCAGTGTTTTTCCTCTTTGCAATATTCCATAAAATTGTTGATTTCCTTTCCCCAATGGAAATTTGATAGATGAAACTTGAGGAGATTTTATTAATAACAATAACAAAAAATAAACTACATTAATTAATCAAAACATTAATTGTATTCACACACATGCATTTTGTAGTATCTTAACAAAACTCGTATCTTAATATGAATTCTCAAAATTGCAATTAACAGGTTCGACAACGTAACACAAATTATCTGAAAAATTAAGGTGGCAATAACAAACATAGCTAAATCACAAGTGAATAAAATAAAGTGGTAAATCACAATATTATATATATACTAGTCTAAATATATCGAACCTTAATTATAATTAATTAAGTAGTAATTTTTTTATTATTTTTTATTTTTCCAGTTTCATCGCCTTGGCACATAAACTCGAGCCCACAAATGCTTTCCTTTGACGGAGAACTTGGCCTTGGATTGTCCTTTGAGAATGAAAGGGATAATGGAGTAGGACTTGAATATTGCTCGTCCATACAATGGTGGACGCCCTCCGCCTGCTTGCTCTACAACCACATCTTGTACCACATCACCCCAATTCCTGAAAATCTCCAAACTTTCATCAACTTACATACAAAGTGTACGTTTGATGTGTGACAACATTTCGTTTGTGTTTGTTTTTAGTTTGCCAGGCCGGGGGTACGTACATATATAGGTGATCACATTTCGTTTGTGTTTGCTTTTAGTTTGCCAGGCCGAGGGTACGTACATATATAGGTGATTCATCGAAAAAATCTTGCACCAACTAGAATTATATCATATTTAGATTCCCGTTGATCTAAATCACATCTCATGACAACTGTTTTATTACTTTACTATTATTAATTTTTCTTCTAATGTTATAACGTTATAAAATCAAACAATATGGACCATAATGGGCAGTAATGCACATAAGCCTGAACACAATATATATCCATATGGACTAATTATCCAAGGTATCTTTTTTTTTTTTTTCTCAAATCATGTGCATATATATGCGTGCAATGCATGCACGAGAAGAAATTAGTTGAGAAAGAATTAATTATATATATACTTACGTGGTGAAGAAGTCTATTATTTCTTGGCGCGTAAGAGAAAAGCCCCTGGAAAACGTCAAGAACATAGTACGTTTATCATCACTTAGTCCAGGAACAAACACAGTTGCATTAGGATTTAAGGTTGATGATCGCCTTTGGATTTGGAAATGGACCTCCTCATGATGACTATGATCATCAAATGATGTCGTCGTCTCACCCGCTGCCCTAAAACGAGCACCGTCATGTGGTGGTGGTCTAACCACCAAAGGCGTTAAACTTGTCTCGTCAACTTCAATGGCTGCATTTTCACCAAAAATTTTGTTGCATACTGTCTCCATGACATGCAGGAATCGCCTATAGATGAAGTCACGGTTGTAATAAAAGAATCTTTGGTTTATAGGCTCGTCGAGGATGGTAGCAAATAGTGGAGTATCATATATATATGACGACGACGACTCATCAAGTACATTTGGCTTTGGTTGTATGCACTCTAAACAAGACAATGTCTCTTGAAATATAGCTTCAATGGCTAAGTCATCAAATGAATGGATAATTCGAGTGAGATCAAGGTAGCCAATTTCTTCTAGCAGGAGCCAAAAAGCCATGGCCATCTTCACAAGTTGAGGGTTCTTACTCAGTGATTTAACCATGCGGTTGAATAAAGCTCTTTCTAATGTGTAAAACAACAAAAGATCAACCACGTTTCCTACTTCCCCTGCCATGTCTTTGTCTCTGTCTTTTGAGACTTGAGAGAGACGATGAGTTTCTGCTGTGAATAAAATGATCAAGTAGTGCCATTATGGGAAATTGCGTTTCTGCATTTATGAAGCGTTGAGATTTGTGTTTGTGACTTTTGGGGCTTATACAACGAACCAACTTCGATAACATGACGCTCTACACAAAAATTTATTTACCTGACCCCTAAAATTGTAATATACAGTTGGTAAAAGATTTTGATGCTTTTAATTAATAATAATTAAGCGCTCCTTTTAAGCATTTTTTTTTTTTTTTTGCTCGTTATGGCCGAAAAAAAAATATAAAAAGAATCATGCTTTCATTATTCTTCAAGAAATAGAAATATAATAAGGTATGTTTTGTTCAATTTAACATCCCATTGAATAGTTAAAATTGCTAATGTGACCCAAATGTTGGGTAGAATAATTAGGTGGTAACATGTTGTATGTAATAAGAAATTTTAAGTTCGAACCATGGTTTGGATCTCTATTGGAGCAAAGAAAAAAAAAATCAATAGTGCACTGATTTTCTAGCAGCAAGACTTTATCGTATGCCATTGGAATTTTAAATTTTTAAAGAGCGTGTTGTATCACTACAACTCGGGAAGTAGTTGAAATTATAGAAAAGCTTGCAAACTAATCTAGCAAAGCAAAGTTGAGATTAATTCTATGTTAGACAAAGCTTTCAGTGTTTGCAGCTAATTTATCTCTCTTCATAGTTCTTAATGTAAATAAGTTTCAAAAATCTTGAAGAGATAAACAAGAATGACAGAACTAGGGAGATGTTAAATTGAATAAAACATATATATCTTGATAATTTGTGGCGTGATCCTTCAGATTTACATATCCTTTTCGTCAATGAAGAATTTACTACATACAAGTCCATAGTGGTAACATTGTATGCTAGGTTGGTTTCATTAATATCTAAACTAAGAAGACAAAGAAAATTGATTAATGCAGGTCAAATTGACAGAGACTATGCAAAAGCTCAATGGAAATAATGATCTGATATATGTATATATATATATGGTCTCACGATTATTCTTGATGAAGAATGAAGTGCTATGTAGTTTAGGTCTACGTAAAAATATCTAAAACTAATAACAAGAAAACTAGTTTTTAGGTGTAGTGGTATGTCTCTTGCTATAAGTACAAGATATCGTGACATCAATTCTCATGAGCGATATCATTTGATATATATATATATTGTACGACTTAGGCCTCCCTTAAATTAAAAATTAAAATAAAAAAAAAACTTTAAAACTAGTAAGAAGATTAGATAATATTAATTGGTTTCTTGAGAAACTAATTCATAGTTCAATGCTTCATTAGATTTTTCTCAAGGCACCGACTATTTGTGATAATTGTGTCCGCAATTATAGAAATAAAATTTTCTATTCATAATTTGTTTTAAGGTGGGAAATTCTGCCACAATTTTTTTTATATTTTATTTTATTTTATAATCGGCCTCATAGCCATCTTTATTGGCACTAATAAAAACAATATAATAGTATCTTTTTCTAATAAAAACTAATAATTATAAGATGAAAAAATAGGATAAATTAAGGTGGTGAAAATTGATAATGTTAGTACTGACCTAGTGGAATTATACTTACCACAACACAATCTGTTGTTAATTAGTATTAGAAGTCCTAGTTTGTTTAGGAAAGCAAGACCATATATGTAATATTGGCGGTGAGATTTCCTATATATATGTATGCAGCTACCCTTTCTCTCATTCATCACAAAAACTCATTAATTAATCCTTTTTGTTCATCAGCCACTTGCAAAATCCTTTTCTTTTCCGACCCTTTTCATCCTTGTTTTCTTTGTTCAACCCACATTCCCGTTTACCATGGCTATAGTTTCCAAAAAATTTTGTTGTTTCGTGAAGAAGATTGCTTGCAAAGATTACTCTATGCTGAAGAAAGATGATGACCACAAGAAGAAGCCAATCCGAAAGGGGTTCTTCCCTGTGTATGTTGGTGAATAGTATAAAAGATACATTATACCAGTTGCATGTTTATCATCGGTGCGGTTTGAGCAATTACTAAGTCAATATGAAGAAGAAATTCAATCCTTGCACTCACTTACTTTGCCTTGTTCAACTATGATGTTCGAGACAATTCTCAATCTTGTTAAAGCTGAGAAGGGATTATAAATTCAAGAACGATGAAGACAAAGGTGATGATCAAGTCATGAAGTTTCATGCGCGTGTTGTTCCAAAATTCTGCACACAAAGTGAAGGTAATCTTATTTCGGCCTTTTATGACTTGCCTCGTGTTGTTTCAAAGATTTGGAGGAGAAGAGGTGGAGAAAATAAAAGGAGAGAAAAAGAAAATAAAAAAATGAGAAAAAAGGAAAAAAAGAAAAAGAAAGAGGGAGTTTGAGCAATCATGAGGCACAAGCAACAATTTGGCCGCCACCTTCTTTGGAGGCATACATGATATGGCTCCTTCACGAAACAACTTCCAAGTCTTCTTACAGTTTAGATTCAAAGAATTATTTCGTCAAAAATAACTTCTTGTAATGATGTACCATCTGATTTTATTAGTGAAGAACTCAACTTTTCCCGTGATTTTTTTCCTTCTACATTGGAGGGTTTTCCACGTAAAATCTTACTTTTTATTATTGTTTTATATTGTTGTTTTCTTGTGTTCTTGTTGATTATATAGGTCGACCAATGCATATATATATCTATATGTGTGTGTGCATATATTCATGTAGACGTATATGTCTGCATGTGACTTATGTATATAATCATGAAGGTTTAGCCGATTTTGGATTAGAATAAGATACGTTACCTACTTTCCAGGTAAATTTAAAACTTGGAACCAAGATCCAAAAACAAAACAGAAGCAATCTTGGGCAGAATTTATGGCAAAGAATATTATGTTCCATATTTTTCGTAATGTAATCGAATTAAAGATGCAATATTCCGCAAGTAATCACACAAGTCTAATTTATTATGGTGAAGTCACTGGGTAAAGATTGACAAAGAAACTGCAAATTTTCCAGCACATATAAATAATACTTATCTTATTCTTCATCCATCTCAATCAAAAATAACTAAGCAAATTGATGAGATACAATCAGTGTCCATGATCCAACTGTTGCTAAATCACTACTGCCCCTTTCCTTACCCCAGGGGTCGTTCTCATGGTTTAAGTTTATTACGAGTACCATAGAACAAAATACAACATAACAACAAAGTCCTGTAATTATATGACATGAAATAATAATATATCTCATCTTGTACGCTGCTTATAATTTAGCAGTCCGGAGCTGTTGCTTCAGCAGAGGCCTAATGTAGTCATGGTAACCCTCGGGTACTATTGTTTCATTTAGGGGATCCTTCCATGCTGCCTCGTAAAGTTTTGGATACACGTTGCCATCATAGCGGCCCAGAATTGAACCAAGGAAGTGATCGGTGTAGTTGAATGCATCAACAAGTGTGATCGCATTTGGACGAACCTACCACGAAATCATAGTTTATAGATTCAGTCAGGATGATAAAGAGTCCCCTAATACAAATAAGACATGAAATTGGTTTTAAAAACAAACCTTGGAGTACAAGGCTCTGAGCTGCTCACTAGCAAGTGAAGCCTGTTTGGGGGTAATGCAGCTGGTGGCAAGGAAATCACCCTGATGTTTGTGATCTAGGAACAGAGAATAGATGCCGCAAAGCGCCTCTAACTGTTGCTTGAACCCATTCCCTGGAATATCTTGTTGCAATTTCTCAATAAACCTAAGACAAGAAGGAAAATAAAACACTCAGTTTTAACAATCGAGGAAAAAGAGAATGTTCAAACAAATAGCATGCATTTGAATCCACATGAATTCACCAGCATATAGGTAAAAGTCGAAAGCAAAACAAAATTCACTGCCACACTTGTCTATCTACACCAGTAACTATGACGTCCCTGTGCATGAAGTGAAGTTTCACTTAAGAATTGAAATATATAAATCTCTATCTTTTACATATTACATTTTAAGTGCAATCTAGGCCACTTTTTCATAACACTACAGTCTAGCAGGTTGGTAATTCCATGCAGTCACGACCCTACTCGCACTATCAGCTTATTATCATGATTTTCAAATATCTAAAAAACTTCCGAGACTGGCACTGGATTTGGTTAGTGGATGTCCAAGCAGAACGATATTATCAACGACAAAGTGTTTCAGTGAATAAAACCATCGGTTTGCCCAAAAAAAATATTGGTCCATTTGTAGAGATCTACGCTACGTTTGTTTGCCGTAAAATATTTTTTTTTAAAAATATTTTTTAAATTTTTTAATAATTGGTAATATGGAAAAATTAATCAACTAAAAAATATTTTTTAGCAAAAAATTGTGGTTACTTTTGCTCAATTTTTCAGTGTTTGGTAACACCAGAAAATTGGTCAACTAAAAAATATTTTCTAATTAAATATTATGACTAGTACAAAATTTGAGAAAATATTTTCATGTCCTTTGGAAAAAGAAAATATTTTTCGAAACACACTCACCCCTATCCCATACCTCCCGCCCCCTTACCCTTTACCCCCCACCCTACCTCATCCCTACCCACCCTCACGATTAACATATATATTATGTGTATATTTTTTTTATAAAATCTAATATCCGAAAATATTTTTCACTATACATTCAAACACTAGAAAATATTTTTCAGTATTCTATTTTCTAGGTAAATATTTTATCTCACCAAGTTATTTTACGGCAAACAAACAGTGCCCAGGAAAATATTTTATTTTTCAAAAAAATATTTTATTTTTCAAAAAAATATTTTCAAAAGAAAATATTTTCTACAACCAAGTTATTTTACGACAAAAAAACGAAACCGAAGTAACACAAAAAGGGCCTCTGATACATTTTTATTGGTAAATTATTAGGCATCCGATCAATACAAGAAAAATTATTTTCAGCGACGGTTTGTTGCCAATTCGTTGTCAAATTGGCAACAGAAATAAGACGAAAACTTTGACTCTAAGCATAGTGACAATTTGGAGATGACATGATAAGTCGTCTTCAAAAGTCTCCAGTTGGCAACTACTTGGAGACGACATCCAAATCATCTCCAATTAGCAACTACTTGGAGACGACATACATAAGTCATCTCTAATTGCAGACTACTTGGAGATGACATAGATAAGCCATCTCCATTTGGCGACTACTTGGAGACGACATAAATAAGCCGTCTCCAAATTGTCTTGACCTCTAAATATAACATATTCATAGCCTATAGAGTTGATAGCCAATATTTCTGGGCCATCTTGACCTCTACATACAACATATTCAGCTTCAACATTACATAAAACATTAAAGATAAGCAAGTTTCAAATTAAAAATAGAAGAGTTGAGTAAATAAAAACTCCAAAGGAGGTTCATGGCCAAGCATAAAAATGTCCGAGTAATGGTGGAATAAATCTTCCATTATGGAAGAAAGTGGCTTTCACTTCTTTTTCTTCTATTGAGTCAAAAAATAATATGTGATTTTTTTTCCAATTTTTTTCTATTTCCATATAATATCCATAAAAAAAGAAACTGAATAATTGTAATTCAACAAACCCTCTGTTTTCTTTGTTTTTTTCATAAACACTGATTTTTATTTATTTTTGGATTAATCAAATAAAATTATAAAAAATTAATTTTGAACAAAAATTGTATGGTCCAAAACACGTAACATAAAGTATATTTAATGTAATGCAAAATATAAACAATTAGTTATTTTAAAAAAATAAAAAATAAATTAATTTTGATAAAAGAATTTTATTATAAAATAAAATGTAAATCAAAATTCAATTCTATTGATAATTAATGATTACATCCGAATCTAACAAAATACATCATCACAAGTACATAACGAGTGGACAAAATACATCATCACAAGTACATAATAATATCATCTAGTTTAAGAACTAAGTTAATAATATTCTTGACTTCCAAGATGATGTTCTGAACATAAATATTAGGGAAAAAACTTGGGTAAATAAATTTTAGACATTTGAGAAACAACAAGTTGACGTCCTTGAGCTTCAGAAATATAACCATCTTCTTTTGGTGGAACATTTAAATCAAGATGCAGTTTCACGACTTTGCTAAAATATTGATCAATTTTTTTTTGTTGTGTTGTCTTTATCTTTACTTTGACAAAGAGAATGTGAATGGTGTTGTTCTTCTTTACTCATGGTTGCGTGCCTGCAAGTACCATGGTCTTTTATTATTTTTGGTCATTCATATCACCAAGTTATCCCTTTAAGGATGATGTAGAGATTGTGATGGTAAATTATAACGATAACAAAACTTTAAAGTTTAATAGACAAGGATCGATGAAAAAATGAGTATTGTTTTATTTTACGACAAACAAACGAAACCTAAGTAACTCAAAAAGGGCCTCTGATACATTTTTATTGGTAAATTATTGGGCATCCGATCACTACAAGAAAAATTATTTTCAGCGACGGTCTGTTGCCAATTCTTTGTCAAATTGGCAACAGAAATAAGACGAAAACTTTGACTCTAAGCATGGTGACAATTTGGAGATGACATGACAAGTCGTCTTCAAAAGTCTCCAGTTGGCAACTACTTGGAGACGACATCCAAATCATCTCCAATTGGCAACTACTTGGAGACGACATACATAAGTTATCTCCAAATCGTCTCTAATTGCAGACTACTTGGAGATGACATAGATGGCGTCTCCATTTGGCAACAACTTGGAGACGACATAAAAAAGTCATCTCCAAATCGTCTTGACCTCTAAATATAACATATTCATCGCCTATTGAGTTGATAGCCAGTATTTCTGGGCCATCTTGACCTCTAGATACAACATATTCAGCTTCAACATTACATAAAACATTAAAGATAATCAAGTTTCAAATTAAAAATAGAAGAGTTAAGTAAATAAAAACTCCAAAGGTGGTTCATGGCCAAGCGTAAAGATGTCCGAGTAACAGTGGAATAAATCTTCCATGGCCAAGCGTAAAGATGTCCGAGTAACGGTGGAATAAATCTTCCATTATGCAAGAAAGTGGCTTTCACTTCTTTTTCTTCAATTGAGCCAAAAAATAATATGTGATTTTTTTTTTTTTCAAATTTTTTCTATTTCCATATAATATCCATAAAAAAGAAACTGAATACTTGTAATTCAACAAACTCTCTGTTTTCTTTGTTTTTTTCATAAACACTTTCTTTTATTTATTTTTGGATTAATCAAATAAAATTATAAAAAATTAATTTTGAACAAAAGTTGTCTGGTCCAAAACACGTAACATAAAGTATTTAATGTAATGCAAAATATAAACAATTAGTTATTTAAAAAAATAAAAAATTAACTAATTTTGATAAAAGCATTTTATTATAAAATAAAATGTAAATCAAACATTAACTTTCAATTCTATTGATAATTAATGATTACATCTGAATCTAACAAAATACATCATCACAAGTACATAATACCTAACAGCGTACATCATCACAAGTACATAACGAGTGGATAAAATACATCATCACAAGTACATAATAATATCATCTAGTTTAAGAACTAAGTTAATAATATTCTTGACTTCCAAGATGTTGTTCTGAACATAAAAATTAGGGAAAAACTTGGGTAAATAAATCTTTGACATTTGAGAAACAACAAGTTGACGTCCTTGAGCTTCAGAAATATAACCGTCTTCTTTTGGTGGAACATTTAAATCAAGCTGCGGTTTCACGACTTTGCTAAATATTGATCAGTTTTTTTTGTTGTGTTGTCTTTATCTTTACTTTGACAAAGAGAATGTAAATGGTGTTGTTCTTCTTTACTCATTGTTGGGTGCCTGCAAGTACCATGGTATTTTATTATTTTTGGCCATTCATATCACCAAGTTATCCCTTTAAGGATGATGTAGAGATTGTGATGGTAAATTATAAGGATAACAAAACTTTAAAGTTTAATGGACAAGGATCGATGAAAGAATGAGTATTATTTTTTGTGGACTATATTTTCCTTGGCAATAATTCCAAAGTTTAATTTATTAGCTAGGCATAAATTGACAATCAATTTCGAGTAAGTTGCATATTATTTCACATTCCGAAATTGATTGTGAATACTGAGGCATATGAAGCATTTTGAGGATTAATCTTAAAGATTTGCCATAATGTCTTGCGATATATATATATATGCTCTCATATTTTGTCAACATAATATAGTAGTGTTCTTGTAGGCGCATCCATGGAGTTTATTACGAGTTCCATTTGTTTTGTGAAAGTATCAAGCAATCATTATCGATCTAACAGTATACAGGTCCTTCGTAAATGAATCATGAACTCTCAAGCTAAAGCAGTGGCTAGCTAGCTAGCTTTTGGCCTCAGGCCAATAGATAAGATATGCTTATTCTACATTAATAGAGACAGCATACTCATATATTATATAAGGTGAATTGTCTTGAGTCCCCTATTATCAAACGAAATTAGTTATGATTTTTTTTTGCTCCAAAAACTATAGTCGAACTTTCCTATGGTTCACCCGTTGATCCACACTGCCCCCCTTCGTCAAATTTTCGGTCATTTTTGACGAAAAGTGTGACAATAGAACGTAAAATGCAATTTTTAATGACTTTTAACGTATTTAATAATTTTTAACGTATTTAATAATAAAATACAAACAACTTTTATCGTTGTTTCAAATTCACCGATGAAAGTTGTTTGTATTTTTTTTTCAATTATTACTATTATTTATTGTCAAGTATGTTAAAAACTAATAAAATTACATTTTATTCACGCGTGGTACACATCCCATCGATTTTGATGAAAAAATTGATGAAGAGGGGTGGTGTGCATCAACGGGTGGTCCACAGAGTGGTCTGATTATAGTTTTTGAAACACAAAAGAATCGTAACTAGTTTCGGTTAACCACAGGGAGTCTGGAGCTATTCTACCTATTATATAAACTGATGCTTAACAAGTCTTCCATCATTGGGGATAAAAAGACACTCTACGATGGTTTATCTCAATTTCAAGATTATTTAATCAAGATCAAAACTGCCTACCATGCATGTCACAAATTGATTAATTAGTCACGATTATCAGATCTGACTCTCTTTCTCTAGATTGGATGTTCAACATCCCCCAAGAGCAATTGATAGTATACACAAAAACTGTAATGGGACTTTTTCAATCATACAAATAATTATGTTGTAACGTCGAAAATAAGGGTATAATTACGAGAAAATTTGCAGTTTCACTATCAATCTCTCCCTTGTGACAACACCGTAAAAGAGATTTATTTGATTGACTTCTCAAGACTTGAATATAAAAATTAGTAATTTAGTAATAATTATAAACCGCTAATGTACCTTTGTTCTGGTAGTTACATTATCTTGGTTCAAAGTTTTTGCGATTTAATAAGTTGTAAAGAGTCAAAATTTCCATCTTATTCTAATTCAAAATAGGCACACCTTCTGCCAACTATCTGATCACGAATGAAATAGAATCCGACATGATTATATGCATAAGACAGATGCATACAAATATATATGTCTACATGAATATATGCATGTATATACGTGTGTCGATGCATATAATCAACAAATTAGAACACGATAAAACAATAATAACAAATAAGATTTTATGTGAAAAACCCTCCAATGCGGAGGGAAAAAAACCACGGGAAAAGTTGAGTTCTTCACTAATCAAACCAAATGGTACAATGTTACAAGAAGTTATCTTTGACCTAATAATTCTTTAAATCTAAACCACAATAAGCCTTCAAACTAGTTTCTTGAAGAAGCCATATCATGAAGCATTTTCCTCCAAAGAAGGTGGCGGCCAAATTGTTGCTCGTAGTTGCTCAAACTCCCTCTTTTTTTTTTCTCTTATCTTGTCTCCTTTTTTTTCTTTTTTCTTTTCTTTCCTTCCTGTTTTCTTTCTTTTTTTCGTTTGTTTTCTTTCTTTTCTTTTTCTCTCTTTTTTTTTCTTCCTCCACATCTTGAAACAACACAAGCCAAGTCAGAAAGGCCGAAAGAAAAGCATTTTCACTTTCGTGTACATCTTTTTGGAACAACACGTGCACGATGAAACTTCATGACTTGATCATCACCTTTGTCTTCATAGTTGTTGAATTTATAACCCCTTCTCAACTTTAAAAAGATTGAGAATTGTCTCAAACATGATAGTTGAACAAGGCAAAGTAAGTGATTGCATGGATTGAATCTCTTCTTCATATTGAGTGAGTAATGCCTCAAACCGCACCGATGACAAATATGCAACTAGTATAATATATCTTTTATGCAGTTCACCAACATACACAGGGAAGAACCCCTTTCGGATTGGCTTCTTCTTGTGGTCATCATCTTTCTTCAGCATGGAGTAATCTTTGCGAGCAATCTTCTTCACGAAACAAGAAATTTTCTTGGAAACTACAATATCCATGTTAAATGTTGAGATTTGGGAATGTGGGTTGAATAAAGAAAAGAATGATCAAAAGGGTGGTGTTGTATGCTATGAAACGGAAAAGAAAAGGGTTTTGCGAAAAGGGTGGCTGATGAACAAAAAGATTAATGAGTTTTTGTGATGCATGAATGAGAGAAAGGGTAGCTGCATATATAAAGGAAATCCCACAGCCAATAAATAGTCTTCCTATCCTAAACAAACTAAGAAGAGAGGAATCCTAATACTAATTAACAACATATTGAATTAATCTTGAAGAGACGCATGCATTCATTCCAACTAGTCTTCTAATTAATTCTAAAGATACTAACCTAGACCTAAAACCTCGTTTTCTCATTGGATTTAAAAATTTTAACCTATATCTAGACTGGATAGCAATTCTTCACCAACAATAATTGTGATGTCACATATTACATATATTTAGCTTAGGAAAGAGATTGCTTTTCTTTAAGCTTTTGCATAGTCTATCAATTTAACGTGAATAATCAATTTTCTTTATCATCTAAGTTTCATATATATATATTCGATCATAAAACAGATCAAGAATACACTCTGTTACTACTATGGACTTGTTGCAAATAAACTCTTGTAGTGAAATAGAAACACACACAAAATAAATCATTTGGAGGCAACAAAGGAGAAGATATAAGGCAAAGGAGAAGCTTTAATTTAAGATCAAGCTCAAAATTTAGTTGATAATGAGTGTTTTGTTCTGCGATATTTTGTGGCCATTATTTAAAGGACAACGTCCGGTCAGAGAAACTTGACAATGTTTATACTTGTGGTATATATGTGATCCACAGTAAGGGTATAAATGTGATCTACAGTAAGGAAATGAATAACTGAGGTTCAAGAGTTGGGTAGAATAGTCGAACATCAACCTGTTATATTTAAAAATTATGAATTTGAACTATGGCTTTAACCTTGTAAAGTAAAAAAAAAAAAAAGAGAAGGTGAAGAATCTGAGTCCATTGAAGTGACTCAAATTTTCCCTTCAGTGAAAATATGTTTCAAAGTAATATTGTTTTTCTGTATGCTACGATATATTTTCTATTTGTGCTTCCAGAAATTAGCTTAATATTTAATAGGTGTATGTGGAAAAATAAAGTATTATCTACTATGAAAATTAGTTCAAATCTATTGCAATATAGACAAAAATAGCAAAAAGAGAAGAAAGAAAATTTACAAGAGAATATCTTTAATTTAGGCATATGCCTAAACAATATTTAATGAAGAGGACTCATATGAATTAATAATCTCAAAGAATGGAAGGCATCGCATAGAGTTGCTTTTTGCAATATAACGAAATGGAGGTGTTTTTCCTCTTTGCAATATTCCATAAAATTGTTGATTTCCTTTCCCCAATGGCAATTTGATAGATGAAACTTGAGGAGATTTTATTAATAACAATAACAAAAAATAAACTACATTAATTAATCAAAATATTAATTGCATTCACACACGTGCATATTGTAGTATCTTAACAAATCTCGTATCTTAATATTAATTCTCAAAATTGCAATTAACAGGTTCGACAACGTAACACAAATTATCTGAAAAATTAAGGTGGCAATAACAAACATAGCTAAATCACGAGTGAATAAAATCAAGGGGTAAATCACAATATTATATATATACTAGTCTAAATATATTGAACCTTAATTATAATTAATTAAGTAGTGATTTTTTTTATTATTTTTTATTTTTCCAGTTTCATCGCCTTGGCACATAAACTCGAGCCCACAAATGCTTTCCTTTGACGGAGAACTTGGCCTTGGATTGTCCATTGAGAATGAAAGGGATAATGGAGTAGGACTTGAATATTGCTCGTCCATACAATGGTGGACACCCTCCGCCTGCTTGCTCTACAACCACATCTTGTACCACATCACCCTAATTCCTGAAAATCTCCAAACTTTCATCAACTTACATACAGAGTGTACGTTTGATGTGTGACAAAATTTTGTTTGTGTTTGTTTTTTGTTTGCCAGGCCGGGGGTATGTAACGACTTGGGATTTTAGGAGTAAAGTTAACAGCAAATTTAAAAGAACATAATAGAATTATATTGAAATGCATAGCTTAAAGAAATTACAAAAAAGATACAAATAGAAGATAGTTGTGTTTGCTTAGTTTTGCTTTGTTACTATCCACAAGGATATATAGTGCTCTTCATGTCATATGCTCAATGTCTAACAGATTCTAACTAACAGGGCACGTGTGTGCTCTTTCTCACAATTGGGCTAAGATGATCAACAACTGTATTGGGCTCCGTAGTTTGGGTTGGGCCATTATTATTAGTAGAGCAACCCACCACTATCGAGTTTATAAAATTACCTCCTCCTTTTGAGAGAACCTTATTCTCAAGGATCAAATTGAAAACATGCAGATTATCCCCGAAAAGTTTAACTTGAGCTGTTGTTATGTCATCCCAAACTCCAACGAATGCGTCGAATGTGGCCTTGTAGCCAAAAAGTGCATCTTCATAGGTCTCATAGGGGTCAATAGTAACATCCAACTTAGAATCCAACTTCATCTAAGCAATATCAGAGTCATAGTAATTAGTTGGAAGGAAGTCATCTGCCTTGTTATGAAGAAGCCATGTTAACCAATCTCTTAAAGATAGATTGTTATTCCAAAGCTGCAATTGAAAAATGTTATCCATGCTTCTTGTAGCTTTAATAATTAACTCAATTGCCTCCATGTCTTGTGTTACGTCAACAAATGATAATGGGCATTTGTCGTGTCTGCCTTGTGTTCCTTGCAAATGATAATGGGCATTTGTTGTTTGAGCACCTTGTGTTCCTTGCAAATTACACTCCAGTCCACAAGCACCAACCAACAATATGAGACCAGCAAAATTGTGTTTTACACCAGCCACTAGTCGCATGTTTGATAGTTGAGCATATAGTGTTAGAACTGCCGGTATTTGAATGAAGACACCAACAAAATTGTATTTTTCAAACATGGTCTCAACCATCTTTTTGCTATTCTTGGATGGATTCAGAGGCGGGACAGTGAGCAGAATTTTACACTCTGTTGGATTTATCTTCATTTCACTATAAAATGCGTGGTCCCACACATGGCCCATATCGTCCCAGTTTTGGACTATGCCATTGTTGACTGGACAAGAAATATCCAATTGGTGCCGCCATTGTAGACAAGCATCACCAACAATAATATCCTTGAGCTCCTGTTCCATGAGAGACACTTCATAGATATCCAACTTAGCAGAACTCCTATTCGCCCAGAACTGTTCAAGTGTCTTTGAAAGAGAAGTAAAGATCCACAAGATAAAACAATTCATCCATTTTGTTGTTCCTTCTGAACAATTGTAGCCCTTAACTTAGTTGGCATATCATTCTTCCCATTTTTGTCCGTAAACAGATTACATATCATAATCAAATAAGTATCAGTTGTCCCCAAGATTTCACCAACTTGTTCAAAAACTTTTTCTTCTTTCTCATTGTCCTCTCGAAGCCTTTCCCCTTCCTCAGCATTAATAGTATCATCTTCCATAAAAGGTTTGGCTTCCTTGAGGAACTCCCCTGCAAACAGAACTTCCTATAGTTCAAGTTTGTATGCGCAACGCTGCTTGATTGCTGATGCATCAGAAACTTCACTTGAGGCCTCAAAATGAGACTTGAATGTTTCAATAGGCTCTTCTCCCTTTCCATTTTCCATAGGCATTTCTCCAAATTCATAACTGTTATCGGACATCGCCAATTTCTTAGTAGAATGCAGATCTGGAATTCTCAATTGTTTATTCATCCAGTCTCCCATTGAGTTCAGAACAGCCACTAAACACCTCGTAGCTTCAAGCTTCATGGTTGCCTCTTGAGGCAGCAACAGTGATGTTGCAGTACCAGGCGGCATACCTTGAGCATTTTTAAGTAGTCCGTTGACCATTCTCTCAATTATGTTTGAAGAATTGACGTCACAATTATAGTTAAGGAATATGTCCACCAACATCTGGGAATCAATGCAGAGCTTCTCAAGAAAGTGAAACACAATCATCTTCTGCTAAAAATTTAGTTGAGCAACATTCTCCAATACTCTAAGGACAATCATAGGTAAAAATACTCCAATCTCTGCCTGCAGTCCAGCGCTAAATCTCGACACTAGTGCCTTTGACAACCTCAACTTTTGCACTGACTGCTCCTCCAACCAAATGCAAGTTATCTCAATAACCTTCTCATTCCAATACACATTCCACAGAATCCACCACGGAAGATTTACTAGCTCATCAAACAGATCATTCGCAACAACAAAACCTCCACACTTGACATACCTACCATATTGTGAGAACCACGACACCGAACTTCTCTCAGGCATTTCATCAAACACCTTCCTCATACACCCCAAGTTCCCCACCATGCCATAAAATTCAAGCAACCCAGTCAACAACATCACATCAAATTCGAAACCCATCTGTAGTAACACATTTTGCATTACAAAGTCACCAGTTACACAAGCCACGCTTGAGTCAGACACGAACCTTAGCATCTAGTTCTGTTCTTCTTCCTTTAGTTGATGGCTTTTGACTTTTATCGCTTCAGATGTATCACCTTGAGTAGCTGAAGGTCTTGCCACCTCATCCAACAAAATTGTCTCAGAACAAGTCGATGTCATCCTATCATTTGCTTTGGAAATATCAGAATCTATATTATTGATGGCCGACGTCGGAGCATTTTCATGAATCCCATATCTATTTGTGTTTGATTGGATACCATCTTTTCAACTTCAGTGGATGCTTCAATTTTGTTAGCTACTTCTGTTCCTAGTGAAGTTTGAACATCTATCTGAATCTCTGCATCTTTATGTATTTCTGCATCCAATATCATTTGCACGTGTTGGTACTGTTGAGCATACGACAGCGTGTCGGGATGGGAATAATATAAAAACCGGGGCTGTGAGGAGACCAGAGGATAATATTGTTCATGCACTTGTTGGTACGGTTGAGCTCGCGGGTACATCGATTCTGGATAATAATAGCCTGGAAACTGTGGTTGTGAGTAGACTGGAGGAGAATAAGGATCGTATTGTTGAGACGGTGGAAGTTAAGAGTAGGATCCAGCGTATTGCAGATAAAATTACTAAGATCGATAATCCATGGCATAGAGTTAATGAAAGCACCATTGTAACGACTTGGGATTTTAGGAGTAGAGTTAATAGCAAATTTAAAAGAACATAATAGGAAATTATATTGAAATGCAAAGCTTAAAGAAATTACAAAAAAGATACAAATAGAAGATAGTTGTTTTTGCTTAGTTTTGCTTTGCTACTATCCACAAGGATAAATAGTGCTCTTCATGTCACATGCTCAATGCTTAACAGATTTTAACTAACAGGACACGTGTGTGTTCTTTCTCAAAACTAGGCTAAGATGATCAACAACTGTATTGGGCTCCGTAGTTTGGGTTGGGCCGTTATTATTAGTAGAGTAACCCACCACTATCGAGTTCATAATAGGGTACGTACGTATATAGGTGATTCATCGAAAAAAATTTGCACCAACTAGAATTATATCATATTTAGATTCTCGTTGATCTAAATCACATCTCATGAAAACTGTTTTATTACTTCACCATCATTAATTTTTCTCTTAATGTTATAACGTTATAAAATCAAACAATAACGTTATAAAATCAAACAATATGGACCATAATGGGCGGTAATGCACATAAGCCAGAACACGATATATATCCATATGGACTAATTATCCAAGGTATCTTTTTTTTTTTTTTCTCAAATCATGTGCATATATATGCATCCAATGCATGCACGAGAAGAAATTAATTATATATATACTTACGTGGTGAAGAAGTCTATTATTTCTTGGCGCGTAAGAGAAAAGCCCCTGGAAAACGTCAAGAACATAGTACGTTTATCACTTAGTCCAGGAACAAACACAGTTGCATTAGGATTTAAGGTTGATGATCGCCTTTGGATTTGGAAATGGACCTCCTCATGATGACTATGATCATCAAATGATGTCCTCGTCTCACCCGCTGCCCTAAAACGAGCACCGTCATGTGGTGGTGGTCTAACCACCAAAAGCCTTAAACATGTCTCGTCAACTTCAATGGCTGCATTTTCACCAAAAATTCTGTTGCATACTGTCTCCATGACATGCAGGAATAGCCTATAGATGAAGTCACGGTTGTCATAAAAGAATCTTTGGTTTATAGGCTCGTCGAGGATGGTAGCAAATAGTGCAGTATCATATATATATGACGACGACGACTCATCAAGTACATTTGGCTTTGGTTGTATGCACTCTAAACAAGACAATGTCTCTTGAAATATAGCTTCAATGGCTAAGTCATCAAATGAATGGATAATTCGAGTGAGATCAAGGTAGCCAATTTCTTCTAGCAGGAGCCAAAAAGCCATGGCCATCTTCACAAGTTGAGGGTTCTTACTCAGTGATTTAACCATGCGGTTGAATAAAGCTCTTTCTAATGTGTAAAACAACAAAAGATCAACCACGTTTCCTACTACCCCTGCCATGTCTTTGTCTCTGTCTTTTGAGACTTGAGAGAGACGATGAGTTTCTGCTGTGAATAAAATGATCAAGTAGTGCCATTATGGGAAATTGCGTTTCTGCATTTATGAAGCGTTGAGATTTGTGTTTGTGACTTTTGGGGCTTATACAACGAACCAACTTCGATAACATGACGCTCTACACAAAAATTTATTTACCTGACCCCTAAAATTGTAATATATAGTTGGTAAAAGATTTTGATGCTTTTAATTAACAATAATTAAGCGCTCCTTTTAAGCATTTTTTTTTGCTCATTATGGCCGAAAAAAAAATATAAAAAGAATCATGCTTTCATTATTCTTCAAGAAATAGAAATATAATAAGGTATGTTTTGTTCAATTTAACATCCCATTGAATAGTTAAAATTGCTAATGTGACCCAAATGTTGGGTAGAATAATCAGGTGGTAACATGTTGTATGTAATAAGAAATTTTAAGTTCGAACCATGGTTTGAATCTCTATTGGAGCAATGAAAAAAAAAATCAATAGTGCACTGATTTTCTAGCAGCAAGACTTTATCGTATGCCATTGGAATTTTAAATTTTTAAAGAGCGTGTTGTATCACTACAACTCGGGAAGTAGTTGAAATTATAGAAAAGCTTGCAAACTAATCTAGCAAAGCAAAGTTGAGATTAATTCTATGTTAGACAAAGCTTTCAGTGTTTGCAGCTAATTTATCTCTCTTCATAGTTCTTAATGTAAATAAGTTTCAAAAATCTTGAAGAGATAAACAAGAATGACAGAACTAGGGAGATGTTAAATTGAATAAAACATATATATCTTGATAATTTGTGGCGTGATCCTTCAGATTTACATATCCTTTTCGTCAATGAAGAATTTACTACATACAAGTCCATAGTGGTAACATTGTATGCTAGGTTGGTTTCATTAATATCTAAACTAAGAAGACAAAGAAAATTGATTAATGCAGGTCAAATTGACAGAGACTATGCAAAAGCTCAATGGAAATAATGATCTGATATATGTATATATATATATGGTCTCACGATACACGTTGCCATCATAGCGGCCCAGAATTGAACCAAGGAAGTGATCGGTGTAGTTGAATGCATCAACTAGTGTGATCGCATTTGGACGAACCTACCACGAAATCGTAGTTTATAGATTCAGTGAGGATGATAAAGAGTCCCCTAATACAAATAAGACATGAAAATGGTTTTAAAAACAAACCTTGGAGTACAAGGCTCTGAGCTGCTCACTAGCAAGTGAAGCTTGTTTGGGGGTAATGCAGCTGGTGGCAAGGAAATCACCCTGATGTTTGTGAACTAGGAACAGAGAATAGATGCCGCAAAGCGCCTCTAACTGTTGCTTGAACCCATTCCCTGGAATATCTTGTTGCAATTTCCCAATAATCCTAAGACAAGAAGGAAAATAAATCACTCAGTTTTAACAATCGAGGAAAAAGAGAATGTTCATCCAAATAGCATGCATTTGAATCCACATGAATTCACCAGCATATAGGGAAAAGTCGAAAGCAAAATAAAATTCACTGCCACACTTGTCTATCTACACCCGTAACTATGACGTCCCTGTGCATGAAGTGAAGTTTCACTTAAGAATTGAAATATATAAATCTCTATCTTTTACATTTTAAGTGCAATCTAGGCCATTTTTTCATAACACTACAGTCTAGCAGGTTGGTAATTCCATGCAGTCACGACCCTACTCGCACCATCAGCTTATTATCATGATTTTCAGATATCTAAAAAACTTCCGAGACTGGCACTGGATTTGGTTAGTGGATGTCCAAGCAGAACGATATCATCAACGACAAAGTGTTTCGATGAATAAAACCATCGGTTTGCCCAAAAAAAATATTGGTCCATTTGTAGAGATCTACGCTACGTTTGTTTGCCGTAAAATTTTTTAATTTTTTAATTTTTGGTAATATCGAAAAATTAGTCAACTAAAAAATATTTTTTAGTAAAAAATGGTGGTTACTTTTGCTCAATTTTTTAGTGTTTGGTAACACCAGGAAATTGGTCAACTAAAAAATATTTTCTAATCAAATATTACAACTAGTACAAAATTTGAGAAAATATTTTCATGTCATTTGAAAAAAGAAAATATTTTTTCAAACTCACTCACCCCTATCCCTTACCTCCCGCCCCCTTACCCTCTACCCCCCACCCAACTCATCCCCACCCACCCTCACGATTAACATATATATTATGTGTATATTTTTTTATAAAATCTAATGTCCAAAAATATTTTTCACTATACATTCAAACACTAGAAAATATTTTTCAGTATTCTATTTTCTAGATAAATATTTTATCTCACCAAGTTATTTTACGGCAAACAAACAGTGCCTAGGAAAATATTTTATTTTTCAAAAAAATATTTTCAAAAGAAAATATTTTCTACAACCAAGTTATTTTACGACAAACAAACGAAACCTAAGTAACTCAAAAAGGGCCTCTGATACATTTTTATTGGTAAATTATTAGGCATCCGATCACTACAAGAAAAATTATTTTTAGCGACGGTCTGTTGCCAATTCGTTGTCAAATTGGCAACAGAAATAAGACGAAAACTTTGACTCTAAGCATAGTGACAATTTGGAGATGACATGATAAGTCGTCTTCAAAAGTCTCCAGTTGGCAACTACTTGGAAACGACATCCAAATCATCTCCAATTAGCAACTACTTGGGACGACATACATAAGTCATCTCTAATTGCAGACTACTTGGAGATGACATAGATAAGCCATCTCCATTTGGCGACTACTTGGAGACGACATAAATAAGTCGTCTCCAAATCGTCTTGACCTCTAAATATAACATTTTCATAGCCTGTAGAGTTGATAGCCAGTATTTCTGGGCCATCTTGACCTCTACATACAACATATTCAGCTTCAGCATTACATAAAACATTAAAGATAAGCAAGTTTCAAATTAAAAATAGAAGAGTTGAGTAAATAAAAACTCCAAAGGAGGTTCATGGCCAAGCGTAAAAATGTTCGAGTAACGGTGGAATAAATCTTCCATTATGGAAGAAAGTGACTCTCACTTCTTTTTCTTCAATTGAGTCAAAAATTAATATGTGATTTTTTTTTCCAATTTTTTTCTATTTCCATATAATATCCATAAAAAATAAACTAAATACTTGTAATTCAAAAAACCCTCTATTTTCTTTGTTTTTTTCATAAACACTTTCTTTTATTTATTTTTGGATTAATCAAATAAAATTATAAAAAATTAATTTTGAACAAAAATTGTCTGGTCCAAAACACGTAACATAAAGTATTTAATGTAATGCAAAATATAAACAATTAGTTATTTAAAAAAAATAAAAAATAAATTAATTTTGATAAAAGAATTTTATTATAAAATAAAATGTAAATCAAACATTAACCTTCAATTCTATTGATAATTAATGATTACATCCGAATCTAACAAAATACAACATCACAAGTACAAAATACCTAACAATGTAAATCATCACAAGTACATAATGAGTGGACAAAATACATTATCACAAGTACATAATAATATCATCTAGTTTAAGAACTAAGTTAATAATATTCTTGACTTCCAAGATGATGTTCTGAACATAAATATTAGGGAAAAAACTTGGGTAAATAAATTTTGTACATTTGAAGTTGACGTCCTTGAGCTTCAGAAATATAACCGTCTTCTTTTGGTGGAACATTTAAATCAAGATGCGGTTTCACGACTTTGCTAAAATATTGATCAATTTTTTTTGTTGTGTTGTCTTTATCTTTACTTTGACAAAGAGAATGTGAATGGTGTTGTTCTTCTTTACTTATGGTTGGGTGCCGGCAAGTACTATGGTCTTTTATTATTTTTGGCCATTCATATCACCAAGTTATCCTTTTAAGGATGATGTAGAGATTGTGATGGTAAATTATAACGATAACAAAACTTTAAAGTTTAATAGACAAGGATCGATGTAAAAATCAGTATTGTTTTATTTTACGATAAACAAACGAAACCTAAGTAACTCAAAAAGGGCCTCTGACACATTTTTATTGGTAAATTATTGGGCATCTGATCACTACAAGAAAAATTATTTTCAGCGACGGTCTGTTGCCAATTCTTTGTCAAATTGGCAACAGAAATAAGACGAAAACTTTGACTCTAAGCATAGTGACAATTTGGAGATGACATTATAAGTCGTCTTCAAAAGTCTCCAGTTGGTAACTACTTGGAGACGACATCCAAATCATCTCCAATTGGCAACTACTTGGAGACGACATACATAAGTCGTCTCCAAATCGTCTCTAATTGCAGACTACTTGGAGATGACATAGATAAGCCATCTCCATTTGGCAACTACTTGGAGACAACATAAATAAGCCATCTCCTAATCGTCTTGACCTCTAAATATAACATATTCATCGCCTATTGAGTTGATAGCCAGTATTTCTGGGCCATCTTGACCTCTAGATACAACATATTCAGCTTCAACATTACATAAAACATTAAAGATAAGCAAGTTTCAAATTAAAAATATAAGAGTTAAGTAAATGAAAACTTCAAAGGAGGTTCATGGCCAAGCGTAAAGATGTCCGAGTAACGATGGAATAAATCTTCCATTATGGAAGAAAGTGGCTTCACTTCTTTTTCTTCAATTGAGTCAAAAAATAATATGTAATTTTTTTTTTCAATTTTTTTCTATTTCCATATAATATCCATAAAAAAGAAACTGAATACTTGTAATTCAACAAACCCTCTGTTTTCTTTGTTTTTTTCATAAACACTTATTTTTATTTATTTTCGGATTAATCAAATAAAATTATAAAAAATTAATTTTGAACAATAGTTGACTTGTCCAAAACACGTAACATAAAGTATTTAATGTAATGCAAAATATAAACAATTAGTTATTTAAAAATAATAATTAATTAATTAATTTTGATAAAAGCATTTTATTATAAAATAAAATGTAAATCAAACATAAACTTTCAATTCTATTGATAATTAATGATTACATCTGAATCTAACAAAATACATCATCACAAGTACATAATACCTAACAATGTACATCATCACAAGTACATAACGAGTGGATAAAATACATCATCACAAGTACATAATAATATCATCGAGTTTAAGAACTAAGTTAATAATATTCTTGACTTCCAAGATGATGTTCGGAACATAAATAATAGGGAAAAACTTGGGTAAATAAATCTTTGACATTTGGGAATCAACAAGTTGACATCCTTGAGCTTCAGAAATATAACCGTCTTCTTTTGGTGTAACATTTAAATCAAGTTACGGTTTCACGACTTTTCTAAAATATTGATCAGTTTTTTTTGTTGTGTTGTCTTTATCTTTACTTTGACAAAGAGAATGTAAATGGTGTTGTTCTTCTTTACTCATGGTTGGGTGCATGCAAGTACCATGGTATTTTATTATTTTTGGCCATTCATAACACCAAGTTATCACTTTAAGGATGATGTAGAGATTGTGATGGTAAATTATAAGGATAACAAAACTTTAAAGTTTAATAGACAAGGATCGATGAAAGAATGAGTATTGTTTTTTGTGGACTATATTTTCCTTGGCAATAATTCCAAAGTTTAATTTATTAGCTAGGCATAAATTGACAATCAATTTCGAGTAAGTTGCATATTATTTCACATTCCGAAATTGATTGTGAATACTGAGGCATATGAAGCATTTTGAGGATTAATCTTAAAGATTTGCCATAATGTCTTGCAATATATATATATGCTCTTATATTTTGTCAACATAATATAGTAGTGTTCTTGTAGGCGCATCCATGGAGTTTATTACTAGTTCCATTTGTTTTGTGAAAGTATCAAGCAATCATTATCAATCTAACAGTATACAGGTCCTTCGTAAATGAATCGTGAACTCTGAAGCTAAAGTAGTGGCTAGCTAGCTAGCTTTTGGCCTCAGGCCAATAGATAAGATATGCTTATTCTACATTAATAGAGACACCATACTCATATATTATATAAGGTGAATAGTCTTGAGTCCCCTATTATGAAACGAAATTAGTTATGATTTTTTTTTGCTCCAAAAACTATAGTCGAACTTTCATGTGGTTCACCCGTTGATCCACACCGCCCCCATTCGTCAAGTTTTCGGTCATTTTTGACGAAAAGGGTGACAATAGCGCATAAAATGCAATTTTTAATGATTTTTAACGTATTTAATAATTTTTAACGTATTTAATAATAAAATACAAACAACTTTTATCATTGTTTCAAATTCAAAGATGAAAGCTGTTTGTATTTTTTATTTTCAATTATTACTATTATTTATTGTCAAGTAGGTTAAAAACTAATAAAAATTACATTTTATTCGCGCGTGGGACACATCTCATCAGTTTTGATGAAAAATTTGATGAATGGGGTGGTGTGCATCAACGGGTAGACCACAGAGTGGTCTGATTGTAGTTTTTGAAACACAAAAGAATCGTAACTAGTTTCGGTTAACCACAGGGAGTCTGGAGCTATTCTACCTATTATATAAACTGATGCTTAACAAGTCTTCCATCATTGGGGATAAAAAGACACTCTACTATGGTTTATCTCAATTTCAAGATTATTTAATCAAGATCAAGACTGCCTACCATGCATGTCACAAATTGATTAATTAGTCACGATTATCAGATCTGACTCTCTTTCTCTAGATTGGATGTTCAACATCCCCCAAGAGCAATTGATAGTATACACAAAAACTGTAATGGGACTTTTCAATCATACAAATAATTATGTTGTAACGTCGCAAATAAGGGTATAGTTACGAGAAAATTTGCAGTTTCTCTATCAATCTCTCCCTTGTGACAACACCGTAAAAGAGATTTATTTGATTGACTTCTCAAGACTTGAATAGAAAAATTAGTTATTTAGTAATAATTATAAACCGCTAATGTACCTTTGTTCTGGTAGTTACATTATCTTGGTTCAAAGTTTTTGCAATTTAATAAGTTGAAAAGAGTCAGAATTTCCATCTTATTCTAATTCAAAATAGGCATACCTTCTGCCAACTATCTAATCACGAATGAAATAGAATCCGACATGATTATATGCACAAGACAGATGCATACAGATATATATGTCTACATGAATATATGCAAGTATATACGTGTGTCGATGCATGTAATCAACAAATTAAAACACGATAAAACAATAATAACAAATAAGATTTTATGTGAAAAAATCCTCCAATGCGGAGGGAAAAAACCACAGGAAAAGTTGAGTTCTTCACTAATAAAACCAAATGGTACAATGTTACAAGAAGTTATTTTTGACATAATAATTCTTTAAATCTAAACCACAATAAGCCTTCAAACTAGTTTCTTTAAGAAGCCATATCATGAAGCAATTTCCTCAAAAGAAGGTGGCGGCCAAATTGTTGCTCGTAGTTGCTCAAACTCCCTCTTTTTTTTTTCTCTTATCTTGTCTCCTTTTTTTCTTTTTTCTTTTATTTGCCTCCTATTTTCTTTCTTTTCTTTTTCTCTCTTTTTTTTTTCTTCCTCCACATCTTGAAACAACACGAGCCAAGTCAGAAAGGCCGAAAGAAAAGTACCTTCACTTTCATGTACATAATTTTGGAACAACACGTGCACAATGAAACTTCATGACTTGATCATCACCTTTGTCTTCATAGTATTTGAATTTATAACCCTTTCTCAGCTTTAAAAAGATTGAGAATTGTCTCAAACATGATAGTTGAACAAGGCAAAGTAAGTGATTGCATAGATTGAATCTCTTCTTCGTATTAAGTGAGTAATGCCTCAAACCGCACCGATGACAAATATGCAACTGGTATAACGTATGTTTTATGCAGTTCACCAACATACACAGGGAAGAACCCCTTTTGAATTGGCTTTTTCTTGTGGTCATCATCTTTCTTCAGCATGGAGTAATCTTTGCGAGCAATCTTCTTCACGAAACAAGAAATTTTCTTGGAAACTACAATATCCATGTTAAATGTTGAGATTTGGGAATGTGGGTTGAATAAAGAAAAGAAGGATCAAAAGGGTGGTTTGTATGCTATGAAACGGAAAAGAAAAGGGTTTTGCAAAAAGGGTGGCTGATGAACAAAAAGATTAATGAGTTTTTGTGATGCATGAATGAGAGAAAGGGTAGTTGCATATATAAAGGAAATCCCACCGCCAATAAATAGTCTTCCTATCCTAAACAAACTAGGAAGAGAGGAATCCTAATACTAATTAACAACATATTGAATTAATCTTGAAGAGACGCATGCATTGATTTCAACTAGTCTTCTAATTAATTCTAAAGATACTAACCTAGACCTAAAACCTCGTTTTCTCATTGGATTTAAAAATTTTAACCTATATCTAGACCTGATAGCAATTCTTCACCAACAATAATTGTGATGCCACATATTACATATATTTAGCTTAGGAGAGAGATTGCTTTTCTTTAAGCTTTTGCATAGTCTATCAATTTAACATGAATAATCAATTTTCTTTATCATCTAAGTTTCATATATATATATTCGATCATAAAACAGATCAAGAATACACACTGTTACTACTATGGACTTGTAGCAAATATACTCTTGTAGTGAAATAGAAACACACACAAAATAAATTATTTGGAGGCAACAAAGGAGAAGATATAAGGCAATGGAGAAGCTTTAACTTAAGATCAAGCTCAAAATTTAGTTGATAATGAGTGTTTTGCTCTGCGATATTTTGTGGCCATTATTTTAAGGACAACGTCCGGTCAGAGAAACTTGACAATGTTTATACTTGTGGTATACATGTGATCCACAGTAAGGGTATAAATGTGATCTACAGTAAGGAAATGAATAACTGAGGTTCAAGAGTTGGGTAGAATAGTCGAACATCAACCTGTTATATTTAAAAGTTATGAATTTGAACTATGACTTTAACCTTGTAAAGTAAAAAAAAGAAAGAGAAGTTGAAGAATCTGAGTCCATTGAAGTGACTCAAATTTTCCTTTCAATGAAAATATGTTTCAAAGTAATATTGTTTTTCTGTATGCTACGATATATTTTCTATTTGTGCTTCCAGAAATTAGCTTAATATTTAATAGGTGTACGTGGAAAAATAAAGTATTATCTACTATGAAAATTAGTTCAAATCCATTGCAATATAGACAAAATAGACAAAAATTGCAAAAAGAGAAGAAAGAAAATTTACAAGAGAATATCTTTAATTTAGGCATATGCCTAAACAATATTTGATGAAGAGGACTCATATGAATTAATAATCTCAAAGCATGGAAGGCATCGCATAGAGTTACTTTTTGATATGATTAGAACAATTAAATATGGGGATCAAATAACTGAATCATGCATACTTGATTTCCTTGGTAACTTTATAACATTAGGTTAGAATTAATCCAAATCTGCGAAATTGTTGCAATGCGCCCTTACATCTTATGTTTCACGTGTGATGCCAAAAGATTGGCACGGTGCATATAATTTTTCAGCCTGAGGCCTGAGGAAAAAATTTGTTATGTAGTGCATAATTGAGTTACATGAGCATAGAGCTGTGGATTGAGACAACTCATTTTCTGGCCAGTAAATGTGAAAAGCAGAAAATATAAATGAACTTTAATGAAGAATAACATATACAAAAATATTGAACAAAATAACAATGATGGTTACTTAAGATAACGATGCGAAATAATATATATATATATATATATATATATAGGAGGAGGCTGTGTCAAATATAACGTCCATAAATTTGGAAATGAACAAATTAAACAGTAATATTAATGTTTACTTTGAACAACAATGTGGAATATATAATTGGGGGGGGGTGTGTCAAATATAACGAAAGGGCGGTGTTTTTCCTCTTTGCAATATTCCATAAAATTGTTGATTTCCTTTCCCCAATGGCAATTTGATAGATGAAACGTGAGGAGATTTTATTAATAACAATAACAAAAAATAAACTACATTAATTAATCAAAATATTAATTGCATTCACACACATGCATATTGTAGTATCTTAACAAATCTCGTATCTTAATATTAATTCTCAAAATTGCAAATAACAGGTTCGACAACGTAACACAAATTATCTGAAAAATTAAGGTGGCAATAACAAACATAGCTAAATCACGAGTTAATAAAATCAAGTGGTAAATCACAATATTATATATATACTAGTCTAAATATATTGAACCTTAATTATAATTAATTAAGTAGTGATTTTTTTTTTATTTTTTTTTTTTCAATTTCATCGCCTTGGCACATAAATTCGAGCCCACAAATGCTTTTCTTTGACGGAGAACTTGGCCTTGTATTGTCCATTGAGAATGAAAGGGATAATGGAATAGGACTTGAATATTGCTCGTCCATACAATGGTGGACGCCCTTCGCCTGCTTGCTCTACAACCATATCTTGTACCACATCACCCTAATTCCTGAAAATCTCCAAACTTTCATCAACTTACATACAGAGTGTATGTTTGATGTGTGACCACATTTTGTTTGTGTTTGTTTTTTGTTTGCCGGGCCGAAGGTATGTAACGACTTGGGATTTTAGGAGTAGAGTTAACAACAAATTTAAAAGAACATAATAGAATTATATTGAAATGCAAAGCTTAAAGAAATTACAAAAAAGATACAAATAGAAGATAGTTGTTTTTGCTTAGTTTTGCTTTGTTACTATCCACAAGGATATATAGTGCTCTTAATGTCATATGCTCAATGTCTAACAGATTCTAACTAACAGGGCACGTGTGTGCTCTTTCTCACAACTGGGCTATGATGATCAACAACTGTATTGGTCTCCGTAGTTTGGGTTGGGCCGTTATTATTAGTAGAGCAACCCACCACTATCGAGTTCATAAAATTACCTCCCCCTTTTGAGAGAACCTTGTTCTCAAGGATCAAATTGAAAACATGCAGATTATCCCCGAAAAGTTTAACTTGAGTTGTTGTTATGTCATCCCGAACTCCAACGAATGCTTCGAATGTGGCCTTGTAGCCAAAAAGTGCATCTTCATAGGTCTCATAGGGGTCAATAGTAATATCCAACTTAGAATCCAACTCCATCCAAAACAAACTTGGTTGACGAACATGGTTTATGCGCCGCTAATGTAGCGGCTTGTCGAGCATTTGACAAACTCACACCATCCATTTCAAATAGGATTTGTCCCGTGGACACACGAGCAACCCAACCCGTAGGATTTCCTTTTCCTCTTCCCATTCTTACTTCTGTAGGTTTCCCGGTAATAGAGAGATCTGCGAGAACTCTTACCCAGCAATATCAGAGTCATAGTAATTAGTTGGAAGGACGGCATCTGCCTTGTTATGAAGAAGCCATGTTAACCAATCTCTTAAAGATAGATTGTTGTTCCAAAGCTGCAATTGAAAAATGTTATCCATGCTTCTTGTAGCTTTAATAATTAACTCCATTGCCTCCATGTCTTGTGTTACGTCAACAAATGATAATGGGCATTTGTTGTGTCTGCCTTGTGTTCCTTGCAAATGATAATGGGCATTTGTTGTTTGAGCACCTTGTGTTCTTTGCAAATTACACTCCCGTCTACAAGGACCAACCAACAACATGAGACCAGCAAAATTGCGTTTTACACCAGCCTCTGGTCGCATGTTTGATAGTTGAGCATATAGTGTTAGAACAGCCGGTATTTGAATGAAGACACCAGCAAAAATGTATTTTTCAAACATGGTCTCAACCATCTTTTTGCTATTCTTGGATGGATTCAGAGGCGGGACAGTGAGTAGAATTTTACACTCTATTGGATTTATCTTCATTTCACTATAAAATGCGTGGTCCCACACATGGCCCATATCGTCCTAGTTTTGGACTATGCCATTGTTGACTGGACAAGAAATATCCAACTCGTGCCGCCATTGTAGACAAGCATCACCAACAATAATATCTTTGAGCTCCTGTTCCATGAGAGACACTTCATAGATATCCGACTTAGCAGAACTCCTCGTCGCCTGCAACTGCTCAAGTGTCTTAGAAAGAGAAGGAAAGATCCACAAGAAAAAAAATGCTTCCATTTTGTTGTTCCTTCTGGACAATTGTAGCCCTTAACTTAGTTGGCATATCATTCTTCCCATTTTTGTCCGCAAACAGATAACATATCATAATCAAATAAGTATCAGTTGTCCCCAAGATTTCACCAACTTGTTCAAAAACTTTTTCTTCTTTCTCATTGTCCTCTCGAAGCCTTTCCCCTTCCTCAGCATTAATAGTATCATCTTCCATAAAACGTTTGGCTTCCTTGAAGAACTCCCCTGCAAACAGAACTTCCTATAGTTCAAGTTTGTATGCGCAACGCTGCTTGATTGCTGATGCATCAGAAACTTCACTTGAGGCCTCAAAATGAGACTCGAATGTTTCAATAGGCTCTTCTCCCTTTCCATTTTCCATAGGCATTTCTCCAAATTCATAACTGTTATCAGTCATCGCCAATTTCTTAGTAGAATGCAGATCTGGAATTCTCAATTGTTTATTCATCCAGTCTCCCATTGACTTCAGAATAGCCACTAAACACCTCATAGCTTCAAGCTTCATGGTTGCCTCTTGAGGCAGCAACAGTGAAGTTGCAGCACCAGGCGGAACACCTTGAGCAGTTTTAAGTTGTCCGTTGACCATTCTCTCAATTATGTTTGAAGAATTGACGTCACAGTCATAGTTAAGGAATATGTCCACCAACATCTGGGAATCAATGCAGAGCTTCTCAAGAAAGTGAAACACAATCATCTTCTGCTAAAAATTTGGTTGAGCAACATTCTCCAATACTCTAAGGACAATCATAGGTAAAAATACTCCAATCTTTGCCTGCAGTCCAGCTCTAAATCTCGACACTAGTACCTTTGACAACCTCAACTTTTGCACTGACTGCTCCTCCAACCAAATGCAAGTCATCTCAATAACCTTCTCATTCTAATACACACTCCACGAAATCCACCACGGAAGATTTACTAACACATCAAACAGCTCGTTCACAACAACAAAACCTTCACACTTGATATACCCACCATAACGTACAAACCACAACATCGAACTTCTCTCAGGCATTTCATCAAACACCTTCCTCATACACCCCAAGTTCCCCACCATGCCATAAAATTCAAGCAACCCTGTCAACAACATCACATCAAATTCGAAACCCATCTGTAGTAACACATTTTGCATTGTATAGTCACCGTTTACACAAGCCACGCTTGAGTCAAACACGAACCTTAGCATCCAGCTCTGTTCTTCTTCCTTTAGTTGATGGCTTTTGACTTTTATCGCTTCAGATGTATCACCTTGAGTAGCTGAAGGTCTTGCCACCTCATCCAACAAAATTGTCTCAGAACAAGTCGATGTCATCCTATCATTTGCTTTGGAAATATCAGAATCTACATTATTGATGGCCGACGTTGGAGCATTTTCATGAATCCCATATCTATTTGTGTTTGATTGGATAACATCTTTTCAACTTCAGTGGATGCTTCAATTTTGTTAGCTACTTCTGTTCCAAGTGAAGTTTGAACATCTATCTGAATCTCTGCATCTTTATGTATTTCGGCATCCAATATCATTTGCACGTGTTGGTACTGTTAAGCATACGGCAGCGTTTCGGGATGGGGATAATATAGAAACTGGGGCTGTGAGGGGACCAAAGGATAATAGTGTTCATGCACTTGTTGGTACGGTTGAGCACGCGGGTATATCGATTCTGGATAATAATAGCCTGGAAACTGTGGTTGTGAGTAGACCGGAGGAGAATAAGGATCGTATTGTTGAGACGGTGGAAGGTAAGAGTAGGATCCAGCGTATTGCAAATACAACATGCTGAGATCGATAATCCATGACGTAGAGTTCACCACCATCCGCCATGGAGTCAATGAAAGCACCAATGTAATGACTTGGGATTTTAGGAGTAGAGTTAATAGCAAATTTAAAAGAACATAATAGGAAATTATATTGAAATGTAAAGCTTAAAGAAATTACAAAAAATATACAAATAGAAGATAGTTGTTTTTGCTTAGTTTTGCTTTGCTACTATCCACAAGGATAAATAGTGCTCTTCATGTCACATGCTCAATGCTTAACAGATTTTAACTAACAAGACATGTGTGTGTTCTTTCTCACAACTGGGCTAAGATGATCAACAACTGTATTGGGCTCCGTAGTTTGGGTTGGGCCGTTATTATTAGTAGAGCAACCCACCACTATCGAGTTCATAACAGGGTACGTACGTATATAGGTGATTCATCGAAAAAAATTTGCACCAACTAGAATTATATCATATTTAGATTCCCGTTGATCTAAATCACATCTCATGACAACTGTTTTTTTACTTCACCATCATTAATTTTTCTCTTAATGTTATAACGTTATAAAATCGAACAATATGGACCATAATGGGCAGTAATGCACATAAGCCAGAACACGATATATATCCATATGGACTAATTATCCAAGGTATCTTTTTTTTTTTTCCCTCAAATCATGTGCATATATATGCATGCAATGCATGCACGAGAAGAAATTAATTGAGAAAGAATTAATTATATATATACTTACGTGGTGAAGAAGTCTATTATTTCTTGGCGCGTAAGAGAAAAGCCCCTGGAAAACGTCAAGAACATAGTACGTTTATCATCACTTAGTCCAGGAACAAACACAGTTGCATTAGGATTTAAGGTTGATGATGGCCTTTGGATTTCGAAATGGACCTCCTCATGATGACTATGATCATCAAATGATGTCGTCGTCTCACCCGCTGCCCTAAAACGAGCACCGTCATGTGGTGGTGGTCTAACCACCAAAGGCCTTAAACTTGTCTCGTCAACTTCAATGGCTGCATTTTCACCAAAAATTTTGTTGCATACTGTCTCCATGGCATGCAGGAATCGCCTATAGATGAAGTCACGGTTGTCATAAAAGAATCTTTGGTTTATAGGCTCGTCGAGGATGGTAGCAAATAGTGCAGTATCATATATATATGACGACGACGACTCATCAAGTACATTTGGCTTTGGTTGTATGCACTCTAAACAAGACAATGTCTCTTGAAATATAGCTTCAATGGCTAAGTCATCAAATGAATGGATAATTCGAGTGAGATCTAGGTAGCCAATTTCTTCTAGCAGGAGCCAAAAAGCCATGGCCATCTTCACAAGTTGAGGGTTCTTACTCAGTGATTTAACCATGCGGTTGAATAAAGCTCTTTCTAATGTGTAAAACAACAAAAGATCAACTACGTTTCCTACTACCCCTGCCATGTCTTTGTCTCTGTCTTTTGAGACTTGAGAGAGACGATGAGTTTCTGCTGTGAATAAAATGATCAAGTAGTACCATTATGGGAAATTGCGTTTCTGCATTTATGAAGCGTTGAGATTTGTGTTTGTGACTTTTGGGGCTTATACAACGAACCAACTTCGATAACATGACGCTCTACACAAAAATTTATTTACCTGACCCCTAAAATTGTAATATATAGTTGGTAAAAGATTTTGATGCTTTTAAGTAACAATAATTAAGCGCTCCTTTTAAGCTTTTTTTTTTTGCTCATTATGGCCGAAAAAAAAATATAAAAAGAATCATGCTTTTATTATTCTTCAAGAAATAGAAATATAATAAGGTATGTTTTGTTCAATTTAACATCCCATTGAATAGTTAAAATTGCTAATGTGACCCAAATGTTGGGTAGAATAATCAGGTGGTAACATGTTGTATGTAATAAGAAATTTTAAGTTGGAACCATGGTTTGGATCTCTATTGGAGCAAAGAAAAAAAAAATCAATAGTGCACTAATTTTCTAGTGGCAAGACTTTATCGTATGCCATTGGAATTTTAAATTTTTAAAGAGCGTGTTGTATCACTATAACTCGGGAAGTAGTTGAAATTATAGAAAAGCTTGCAAACTAATCTAGCAAAGCAAAGTTGAGATTAATTCTATGTTAGACAAAGGTTTCAGTGTTTGCAGCTAATTTATCTCTCTTCATAGTTCTTAATGTAAAGAAGTTTCGAAAATCTTGAAGAGATAAACAAGAATGACAGAACTTGGGAGATGTTAAATTGAATAAAACATATATATCTTGATAATTTGTGGCGTGATCCTTCAGATTTACATATCCTTTTCGTCAATGAAGAATTTACTACATACAAGTCCATAGTGGTAACATTGTATGCTAGGTTGGTTTCATTAATATCTAAACTAAGAAGACAAAGAAAATTGATTAATGCAGGTTAAAATGACAGAGACTATGCAAAAGCTCAATGGAAATAATGATCTGATATATGTATATATATATGGTCTCACGATTATTCTTGATGAAGAATGAAGTGCCATGTAGTTTAGGTCTACGTAAAAATATTTAAAACTAATAACAAGAAAACTAGTTTTTAGGTGTAGTGGTATGTCTCTTGCTATAAGTACGAGATATCGTGACATCAATTCTCGTGAGCGATATCATTTGATATATACATATTGTACGACTTAGACCTCCCTTGAATTAAAAATTAAAATAAAAAAAAAACTTTAAAACTAGTAAGAAGATTAGATAATATTAATTCGTTTCTTGAGAAACTAATTCATAGTTCAATGCTTCATTAGATGTTTCTCAAGGCACCGACTATTTGTGAGAATTGTGTCCGCAATTATAGAAATAAAATTTTCTATTCATAATTTGTTTTAAGGTGGGAAATTCTGCCACAATTTTTTTTTATATTTTCTTTTATTTTATAATCGGCCTCATAGCCATCTTTATTGGCACTAATAAAAACAATATAATAGTATCTTTTTTTAATAAAAACTAATAATTATAAGATGCAAAAATAAGATAAATTAAGTTGGTGAAAATTGATAATGTTAGTACTGACCTAGTGGAATTATACTTACCACAACACAATCTGTTGTTAATTAGTATTAGAATTCCTAGTTTGTTTAGGATAGGAAGACCATATATGTAATATTGGCGGTGAGATTTCCTATATATATGTATGCAGCTACCCTTTCTCTCATTCATCACAAAAACTCATTAATTAATCCTTTTTGTTCATCAGCCACTTGCAAAACCCTTTTCTTTTCCGACCCTTTTCATCCTTGTTTTCTTTGTTCAACCCACATTCCTGTTTACCATGGCTATAGTTTCCAAAAAAGTTTGTTGTTTCGTGAAGAAGATTGCTTGCAAAGATTACTCTATGCTGAAGAAAGATGATGACCACAACAAGAAGCCAATCCGAAAGGGGTTCTTCCTTGTGTATGTTGGTGAAGAGCATAAAAGATACATTATACCAGTTGCATGTTTATCATCGGTGCGGTTTGAGGCATTACTAAGTCAATATGAAGAAGAAATTCAATCCATGCACTCACTTACTTTGCCTTGTTCAACTATGATGTTCGAGACAATTCTCAATCTTGTTAAAGCTGAGAAGGGATTATAAATTCAAGAACGATGAAGACAAAGGTGATGATCAAGTCATGAAGTTTCATGCACGTGTTGTTCCAAAATTCTGGACACAAAGTGAAGGTAATCTTATTTCAGCCTTTTATGACTTGCCTCGTGTTGTTTCAAAGATTTGGAGGAGAAGCCGTGGAGAAAATAAAAGGAGAGAAAAAGAAAATAAAAAATTGAGAAAAAAGGAAAAAAAAAGAAAGAAAAAAAAGAAAGAGGGAGTTTGAGCAATCATGAGGCCCAAGCAACAATTTGCCCCCCCCCTTCTTTGGAGGACTTCATGATATGGCTTCTTCAAGACCCTACTTCGAAGTCTTCTTACAGTTTAGATTCAAAGAATTATTTCGTCAAAAATAACTTCTTGTAATGATGTACCATCTGATTTTATTAGTGAAGAACTTAACTTTTCCCGTGGTTTTTTTCCTTCTACATTGGAGTATTTTCCACGTAAAATCTTACTTGTTATTATTGTTTTATATTGTTGTTTTCTTGTGTTCTTGTTGATTATATACGTCGACCAATGCATATATATATCTATATGTGTGTGTGCATATATTCATGTAGACATATATGTCTGCATGTGACTTATGTATATAATCATGAAGGTTTAGCCGATTTTGGATTAGAATAAGATACGTTAACTACTTTCCAGGTAAATTTAAAACTTGGAACCAAGATCCAAAAACAAAACAGAAGCAATCTTGGGCAGAATTTATGGCAAAGAATATTATGTTCCATATTTTTCGTAATGTAATCGAATTAAAGATGCAATATTCCGCAAATAATCACACAAGTCTAATTTATTATGGTGAAGTCACTGGGTAAAGATTGACAAAGAAACTGCAAATTTTCCAGCACATATAAATAATACTTATCTTATTCTTCATCCATCTCAATCTAAAATAACTAAGCAAATTGATGAGATACAATCTGTGTCCATGATCCAACTGTCGCTCAATCACTACTGCCCCTTTCCTTACCCCAGGGGTCGTTCTCATCATTTAAGTTTATTACGAGTACCATAGAACAAAATACAACATAACAACAAAGTCCTGTAATTATATGACATGAAATAATAATATATCTCATCTTGTACGCTGCTTATAATTTAGCAGTCCGGAGCTGTTGCTTCAGCAGAGGCCTAATGTAGTCATGGTAACCCTCGGGTACTATTGTTTCATTTAGGGGATCCTTCCATGCTGCCTCGTAAAGTTTTGGATACACGTTGCCATCATAGCGGCCCAGAATTGAACCAAGGAAGTGATCGGTGTAGTTGAATGCATCAACAAGTGTGATCGCATTTGGACGAACCTACCACGAAATCAAAGTTTATAGATTCAGTCAGGATGATAAAGAGTCCCCTAATACAAATAAGACATGAAATTGGTTTTAAAAACAAACCTTGGAGTACAAGGCTCTGAGCTGCTCACTAGCAAGTGAAGCCTGTTTGGGGGTAATGCAGCTGGTGGCAAGGAAATGACCCTGATGTTTGTGAACTAGGAACAGAGAATAGATGTCGCAAAGCTCCTCTAACAGTTGCTTGAAACCATTCCCTGGAATATCTTGTTGCAATTTCTCAATAAACCTAAGACAAGAAGGAAAATAAAACACTCAGTTTTAACAATCGAGGAAAAAGAGAATGTTCAAACAAATAGCATGCATTTGAATCCACATGAATTCACCAGCATATAGGTAAAAGTCGAAAGCAAAACGAAATTCACTGCCACACTTGTCTATCTACACCAGTAACTATGACGTCCCTGTGCATGAAGTGAAGTTTCACTTAAGAATTGAAATATATAAATCTCTATCTTTTACATATTACATTTTAAGTGCAATCTAGGCCATTTTTTCATAACACTACAGTCTAGCAGGTTGGTAATTCCATGCAGTCACGACCCTACTCGCACCATCAGCTTATTATCATGATTTTCAGATATCTAAAAAACTTCCGAGACTGGCACTGGATTTGGTTAGTGGATGTCCAAGCAGAACGATATCATCAACGACAAAGTGTTTCGATGAATAAAACCATCGGTTTGCCCAAAAAAAATATTGGTCCATTTGTAGAGATCTACGCTACGTGTGTTTGCCGTAAAATATTTTAATTTTTTAATGTTTGGTAATATAGAAAAATTAGTCAACTAAAAAATATTTTTTAGTAAAAAATGGTGGTTACCTTTGCTCAATTTTTATGTGTTTGATAACATCTAAAAATTGATCAACTGAAAAATATTTTTCAATCAAATATTACAGTTAATATAAAATTTGAGAAAATATATTCATGTCATTTGGAAAAAGAAAATATTTTTCGAAACTCACTCACCCCTATCCCTTACCTCCCGCCCCTTTACCCTCTACCCCCCGCCCTACCTCATCCCAACCCACCCTCACGATTAACATATATATTACGTGTATATTTTTTTATAAAATCTAATGTCCAAAAATATTTTTCACTATACATTCAAACACTAGAAAATATTTTTTAGTATTCTATTTTCTAGATAAATATTTTATCTCACCAAGTTATTTTACGGCAAACAAACAGTGCCCAGGAAAATATTTTATTTTTCAAAAAAATATTTTCAAAAGAAAATATTTTCTACAACCAAGTTATTTTACGACAAACAAACGAAACCTAAGTAACTCAAAAAGGGCCTCTGATACATTTTTATTGGTAAATTATTAGGCATTCGATCACTACAAGAAAAATTATTTTCAGCGACGGTCTGTTGCCAATTCGTTGTCAAATTGGCGACAGAAATAAGACGAAAACTTTGACTCTAAGCATAGTGACAATTTGGAGATGACATGATAAGTCGTCTTCAAAAGTGTCCAATTGGCAACTACTTGGAAACGACATCCAAATCATCTCCAATTTGCAACTACTTGGGATGACATACATAAGTCATCTCTAATTGCAGACTACTTGGAGATGACATAGATAAGCCATCTCCATTTGGCGACTACTTGGAAACGACATAAATAAGTCGTCTCCAAATCGTCTTGACCTCTAAATATAACATATTCATAGCCTACAGAGTTGATAGCCAGTATTTCTGGGCCATCTTGACCTCTACATACAACATATTCAGCTTCAGCATTACATAAAACATTAAAGATAAGCAAGTTTCAAATTAAAAATAGAAGAGCTGAGTAAATAAAAACTCCAAAGGAGGTTCATGGCCAAGCGTAAAAATGTCCAAGTAACGGTGGAATAAATCTTCCATTATGGAAGAAAGTGACTTTCACTTCTTTTTCTTCAATTGAGTCAAAAAATAATATGTGATTTTTTTTCCAATTTTTTTCTATTTCCATATAATATCCATAAAAAATAAACTGAATACTTGTAATTCAACAAACCCTCTGTTTTCTTTGTTTTTTTCATAAACACTTTCTTTTATTTATTTTTGGATTAATCAAATAAAATTATAAAAAATTAATTTTGAACAAAAATTGTCTGGTCCAAAACACGTAACATAAAGTATTTAATGTAATGCAAAATATAAACAATTAGTTATTTAAAAAATATAAAAAATAAATTAATTTTGATAAAAGAATTTTATTATAAAATAAAATGTAAATCAAAAATTAACCTTCAATTCTATTGATAATTAATGATTACATCCGAATCTAACAAAATACATCATCACAAGTACATAATACCTAACAACGTACATCATCACAAGTACATAACGAGTGGACAAAATACATCATCACAAGTACATAATAATATCATCTAGTTTAAGAACTAAGTTAATAATATTCTTGACTTCCAAGATGATGTTCTGAACATAAATATTAGGGAAAAAACTTGGGTAAATAAATTTTGGACATTTGAAGTTGACGTCCTTGAGCTTCAGAAATATAACCGTCTTCTTTTGGTGGAACATTTAAATCAAGATGCGGTTTCACGACTTTGCTAAAATATTGATCAATTTTTTTTTGTTGTGTTGTCTTTATCTTTACTTTGACAAAGAGAATATGAATGGTGTTGTTCTTCTTTACTCATGGTTGGGTGCCTGCAAGTACCATGGTCTTTTATTATTTTTGGCCATTCATATCACCAAGTTATCCCTTTAAGGATGATGTAGAGATTGTGATGGTAAATTATAACGATAACAAAACTTTAAAGTTTAATAGACAAGAATCGATGAAAAAATGAGTATTGTTTTATTTTACGATAAACAAACGAAACCTAAGTAACTCAAAAGGGGCCTCTGATACATTTTTATTGGTAAATTATTGGGCATCCAATCACTACAAGAAAAATTATTTGCAGCGACGGTCTGTTGCCAATTCTTTGTCAAATTGGCAACAGAAATAAGACGAAAACTTTGACTCTAAGCATAGTGACAATTTGGAGATGACATGATAAGTCGTCTTCAAAAGTCTCCAGTTGGCAACTACTTAGAGATGACATCCAAATCATCTCCAATTGGCAACTACTTGGAGACGACATACATAAGTCGTCTCCAAATCGTCTCTAATTACAGACTACTTGGAGATGACATAGATAAGCCGTCTCCATTTGGCAACTACTTGGAGACAACATAAATAAGTCATCTCCTAATCGTCTTGACCTCTAAATATAACATATTCATCGCCTATTGAGTTGATAGCCAGTATTTCTGGGCCATCTTGACCTCTAGATACAACATATTCAGCTTCAACATTACATAAAACATTAAAGATAAGAAAGTTTCAAATTAAAAATAGAAGAGTTAAGTAAATAAAAACTCCGAAGGAGGTTCATGGCCAAGCGTAAAGATGTCCGAGTAACGATGGAATAAATCTTCCATTATGGAAGAAAGTGGTGTCACTTCTTTTTCTTCAATTGAGTCAAAAAATAATATGTGATTTTTTTTTCAATTTTTTTCTATTTCCATATAATATCCATAAAAAAGAAACTGAATGCTTGTAATTCAACAAACCCTCTGTTTTCTTTGTTTTTTTCATAAACACTTATTTTTATTTATTTTTGGATTAATCAAATAAAATTATAAAAAATTAATTTTGAACAAAAGTTGTCTGGTCCAAAACACGTAACATAAAGTATTTAATGTAATGCAAAATATAAACAATTAGTTATTTAAAAAAAATAAAAAATTAATTAATTTTGATAAAAGCATTTTATTATAAAATAAAACGTAAATCAAACATTAACTTTCAATTCTATTGATAATTAATGATTACATCTGAATCTAACAAAATACATCATCACAAGTACATAATACCTAACAACGTACATCATCACAAGTACATAAGGAGTGGACAAAATACATCATCACAAGTACATAATAATATCATCTAGTTTAAGAACTAAGTTAATAATATTCTTGACTTCCAAGATGATGTTCTGAACATAAATATTAGGGAAAAACTTGGGTAAATAAATCTTTGACATTTGGGAAACAACAAGTTGACGTCCTTGAGCTTCAGAAATATAACCGTCTTCTTTTGGTGGAACATTTAAATCAAGCTGCGGTTTCACGACTTTACTAAAATATTGATCAGTTTTTTTTGTTGTGTTGTCTTCATCTTTACTTTGACAAAGAGAATGTAAATGGTGTTGTTCTTCTTTACTCATGGTTGGGTGCATGCAAGTACCATGGTATTTTATTATTTTTGGCCATTCATATCACCAAGTTATCCCTTTAAGGATGATGTAGAGATTGTGATGGTAAATTATAAGGATAACAAAACTTTAAAGTTTAATAGACAAGGATCGATGAAAGAATGAGTATTGTTTTTTGTGGACTATATTTTCCTTGGCAATAATTCCAAAGTTTAATTTATTAGCTAGGCATAAATTGACAATCAATTTCGAGTAAGTTGCATATTATTTCACATTCCGAAATTGATTGTGAATACTGAGGCATATGAAGCATTTTGAGGATTAATCTTAAAGATTTTCCATAATGTCTTGCGATATATATATATGCTCTCATATTTTGTCAACATAATATAGTAGTGTTCTTGTAGGCGCATCCATGGAGTTTATTACTAGTTCCATTTGTTTTGTGAAAGTATCAAGCAATCATTATCGATCTAACAGTATACAGGTCCTTCGTAAATGAATCGTGAACTCTGAAGCTAAAGTAGTGGCTAGCTAGCTTGCTTTTGGCCTCAGGCCAATAGATAAGATATGCGTATTCTACATTAATAGAGACACCATACTCATATATTATATAAGGTGAATAGTCTTGAGTCCCCTATTATCAAACGAAATTAGTTATAATTTTTTTTGCTCCAAAACCTATAGTCGAACTTTCCTGTGGTTCACCCGTTGATCCACACCGCCCCCTTCATCAAATTTTCGGTCATTTTTGACAAAAAATGTGACAATAGCGTGTAAAATGTAATTTTTAATGATTTTTAACGTATTTAATAATAAACTACAAACAACTTTTATCTTTGTTTCAAATTCAACGATGAAAGCTGTTGGTATTTTTTTTTTTTAATTATTACTATTATTTATTGTCAAGTTGGTTAAAAACTAATAAAAATTACATTTTATTCGCGCATGGTACACATCCCATCAGTTTTGATGAAAAATTTGATGAAGGGGGTGGTGTGCATCAACGGGTGGACCACAGAGTGGTCTGATTATAGTTTTTGAAACACAAAAGAATCGTAACTAGTTTCGGTTAACCACAGGGAGTCTGGAGCTATTCTACCTATTATATAAACTGATGCTTAACAAGTCTTCCATCATTGGGGATAAAAAGACACTCTACTATGGTTTATCTCAATTTCAAGATTATTTAATCAAGATCAAGACTGCCTACCATGCATGTCACAAATTGATTAATTAGTCACGATTATCAGATCTGACTCTCTTTCTCTAGATTGGATGTTCAACATCCCCCAAGAGCAATTGATAGTATACACAAAAACTGTAATGGGACTTTTTCAATCATACAAATAATTATGTTGTAACGTCGCAAATAAGGGTATAGTTACGAGAAAATTTGCAGTTTCTCTATCAATCTCTCCCTTGTGACAACACCGTAAAAGAGATTTATTTGATTGACTTCTCAAGACTTGAATAGAAAAATTAGTAATTTAGTAATAATTATAAACCGCTAATGTACCTTTGTTCTGGTAGTTACATTATCTTGGTTCAAAGTTTTTGCAATTTAATAAGTTGTAAAGAGTCAGAATTTCCATCTTATTCTAATACAAAATAGGCACACCTTCTGCCAACTATCTGATCACGAATGAAATAGAATCCGACATGATTATATGCACAAGACAGATGCATACAGATATATATGTCTACATGAATATATGCATGTATATACGTGTGTCGATGCATGTAATCAACAAATTAAAACACGATAAAACAATAATAACAAATAAGATTTTACGTGAAAAAACCCTCCAATGCGGAGGGAAAAAAACCACGGGAAAAGTTGAGTTCTTCACTAATAAAACCAAATGGTACAATGTTACAAGAAGTTATCTTTGACATAATAATTCTTTAAATCTAAACCACAATAAGCCTTCAAACTAGTTTCTTGAAGAAGCCATATCATGAAGCAATTTCCTCCAAAGAAGGTGGCGGCCAAATTGTTGCTCATAGTTGCTCAAACTCCATCTTTTTTTTTCTCTTATCTTGTCTCCTTTTTTTTCTTTTTTCTTTTATTTGCCTCCTGTTTTCTTTCTTTTCTTTTTCTCTCTTTTTTTTTTCTTCCTCCACATCTTGAAACAACACGAGCCAAGTCAGAAAGGCCGAAAGAAAAGTACCTTCACTTTCGTGTACATAATTTTGGAACAACACGTGCACGATGAAACTTCATGACTTGATCATCACCTTTGTCTTCATAGTATTTGAATTTATAACCCTTTCTCAGCTTTAAAAAGATTGAGAATTGTCTCAAACATGATAGTTGAACAAGGCAAAGTAAGTGATTGCATAGATTGAATCTCTTCTTCGTATTGAGTGAGTAATGCCTCAAACCGCACCGATGACAAATATGCAACTGGTATAACGTATGTTTTATGCAGTTCACCAACATACACAGGGAAGAACCCCTTTCGGATTGGCTTATTCTTGTGGTCATCATCTTTCTTCAGCATGGAGTAATCTTTGCGAGCAATCTTCTTCACAAAACAAGAAATTTTCTTGGAAATTACAATATCCATGTTAAATGTTGAGATTTGGGAATGTGGGTTGAATAAAGAAAAGAAGGATCAAAAGGGTGGTGTTGTATGCTATGAAACGGAAAAGAAAAGGGTTTTGCAAAAAGGGTGGCTGATGAACAAAAAGATTAATGAGTTTTTGTGATGCATGAATGAGAGAAAGGGTAGTTGCATATATAAAGGAAATCCCACCGCCAATAAATAGTCTTCCTATCCTAAACAAACTAGGAAGAGAGGAATCCTAATACTAATTAACAACATATTGAATTAATCTTGAAGAGACGCATGCATTGATTTCAACTAGTCTTCTAATTAATTCTAAAGATACTAACCTAGACCTAAAACCTCGTTTTCTCATTGGATTTAAAAATTTTAACCTATATCTAGACCTGATAGCAAATCTTCACCAACAATAATTGTGATGCCACATATTACATATATTTAGCTTAGGAGAGAGATTGCTTTTCTTTAAGCTTTTGCATAGTCTATCAATTTAACGTGAATAATCAATTTTCTTTATCATCTAAGTTTCATATATATATATTCGATCATAAAACAGATCAAGAATACACACTGTTACTACTATGGACTTGTAGCAAATAAACTCTTGTAGTGAAATAGAAACACACACAAAATAAATTATTTGGAGGCAACAAAGGAGAAGATATAAGGCAATGGAGAAGCTTTAACTTAAGATCAAGCTCAAAATTTAGTTGATAATGAGTGTTTTGCTCTGCGATATTTTGTGGCCATTATTTTAAGGACAACGTCCGGTCAGAGAAACTTGACAATGTTTATACTTGTGGTATACATGTGATCCACAGTAAGGGTATAAATGTGATCTACAGTAAGGAAATGAATAACTGAGGTTCAAGAGTTGGGTAGAATAGTCGAACATCAACCTGTTATATTTAAAAGTTATGAATTTGAACTATGACTTTAACCTTGTAAAGTAAAAAAAAGAAAGAGAAGTTGAAGAATCTGAGTCCATTGAAGTGACTCAAATTTTCCTTTCAATGAAAATATGTTTCAAAGTAATATTGTTTTTATGTATGCTACGATATATTTTCTATTTGTGCTTCCAGAAATTAGCTTAATATTTAATAGGTGTACGTGGAAAAATAAAGTATTATCTACTATGAAAATTAGTTCAAATCCATTGCAATATAGACAAAATAGACAAAAATTGCAAAAAGAGAAGAAAGAAAATTTACAAGAGAATATCTTTAATTTAGGCATATGCCTAAACAATATTTGATGAAGAGGACTCATATGAATTAATAATTTCAAAGCATGGAAGGCATCGCATAGAGTTACTTTTTGATATGATTAGAACAATTAAATATGGGGATCAAATAACTGAATCATGCATACTTGATTTCCTTGGTAACTTTATAACATTAGGTTAGAATTAATCCAAATCTGCGAAATTGTTGCAATGCGCCCTTACATCTTATGTTTCACGTGTGATGCCAAAAGATTGGCACGGTGCATATAATTTTTCAGCCTGAGGCCTGAGGAAAAAATTTGTTATGTAGTGCATAATTGAGTTACATGAGCATAGAGCTGTGGATTGAGACAACTCATTTTCTGGCCAGTAAATGTGAAAAGCAGAAAATATAAATGAACTTTAATGAAGAATAACATATACGGAAATATTGAACAAAATAACAATGATGGTTACTTAAGATAACGATGCGAAATAATATATATATATATATATATATATATATATATAGGAGGAGGCTGTGTCAAATATAACGTCCATAAATTTGGAAATGAACAAATTAAACAGTAATATTAATGTTTACTTTGAACAACAATGTGGAATATATAATTGGGGGGGGGTGTGTCAAATATAACGAAAGGGCGGTGTTTTTCCTCTTTGCAATATTCCATAAAATTGTTGATTTCCTTTCCCCAATGGCAATTTGATAGATGAAACTTGAGGAGATTTTATTAATAACAATAACAAAAAATAAACTACATTAATTAATCAAAATATTAATTGCATTCACACACATGCATATTGTAGTATCTTAACAAATCTCGTATCTTAATATTAATTCTCAAAATTGCAATTAACAAGTTCGACAACGTAACACAAATTATCTGAAAAATTAAGGTGGCAATAACAAACATAGCTAAATCACGAGTGAATAAAATCAAGTGGTAAATCACAATATTATATATATACTAGTCTAAATATATTGAACCTTAATTATAATTAATTAAGAAGTGATTTTTTTTTATTTTTTTTTTCCAATTTCATCGCCTTGGCACATAAACTCGAGCCCACAAATGCTTTCCTTTGACGGAGAACTTGGCCTTGGATTGTCCATTGAGAATGAAAGGGATAATGGAATAGGACTTGAATATTGCTCGTCCATACAATGGTGGACGCCCTCCGCCTGCTTGCTCTACAACCATATCTTGTACCACATCACCCTAATTCCTGAAAATCTCCAAACTTTCATCAACTTACATACAGAGTGTATGTTTGATGTGTGACCACATTTTGTTTGTGTTTGTTTTTTGTTTGCCGGGCCGAAGGTATGTAACGACTTGGGATTTTAGGAGTAGAGTTAACAACAAATTTAAAAGAACATAATAGAATTATATTGAAATGCAAAGCTTAAAGAAATTACAAAAAAGATACAAATAGAAGATAGTTGTTTTTGCTTAGTTTTGCTTTGTTACTATCCACAAGGATATATAGTGCTCTTCATGTCATATGCTCAATGTCTAACAGATTCTAACTAACAGGGCACGTGTGTGCTCTTTCTCACAACTGGGCTATGATGATCAACAACTGTATTGGTCTCCGTAATTTGGGTTGGGCCGTTATTATTAGTAGAGCAACCCACCACTATCGAGTTCATAAAATTACCTCCCCCTTTTGAGAGAACCTTGTTCTCAAGGATCAAATTGAAAACATGCAGATTATCCCCGAAAAGTTTAACTTGAGCTGTTGTTATATCATCCCGAACTCCAACGAATGCTTCGAATGTGGCCTTGTATCCAAAAAGTGCATCTTTATAGGTCTCATAGGGGTCAATAGTAATATCCAACTTAGAATCCAACTCCATCCAAAACAAACTTGGTTGACGAACATGGTTTATGCGCCGCTAATGTAGCAGCTTGTCGAGCATTTGACAAACTCACACCATCCATTTCAAATAGGATTTGTCCCGTGGACACACGAGCAACCCAACCCGTAAGATTTCCTTTTCCTCTTCCCATTCTTACTTCTGTAGGTTTTCCGGTAATAGAGAGATCTGCGAGAACTCTTACCCAGCAATATCAGAGTCATAGTAATTAGTTGGAAGGAAGGCATCTGCCTTGTTATGAAGAAGCCATGTTAACCAATCTCTTAAAGATAGATTGTTGTTCCAAAGCTGCAATTGAAAAATGTTATCCATGCTTCTTGTAGCTTTAATAATTAACTCCATTGCCTCCATGTCTTGTGTTACGTCAACAAATGATAATGGGCATTTGTTGTGTCTGCCTTGTGTTCCTTGCAAATGATAATGGGCATTTGTTGTTTGAGCACCTTGTGTTCTTTGCAAATTACACTCCCGTCCACAAGGACCAACCAACAACATGAGACCACCAAAATTGCGTTTTACACCAGCCTCTGGTCGCATGTTTGATAGTTGAGCATATAGTGTTAGAACTGCCGGTATTTGAATGAAGACACCAGCAAAAATGTATTTTTCAAACATGGTCACGACCATCTTTTTGGTATTTTTGGATGGATTCAGAGGGGGGACAGTGAGTAGTATTTTACACTCTGTTGGATTTATCTTCATTTCACTATAAAATGCGTGGTGCCACACATGGCCCATATCGTCCTAGTTTTGGACTATGCCATTGTTGACTGGACAAGAAATATCCAACTCGTGCCGCCATTGTAGACAAGCATCACCAACAATAATATCTTTGAGCTCCTGTTCCATGAGAGACACTTCATAGATATCCGACTTAGCAGAACTCCTCTTCGCCTGCAACTGCTCAAGTGTCTTAGAAAGAGAAGGAAAGATCCACAAGAAAAAAAATGCATCCATTTTGTTGTTCCTTCTGGACAATTGTAGCCCTTAACTTAGTTGGCATATCATTCTTCCCATTTTTGTCCGCAAACAGATTACATATCATAATCAAATAAGTATCAGTTGTCCCCAAGATTTCACCAACTTGTTCAAAAACTTTTTCTTCTTTCTCATTGTCCTCTCGAAGCCTTTCCCCTTCCTCAGCATTAATAGTATCATCTTCCATAAAACGTTTGGCTTCCTTGAAGAACTCCCCTGCAAACAGGACTTCCTGTAGTTCAAGTTTGTATGCGCGACGCTGCTTGATTGTTGATGCATCAGAAACTTCACTTGAGGCCTCAAAATGAGACTCGAATGTTTCAATAGGCTCTTCTCCCTTTCCATTTTCCATAGGCATTTCTCCAGATTCATAACTGTTATCGGTCATCTCCAATTTCTTAGTAGAATGCAGATCTGGAATTCTCAATTGTTTATTCATCCAGTCTCCCATTGAGTTCAGAATAGCCACTAAACACCTCATAGCTTCAAGCTTCATGGTTGCCTCTTGAGGCAGCAACAGTGAAGTTGCAGCACCAGGCGGCACACCTTGAGCAGTTTTAAGTTGTCCGTTGACCATTCTCTCAATTATGTTTGAAGACTTGACGTCCCAATCATAGTTAAGGAATATGTCCACCAACATCTGGGAATCAATGCAGAGCTTCTCAAGAAAGTGAAACACATTCATCTTCTGCTGAAAATTTGGTTGAGCAACATTCTCCAATACTCTAAGGACAATCATAGGTAAAAATACTCCAATCTCTGCCTGCAGTCCAGCTCTAAATCTCGACACTAGTGCCTTTGACAACCTCAACTTTTGCACTGACTGCTCCTCCAACCAAATGCAAGTCATCTCAATAACCTTCTCATTCCAATACACACTCCACGAAATCCACCACGGAAGATTTACTAGCTCATGAAACAGATCGTTCGCAACAACAAAACCTCCACACTTGACATACCCACAATAATGTGCGAACCACGTCACCGAACTTCTCTCAGGCATTTCATCAAACACCTCCCTCATACACCCCAAGTTCCCCACCATGCCATAAAATTCAAGCAACCCAGTCAACAACATCACATCAAATTCGAAACCCATCTGTCGTAACACATTTTGCATTGCAAAGTCACCAGTTACACAAGCCACGCTTAAGTCAGACACGAACCTTAGCATCCAGCTCTGTTCTTCTTCCTTTAGTTGATGGCTTTTGACTTTTATCGCTTCAGATGTATCACCTTGAGTAGCTGAAGGTCTTGCCACCTCATCCAACAAAATTGTCTCAGAACAAGTCGATGTCATCCTATCATTTGCTTTGGAAATATCAGAATCTACATTATTGATGGCCGACGTCGGAGCATTTTCATGAATCCCATATCTATTTGTGTTTGATTGGATAACATCTTTTCAACTTCAGTGGAAGCTTCAATTTTGTTAGCTTTGAACATCTATCTGAATCTCTGCATCTTTATGTATTTCTGCATCCAATATCATTTGCACGTGTTGGTACTGTTGAGCATACGACAGCGTGTCGGGATGGGAATAATCTAGAAATTGGGGCTGTGAGGAGACCAGAGGATAATATTGTTCATGCACCAACTAGAATTATATCATATTTAGATTCCCGTTGATCTAAATCACATCTCATGAAAACTGTTTATTACTTCACCATCATTAATTTTTCTCTTAATGTTATAACATTATAAAATCAAACAATAACGTTATAAAATCAAACAATATGGACCATAATGGGCAGTAATGCACATAAGCTACGATATATATCCATATGGACTAATTATCCAAGGTATCTTCTTTTTTTTTTCTCAAATCATGTGCATATATATGCATGCAATGCATTCACGAGAAGAAATTAATTGAGAAAGAATTAATTATATATATACTTACGTGGTGAAGAAGTCTATTATTTCTTGGCGCGTAAGAGAAAAGCCCCTGGAAAACGTCAAGAACATAGTACGTTTATCATCACTTAGTCCAGGAACAAACACAGTTGCATTAGGATTTAAGGTTGATGATCGCCTTTGGATTTGGAAATGGACCTCCTCATGATGACTATGATCATCAAATGATGTCGTCGTCTCACCCGCTGCCCTAAAACGAGCACCGTCATGTGGTGGTGGTCTAACCACCAAAGGCCTTAAACTTGTCTCGTCAACTTCAATGGCTGCATTTTCACCAAAAATTTTGTTGCATACTGTCTCCATGACATGCAGGAATCGCCTATAGATGAAGTCGCGGTTGTCATAAAAGAATCTTTGGTTTATAGGCTCGTCGAGGATGGTAGCAACTAGTGCAGTATCATATATTTATGGCGACGACGACTCATCAAGTACATTTGGCTTTGGTTGTATGCACTCTAAACAAGACAATGTCTCTTGAAATATAGCTTCAATGGCTAAGTCATCAAATGAATGGAAAATTCGAGTGAGATCATGGTAGCCAATTTCTTCTAGCAGGAGCCAAAAAGCCATGGCCATCTTCACAAGTTGAGGGTTCTTACTCAGTGATTTAACCATGCGGTTGAATAAAGCTCTTTCTAATGTGTAAAACAACAAAAGATCAACTACGTTTCCTACTACCCCTGCCATGTCTTTGTCTCTGTCTTTTGAGACTTGAGAGAGACGATGAGTTTCTGCTGTGAATAAAATGATCAAGTAGTACCATTATGGGAAATTGCGTTTCTGCATTTATGAAGCGTTGAGATTTGTGTTTGTGACTTTTGGGGCTTATACAACGAACCAACTTCGATAACATGACGCTCTACACAAAAATTTATTTACCTGACCCCTAAAATTGTAATATATAGTTGGTAAAAGATTTTGATGCTTTTAATTAACAATAATTAAGCGCTCCTTTTAAGCATTTTTTTTTTTGCTCATTATGGCCGAAAAAAAAATATAAAAAGAATCATGCTTTCATTATTCTTCAAGAAATAGAAATATAATAAGGTATGTTTTGTTCAATTTAACATCCCATTGAATAGTTAAAATTGCTAATGTGATCCAAATGTTGGGTAGAATAATCAGGTGGTAACATGTTGTATGTAATAAGAAATTTTAAGTTGGAACCATGGTTTGGATCTCTATTGGAGCAAAGAAAAAAAAAATCAATAGTGCACTAATTTTCTAGTGGCAAGACTTTATCGTATGCCATTGGAATTTTAAATTTTTAAAGAGCGTGTTGTATCACTATAACTCGGGAAGTAGTTGAAATTATAGAAAAGCTTGCAAACTAATCTAGCAAAGCAAAGTTGAGATTAATTCTATGTTAGACAAAGCTTTCAGTGTTTGCAGCTAATTTATCTCTCTTCATAGTTCTTAATGTAAAGAAGTTTCGAAAATCTTGAAGAGATAAACAAGAATGACAGAACTTGGGAGATGTTAAATTGAATAAAACATATATATCTTGATAATTTGTGGCGTGATCCTTCAGATTTACATATCCTTTTCGTCAATGAAGAATTTACTACATACAAGTCCATAGTGGTAACATTGTATGCTAGGTTGGTTTCATTAATATCTAAACTAAGAAGACAAAGAAAATTGATTAATGCAGGTTAAAATGACAGAGACTATGCAAAAGCTCAATGGAAATAATGATCTGATATATATATATACATTTATGGTCTCACGATTATTCTTGATGAAGAATGAAGTGCCATGTAGTTTAGGTCTACGTAAAAATATTTAAAACTAATAACAAGAAAACTAGTTTTTAGGTGTAGTGGTATGTCTCTTGCTATAAGTACGAGATATCGTGACATCAATTCTCGTGAGTGATATCATTTGATATATACATATTGTACGACTTAGACCTCCCTTGAATTAAAAATTAAAATAAAAAAAAAACTTTAAAACTAGTAAGAAGATTAGATAATATTAATTCGTTTCTTGAGAAACTAATTCATAGTTCAATGCTTCATTAGATTTTTCTCAAGGCACCGACTATTTGTGATAATTGTGTCCACAATTATAGAAATAAAATTTTCTATTCATAATTTGTTTTAAGGTGGGAAATTCTGCCACAATTTTTTTTTATATTTTATTTTATTTTATAATCGGCCTCATAGCCATCTTTATTGGCACTAATAAAAACAATATAATAGTATCTTTTTCTAATAAAAACTAATAATTATAAGATGCAAAAATAGGATAAATTAAGGTGGTGAAAATTGATAATGTTAGTACTGACCTAGTGGAATTATACTTACCACAACACAATCTGTTGTTAATTAGTATTAGAATTCCTAGTTTGTTTAGGATAGAAAGACCATATATATAATATTGGCGGTGAGATTTCCTATATATATGTATGCAGCTACCCTTTCTCTCATTCATCACAAAAACTCATTAATTAATCCTTTTTGTTCATCAGCCACTTGCAAAACCCTTTTCTTTTCCGACCCTTTTCATCCTTGTTTTCTTTGTTCAACCCACATTCCCGTTTACCATGGCTATAGTTTCCAAAAAAGTTTGTTGTTTCGTGAAGAAGATTGCTTGCAAAGATTACTCTATGCTGAAGAAAGATGATGACCACAAGAAGAAGCCAATCCGAAAGGGGTTCTTCCCTGTGTATGTTGGTGAAGAGCATAAAAGATACATTATACCAGTTGTATTTTTATCATCAGTGCGGTTTGAGGCATTACTAAGTCAATCTGAACAAGAAATTCAATCCATGCACTCAGTTACTTTGCCTTGTTCAACTATGATGTTCGAGACAATTCTCAATCTTGTTAAAGCTGAGAAGGGATTGTAAATTCAAGAACGATGAAGACAAAGGTGATGATCAAGTCATGAAGTTTCATGCACGTGTTGTTCCAAAATTCTGCATACAAAGTGAAGGTAATCTTATTTCGGCCTTTTATGACTTGCCTCGTGTTGTTTCAAAGATTTGGAGGAGAAGCGGTGGAGAAAATAAAAGGAGAGAAAAAGAAAATAAAAAAATGAGAAAAAAGGAAAAAAAAAAAAAAAGAAAAGAAAGAGGGAGTTTGAGCAATCATGAGGCACAAGCAACAATTTGGCCGCCTCCTTCTTTGGAGGAATTCATGATATGGCTTCTTCAAGAAACTACTACGAAGTCTTCTTACAGTTTAGATTCAAAGAATTATTTCATCAAAAATAACTTCTTGTAATGATATACCATCTGATTTTATTAGTGAATAACTCAACTTTTTCCGTGATTTTTTTCTCTCTACATTGGAGGATTTTTCACATAAAATCTTACTTGTTATTATTATTTTATATTGTTATTTTCTTGTGTTCTTGTTGATTATATACGTCGACCAATGCATATATATATCTATATGTGTGTGTGCATATATTCATGTAGACATATATGTCTGCATGTGACTTATGTATATAATCATGAAAGGTTTAGCCGATTTTGGATTAGAATAAGATACGTTAACTACTTTCCAGGTAAATTTAAAACTTGGAACCAAGATCCAAAAACAAAACAGAAGCAATCTTGGGCAGAATTTATGGCAAAGAATATTATGTTCCATATTTTTCGTAATGTAATCGAATTAAAGATGCAATATTCCGCAAGTAATCACACAAGTCTAATTTATTATGGTGAAGTCACTGGGTAAAGATTGACAAAGAAACTGCAAATTTTCCAGCACATATAAATAATACTGATCTTATTCTTCATCCATCTCAATCTAAAATAACTAAGCAAATTGATGAGATACAATCTGTGTCCATGATCCAACTGTTGCCCAATCACTACTGCCCCTTTCCTTACCCCAGGGGTCGTTCTCATGGTTTAAGTTTATTACGAGTACCAATAGAACAAAATACAACATAACAACAAAGTCCTGTAATTATATGACATGAAATAATAATATATCTCATCTTGTACGCTGCTTATAATTTAGCAGTCCGGAGCTGTTGCTTCAGCAGAGGCCTAATGTAGTCATGGTAACCCTCGGGTACTATTGTTTCATTTAGGGGATCCTTCCATGCTGCCTCGTAAAGTTTTGGATACACGTTGCCATCATAGCGGCCCAGAATTGAACCAAGGAAGTGATCGGTGTAGTTGAATGCATCAACAAGTGTGATCGCATTTGGACGAACCTACCACGAAATCATAGTTTATAGATTCAGTCAGGATGATAAAGAGTCCCCTAATACAAATAAGACATGAAATTGGTTTTAAAAACAAACCTTGGAGTACAAGGCTCTGAGCTGCTCACTAGCAAGTGAAGCCTGTTTGGGGGTAATGCAGCTGGTGGCAAGGAAATCACCCTGATGTTTGTGAACTAGGAACAGAGAATAGATGCCGCAAAGCGCCTCTAACTGTTGCTTGACCCCATTCCCTGGAATATCTTGTTGCAATTTCTCAATAAACCTAAGACAAGAAGGAAAATAAAACACTCAGTTTTAACAATCGAGGAAAAAGAGAATGTTCAAGCAAATAGCATGCATTTGAATCCACATGAATTCACCAGCATATAGGTAAAAGTCGAAAGAAAAACGAAATTCACTGCCACACTTGTCTATCTACACCAGTAACTATGACACCCCTGTGCATGAAGTGAAGTTTCACTTAAGAATTGAAATATATAAATCTCTATATTTACATATTACATTTTAAGTGCAATCTAGGCCACTTTTTCATAACAATACAGTCTAGCAGGTTGGTAATTCCATGCAGTCACGACCCTACTCGCACCATCAGCTTATTATCATGATTTTCAGATATCCAAAAAACTTCCGAGACTGGCACTGGATTTGGTTAGTGGATGTCCAAGCAGAACGATATCATCAACGACAAAGTGTTTCGATGAATAAAACTGAAGAAATTCATAGGAGAGAGAGAGAGATATTTTCTGTAACTGAATCATTTTTCATTATTATTAAACTGCTTACAAATGCTGCTATTTATAGCTGTTTCGACAGTAACAGCTCTGCCTTTTACATACTCTGCACGTGCTACTAATTCTGCACATGCTCAATGCTAGCTAGATACAGCTGGCATCCACTAACTCCTAGTTAGATCAGGTCTGAGTTAATATCTCAGAACTGAGTTAGTTAGTCTAAACTAAATCCTATCTCTATTTCAGTACAAGGGAATACATCTGAAATATTACATTAGCTGTACTAATATTAAAGAGCTGAACTTCTATACATTATCACCCCCTCTCAAGCTGTGCTGGGTAGTGGCCAGTGGCGGCTTGCTAAGTAGATAGGAGAACTGCTTTAGAGGTAGTGATTTAGTAAACATATCAGCTGTCTGTTCTGTGGTAGAGATGTAGGAGACTTGTAGTTGATTTGCAGCCACCTGTTCCCTCACAAAGTGGAAATCTATTTCCACATGTTTAGTCCTTGCATGGTAGACTGGATTAGCAGCTAGTGCTAGGGCAGAGTTGCTGTCACAGTGAAGCACAGGTGTCTGAACTGGAATATGCAGGTCTGCCAGAACATATGTCAGCCATTTTAGTTCAGCTGCTGAGTGTGCAAGAGCTCTGTACTCTGCTTCTGTGGAATATCTGGCCACAGTAGCTTGCTTCTTTGAGCCCCAGGATATAGCATTAGGTCCTAGGAAGATGATATACCCTGTTGTTGATTTTCTAGTGTGAGGATCACTAGCCCAATCACTGTGAAAACCCATGAAGGTGCAGTGGACCAGGTTGAAAAATGAGGTCCCTGTTGACTGTTCCTTTGACAAATCTGAGAGCACTTTTGAGAGCTTTGTAGTCTGCATTAGTAGGGTTATGCATTTGTTGACACAGAGTGTTGACAGCATATTGCAGTTCAGGTCTAGTTATTGTTAGGTACTGAAGAGCACCCACTAGGCTTCTGAACTGAGTGGCATTGGCATAGGGTGTATCTGCATCTGGTGGTTCTTTAGTGTGTTTTGAGTATGTGGGAGTTTCAGCTGGTTTGCAGTCTTGAAGGCCTGCTTTGTGAAGAATGTCTAGGGCATATTTGAACTGATGGAGGAGTAGTGTGCCATTGGTGGGAAGAACCTCAATCCTTAAGAAATAAGACAGGGATCCCAGATCTTTCATGGCAAAATGAGTATGCATTTGAGTAATTAGTTGGGCTATGGAAGTGGATGAGGTGCCTGTGAGGATAATATCATCCACATAGACCAAAAGGATTGTCATGTGAGTGGGAGTTTTATGCACAAATAAGGAGGTATCAGCTTTACTGCAAGTGAATCCAAAGGATAGGAGAAAAGAATGCAGTCTGTTGTACCAAGCCCTTGGGGCTTGTTTCGGGCCATATAAGGACTTAGTCAATCTGCACACAGTTTGAGGGTTAGAAACATCCTGAAATCCCTGAGGTTGTGTCATATAAATCTCTTCTTCCAAATGCCCATGTAGGAAGGCATTTGAGACATCTAATTGGTGGAGAGGCCAGTTGTGATGTAGTGCTAGAGAGAGGACAATTCTTATGGTTTGTGGTTTGACTACAGGGATAAAAGTTTCAGTGTAGTCAATGCCATGTTCTTGGTGATAGCCTTTGGCTACCAATCTGGCCTTGTACCTTGCTATAGTACCATTTGAGTGTTTTTTGATTTTGTACACCCATTTGCAACCAAAGGGTTTTCTATTTGGTGGTAAAGGAACAAGGGTTCAAGTGTGTTGAGTTTGTAAAGCTTGGAATTCCTCTTCCATGGCTTTCTGCCAGGCTGCATAGTTGCAGGCTTCTTTATAAGAATTTGGTTCAGTTGATGGTGGGGTAGTGATGAGATGATGAAGCTGATATTTGGGAAGTGGTAAGTAGCCTGTTTTATTTCTGGTGAGCATTGGGTGTAGTGAACTTGGGGCTAGTTGATTGAAATTTTGTGGCTGTTGAGAGTTGGAAGATTCTGTTTCTGCACTCTGTATGGGACTGTGCAGTCTCTGTGGCTGCTGAGAGTTGGAAGACTCTGCAAACAGAGGTGTGTTATCATGACTGAGTGGTTCAGACATTTGGGGTGATAGGTTAGAATCAGAACTGCTAGGACTGTGAGTAGATGTTGAAGGCTGAGACAGACTACTAGTAGAAGATGCTGTGATTGTCTGAGTGGATTGTGGAGGGAGAGACTGAAAAATTGGTGTCACTGGTTGGTCTATAGAGGATTCAGATGATGTAGATGTCAATGTGTTTGGAGCTGTAGGAGCAGATGAGAAAGGGAACTGATTTTCAATGAATCTAACATGTCTAGATATGTGGATTTTGTGAGTGTCTAAGGAGAGACATCTATACCCTTTGGTGTGAGGGAAATATCCTAAAAACACACAAGGCTGAGACCTATTTTCAAGTTTATGTTTAGTATAGGGCCTCAACCATGGATAACAGAGACAACCAAAAACTTTGAGCGTTGAGTAGTCAGGAGTAGTGTGATAAAGGATCTCAAAAGGAGATTTATTTTGGAGGATAGGGGTAGGTAATCTGTTAATGAGATAATTGGCTGTAGCAATGGCTTCAAGCCAGTATTGGGTAGGTAAATGAGAGTGATTGAGCAATGTTAAAGCAGTTTCTACTATGTGCAAGTGTTTTCTTTCTGCTTTTCCGTTCTGCTCAGGTGTATGTGGGCATGAGGTCTAATGAATGGTTCCTAAATTTTGTAAATAGGTGCTGAATTTATGGTTTACATATTCCTGGCCATTGTCTGTTCTAATTGTCTTAATTGTAGTGTTTTATTGAGTTTTGATTAAGGCAGTAAATTGAAGAAAGGCAGAGTAGGCATCAGATTTGTATCTAAGAGGGTAGAGCCAGCAATATCTGGAAAAATCATCCAAAAACACTATGTAGTATCTAAAATTCATACAGGAAGGTACTGGGGCTGGACCCCAAACATCTGAATGTATTAATTGAAAAGGAAAATGTGTTTTAGTAGTAGACAGAGAGAAAGGCAACTTATGAGATTTAACTACTGAACAAGCAGTACAATGCAAAGTGTGATCAGGCAATTTTACATTCAGATGTGAAGATAACAGCGTTGCAGTAGGTTTAGCTAGATGGCCTAATCTCAAGTGCCATTGATAGGAAGTAGTTTGTCCAACAAAAGCAGTAGTGCAACTAAGGACTTTATTGAAAGCATCAGGTGCAGCTGTGCAGCTGAAAGTTTTATTGGAAGCAGAAACTTGCAAAGAAGTTGCAGGTAGAGGGTAGAGACCTCTTTCACAGGGGGCCTGGAAGACAATCTTGCTGGTAGCATTGTTCAAAATTTTGACCCCTTTTGCATCAAAAATTAAGGTGCAATTATTGTCATGTGCTATTTTAGAGACTGAAAGTAAATTTGAGGAAATATGGGGAACATAGAGAACAGAGTTTAAAGAGAGAGAGGAGGAAGGAAGATAGAGAGTACCAATGCCTATACTTTGTATAGGGAGTGTATTACCATTGCCAACTGGTACATGGGCTGGGCCTGCATAGGGTTGATAGTGTTGCAGTTTAACCAGATCATGAGTGACATGGGTATTAGCACCTGAGTCCAGGTACCACTGAGCTTCAGGAGCAGAAGGAGAGCCAATCTGTGCAGCCATGACCTTTTTCTCTTTTGGAGGACAGGTGTAGTTGATGGCATCAAATCTGTGCCAACATTCCAGTGCGGAATGCTTTGGCTTGCCACAGATTTGGCAGGAAAGTGATGAATTCATGGGAGGGGAGGGATAGGTGTTTTGATAGGGGTAGTTCCCTGAGTTGTTTCTCTGACCTCTGCCTCCCCTTCCCCTGTAGTTTCCACCTCTTCCTCTGTTAGATGAGTCTTGGGAAGGATTGGAGGTAGTATAGAGGGCAGTAGGAAGCTCAGATGTAGTGGAAGAATTCAGTTTGGTGGATTTGAGGAATTGTTGATTTAGTTCCTCAGAGAGAAGTAAGCTAGTGAGCTCAGGTAGACCAATATTATCAGCCTTAACTCTGATGGTAGTTCTGAAGGACTCATACTCAATTGGAAGTCCTCTCAGAATGTAGAGAATCAGATCTTCATCAAGTACAAGAGATGCTGCAGCAACAAGGCTATCTGAGAGAGTTTTGACTTCATCCAGATAGGTCTGCATTGATTTTTGACCTTTTTGTAACAGATGAAGCTTGTTCTTTAGTTGATGGATATGTGTTCTGCTCAGAGAATTAAATCTCTTTTCCAAAGTTTGCCATACAGAGGAAGCAGTGGTGAGATGAAGGACCTGAGGTAGGACTGTTGAAGTGATTGAAGCAATAAGGCAAGGTTTGAGATGTTTGTCCACTGTGAGCCATTTAGAGTACTCTGGATTAGGAGTTGTGGTGCCATTGCTGGCTGTGATTTGCTTTGGTGGACAAGGTACTATTCCTGTGATGTGATCAAGAACACCATATGCATAGAAGATAGCTTCTAGCTGAGCTTTCCAAACTTGATAATTGGAGTTATTCAACTGAATTTTTAGCAGAGAATTGAGGTTTTGTAAAAGCATTTTGAGACCAAAGGGAAGATCTTGATATGAGATGTCAGCCATGAATGTTCAGGAAGAGAAAAGCTCGAAGAGGAATTGATTATGGAGGAAGGTAACTATGCAGAAGTAAAAGAAAGCACAGAGATGTAGGGAAGGAAAAAAAAAAGATGTTTAGAGAGAGAATTGAGGAGAGAGAAGCAAACCCTAGCTTGTAGAGCTTGGAGAAGACCTATTTTGGAGGTCGCGAAGCTTCAGAAGCAAGCTACAATGGTGTCGCACCTTAGTAACTGAGGAAAACAACTTGTTAGTAGTTGTTTCGAAAAAAAAAAAAAAATGGCAGCTTCAATGGTAGCTCAGAGGATTCTTCTAGCTCTTGATACCATGAAGAAATTCATAGGAGAGAGAGAGATATATTTTCTGTAACTGAATCATTTTTCATTATTATTAAACTGCTTACAAATGCTGCTATTTATAGCTGTTTTGACAGTAACAGCTCTGCCTTTTACATACTCTGCACGTGCTACTAATTCTGCACATGCTCAATGCTAGCTGGATACAGTTGGCATCCACTAACTCCTAGTTAGATCAGTTCTGAGTTAATATCTCAGAACTGAGTTAGTTAGTCTAAACTGAATCCTATCTCCATTTCAGTACAAAGGAATACATCTGAAATATTACATGAGCTGTACTAATATTAAAGAGCTGAACTTCTATACATTATCAAAAACCATTAGCTTTCAACTTTTCAGAATTATTCTGTGAATATAAGAACTTAGAGAAGCTTACTTGGCTACAACAATTAATTGACAATGAGCAACTGCTGCCTCAACTAAATCAGCTGATAGTTCTGCAAAGCCTGAAAATATGAAACGATGTCAAGAGTATAGACAAGATTAAACTACAAAGTATAGGTTATAAGAAGAGTCGTAGTAATAGGGAATCAAAGAAGAGCAGCCATCAAGATGTAAATATATTTCATGAAGTGGAGATCTGATAAATTCCAGAATGCTCAATCAACCAGGAAAAGATTAAAAAGATCAATTCAGCATTAGCAGGAGTACCTTCCTCTGGGTTAGCAAACTTGCTCAGATTTTTGGCACAGGCAACTGACATTCTAGCAGCCCGCACCTCAAAAGCCTCTAAAACCACACTGGGCTTTAGCCAATCCTCAGCTGCATGGTAGAGAATCAAGCAAATGTCAACCAACTACTTAAATGACCCAAGAAATAGTACATCCCAGATGGACATGAAAAGGACCATGGTAATTCATTTACAAATATGCAATTTCAAATTTGAAGCTATCACAAGTTCAAAACATAGCTTTCATGATGAAGGCAGAAAAACACTTCTACGTTATATGGGGTTAGAATATTTTCTTTGGGGCAAGCATTTTTTAGAGAAACAACTTACGCTTTTGAACATTAGAACGACACTGTATCAGATGTTCAATTCGTCTCATATAAGCTACCGTCCCAACTGGTTGCTTGCCAGACCCAAGCTGAGAAACAGTTTTCATGAGAAATCTTGCAACCTACAAAAGAAATGTCAGATTCAGTTGTAAAACCATAATGTCAACATTCACTGAGAGAAACTCTGAGCTTACATCTAGTTTATTCAACTTTGCTGTAAAGCATTAACCCAACAGATCTCTGTAAGGAATCAAGCAGAATACTCAAAAGGATTTTAAAATTTTTAACACATTGAACAGAAGAATCCACCAAGCTTTAGAATATTCTATGATAAGTGGAATCAACTTGATCGCATTTTCTTCCATTCCATTCGCATATAACAATTTACAGTCATTTATAGACGATTAGTCAATTCTATACAAAGAGATGACAATTCACTCAGCCTTTCATAATCTTCACTCAATCTGTTCACATGATTTGTAACAGTAACACATACTTATGATAAGGTCACAGAAATCAATAAGAACCAAGACAGTTCAACACATAATACATGTTTGGCAGCATCTGAATCAGTTAAATGAAATCGTAATCAGCTTGAGAACAAAATAGATATTATAAATCTTTCCATTCTTCATGATAAGTCTATCTTAGCGGGACTAGAAACAGGAAATTAATTTCTGAACTCATCTTTTATCATTTTTCTCAAAATCTATATTTAGCCATTCTTTTATTACAGAACCATGAACAGCCTTGAACTGAAAGAGATAGAAAAACTACTTCGAGGCCATGGTGAGAAAGTGAAAGACATGGAGAAAGACTTTTGATGAGTAAATTTTAGAAATCATTTTACATCTCTAAAGGACCATCACTGGACAAATTCACAAAATAAACTCCAAATTAACATAGTACACATTATAAAAGAACTTAAAATCAAGATTACAAGGCCAAAAGAAAAAAAAGAAATTTCACACCTATATAATTTAATTTGGAAAAAAGATATATTAGACACCTGTAGAAGCAGCACAATATTGTCTCCTTCATATGTACATGCAGGGACATAAACTGCGAATAATTCTGGAAGTCCACTGGCACAAAGATAGCCATGTCCCCCACATAATTTCCGACATTCTTCAATCCCATCCTGCAACATGGCAAACAATGAAAAATCAGGTTGCACATTATGCATTAGGAGAGACAATAATAACATCAGAACAACAATTAGAGAAAGATAATCAAATCCACATATATACTAAGGCATTTCTCGTAATGAGCAAAAAAACTAAATGCAAGGTTAGTAGTCCCAAAAGGCTGCTTATCAATCACATTCTTCATTTGGCTACCCACTATCAAGAAGTCGGGAGCATTGACAGAATTAGGATGACAGGCATCAATACCAACTACAAGACATCTAGAAAGTCTATCAAATCATAAAATGATTTGAACACCCCAATTAGAGGGGCAAACCGAACTGCTACATGCTACAGAAGTTTTGACAATTTTTTAGACACTGATGTGATTTTTAAGCCTTTTCTGCTACCAATATGATATTCTAATGTCATCAGTGACGTACGTTTTTGCCCTATTTCTCCTTTTTGATAGATCATCAAAGATCTAGAAATCTTACATATATGATCTGTTTGAAGACACCACCCTCAGATGTAAAATTTAATGCTTATTACTTACAGCTGTGGCAGAAGTAGTCAAAGACTTCAACCCTGCAGTGCATGCATGAACTTCAGGCAATGTTGAGAAGTCATTGGCTTGGAGTCTTTGGGTGACATCCGTGTATAACCAATTAAGCCATTCACCAACAAATCTGAAGGCATAAGCTGAAGCCAGCAAAGGAAAGAGCCTACTTTGCTGCGTTTTGTAATCAATCACCTGAAAGTCAAAGCAGGCAAAACGTATCAACTACACCATCTAAAAAAAGTTAACACAGAAATCATTCCTGGAACCCAATCCATAAATATACTCGTGAGATATTAGAATTTCTAGAAAGCACTAGCGTAACTAGGTGTTCAAATTTTAACTAAGACGCAACATAATTTGGCCCAACAACCACAACATACGGAAGGCAACCTAATGTGTTCACATCAACTTCCCACATACTCCATCTCAGTGACAATATTCTCTATTTTCTTACTGAAGCGGAAAATGAACCATGTTTATGAAGACACATGAAAGAGACAAAAATAATTCCTATTATCATGTAGTGTCAAAGCATCGTCGCTCTAAAGGGCTTGGATGATAGAATTATTAAATATGTAGTTTATTCTGGAACTAGTACCTGGGTCTCTGGTCCACCATTTTGTGATCCAAATTGTCTACGAACAGCACTATACCTTGTAGCAATACACACTGCCCTTGACAAAGCACAAGAAGCATCTGCTACGATGGTCTGCCGGACAAACACCATTGTCCCATAAAGAAGCTGCCGTGGTACATCAGATTGCACATATTTCCCTTCTCTTGTAACTTGTGAAACTCTGGAAATTTGATAAAAATACAAGACAAATCATAAGCCCTCCAGATACTCGTATGAACTATTCCAGTGTGAAATATTTAAAGATCCAAAAGTAAATGGAGAGTAAAAGTGGATTTTGATGGTAGCAGTCTAATGACTGCTGCATTCCACAATGCACAAGAGTCGGTCTTAAATAACCTTTTAATCTGACAATTAATTGACATCACATATCCTCGGAGCTGCATGTTGAACCCTAATGCTTTATACATTCTGAAAATTTCTTTTCAGCATTGCCTTTACGTAACAGGCACCTAAATTTAACAGTTTGGAGCATCAAGAGTATGACATTCTTTCTATTTAGAACTATAATAATTTTGCACAACGTGCAGAGTCATTGAAGTCAGGATGTATTGAACTACTGCTGATCGTAGCAAAAGCCAATGATCATGGGTTCTTATTTATCTGCTCGTCTTCCTTTGCATCTTCTAATCCTTTGCTTTGATGCATCTTACTCACCTTGACCATAGATTCCATCTGCCTCCATCACCATAAGTGCATTCTTCCTTAAACCATTCACTACCACCTTGAGCCATTGCACCATTAAGCCAAAATAGCCAAAAACTTGGAGAGATCTCAGGCACAGTTCATCAATCCCCACAGAAGTCCTTAACACTCTCGATTATTGACTTTTCCACCCCAATAAAATACCTCTCTCTTGTATTAGATTTTGCATCTAATTGAAGTGATGGAAGGTTTTGGCTAATGGAAAATTCAGAGATTCGACTGCATAGAGAGGAAAATTTACATCTGATAGATTGAGATTTTCAATAGCCTTACTTTCCTTTGGTGCATCTAGTACGGGAACTTCAAATGGTGTCATACTGTTGCTTGTCCATTGTGAACTATAGAGCTCCATTTGAAAAGTGTTTCTTCACCAGAAAAACACAAGTGCATCACTCACTTAATTTCATAACTACTCTATCAGATCTCACAGTACATCAGAATGCACAAGCGGCATAAGCAAATCAGACGCTTGGCATCGCCACACCCAAAAGCCTGCTTCACTTCCCGCTCCAAACTTAATGACATGAACTTAGCGAGCTTTGACATTTGTATAAATTTAATTTTCCAATCCCTCAGCTTTGAAAGAAACAAAAATCAACAATTTCCTTAAAAGAGAAGAACTATAAAATTCCAACAAAGTAAAGATCAATAATACCAGTCTATCCTAACAAAAGGAAATGCAATAAAGGAATGGCCATGTACCTCATCAACATTTGGCTTCTTGGAATGCGGAAGTGATCAAATCTTAATACACCATTGTCCATGGTATTATATGCTCCATTTCCAAATTTCATTCCAATGTCACCAACAGTTATACCAGGAAGAGGTTTGTGATCCTCCAAACTCCGCAATTGGACAATAAAGCCTAAAGATATATAATTTTTTTTTTTAAAGTTATAGTACCCTCCAACAGGAGAAACATATTTCATAAACATTAGTTAGGATGCGTATGGTAAATATAATTCTTTCTTACCATGAATCCCATGATCTTGACCCTCAGTTATCAGACGAGCATAGACAACACCATGGGTGGATATCTTACCCAACCCACCAGGCCACCACTATTCAAATAGTTAAGCGACCAAGTTAGAAAAATTTTAGGTAAAAAGGTAGAGAAAAAAAAAAAGTGCCATAAGGGACTATGAAAAGGGACCTATGGCATCTGACCGGTACACAATAAACTATTGAGAAACCACAATCCACATTAGACTCACTTTGCTTGACGTCAATGTAGGACTATGAATGATAAATTCATCAGTTTGAGGGTCAAATGTTGCAGTGGTTTCAAGACCTTGCACATTGGAGCCATGACCAAGCTCTGTTTGTGCATAGCAACCAATTATTTGCATCTTATAGGCAAGTGGCAACCATTTTTTCTGCTGCTCCTCAGTTCCTTGCCCCTTTATGGCAGGAATAAACATTCCCTGCAGAGGTCAACAATAGCAGTATGCATTCATTATAGGGAACAATCTATAATAGTTACAACTGCAAAATTTGGTTTTCAAACAAGCAACCAAAGTTCAATTTCAGAATTTCTTCACAGAAATATGTAATTTATATAAATGAAATAAAGCAAAAGAAACACGGACTAGTGCTGATAATCTAGAAATAGCAGTATAGATTAATAGAAAAAGTTACCCAGTGGAGATCAGTAAAAGCCGGCTCATCCACAAAAAACCTTAGTTTAGATGCCTCTTCCTCTGCAAACAAAAGTTAAGAAATCACGGAATGAAGTCGAACATAAAAAGACTCAGATGAGGAAATCTGCATAAAAAATATACCATCTTATGGCCTCATACACAAAGACTTACCAGATAGACGAAGTTCATTTATCAGTTTCCATGCATATGCTGCTTTTCTTAGTGTGTTTTTAAACAATTCCTTCCTAGCAAGCATAGTCCTGTTTTCCTTTCTAAAAGCCTGGATCCACAATAAGACACGACAAGATTTCAACACCCAGAAAACAAAGGTGCCAGCATATAACAAATATCAAAGGGTCAAAGCCACCATTTCTCGAAAATCGAGAGGCATACCCAAGCACTAGATTATCCATCCCTCCTACCCCCACCCCCCAAAATTAGAAAAGGGAAAAAACAATTAATGATCAAAGAAAACCTTTTTCTTCTGTTTGTTTTTTAAAACCATTTATGAACAAGTTGATAGTTTTCTTTTTTTTTTAAAAAAAAAAAATTACTCATCAAAGAAAACCTAGCAAAGTGGATACTCAGACTATGAGTATAGGTATCAATGAGTCCTTCTGAAAATCTCGGCTTTCGTCTCATTAACTATTATAATGCACCATTCGTAGCTTTGCTTACCTGGAAGCCATAAAAAATCAAACTTACATAACTACTTTGTCTAATTAATCATTAATTAATTCACACCTAAGGCATGCTTATGTAGAAGCATCAAAATATACATTCAAATCAAAATTCAGTCTCATTAAACAGTGCAAGGCATTATTCTAATATTCCATAAAATTAATGTAAAAAAAAATTCGATAATTTTCCATGTTCTACAGATTTATTGATACGAATAGGCACAAATCAAATATGGAGTCGAATAAATAATGAAATCCAGCTACTGAAGACAGAATATCGAATTAAAATAAAATTAAAATAAAAAAAGAAAGAAAGAAAGAAAGAAAGAAAAGGAATAGAGTTAAAAGAGAAAGTGAAAGGGAAGCATACAGGATCATTAGCAACGAGCTTGGAAATGCGATCGGAAACTTGGAAGGCGTGGCGAGAGCCAGCCCACACGATCTTCATTTCTTCCACATCAAACTCTGATCTCTTCCTCTCATCAGCTAAGTAATCCATTTTCCACGAATTTAACAAAAACAGAACTCCTACACAACCCTAATAATCAATGTGCGTGTGTGTGTGTTTGTGTATATATAAGAAGTGAGTATGTATGTATGTATGTATGTAAAATTAGGTATCGAGTATTATTTGATGAAGATAAGGACTATTTGTGTAAGCAATTGTGGTTATCGAGGTGGTTTGGTTTGTATTTTGCGAGTGCATTTATAGCCTACATTATGGGACTGACTCGTCTTTTGTTTCGCGCTTAACGCGTGATTTATTTATCGTCTCTTGTTTTTCGCCTTCCTTCTCAATAGCACGTGTTGACCAAAAATAAAAAGCAAAAGTAAAAAAATATGGATGTGTTGGGCCCAATACCGGAGGGGGTTTGGAATATTCTCAAAACCTATATGACGTAAAAAATATACGTCTTCACACGCTTGCCAAATGCAGGGCAAATGGGCCCTAAACAGACGTACAAGGATTGTTTTTTTTTTTCCTTTTTTTTTTTTTTTTTTTTTTTTTGGATTTGGAACATTAATCTCCTTTTGCATCCTCTAGGATTGAATAGTCGAAATATGTTGGCGCATCACACCGCCAAGTTTGAAGCATTTGATTGGAAAAAGCATATATATGTTCACTTTTTTTTAATTTTAATGAACAGTTTGACTAGTTATAATTTAGAATTGTACATAACAATACTAGTGTTTCATGTCTTAATGTTTTTGTTACTCATCTTCTTCTATGAGAATTCTATATGTTGAGAATGTATATAGTAGCGGCTTTTGTTAATCTTTTTACTAATTTTAATGAAGTGCTCCTTCGGTGTAGCTTTTATGCGTCAATTAATGACACTAAAATATTTCTACATTTTCTAATTGCTCCTCCCCATGAAAGCTTATAAGCATGTACACTTAGTTGACTAAAATGCACTCGCCACAGGGTATTTCTTGGGGTCAAATGGTGTTGCTTTTTCTACATCATACTTTCCTTGGTGTTTAACTATGGAGGCTTTGTGACGCCCGAGATTTAGCCATGCATTCAATTACTGTTGCATCCCTTGTTTGCGCATTTCTTTCTATGCCATATTAACTGCCTTCTTGAATTACTATTCGCTTCATTTTTAAACTGCATTCTATTGGTTAATTAGCATTTTTATTAAATCATATTAATTGATAAAGTAGTGGGAAAAATGTTCAATTGAGCTAGAGGCGATGGGAGAGCCCGTTTAGAAAATGTTTTTAGTAGTTGAAGGAATAGTGTTACGTAACTAATTTGGAGTTTAATTAGCTAACATTAAATTTATGCTTAGGACTTGTTTCTAACTAGTTTGACTCACATTTGACCATACACTTAAACTAAATAACTCACCCAAGCTTATATAACACACACACAACTCACCTTAAGTCATAACAAGCAAAAATCAAAACAAAAAAAATGCTGAAATGGCACTGTAGCAGGGCCGAAATTTTGCAGCAGCTCTAGGAGAGAAAATTGGTCTTCAACTCTTCAATCCAAGCCTTCCCAACCCTTGAGCTAGTGGATTAGGGTGTGTGCAAGGTTCCTAGGTGCTCCTACGCGTATTGGTGAGGGATTTCACGACTTGTTTTTGCATTTTTAAATAGTTGCTCATTTCTTGATTTGTTGAAAATATGATTATATGCCATTGTAATTGTTATCTATGTTAATATACCATCTATATGAATGCTAGAGAACACATTTGAACCGTCGTTTCGCAATTTAAAAGGTTAGAATCGTTAGTTTGATTTTTAGGGTGAATAGTGACGTTTTTTCTAGGGTTTTGTGTAATTGCTCGAATTAGCTTGATTTAATGCTCCTAATAGATGCCTTAGGTGTTAGTGAAGATAACCTAATAGCCCCGTGCACTTGCATTGCCCTTAAATCGCCTAAGAATGGTAAATAGCCGACTTTAACTTGGGGCTTTTGGGGTTAATGCGAATCCGGGTGGATTCGGGCTTCAATTCTAGTATCCTTAGGCTACCTAGGTGCTATAGATGCCTTGATATCCCTTGTTTGAAGCCCGGACAATGTAGGTGTAGTTTAAAGCCAAAAGAGGGAAATTGGGGCTTTCGGGGTAAACGCGGGCATTTGAATGAGTTAGAGGGTTGAGAGGGTACCTTGGGGGTTAGTTAGAAGGTTGGGAGAGTTTCCTTTGAAAATGAAATCATTAACTTTGGTTTGGAAGAGAAATAGTTCGAAAAACAAAGGGGTTTAGGTGCAATTTAAGTTGTCTCACACTTCTAAACCCATGTCAGGACTTCTTGAGTGTTTACATGTGATTTTAAATTGATTTGGAGCTTTTGGTAGGATTCTATGCTCATTTGGTATATGTTCATTTGTAAACTTCTTATTAGCTTCTATATTTGCTTCTATCCTAATTGCAACGAGGTCAACCTACTTTGTTGATCCTCATATGTGTTAATGCTTATATTATTGCTATTAACTTGCCATCGTTGAGTGCATTGCATAGTGGTTGCGCAACCATAGTGTCGGGGCGGATGTGGTGAATATGGGCGGGGCGGGAGGGGGCTTGCAGGTGGATATTCAACCTCCGTGTCCTATTCCCTCATTCGCCTGGTCCGGAGATTGCCAGGGGATGTTGGGTCGTAGGATTCGGGGTACATCCGGAGTACACCCACTGGAGTGATTGGGGTTATGCCGGCTTATCGTGATCGTGCTCGTGGTTCGTGGATCGTGAATGAAGACCAGTGAAGATTGGTGTATAGGGGATTGTGTGAAATGTATCCTTTTAAATGTGTGGTTACTTATGTTGTCATTGCTTCTTAAATTGTCTAAGTGATGTTGTTGTATAACTGTATTATCTGTTGCATTGCACGCCCCGGGACTATATCCCTCACTGGGCAACAGTGGTTGCTCATACCTCGCTAACATGTTTCAGGTGGCACAGTTGGTGGAGTTGCCTTAGCTGCTGTGTGATATTTGTCTAAGGTGGATGTGCTTTTGGTTGCTATGTGAAGAATTTGTTGTTCTATGTATAATCTATTTTGGGGCCTTAAAGCTCATGTATGTATTTGAGTAATATGTAAGCTGGAAGTCTGATAATGTAGTAGCAGTGGTAATTCTATGGCTTGTAATAACTTATATTTCTATTTCTAGTTGCTTTGCATGCTTGGGAGTGAATGGCTTAGTGTAGAATGTTTTATCTCTAAGTATGTTTTAATGTTATCCTAGAATGGCATGGTTATTAGACTATATTATAAACAAGTTACTTGCATGCTTGTGTGGTTTTGGAACTATTGTGTACTATAAGGCTCGGATGGCCTTAGAACTTTGATGTTTAATTAAGAAAAGCTTGTATTGTATTGTTGGGACTTTGTTTGAGTGTTTACAGGTTTTTAGAATGTCCACGGTACAGGAGAGACTCTGTCCGTGTGTCGGGTCCGGACTTAACCATTCGGAAAAAAAATTTGTGACCGGGCTTGGTATTGGGTTGAGAATAGCATGGTCATTAGAGCCTCCGGTCTCGTGAGGGATCAGGGCGTTACAGGCTTCACTTGTATTCTTTTAGAGAATATATATATTGGTGAGTGCACATTATGCATGCAATTAATATTTGGACTTTAACGCGTTCTTTGTGTGCTATTTAATTTCATATAAATCCCAAGCTCCACATATTATAGTCAGTCAATTACACATCAAACATACTTCGAAACGGGTAAACAAAAATCATCACTACCTCAAAAATTGGGATCGGCCAAAAAATAAAAGTAAATAACGAGGTCAAATGAAACTATCTACGAAAATACTATTGACCAAGTGTATAGCATAGATGCCTTTTGATATAATTTCTGGTAATAAAAAATTCTACATAACAATGCAAGGGATGAAGGAAGAACATGGACTACTTTTACTTAATTTACATAATCTCCTTTTGTCTCCTCTAGGATTGAAAATAGCAAAATTACATCGTCAAGTTTGAAGCATGGGATTAGAGTAGTTTGGCTAATTAGAATGAAATGGAAAACCAAAAACAAAGAGACGATCAAAGCATGAGTAAGCAATTATACAAGACAGTTAACTGTTGACTATGTGTACCAATCTGATCTTCGACACAATCAATGAACTTGGCTGTGCTCCAACCAACTTGAACAATTGTCCAATTCAATGCTTCTTAGTCTCATCAAAATGCTCCATAGCAGACCCTATCTTCAATCCATGTCCAGCATCGATGATTTTCTTAGCAGTTGCTTCAACTAATTCATCACCTTCTCAAACACAAATAGCTTATAAGCATCAGATTCTTTTGCTATATCCCCCAAATAACTTCCCGTCCAATTTCCTGTGGGAAGATCAGTCATCATAAATATATGTATAGGGAGTGGACCCTTTTGCTTCAAAGATTCTAACTTTTGCTTCAGACCCAGAAAAGTCGTTTCCCAGTCGTTCTTGAACTGCCCATCCAATAATCAAAGCTGTGCACAAAGAAAAGGAGCCTTAAAACAAATCCAGACATCAAATATTAGAAGAAGCCTTTACTATATCGTTCTGAACTTGAGATAGGCTGTTTAGTTCCTCCATTTATCCAGTGCTTCTCTGCAAATGATAAATCATGATATTGATTCATTGAGCTTAAAGCAAATCCAGACATCAATATTAGAAGAAGGAAAGTTTGTAGATACCAATTTTGTACAACATACAGCTAGAGAAGAGTTATGTAGATCAAGGAGCAGGAACAGTTTGTAATAAGCTAAAAGGTTATAAGAACAAATTGACCAGATAGCAAGATGACTATATACATTTAGAAAAACATGAGGGGGAAGGGACAAAACCTGAAACTTTACAATGCATTGCCCCTGAGAACAAGTCAAGAAAATACAAACCGAACTCAAAATTTAAAGATTGAAAGAATTATACGTTTCTCTTTCATTTCATGGGCCTCTGAAGAGTGGGAATCAGAGGAGGAGATTAAAGTGGAAAACATCTCAATGAAAATTTAAGAAGAACATTGGAGTGAACAAACCAAATATCACATTGACTTGACTTTTATGAAGTAAGTAAAAGAGAGGAAGAAACAAACATTTACCAAAAACAGTGACAAATACATAGAGTTGGTAATATGCTTTTGCAACTCTTACTTCCAAGAAGAGATCATTACATGGAAAGTGCATGCATTTCATGGGGTATCAAACTGCTCAACATGCTATTGCAACCGTAATTTAGAATTTAGAAAAGAAAACTATGATACCCTGCATTGCAACAAGCTGCATTGCCTAATCTGCAGCCGCATCTAACATAATGAAATCAACTGGCACCTAACTGAAATTCTGGGAGCCTCTTCTGGAGTTTCATCAAGAATTCATCACATGAGATGCTGAATTCTTTTGATGCTTCTTGGGAAAAATTTGGTAATAGGTTGACCAAATCTACGTGTTCAGACATATCCAGGAGACACTCCAAAATCGTGGAAGTAATTTTTGAGTCAAGAACAACACCCTTGGCCGCCATTTGTCTAAGTAAAGCAATTATTTCCTCCGTTTCACCCTTTAAGCTATAGGCTTTTAGCAACCAATCATATACTGAAACACATGGGGTGAAGCCACATGCAACCATTCTCTCAAATAAACTTTTAGCCTCCTCCAGCTCCCCAAGATTTGAGAATCTGTTGATTAACATAGAGAAAGTCCAAGCATCAGGTTTCAGACCTCTTTGAAGCATATCAATGAGTAAATTTTTGGCAGACTGAACATTCCCCGCTTTGAGAGTTGAATCAATCATAATATTGTATGAAATAATATCTGGTTCACAATTGCCTTTGGCCATCTCTTGAAACAACCTAGTTGCTTGCTCCAAACTACCCTCCTTGCACAAGGCAGCCATCAATGTGTTGTAGTCACATCTGGCAGGACTAAGTCCGGAACTCGGCATTTTCAAGAAGATACCTTTAGCAATATTTAGAACATTCAATTTGCAAAATCCATCAATTATAGCACTATAGGTAAATGAATCTGGACTTAAGCCCAGTTCAAAAAGCTGCTTCCAGAGTTCCATCGACTTTTCAACATTTCCAATCTTAAGGTAAGCTGAAATTAGCATGGCATTAGTTACTACATCGTTTAATCTATTGTTCATTACCATCTTATGGTGAATTTCTGCTGCTTCATCAACACGACCATCCTTGCATAGTCCTTGTATTAGCAAAGTGTCTGTCCTAATATCTGGCTCAACATAGTTCTTGTCTGTCAACATCTGATCATAAAGCTTCAAGGCAATATCAACCTTGCCATTTTCACAAAGTCCACGCACTAACGTATTGTAAGTGATTACATCAGGCTTCTTCTTTTTCTCTATCATCATTTCCACAATCTGAAATGCATCAGTCAGCAATCCTTTTTTGCAAAGCCCATTAAGCAGAATATTGTATGTCATGTTATTAGGCTCTTCGCCCCTTTCCAACATCAACTTGAATAATTCTTTGGCTTTGCTGGCCCTCCCATCCTTGCAAAGCCCACCAATCATGCCCGTAAGAGTAACAACATCAGGTCTGATCCCTTGCTCCATCATTGCATTGAACACTGCTGTGGTTTCTTTAAAGTTTCCCTTGCTGCTAAGACCATTAAGCAAGCAAGTATATGTAACCACATTTGGAGCTATTCCTTTCTCCAACATCTCTTTGAGAAGTTCTTTCCCCCTATCAACATTTCCAGCATTACAAAGCCCGTTAATAAGTGTGCTATACACATAAACATCTGCATCCATACCCTTCATCCTCATATCCTCTAACAACCCTATAGCTTGAGCTACCTTCCCCTCCGTACAAAGACCATTCATCAAAATATCATAGGTAATCAAATTCGGAACACAATTCGCACACTCCATCTTCAACTTCAAACTCAACGCCTCATCCACTTTCCTTCCCCTACAAAGCCCTCGTTTAACCGTATTAAAACTAACAACATCTGGCGACACAGAATTCCTATCCAATTCAGAAAACACCTCCACTGCCTTAATAACCAAACCATTTTCACATAAGCCTTTCAATATAACCTTCACAAGGTACACCTTAACCCGATACCCGTGCTTCAAACCCGACCCCAAAACCGCAACAGCTAATTTCGGCGTACGAAAGTGCACAAAACACTCAATTAAACAGCCTAATGATAAAAAACTTGGCGAAATTCCAGCATAAATCATTCCATTATAAACCTTGAACGCTAACATATACTGTATGCTCTTGGCAAGGTTTTCAAAAAGGTGATTACAAGTAGACCAAGAGAGGATTAGACCCAAATCAACAACACGGTCGAAGAGTTTGACAGCTTCATTAAGTTGGCAGTTGGGTTTGTTACATAAAGATCTCAATTGGGTTTCAACTTGGTGTAAACTTAGATTCTCATTAAAGGGTATACAAATACTACTACTATTATTATTATTATTTACATTTAGGGTTGTGGAGAATAGATGAATGAGGATTTTATTTTGGGGAATAAAGGCCAAGTGATAACGAAAATAAGGATTGAATAATTGATTTCTGAGAATCATTTCAAATATACAGGCAATATTATTTATTGTATGTGTTAAAGATGGGGTTGTAAATAATTGGGTCGGAGATTGATAAGTAGAGAGAGGAGTGGCATATGGTTTACCTGTTGGAGGAGGAAGAGGAGGAGCTGCAGCAGTTTTGGGTTAATTATAAGACCCGTGCACTTAACACGTGATTTATTTCTCGTCCCTTGTTTTTCGCCTTCTTCCAAAAATAAAAGAAAAGTAAAATATGGATGTGTTGGCCCCAGTACTGGAGGGGGCAGAAACTGATGACGTAAAAAATAAATCACAATTTTAGGTCTTTATTTTGTTTCCTATTTTTTTCTTGCGGATTCTCGATTTTTCGATCATTTTTTTTGGTAAAATGTAGGTTAGAGAGAATCCACTTTAAATAACCACATCTCGTTAGGTAGCATGTGAAATGGTCAAAGGCGGACCTTTTTGGACATTTTTCTTGCTTATCACATATTTGAGGGGTTAAACTAATCACATTTATCTTAGTCTGATATGAATGGATCTTGTTAAATGAATTGATCCATTGTTGTGCTTACTACATATTCAAATAAAATGTCTTGTGATAGTTTTCATAGTTGCAAGAATTGTTTTAATTTGCTTTTTTCGTACCTGAATTAAGAGTGCGCCTTTCTACGTGAATAATTTAAATACAACAAAATGCATTAAAATTGAACATGGTCTTCACACGCTTGCCAAATGCAGGGCAAAGGGGCCCTAAACAGACGTACAATGATTAATTTTTTTCTTTCTTTTTCTTATTTTCGCTACTTTAGTTAATTTACATTAATCTGCTTTTTTTTTTTTTTTTTGAAACATTAATCTTCTTTTGCATCCTCTAGGATTGAATAGTTATCAATTAGCGGATTTGAGAAATATATTGACGCATCACACCGACAAGTTTGAAGAATGGGTTGCCAATTTTGATTGGAAAAGCACATGTTCAATTTTTTTTAATTTAATGAATAGATTGACTAGTTATAATTTGAGAGTTGTTTTATGTGTTGCTTTATCTTCTTGGATAAAACTCTATAGGTTGAGAATGTAAACTAGAGTGATGGCATGCCAAAAGATTTCACAGTGTCACGTATTAATAATTATTGAATGCAAGAGAGATAATACTTACCGGAAATAAATAATTAGAATTGCGAGTAGTGAGTTACGAGATGGGGTCGTGGAGCATGTATATAGTAGTGCGTTTTTCTCTTCTTTTTTTCTTCTTTTTTTCTTCTTTTTACTCATTTAAATAAAGTACTTCTCCAGTGTGACTCATCTCAATCCAGCCCAGCTCGACTCAAATAACATGTTAACCTCAATCTGCTCTTCAACATCATGATCTAAACTAGATATTTAATTCACTTTTTCTTAGTTTAATGAAACAGATTCATGAATTATGACATCCTTGTTTATCCAAATTGGCAGTACTAATGTCTGATTTACAAAGTTTAAAAGACGGGAAAATTCAGAGTTGAGGCTGAGCATGTCTGATGTTTTGTCATCAACTTTATACTCTCTGCAATTGTTGATCCCGCAGTCCCAACAAAACCAAGAGAAGCACAACTGCAAACTGTTTCTTCCATGTATAAAAGTATGTCTGGTAAGGAATGAGGATGAGAATGCTTCTTAGTCTCATCAAAATGCTCCATAGAAGACCCTATCTTCAATCCATGTCCAGCATCGATGATTTTCTTAGCTGTTGCTTCAACTAATTCATCGCCTTCTCTCAGCACAAATAGCTTATAAGCATCAGATTCTTTTGCTATATCCCCCAAATAACTTCCCGTCCAATTTCCTGTGGGAAGATCAGTCATCACAAATACATGTATAGGGAGTGGACCCTTTTGCTTCAAAGATTCTAACTTTTGCTTCAGACCTAGAAAAGTCGTGTCCCGGTGGTTCTTGAACTGCCCATCCAATAATCTAAGCTGTGCACAAAGAAAAGGAGCCTTAATTGTCTCAAGCGCAAATTTCTTGCCAGCACTAGTAATTTCTGAGACAAATGGAAGAAACTCAACCTTGTGTATCAAGGACTGTATCCTCTGATCATTTGGAGCTTCATGGATGTCAACGTGCGACTCATACCCCTTATATGGGGCTGTGAAAAGGCTCCCTAATGCCAGAATCCTAGCCGACTCAGCCTTAGATCCTGGACCAAGTGTTTTGTAACCATCTCTTCTTCTCCTAACAAATGAAATTTTCTTCTTCTTCTTCTTCTTGAGTTGTTCATCGGGTTGAAATGAATCTAAAGCCCCATCTTCCTCCATTTTCTGATATGTCCAAACTGTAGTTCTACAGTCCTCATTTGACGCATACAAACAACTATCCACATTACCACCGTACCCAGATAGTAAAAGCCCGCATTGTTTTAGGCTCTGAGATAAAGAAGATAAAGGCATCGGGTCTCCAGAGGAAAGGAGGTCCATGTTCACGCCGCACCACATTGATGTAAAAACTCTAAAATCTATGAATCTAACTGCAGAATCAGACACCAATTCCGAAAGATCAATTATATCCGCCATGGATGTATACCTGAAAAGAAAAATTCGTGCAAAATATGTAAACATACACCAAAAAGATTACCTTCCACATGAATTCAAGAGCAGGAAGACATCAAATATTTAACTCGTAAAATAAGAGAAACGAAACTGAGTTCAGTCCTAATCCGAAATAGCAAAATGTGGATATTGATACATATAGTATACATGTAATACAAAATATGTGCATTCCTACAAATTCAAAATCATTATTTACAGGAGCATATTTTTCATTTCAACAAGCACAACTAAGGATAATAATAAGTATCCGCGTGCAACAGCTTATTCATTATGTTGTACACAAGGCAGCAAAGCTTGTACATGATCCTGCAGACGGACAACTACTAGAATTGAATCAAAATTATTCGGATCATTGATAAATTAATACTTGCCTGCGATGGCGGAGAAGCTGTATTGTGTGATTCCAGACGGAAAGCCTGAGATGATTAGGGCTTAGAACCCTAAATTTGGGGCAACTGCCGAGGGCGACGGCGTGGTGATCTAAGATGGGGGGCACAATTAGGGTACGATTTAAGATGGCAGACATTAAAATGGCGTTCTTGAACTCCGACAGCTGGTTGCTGAAGCCGCTGTGTGGTGCGTACCACAGGAACTTTTCTTCTGCTGTGCGGCATATCGGTGGAAGGGCAGAATGGGAATTGGTGGAAATGGGGAGGAAAGAAGTGGAATTGTTGTAGAAGATGAGGAGGAGGATTACAAGGAGGAAAGTGAGAAGAGAGATGGTGAGAAGTGGGGATCTGATGATGACGCTAGTGTTGTGTTTTCTCTTCCACTTCCATTTCCATTTCCATTTGTTGTTTGAGCTCATCATGTTTGTTTGTTTGTTGGTTTGTTTCACTTTCAGCTCTCACTGGCACAGTCGTAAATATTTGGTTTTAAATTAAGACAATATGACTAGTAAATGTCTAAATAAAATTAAGGTGGATCATCTATTTTTATTTCAATTCCATTATTTATTTCTTTCTATCATCTCTTTGTGTGCGGTGCGCATGATGATTTGGACTAACGTTCAAGTTATTATTTTTAATGGAAATGTATTACCGACCTAAAATTTTATGTCATGTCTTATTCAATTAAATCATTTTTCTATGCTCCGTATACCCTTTCTTCTTAAACTTGTGAACCTATAACATCTTCCAATCCTTGAGCTCTCTCTACTTTCCTCCTTCTAATCCAAGCATTTTCAGTTTTTTTTTTTGTCTTTTTCATTATTGTTATTGTTGTTGTTATTGTCAAGTTACCGTTATTATTCCATTACTGCCTAAAATAGTTTGAAGCGAATTGTGTTTCTTAATTGATCCCCCCACATAAGTCATAACAATACCAGCAATTTCACATTCAAATGATGCCAAGTAAGCATACTACAAAGAAGAAATCAATTTGAATTCTCAGCGTGAAGGAAACAATACTTTTCAAGAGTCCATGGCACTCAAAAGGTCTCATAGCATGGAAAAGAATCGACAAAAGTGTAAAAAAACTAATGAGCAGGATAATAACTATTCAGCAAGAAAAGGTCCTATGCCACTAATATTTTCAACAAGGTTGGTCTTTTCGTCCATCACTCACATTATATATTAACGTTCGTCCGCAATATTTTTCATTTTCAAGATGGATGATGCCTAGGTTTCACACCAGTGAAAGAATGTAAAACAGAAATGGTCAGACAGAAGAAGTTCCCAAATATTGTTAAGACTACATTTTTCTAACCCATTTTCTACTCTTGAAAATAAAAAGCAATAAGAGAGGCACAATGTCTTATTAAAATGGTCGAATAAAGAATAAATCAAAGTTTTGCATGATTACTATTGCATAAACATTATCCAAGTAGAATCAAGGGAGGATCTCTGACCCAAGGTTATTAAGATGCTCCAACAAATAACTATTACCAACACAAACCAGGCTAGGCTATCATCACTATCATTTTATAAACAAGACGTCTTTCAAAGTGCGCGCCTCTAAATCTAATCTTCCTAACAAAACCACTCCTTTTCACACTGCATGGATTGGATTATGGCTGGAGTTCAAGCCTGTACTGCCAGAAGCAGGATTAGCCTGATAAGCTGTCTGCCTAGCTGAGCCTTCGACTAGTTTCAATGAGAGAGATGATGGCGGCTGTGTATCACCGATGGATTCCCCTAGGCTCAGTTTTGAAATGCCAACCAGCTCATCAACATTTATTGGGCTCTTCGAATGAACTGCCGTTGGCTTAAGCACTTCATGTGTCCCTTCTGTTACTGATTCTACATTGTACCCAGGCCAAAACGGCAAAGACACTGGGAAAACTGGTGCAACGTAGGCAGGATAGACAACTGGATAAGAGTATTGCGAGCTCTCTTGCTTGGGAACCACAACAGCTTCAACATCATTGGAGTTGGTTGAATCCATTGATTCACCTTCCTCATCCTTCGTAGTAGGAGCAGGCAATGGGTCATTACTTTGAGTCTCAGTTTGTTGAGAGTTTACAGAGATGAAATCCCTTGATACAACAGGGTTGAAGCCTTCTGTCTCAGTTTGTTGAGAGTTGACAGACATGAAATCCCTTGATACCATGGGTGTGTCAACCAACTACAGAATTGCAAGGAGTCAATTGTCAGAAAAAAAAGTAAGAAATGATGCATAATAAATAAAAAATAAAAAATAAAAACACTTAGTAGTGAAATTAATATTTTCCCATAAAAGATAATGATCCACCTCTGGTCCTAAAAATAACAGTATAGGTATACATTTAGACTAACAGCAGACTGTTGCAACACTGACAGCCTCTGAAGAGGTACACCAAATCAAAAGCATTTATGGCAAAACATATGCATCAGCACCCAGAAATCATATTTGCGGCCATATAAATTCCCGTAGAAACTTTTTTTGCCAGAAGCAAGTAGCAGCATCTAATTGCTAAATATTGCCCATATCTATAACAACCCTTGGAGCCAATTAAATGTCACTATTGAGTATTATGGAGATACTTTTACATATAATATTGAGCATGTTTAACTGATTCCGTTGTATATGTACACAAAAAGATGTGACAAGTGAAAATTGCTTACTTCATCTGATACGATATCAAACAGACTGGATCGTCTTTTTCTCCTAGATACATTACTTTGCCTGATGAAGTATTTCTGGGCATGACTGGCGACCTGAGTGGGAGTTCTTGAAATTACATAATTGCGTGAAATTCCACGCCAGTCACCTTTTCCAAGCTTTTGTAAACCAAGCAGAAACATCCTATGCTCCTCTTCAGTCCAAGGAACGCCTGTAAATTATAGTAGCAACTGTTTTGATAAGAAATGGAGAACGCCTATACATTATATAAGCAGCTGTTTTGATAAGAAATAGAGCATCAAACAGCTACAGCATATAGGTTGCACCAAATGAATTGAGAATAATCAAAGACTGCATAATACGGACATTATCCTTATTAGTTATCAAACAGACAACATAATAAAGACAGCCCTGAAGTGAAGCATCGTAACTGCTTGAAATACACTGCTTTCTGCCACAAAACTTTCATACAAAATTCTAGCAAGACGTCATCCCAACTCTTATGATCATCCATAAAAAGAAAAACATACAGCAGTGTTAAATCATCAGATCTCTAGAAGTACCAGATTCACATAAACATCATGTCATGACTCTCTTAAGTTGGACTTTTGACCAATGTTTATATTTTATAGCCCTGTTACATTATGTATTCACCTTGCCTTCTTTGGAAAAAGTAAAATCACAACGAGCTGCCGTCTCTAATTTTGTAATGTATAAAACATCAACAAACTACATCAAATCGTTGAAAATTTATGTTTTAGTGCCAGAATTTAGCTATGCACTGGTTACATTTGCGTACATCAGAATCTAATCAATCCATAACCCACATCAACACTGAAAGTTGAAGCCAATGAATCAGACATCTCTGTCGAGGTAAAGGATCCAAAAACTTAATTTTGACCCTAAAACTAGCTTCCGATCAGACAAAAGTGATTAAGAATAATCATCTCCCTCCCTATTACAGAGAAAGCAATCAGAATCAGGATTCTGGATTGCTCCTCAGATGCTCCATCTGGCAGAAATAGAGAAGAAATATAAGCACAGCTTAGATTTCGCTGTTTTACCATTTCTTTTGCTTTTTAAAATGCTCAAATCTAGAATTTTATTTTCCTCTATTTTTCTCTTGTTTTCTAGATCCAAACGACCCACACTCTTAGATTCTTTTCAAGCTTTCCCACTACGCATTCACACACATTGCTATGCATATACAGGCATGAATCATCAGCAATTCCAAAATCCTTATTTTTCTTGATATTCCACCGTTAATATTCTAAATACCCACTCAACAAGCGCCTCAACCGACCAAAACTGCACATATATATATATGTGTGTGTGTGTGATATTTAGTTTAAATTTACCTAATTATGTTATTACATGTATATAATTAGCACAAAATGCTAACTATTTCATTTTCCCGTCATGCTCGAGACCCGCAAGGAAACAGCGTCACAGGCTTGAAAATAATAACATCGACTAGGCTGAAGTCAGGTCAAATATCCAATAAACCAGAAATGGTTAAGCCGAGTAGACAATACTAACTTATAAACAAACATCCTCATTACTTGCATAGATAAGAAATGCAATCAATCGAAATAAATACAGACAAACAATATATTGAAAACAAATAAAAATAATTCAAATTAACACCTTTTTTTCTTTCACGGGTTGATGATGAGCCGGCAACAAAATCTTCTGAAGCATAGCCGTCGGCTGCAGCGACGGCGGAGCTGGGGTGATCAGGGGTGTCATTTGGGGAATCATGAGCGGGAGCGACACCGTTTAAATGGGCCCCACCTGTAGATGTAGCGTAATGGGTCAAATTACCCATACTAGCACTCTTCCGGATCGACCCATCAGTTAATCGGACCCCAAAGAGTTTCACACCTCTGTTTGGACACGTCCTTGAATTGTGCCCGTTGTTGCTGCAGTGCGAGCACCGCCGCGTCATCTCTTCTCTCCTTTTTTTTTTTTTCTCTAAAAATCCTTCAATATAAATAAAACCCGAATTGGATCGGGTCCGGTTGAATAAAGATCCCGAAAGTTCTGCTTACGTTGTTTGCATGATCCGAGAGAAGGCAAAGAAGGAGGTGCTTTTGAAGAGGTTAAGATTCAAGATAGAGGGGTGTGTGTGTGTGTTGGATTCTAAGTTTTGTGTTGTTTTTTTATTGCTGTAATTAAGGATGTTGTGGTGGGCGATGTGGATACAGATATAGATATAGAGGGAGAGAAGGGGAGGGTGTCTTGAGACAAGATGGATAGAATATTTATAAATAAAAATAAATAAAAAATAGTAGGGCAGATCTGTGTGTTAATTACAATTTATTTATAGGTCAAAGAGATTAAGATTTTTAGGGGTTGGTGTGGACTAGCAAGTTGAATTGGTTTTTCTATTTTGATTTATTTTTGGGAGGGGATAATATAAGTTTACTGTAGATTTTGTGTCAGATAATGACAGGTGTGATGACATGAGAGCAGTCTTTAGTTGACAATTTGATTTCTTCTTCTTTTTTTTCTTTTTCTTCTTTGAAGTGAACGGAGGAAGACAGGTTCACCTTATGTGGACGGTGGTGAGCAAAGATACATTTTATTTTTTTTGACATAAGCAAGAGACATATAGATAATACATAAATGCTGATCTAAAAATAATATCACAAATTTGTTGTGCTGATAATATTACAAGTCTCATTCACCAAAAATAAAAAAGAGTAAAAACTTAGAATATATCTTTGATTTTATTCTATCGTGTAAATGACAAATTTTGTATGAATATCTTATTCCGAATAGTTTGTCCTTTTCAAATTTTTGTATACTATTTTTAAAAATAGAAACATTTTCATTATATAAAAAGTTGGAAGGAGTACGAAATATTATTTTTTTATTTTTTATTTTTAATTCTTAAAGATCAACCTAACACATAGTAGAATATTGAGTTTGTTAGAGTCGTTTATATATCAGACTAAGTAATTGTTCCTTTTATTGATCATTAAGATGACAATTAAAGAGTAATATATATTACATAAGTACTTTGGACAAATACTTTGAATCTGGTAAAATTTAAATTTTAAAGTATTTTACACGTATAATTTTGACTTTTTAAACTTGTTAACCACAAAAACCTATACGTATTGCCTAATTCTTGATATTCTTCTTCTTCATCTTCATTTGGAATGGATAATCAGATAGATTTGTTAAGTAGCATACTCTATAATTTTTTAAATTGGCAAAGGAAATCCTTTTTTTCATTTGGACAAGAAAGATTGCAAACAACCTCTGAATTAAACTTGCTAAATGGACAAAATTATACATTCCAACACGTCAAATCTTGAGAGGAAATAATGAAATGACATTGAATTACTCTTTTGGAATTGCATTGAGAAACAACTTAGGCATATAGAAAAAGAAAGAAAAAAAAAAAAAAAAAAGAAAGGGCCAGCATGCAAGAAGGCGGCCTAGTATTAAAGCGAAGAGAGGTTCTCCAATAGTGGCGACTGGTGAAAGCAGAGTCGTCGAGTTAGCGATGATTAGGGAGATTGCGTTGGCAAAATCTTCAAGGATGCTTTTGTCCATTTTTATTAGGAGATATTAACAAACAAACCCGTTTTCCTAAGTGAAGTCAATAATTGAGACACAAATCTGCAGACTTTGAAAAAAGAGCAACCAAAAAGCCTTATTCTATTTGTAGCCAGGTATCTTTCCACGTGACAACGCAAACCCAGCTATGCTCTTCATTTTTGTACCAAGTTCGCGATATAAAAGAGGAAAAAAAAAAACAAAAACAAAAACAAAAACGCACTAATTCAATGTCTCCACCTATATTGGGTTTATGTGGGAACCCTTCTTGCCCAAAACTAGTTTGATTTTCATACTGCTCGGCTCTCTTTAAGTTATATTTTTCTTTTTTACCTAAACTCGTCTTAGACAAAAAAAATTGAATTTATTCTAAAAATAATAACAAAGGATAATAGTTTTTTTTTTTTTTTCACGGATCACAAACATTAGTTGATTAAGTAAAATTTAGAATATAATTATTATCACTTTACGTAACTCTTGAAATTCTTTACGTCACTAAGATGTATTACACAAGCTAATATAGCATAATGACTAAATATAAAAAAGAAAAAGACCAAGTAGTAGTTGCTTTACGCTGTTTAGTTTAACTTAAAAAAACGTACTAGAAATGGCAAAAGTCGAAAAAAGTGGGACCAAACGTATATTCTGGCGTATAATGGAATATATGATATGAGACCTTATCCTAGCACAGATATAGCAAAATCGCAATATTATAAAGGGTAACCTTATCACCATTTTCTTATCCGAATTGGCAGCCTTTCTGTCTTTTATCTCTGCCCTGTTAACTTTGTTTTTGGGGTCCCATAAATGTGGCCTAATATTAAAGGTATCAGTCACAAAAAAAAAAAAAAAAAAGAACTTAACAGCTGTTATTTCTTCTCTTTTTCCTGTCAAGAAACAGCTGTTATTTGGCAGGAAAAAATTCTTTTATGATAATCTGTCACATTCATATATCAAATTGTTATTTTATGAGTTTAATTTATGTCAATTTGTATCATACAAATATATCATGTTAAAATATTAAAAATTTCTCTTTTTATTAATTTGACCTTACAAAATTTTAAATAAATTACTATGATGTCCAAACTTATGACAATTAGTTATCATTTATTAACTAATTAAAACACTTTTTATTCATGTGACTGTGACAATTTTACTATATACCTCATAGAAGAAGAACCATTTGGCAAAACCAACTCTTTTCTTTTTTCTTCTAAAGTTACTGGATAAGTTTTTGAGCTATATTAATAGTGTTAAACTAAAAATACATAGATGAAAGATCGAAATAAGACACATTCAAATAGATTTAAGTCCCCCACAGGCCTCACTCATACTCCAAACACCTACTATCTTAAGTTTTGGGAGAATAAACTTTGTAACATATCGAAGAAATTAGAAATGTCAGCACACTTAAAAAAAGATTAGATAACTAAAATTGTAACCGTTTATTATAATTTATAATTAAAATTATAATCATTAAATATCCAAAACATCGCACCTACTTGTACTCATGACCAATTGTTTACTTATAAAATAAAAATAAAAATGGTTTAACTAGAAACTAAACTAAAGAAGAAAAAAAAAATGCTATTAGATTAGTACACATAGGTTTGGAAGTGTCATTTTACGTCAACTTAAACATTATGATAAGTATATGTGGCATGTAGGTAGGGATGTACACAATGCAATGGGGGCGTGCATTAGGCAATTACCATGATGTTTGGGGAAGAGAGAGAGTACACATTATTTTGACAATAGGCACGTGATTATCGAAGCCAGTTGGACCGTCGATGATGAATGTAACCCCACAGAATCATAAAATAAAATAAACAGGAGATGATGATGATGATGATAATGTGTTCCACATGTTACGTCCTTGACCTCCTTATATGTATGTGTCCCCACGCCCATTAAAAAGCAAAGATGGATACGTGGCTTCTCTTGATTATTGCATTTCTATGTTCCGGTAACCTTTATTTTACTGACTGTTTAGGCAAAGATAAGCCACTGCAATAAGATGTCATATCATCATTTGATCCGATTTGTCAACTTTCATTTTCAGACTTAACAGGATAATGTTGTTAGTTTCTCAAGCTTCCAAAAAAAAAATGATTTGGATATTTCCTTCCTTGCTTCTAAAGAATAATGTTGTTAACAATGTAAGTGGAAGTCTACATCGAGCAAATGCTTACGAAATTCAAACACATCTAGATAATGGAGACGTACAAGATGAAAACGAATATAATTGTGATATCTTTTAAATGATAAAAATGACTTAAACTGGACAGACTGTCTGTACGATGCACATAACTCTTGTTATTTAAAAGAATACAGATCTGAAAAGTCTTGTCAGCTGAATTCTTTGCATCGGGTCCATCATTCAACTTGGTGTTCAGACCTAAACAAATTCTTAAAATGATCAGGAGAGTTAATAATACCCCATCAGTGCTACAGATGCAATGGATAATGTGTTCAAAATTCAGCATAAAAACACCTTCGTCACACAATTCATAAAATTCAAATCAACTTGCATTTATGTACTATATAGTTTTGCACTTGTTTTCCAACGATGATAAAATAAATTCTTACAGAATAGAAAAAGGGAATTTGAAAATGCAACCAATTTTCACAGCTGTAAAATCAAAGTGTATCTACAATGCACACCTTCTTGTGCAAGTGGTTATGCGGAGGAAATATATGCTAACTAGTCGAGTGTGTATGCTTGCTCGCCCTTGTTACGCCCATATGAAACTACCTTGGAAGCCGGGTTATGAAGAACAATGCTCCTTTACTTTTATTTGTCTCACGTGCCTTCATATTAGAACAAGGCGTTGCCTTTCCTTAATAAGAAAAGATACGAAAATGGAAAGCATGAATATATAGCTCAAATTGATGGATCAAGAATCATAAACAAGTTCAAGCATTCTGATACACAGCCATAAACTTACTCTACGAGGCATAAGTCAGTTTGAAGCGCTCCTCCAGGTAGTCACCACTACGAATTGGGGGATATCTGGATAAAGATTTAGCCAAAATCAGTTTCCCCATTCAAAGAGGTCACCGCAGAGATAGAGAGTGGGAGGGAGGGAAGGAAAATGGGATGCAGTGAGAGAGATGGACATCCACAAGACTGCTCGAAACAAAATTTATTAAAATTTCAAAATGTAGGACTTCAAAGGGTTTCAAAAAAAAGTGTTATTCCAGATAGATACTGGTACATGCCAAAACACTTCTTTATTCCCTCATTAGATCAAAAAAAAGAAAACTTTCAATCATTTTACCAAACTCTTTTGAAATCTTCAGAGCATGTACCAGGACAGCTATCTACACAGGGCGAGGGGGAGGGGGAGCGGGAGCTGTTTCTTACCCAGATTCATTAAACTTAATTTGGCAGACTATCAAGTGTTCAGGACCTCAAAACCAAAACCAACAACTTTGGGCAGAAAGGAGTGATCTGAGAGTTGGTTTAACATGATTTATCCATACCTTGGTGGTGATGAATCACTTAAGCAGCTCTTTAAGCACTCGACTACACAATCTGGGTTGGGATCTAAAAAGAATGCCATCTATTAATTGACAAACCAAAATTCGTTAGCTTATAAAATGATATTTTGGGGAATCTAAGAAAAGAAGAGCACACTGAGGTTGTCAGCTGCCATGCAATATCTATACTGTCCTTCGATTTGACACAAGAATTCTTTCATGCCAGAAATTTATTGATAAAGCATGTATAAAAACATTTTCAGTTTTTCACATGAATAGATTTGAGCTATTCTTCCAACAAACATAAAATGCAAGATAATTACTCGTTTGAGATATTTCTTCTGGAAAATATACTTGTGAAGTTTCTTTTTACCCAATAGAACAACTTTTCCAAGTATCAATTTATCTTGAGAATCAATAGAATATAACTAAGAAACTTTCCCTTCACAAGGACACATTAAAAATAAATATCAGCAACTACCACCATACAAGCTGTTCAATCAAAAGCAAATCATGCAAGTCATATACTAAAAGTATCAAACAGGGTACAAATTTTGGCAGAAAGACAGATTCAGACACCAAGGAAAGGAGAGATCTTAAATACCGAATAGCGTTCTCGTCCAGTCGGCATCACTCTGTGCAATGTCGACCTGGAACGGCATGAGAACATCACAACATAACAGTAAACTTCAAATCACATTAAACTGAACTCTAGGAGGAAACATAAAACACTAAAAGACTCTAACCGGAAAATCAAAGCATTACCTAAACAAACAATTAGTCCACCTCTCCATCATATCACCGATGTTTACAATGAAAGCCCTGCAGATAAATCATTTGGCAAAGAGAAACTTCATACTTCTGACAAGTTTCTGACCTCAAGGCATGTGCCCACCCACAGATTCATTCATTTACACCAGTGCAGTGAAAAGGTGTCCACCCTAAACCGTAAGAGCATAAATACCAGACACATTTAGTCTGTACAAGCAGCTAATGTCTGTCAAACGTACTACTCAGCCTCTATAAGAGAACATTAAGAGCTGTAATGTTTTATTTTCTCTCAAGATCCTCTGAGTCGGCAAATGTTGCATCACGGAACCAAATATGAGGTGATTGATGCTTAAATCTTGCATTTAATCTCCAATATGTAGTTCTAGCAATATATTCCCTGTAACTCTCCTTTCATTCTCACGTTTGTTGCTAGTTATATAAAAACTTCTAGTTCGTGTTTCTTTTTTTAATAATAAGCTTAAAGTTAAATTTTCTTAAGGGGTATCATATTGGAGCTTTGACGACCATGGTGCTATCTAATAAGTGAAATTACCCAGACTTTCATCCTGCATCTTCAAGTTGGCTTCAACTATGTCAATAAGGGTGGATGTCAAAGAAATGTTTATTCATGAATAAATGCTACATACTTAGAAAACAGTATTTGTAAACCTACCCATTGATATTATTCACATCCTCCCACACCTGAGGTTGCTTAAATTTATCCCTGCATACCTGTTAACATTCAAAGGTAAAAGAAATGGTAACATATATCAATTACCCATGAAAGTCACAGCTTGAAATCTCAACTGATTATAGTGAGACATGCCTGAAGTCCGGAAACACCATCTGTCGCAAGAAGAGTGACCATTCCATAATCTGAATGAGCGGAAGCACCATATATTTCTTCACCAGAGGATCCTAATTCCCCTAATCATGAGAAAGAGGAATGATTTCAAATTCTCAATAATGAAGCATTCAATTGCTCCTCTTGCATAAATTTCATGAGTTCCCTTTTATCCTACAAGAAAAGTTAACCCAATTTACTCCTTTACTTTAGTTCCAACATGATGGAGCAACCAAGCATATAGACATCTTCAAAATATATCAACACTATTTTCATTTTCATCCCTAGTCCCTAGATGCCAGAACTCTTGGTTATAAAAACTGGAAATATGATATGATAGAAATTAGGTTGGCCAGATCAATATTGCTGAACATTTAAACAGTTCCAATTGTTTCTGTCTACTATTCCTGACAAGATGCTTTTAGATAAATTTCTCCAATCATTACTAAAAGCAATCAAGCAAATCAAACTAGAAATGCATAAACAAGTTTCCCCAGGCAAATATAAGATGATGCCATAATCAGAATGCAAACCTGGATAGTGTAAAAGGCGAAGGAAACTATTTGGTGGACTCAATGCTCCCAGTTTCTCAAAATAATTGTCATTTAAGTCAAGTGCCACAGCAATCATTGAGATTAGTCTTTTTCCAGTGTTTCTGAGGCAGTGAAACCAAAATTGATGAGATATTCACTATAAGTCATTCTTAAAAGCATAACTGTTTGAAGAAAGAAACAATAAGGAACCTGTGGTACTAACTAAAGAAAGACTCCTACAGGTTAATTATACCAACCGAAGTTCATTATATTGTGTAAGGTAACAATTCTGCAAGTTGTTTTCACATGCTATTTGAGCATAAAGTTCTACTCACCAACTCAACATCATAACTTGATACGTGAATTATCTGCTGAGATGAATTTATCTCATATAAATGCCTTATTTTTACACGTCAATCTTTATATATGCTAGGTTCAACTACTCTCCAGTAAGTTTCATCTTGGCATTCCGAAGAGTTCTTTATAACTTTCTAATCATGCAAGTCACATAAAGTACAAGTCTAGGAGAGACTTACAGAACCCTTCTATAGTAATTTTCCATTGTTGATCTCCAACATGGCAGGACTCCTGCAAACCTCTATCATTAAACTGTCAGAAGGGATGAAGGCAACCTCTCCCCAAGAAGTTTATGTTATAAAATCAAAATATCGAACGAGAAGCAAATGAAGAATTTATAGGAACTACACACCAGCGTCTATAAGAATAGCTATAGTTCTTACATTATGATTCCAAGTAATCTTAATGAATATACCATATAAGAAATATGATAAAACAGAGATAAAGCACATTAATACCTATAGTTAAATAGAAAAATACCTTCTGAAGGCCATTGATTCAAATTACCCTGAGGTGTCATGTCTTCTAAAGGACCAACATAGAAGCTTTCTTTTGAATCACCTGCATCCAAATAAGACGTCCTTTAACTTCTATCTCCAGTACCCTGTAATGAAATACAAATAACTGGAAAAAGAAAGCAGTAGACCCCCTCATTTGGACTCAAACTTCCATTCATCCCACTCCACACCACCACAAGTCATTGTTTTGAAGTTTTTTTTTCAGTGCAAATTTAATTGTCAAATAAATCTTTGACATCAGTAATTAATAGTGACTTAAAAAAATCTTTGATATCGGTAATTTGACATCCAAGCCTAATTCTTAAATAAATCTTCCCTTAAATTGTAGCAACTTCATTCAAAATGCAAAATCATTTCAAATCAGTAATTTTCCCAAAGTCACCCCACATTGTAAAATTTCCTCTGTTTAGTTTAAGTAAGCACTTCCAGTGCTCTAAGTTACCAATCTGAGTCTGCCTAAATATTTTCTATTTGCCGGGACAATGAACAGAGAAAATATGCAGTGCTGCATGCCACATCATATATGCTCATAGGGCATGACACAAACCAAACTATGGTGCAATCATGTAACTATCACACCAAGCTTGAACATATTTTTGAGTTGGCACTTGATTAAGCTAGTCTTGAGCTCAGTTTAATAACTAGCTAATCCATTAAATGTGTGGAAAATAAATAACCAAGATAGGGTTATAACTTGTTCAATTAACTCATTTGAAATTATTTCCCCAAGTAAGCTGGCAAAGCTTGAAGCTTGATACACACTTTCTAGTCAAGTTAAACTTAAAACAAACTGGACTCATTTACTTCCCCATCTGCTAAAACGTGTATTTAACAACTAGTAAGAACTGGTCAACCACTTCAATAGCACTGCAGCACCACAATTTGACTCATGTTAAGTTATTGTTGGTCAGATTATGGGTTAATTGATATATTAAGTAAGATGGGCATGAGCATTAGTGTCAAGTGTCGAACAAGAGAGTATTGATTATGGGTGTGGAGAATCACAAAAGGGTGTTTTTGTTTGGAAATAACCTTTGGAAGTTGAGTAAGGATCAAGATTCTCAGCATAAAGGGGCGTGTAACCTCTGTGATTGTTGCGAAGCAGCTTCATCTTCTCTTCAAGTGGAAGAGAGAAAAACTTTCTGCTCTCTTCAAACACGGTGTGTAACACTTGATCGTCTACGCCGTGATTTATAACATAAAAGAAACCATATTCGATGCATGCCTGGTTACAGCAATAACATAACATTATTATTATTATTTAAAATAAAATAATAATAATAATAAATAAATAAATAAAAAACAGTTGATAGCGAAGAAGACACCTTTCTAATTGAGTGGGCGGTGGAGATGAGGTCGGGGGAATTAAGGTCGATGATTGGAAGCTCAACTGCTTTTCCCATTTCTTTGTTTTTTGCTTTTGACTAGTGAAATTTATTAGTGTATTTTATACATAGTTGCAGAATCTTCTTGTCAGAAGAAGAATAATTCGCCATTAACATTTGGAGAATCTTCCAAACGCATATTTTTCATATGATTAACCCTTCCAATTTTGAAAATAATAAAATCTCACTAGAAAGTCTTTTCTTTCTTAAGCGTTTTCTTAGTTGGGACTTACGACAAGGGTTGATATTTATTGTTATATATATATATATATATATATATATATATATATATATATTATTACTAAAGATTATCACTTGAATATAGTATATGATGTCAGTCGTTCCTTTTCCTTTTTTCTGTATTTTGTCAACAGTTTTATCTTATATAATAATACATATGTAGTTGAGTTTGTCGAACTGTGAGGCCCGAGAAAATAACAATAGTACCTAGCTCATAGCTAATAAAGAATACAGATTCCCCAATCACATATCCCAGATTTGGTATACATACACATACTCATTATGAGAAAATTCAAATTCTATCGACACTTAAACTCAAACAGTATTGAGTACAAATACGAGCATACGACCTCTCTCAATTGCAAGGACACTAGATGACACAAGTAACACCAAAGTCCACAAAAAATATGCAGAAATACTGTATCATAAGCACCACAACCAAAGAACATATAACATAATAAATATCCAAAAGTCGGGCCTTAATTGTACACAAAATTTTGGCCAGAAAGGCTAGCTAATGGGTTGCCGTGAACAATAGTAAAACATTTGTGAAATAATAATCATTCAACAGCAAGAAGATAGGAGCTCCTGCTTCCTCCCTTGCTCTACATCACTCATCAGCAGAAAATCTATTTCTATGTAGATCTGAGCCAAAGACTTTGAATTTCCAACCTCTCACCAAAACTTTTTATATTCGGTTACTTCCAGCCTCTGGTCACCCAATCTCCATCCACGCAAGTAAATTACGTCATCAAACTAAGCTAACGGCAAATCATCTCATCGAGAACCTGCTTCTACGAGTTCCCCGGGTGTGCCTTGTATGAGATGCAACTCCTGCGTAACTATCTGGGGTCCGATAGTCTTCATCGTCGCTGATTTCATCAGACCTCCATCTAGGTCCACCATTTGCATTCACATCCTCAAAGGGAAACTGTTTCTTGTTACTGAGAATTGAAAAGCATGAAAAATTAAACTTTGTCAGATATGTCTAACAATTTTTTCAACGATATTAACACATAAAATACACAGATGCAGGGTCTCATAATAGACAGGACCAAGCCCATTACCTCCAAGAGATGTCCATTAGATCATCTGAAGGAGGCATATGCGATCTGCCAGCTCTCTCCAAATATGAAAGTTTGGCGGGCTTATTTAGATGCGTATCTTCAGCCAACCTTCCTAATATTCCCTGGTTACCACCAGGTGGAGTGACATGATTACCTATAGCCCTGCGGTAATAGGAACTAGAATCTCGAAATTGGCCTACAATCACATCTTCTGCTCTTTCTGGAGAAACCTTATTGACTTGATAATTCCCAAGCTGGCTATTCCAAGGCACCCGTGATGAACTCCTATCAAAATTTCTTAGCGGTGAAGGTGATGAAGAACCAACACCTCGAACAACAGGAGTAGTGATATCATCGAATTTGAAGCTTTTGCTGAGGCCACTTTTAGTTTTCAGTCCATTATCTGCAGCACTGAAGAATGCGGTTGAGGGAGTGGAAGCGCCAAAACTCTGGACATTGAAGTCAGAAATATTGAAGGATCCACCAATTTTTGATGGAGTTTCAGGAACTGAAGGTTTCAAGGAAGAAATTCCACTATCCACCCCTAGAACAAGGGAATAATCAACGGGAGGAGGCACCATAGAGCTTGTCATAATATTTTCTTCATCTCTAGCAATTTCAGATTTTTTCAGAACACCAGTTTCATTACTGTGACGTTCAACTTCTTCAGAGAATTTCCCGGTCTTCACCTTTTGCTGCAAGACATCTGGCAACAACTCTATGCCTTTGCCCTGCAAAAGCATAGAATTATTTTTCCCAGAGAAATAGCATAAAATTATTCTTCAAGAAACTTATTGAATATACTCCAATTTCCCTATCAGAGCATTAGAAACAGTTAATTGGGAGTACACTACCCTAGATCTCCTCTAAAGCTTCACTCCCAGAAAACCAGAGGGCAAAAAAAAAAAGGCAAAAAAAAGGGTTTGCGTCTTTAGATTTCACATATGCTTCCGCTTCCTGGAAAATTTCACTTCAAATATCAGGATTTCCAAAAGAAATAGATAATAATACTCCAAAACAATTATCAGAAGAACCCCAAAAGAGTAGACTGAAAAGATGCTTGCAACAAGGTCATCGTACCGCCTACACCCTTTCTGAAAAAAAAGATTGATGAAGAAAACATAAAGCCCTCAGATTTAAATCTTCATAAATCTTCTGCTTTCTTAACCATGTACAGGCATAAATTTGCAGGTAAGCAGGTTGCAAACTTAAACCAGTTTCCTTTTCAACGTCATCCAATAGTATAACCAATAGCTAGATCCACATGTCAATTATAGTGTCAAGGACCAAAGAAGTAGAACAGAAAAATAACACTTACAACTAATCCTGCTCGCCAATGACTTGTCGACCTCATCCTGGCTAAGACTTCTTCAGCAGCAGAATCTTTTGCAATAAACTCTTGCTCCATTCTCTGGAGCTTTTGATCAACTTGATATGCCTCAGTGTACCAGTAACGCTGAAAATACAAAAACAGACAAGTTATGAACTGATTGCAGGCAATCCATCAGATTCAACTTCTTTTACACGCAAAAGTCTCACTAACATACTATATCGTATTTCTAAAAACCATTTACCTGTGATTGGAAACAGATAAAGATCCCTATAATTGATAATCAGACATATATAACCATCAAGTAGATCGATTCTGCAACTAAATATATCAATTAAAAAGTAAAGCATATAAATTATAAATACTTGAAGATTGCGAATCAATAAACTTGGACTCATACAGAGCTCTGTCTCTAGTGATTGAAGTTTGATAATAAATAAGCTCCACCCTCAAAAACCATTCCAAAAACCTACTAAATTCATAACAAGACCTCCCATTCAAATGGCCCTGCTTTAGCTCCTTACAAATGTCAGTAACCTCACCCAACTTGCTAACTCACCAGCACTACCAAAGAAAAAATTCATAACTTCCGCTACTCAACAATTCAGTCACCAACATCCTGTCAATATTCTAGTCTTTCTCAGGAAATTTCAAGTCACCTTAGATATTTCAAGTAACATCTTACAAGCACTCATCTTTGACATCAGTGAAATAGTGTAATTCTTATATTTTGTAACCATGTTAATAAACTTTTTTGTTGTCCTTTTTATCACAAGGAAAGCAACACATAACATTTCATTGTTTGATTCGATGATCACCATCCAAGCAAGGCCATTTGGCAGAAGTTAACCTTAACAATGGATAAACCGCACAGACTATCTTGAAGATGATAAAATAATACTGTGCTGATTCTAACCGTGAAACAACAAACTTGATTCTAATTATCCAAGAAAAGGAAAAGATTACAACCTTAATTTTTTAGAATTTCAGAATGCCAAATAAATTTCAACCTGCAGAGAAAATGTTGATTGCTAAAAACAAAACGCACCTGCAAATAGAAAACTACAAGAAGACTTCCGAAAACCGTTGAAGGATCCTCCACAGCAAAATCCAATAGACATTTATGGATATGTTTTTCCTCGTCAGAATTCCATGGCAATTCTATCATCCGATCAACCAAGCTCCTCCGAATACAAAGACAACAGATTTCAGTGACCAAAGCCTCCACCCACAGTGGCCAATTCCAGCACTCATCTTTTACATCATCTGTAGCATTTCTGACTGATTCACCCCTCAACTTCTTCTCCTTGACCTTCATGCAGACCATTCTCTGATACATGAATGCCTCAGTCAGAAGTCCGCACTCAACTCTCACTCGCACAGCAGTTATAGACTCCCCAAGTGAAACCAGTTGCCCTCCATCTCGTCCTGACCACCTCAGAACCATAAGGGCAGCATCAGGATTCTGCCGTTCTAACAGAACCTGAGCAACCTTAGGATGAATTGTTGGGCCTGATATTTCCGGAAGAAGGCGACAGGCTTCCTAGCAATAAAACACATAAACCAATGAGAGCAACATAAGATGAAGTAGAATGACTCTGAAAGCACCAGAAACAGGTTCTCCTTGGTATGAAAATATAGTGATGCAATTGTAGCAGAAGCAACAGGACATTTTATGGTAGCAAAATTACAAGTTTGGAAAACAAAAGGACGGGAATAGAAAAGAACAATATAATCAGTTCATAATGGTTGCACAAATAAGAAAGATAGAGCAGAAGGAAACAGGTAAAAGAAAGGAATTCCTGATGGCAAACAAGAAAAGATTCAATGGCATCTTTGAAGACCACACTCCACAGTTCACCAGGGGTGACAACCAGTCCTGAATATGGGCTTTCAATTAAGCTAAGTCCAAAGTCTCTTGCTCCCAAATCTATGTGAAGTCCAAAAAGGAACCTCAATATGAGACATTATGTTTCCTAATTAATAGTGATAATGGAAATCCCAGAGAGGGCCTTCGGTATAGACAAAATAGTTAGATGTCCTCTCACCATATTGAGTGCATTAATACATATAGAAATAAGTACAATCATACTCCACTCTCCGAAAAGTTTTACAACCTTTTATCCCCCTCTCATTTCTGAGGGATGGGAGTAAAAATACTGTAGACTGCTCTTCCAGTTCCATTTATCTTCTATCCACCACCATCTAGTTGCAACTCGAAATCAGACAATAAATTGACAAAGGAAACGAAAAGGGAAAATACATCATAAATTTGTTTTCAACACAAGGAATAACAAAATAGTACATCAGAGATGATCAGAAGATTTGATAATGCCCGAACAGTAAAACTAATGTAAGATCATCTGTGCTGCTTAACATGCATAGGGTCGCTGAGGAAACACAAAACGAACAATATGTATCTTATCTAAACTAAGTATGATAACAAAAGTTACCTGCAGAGCTTCATCAGTGTAGTCGTCTAAAAGATAAAAAGTAAGAGATTCCAGCAAGGCATGCCGAGAAATACTGAATGTGGCAGCAAAGTCATCAATAATGCATCGCCAATTCTCATCAGGCATTGTCCAGTGCCAATCAAACAGATAATACAAGAACTACGCAAAAATCAGATTTAAGGAAAAGGATCTCTCTGAATGAAAGAGGGGACACCATTAAAAGTAAGAATGTTGTGTAAATCAAGCATATAAAAAGATTCATAGAAATTTTCTGCTATAAAAATTTACTGACAACTTAACAAAAATGTGGATACAATAGCTTGCTTTGCGACCACTAAATCAGAACTTCCTCGAAGAAAGAGTATGTCAATAGCAGCTCGCAAATTCTCAAAGGGATAACATCCCGCCATTCCTTCAATCTTAGACCGGAAAAATGAAGATCCCCCTTCCTTCTGTAGAGACTCAATTTGATATTCTTCTCCATGATCATCAGTAAGTCCCTGCTCTGTCTCCAGATTTAGAAGTGCATCTTCAATAAACAGAGAGGAAGATTGATGCATAGAGGACTCTGCAGAGCGATTTATTAAATCAGGCCATGCACGCTTCACTGCAGCTGATTTTCTTTGATGCACAACAGAACGCCATGATGCAAAATCTGCATACTTGGACCTCACATTCTCCAAAAATTGATGCCGCATACACCAAATCATTATCTCCATGTGCTGAAAATCCAAAATCAATTTGAGCAAAAGGGTAATCAAAAAGTAAACATGCTCAACCATTTCTAGTAATGTCAATCTGCAGCCATTCAACATTAAATGTCACAGAGAAAATGCTGCCAATCCTTAGCATCAACTACCATAAAAAAGGAAAAATTATGTAGATATGTCACACCATTATACTTTACCAATATTGAACTTCTGTGGATGTGGAAGCAAAAGTAACAACCTGCTCAATAAACAAACAGAAACCTCGAGCACGATTCAATACATGCCTAAGCAATAAAATTTCTTACTTGTTCTGGATATATTGAAATTTTCACATTACCATTCAGATAATAAATCAAAAAAAGACAATCCAGAAGAAAGCAAGTAAACAGTAGATACATTAAAGCAATCAAGAGCTTCAGAAAAATCTGACCTGCTTTGTCTTTAATATGCTTTCTTGAAGATAATGGAGATCATGAAGCTTTGCCGCAAGAGAATCTTTAAATGATGATTCTAGAACTTCAAGGACATTTGATACGCCAGCAAGCTTGACAGAAAATTTCACTAGTGAATTCAAGCTTCTTTTCATCTCCTGCACTGTCTTATTATCTATTAGAAGGTCAAGAAATATAAAAATATAGTATATGGGTAATTAAAAGTTTATCAACAATCTTAAGAAAACTTTGTTAGGATACATATCACTTGAAGGTCAGACAATATATTACTGAATGTCTGTTTGCACCAGTCTTTGATAACCACTTCGTCAAGCAAGAAGGCAACAACCGCATCGCTGGACACAGCACTTTCATCCATGCAAACATCAGTAACATCTGTTGTGCTGTTTGTCAAGGAAACAAGAAACCCAAAATAGAAAAACTAAAAATAAACTAAAGAAGTAGAACTTCGAACTTAAAATTCTTAAGTATTTAGATTACAATAAATAATAATTTATTGGAAAATAATCTAGTAATTAAATTATCCCATTTGCTGCAGCCATTTAAGTTTAGCCAAATTGCTTACTTCCACAAAAAGAAACATAACCGAAATATAAACTTAAACAATAAAGATTAACTAGGTAATTCCCTGCCAGAAAGATCTTGATGATTGATTGGGATTAATCTTCTAACTCAGAACTAAAAGATATCTGCTAAATATGTAGAGACTGCAGAGGGATACAATGGCATATCAGAGAACTCAAGTTGTTCTCTAAAGCAACATCAAACAGAGAATAAAGCCGCAGGACATCGGGAACAAGTTGTTTGTCACTATCTTCTTTATCTTGGAATCTCTCATCACACCTTTTGGAGATAAGACCAGCCTCTATACACTCGTAGTAAAGGCGAAGACGAAGCTTGTTTCCATCCTTTGGCAAAGGGATTCTACAGATGGGGCAAACATCACACCGCTGGCTGCATTCCTCGCATAAAGAGGCATGATCACATGTGATCAAGATACTCTGTACATAACGTCCACAGCTCCTCAAGTCTCTTGTTGCCCGACAGCGCTCAATTTTTGCTTCATTGCACAACTCAATGGGATCAATAGATGCCAAGTGTGCCAATGCTCCCTGAAAATTGATTACCCGACCAACCGTCAACAGGCAAATAGCCACATTCCACAATTAACATTCCAGTAACTAAAATTTATAGAATGCTTGAGACAGTAGAATACTTGATGCCTGTAAGAGAATGAAGCAGTTAACGACTCCTAACTTTCACCTCTCATTTCTCAGTTCCGAACCAAGCACCTAACAATGTATATCTTTAACTCAACTGCAAATCCTTATTTCTCTGACCCAAATGGCAAACACCAACTCAGTTCTCAGTTGCAAACAAAACACACAAAAATGAATATTCCTAACACTACCGCAAATCCTCATTTCTCGCATCCAAATGGTAGACACTAACTAATCTCCAGAATGCATAATAGAACATTTTCAGCCATTTTAACCTAAAAAAATTAAGATTTAATGGTAACACTATTCACAATGAAACTACACTAATATGACAACAAGCAAAGAAAATTCTAGCATTAATCTCTGTAAATGTAAAGCACAAAATAACTAATTAACAACAATTATATTAAACGCATACCACTCTTTGTGCTATATGTATACGACCACAACTATAACAAGTATAAGCTTATATAAATAAAGTTGTGCATACAATAAAGTCTCCGACAATTGCTAAAGATATGCATATTCAACCAGTGTCCTAAAACCCTAATTCACTGAGCTATAAAACCCCACGTGCCGCATAATAACATCAATAGATTACATAAATTTTGTTGTAATTTTCCTTATTTATGCTTAAATGAACCTATGAAATATGATGCAGCAGCTAGAGTTTATATGCATCAATTTGTATGTATATATTAGTAAAGTAAGCAGATATATCTATATATAAAGACAAATGTACACGTGTGTTTTTTCGGATTACCTGGACTTGGCTGGAGGCGTAATTAGGCTGAGGTGGGGGTGGCGGAGGCCTTGCGGCGGAGCCGCCGTTGGCGGAGGCGGATTCGTCGTGTCTTCTTCTCTCCATTTGAATAAATTGGTGGAGAAAGGGAGGGAGGGAGAGCAAGAGCTTAAATAAGACTTAAGACGGGGGTTTGAACGCTATAGAAATTGATAGGGGAGGCGTTGTGTTTGTTCTCTCTTGCAATTTCTTCCCTCATTTTATGGCATTGTCAATTCACCCCCTATTAAAATTTTACCAAATTATAGAGATATCCCTCAGATCGAGAAGTCACTAAAGTATCCGAAGCAAACTGCTAACCGGACCTTATTTAATAAGGTATCGTTTATAATAAGGTATTGGATTCACTCAAATTATCTTTGCAAATTCGATGTTTGGGAGCTCCCTGTGTCTTCCAATCTTACTTGGGCATGAAGGAAAATTTTACATCTTCGACATTTAACAAAAACTTTCGTGGTCTATAGTATTAAAAACGGTCGTAATATACTTTTCTGGAAAGATTATTGGCACCCTTTGGGGATTCTTATTGACACATTTGACGAGAATACAATTTTTGAAGTTGGGCTCAATATCAATTCTTTTGTGGAGGACAATATCGCTGAAGGTCAGTGGATATGGCCGAATAATAGTCCTATCTTCTAGACTATTACTTATCATATTAGTAATGTTGTTCCTGATCCTAACTGAAGTGATGGCATTTACTGGATCAATTCACCTTCGGGATCCTACAAAATGTGTTGGGCTCTTGAGCTATTAAAACCAAGATATCCTAATACCACTTGGTATAGTTATATTTGGTTCAAACAATCAGTTCCAAAACACTTATTTTGCACATGGTTATGTTGGTTAAATAGATTACCCACCAAAAGAAGACTTTTATCATGGGATATGTCTATTGACCCTTGTTGTTTGTTATGTCGAATTTGCATTGAAGATAAGAAACACATATTCGGCCATTGCTCATTTGCACGTAGATTATGGAAGAAAAGATGGAGATTAACAAAGGGACCATTGTTTATCAACAATTGGGCAAAGATTGAAGAGTGATTTCGTTTCATTGCTCCCTTTGACACATTCAAATCAATTGCTATGAAATTGTTCTCTATAGCTTTTATCTTTCATTTATGGAAAGAAAGAAATAGAATATTACATAGTAAAAGGATAGAAAAGTCAAATATTATATGTTGAACTAGGTGATTTGTAACGCATGGAGTATAGACAATCATACTTTTTGGTGGGGTACTCTAAATGTAAGTAAATATTTTTGATAATTAATACAACCGCTTGCTTTTAGCAAAAAAAAACCTTGTCCATTTCATTTTGGAGATTACTTGTGGGTACTAATTTCTATATCATGTATTGTTGTAATACATGATATGAGTGTTGTTTGTAAGTGACTGTATGAATTTAAATTATAACTCAGTGTAACTATTTTACACAAATATGTTGGAAGTATAAATTATTTTTAAGTTTAAAACAGTAAAACTGAAAACGAACAATTGACTCAAGAATTGAAGCAAGCTTTCGAAAACGAGAATCAAGCCTGTGAAAACAAAAAGTGTGATGATGGAAACTTATTATCTTTGGCCAAGGAGAAATCAGAGGAAGTCCATAATCATCTCTCTCTACCATTGCATGCTACATTTGGAAATAATTCAAAGAAACTCAAATTCAAACCTTTGGAGAACAATCTTGTCTTATGCAAAGCCATAGCTAACGGGCTTACCAAGTATAGGACCAAATCAGCATGATCTTAGGATATCAATCTTTGGTCAATTACTTCATTGTAATGCATATCTTTTCCTTTCTTAATTCTTACTGTTGTGTATCATGATGTATATAATGTACTCTGTATCCAATGGTTTGAGCAACTAGCTCAAGAGTAAAATAGAAAAGTTACATTCTGTTTTATTGTTTGACTATTTCTTGTATTGAAAAACTCTTCATGGCATCAGAGCCATCCTCTGATATCTCCAATATGGCCTCCATCAAAGAACCAGTCTTGACTATTCAAGCATTCCATCAATGTGCAAGTCTTGTTTCAATTCGTCTCAATATTTCTAACTATCTTTTGTGGTGTGCACAGGTCTTGCCCATAATTTCCAGCCTTGGGATAGACCACCATATTCAAACAGATGCACCACCAAAGGAGATAACAAATGAAAAAGGTGAGACAAAAATCAATCCAGAATTTGTAGTATGGAGAAACAACGATGGCCTACTTCGAACTTGGCTTCTTAGCATGATGACAGAGGAAGTCATGAGTATGACTAACGAAGTCGAAACCACTACAGCCAAACTACTATGGAACGGATTGGAGGAGCAAATGTTGCCACAAACAATCGAAAAAGAAGCTCTTCTAAGAGATTCTCTGTTTAGTCTCAAAAAGGGAAACTCATCTATAGCAGAATATCACAAAAAATTCAAAGCAATATGTGACAAACTTTCTGCTATAAACAAGCCTATTCCTGATACAGAAAAAGTGTTCCAATTTGCCAGAGGACTTGGACCAAAGTATCTTGATTTTAGGGTGGCTATGTTGTCAAAACCACCATATCCATCCTTAAACCAATTTGTGTTATCATTACAGAACCATGAGCAAATGTTGTCACAAGTTGAAGGAGAGCAAAACATAATCAACCATGGCCAAGCCTTCTTTGGACAACGAGGTAGAGGACGTTCAAACCGAGAAGGAAGATTCAATTCTAGAGGGCGTGACTTCGCTCTTGCAGGCCGAGGATATCCTTCTCACAACAATCAGCAGTTTCAAGGAACCAAGAAACATGATAATAATGCACAAACAAGTGACAAGTCAAAAACTAATACTGAACAATGTCAAATTTGTGGTAGATACAATTATACAGCCTTGAAATGTTATAATCGATATGATTATGCATATCAAGAGAAATAAATTCCATAAGCACTTGCAGCCATGAATCTTCACGATGACGACCAAAATTTCTATGCAGACTCTGGTGCAACAACGCATATGGTAAATGACATTGGTAAGATTTCTTGTCCCAAAACTTATAGAGGAAATGAGGTCATCTATGTTGGAAATGGCCAAAAGTTACCTATCTCTCATACTGGTAGTGTTCACCTAAAGACATCTAGCGGAAATGTTATACTAAAAGATGCTCTTGTTGTTCCTAAACTAACAAAGAATTTAATATCTGTTAGTCAATTTGTTGATGATAATTGTTGTTCTTTTGAATTTAACTCATCTGGCTTTGTTATAAAGGATTCAATGAAAAGGATAATAGCGAAGGGGCTTAGACATGGACACTTATATGCACTTGAGAAAGCAGAAATACAAGCACTTGCAACTATTAAAGGCGCTATTAAAGGAGAGGCTGCTTCTTCAAGTTTATGACATCAAAGGATGGGACATCCCCATTCAAACTCTTTAAAAGTTTTGAATAAGAAGGAAGTTATCAATATTTCTAGTTGGACTAATAAAACTACTATCTGTAATAGTTGTCAATCTGGAAAAATATGTAAACTTCCTTTCAATAATTCAAATACTATTTCAGGCTTTCCATTAGAAAAAAATACACTGTGATTTGTAGGGTCCTTCCCCAATTTCTTCTGTTCAAAATTTTCGTTATTACGCTATATTTGTCGACAATTTTTCTCGTTATACTCGGCTTTACCCGATTAAACGTAAATCTGACTTTTTTGATTGTTTTTTGAAGTTTCAAAAGATGGTTGATAACCAATTTGATAGGCGAATCAAGATTTTTCAAAGTGACAATGGTGGAGAATTTACGTCTCATATGTTTATAAATCATCTTGCTCAATGTGGGATCGTCCAACAGTTATCATGCCCAAACACTCCAGAGCAAAACGGAGTTGCCGAAAGAAAACACCGACACATTGTAGAAATGGGACTCACTATGATCTATCATGCTAATGTGCCATTACGTTTTTGGGTTGATGCCTTCCTAACTGCTACTTTTCTTATCAATAGATTGCCATCACCTTCTTTAAAATTTGAAACACCATTTTTTAAACTTTTTCAAAGGCATGCAATTTATAATGGTCTACAAGTGTTTGGATGCAAATGTTTTCCTTATTTGAAACATCATGCTAAAAATAAATTTTCAAATAAAACTTTTCCATGTGTATTTTTGAGATATAGCCCCATTCATAAAGGGTATCGATGCATTGATCCCTCTACAAATAAGGTTTATATCTCAAGACATGTTGTCTTTGATGAAAATTCTTTTCCTTACTCTAATAAAGAGTTTAAACTCACCAATCAATTGGATGAGCTTGCAGTAACCTCTTTTCCAGATGAAGAGAATTGGATTCATCAAAAGAAGAACAACACCATAGAAGAGGTGAAACAAATGGAAAAGAACATGTCAAGAAAATTCAACACAAGTTGCTGCCAAGAAAATACTCTAGAAGAAACAGAATGTCATTTTGAGGAAGAGGACGTGCTCAATCCTCATGCTTTGGAGAAAATAACAGATGACACTACTCCTCTCCAAATAAAAAGCGAAGATAGTTTTGAAAAACCTACAAATAACAACACATCTCCACTAGCCAAAAACCATGACAACACATACACAAACCAAGATTCAAGTCTCCAAGAAAATGACACGTTAGAAAACCAAACAAATACTACCATTGCAACATTGTCTCCATCCAACAATAATATCCAAAACAATATAGATGTCTCCACCAAACCATACGATGTTGTTGCAACAATATCAGATGATGCTTCAAATGATCTCACAGGCCAATTATTCATCGAGCTTCCTCTTGCAAAAACAAATCGAACCTCGACTTCTTCTCAACCAACAACGTCAATGATAACAAGAGGTATGCTAAAACATAACCCCCAATTGAAAGATAAAATGATTACTTTTAATGCAGTAAAACGGGCGGAATTTGAAGAACCACGCACTCTACAAACAACACTTAAATCACCAAGGTGGATCGAGGCAATGAAAGAAGAACTAGCAGCACTTCACTCAAATAAAACATGGAGCTTAGTACCTAGACCAATAGATACAAATGTTATTGGAGCAAAGTGGATTTTTTGCATCAAATATAAGGATGATGGAACAATTGATCGATATAAAGCAAGATTAGTAGCACGTGGGTTCACTCAAGTTGAGGGCTTGGATTTTGATGAAACTTTCAGTCCAGTAGTTAAACCAACCACCATACGAACAATTCTTGCAATCGCGGTCATTTCTCAATGGAGTATGCACCAACTTGACGTTAAAAATGCTTTTCTTCATGAATTTCTCAAGGAGACAGTATACATGGAACAACCCCCAGGTTTTATCGATCCTAAACTCCCTCAACATGTTTGTTTACTTCATAAGTTTCTTTACGGTTTAAAACAGGCTCCTCGTGCATGGTATGACAGGTTATCTACTTACTTGATTAGTTTAGGTATTTTTTGTAGTCAAGCTGATTCATCTTTATTCATCCGCATTCATAACGGTCATACTACATTAATCCTAGTATACGTTGATGATATGATCATTACTGGTAGTAACGATGAGATTATTCAAAATTTGATCACTAAACTTGGAACTGAGTTTTCTTTAAAGGATTTAGGCACCTTACATTATTTCTTGGGTATTGAAGTTAAGTACTTTGCAGGAGGTCTATTTTTATCTCAGACAAAATACACCAAGGACCTTCTTGCATGAACAAAAATGCTAGAAGCATCAAAACTTACAACCCCAATTGCAATAAAGCCGAATGCTCTTGCTGATGACAACCAATTGGTTGATCCAACAGAATACCAAAGCATCTTTGGCGCACTTCAATACTTGGTGTTCACTCGTCCAAATATAACATATGCCGTAAATAGAGTTTGCCAATATCTTCAGAGTCTTACACTGGTGCACTTACGTGCTATAAAAAGAATTCCACGATATTTAAAAGGGACAATAGACCATGGTATTTGATTTATTAACCAAAGTACTTTAATATTGAATGCCTTTTGTGATGCAGATTGGGCAAGTTGTCCTACCACACGTCGAAGAACCATGGGATATTGTGTTTTCATAGGTGCAAATTGCATTTCCTGGTCCTCAAAGAAACAACCAACCGTGTCCTGATCAAGTACTGAAGCAGAATATCGAGCCTTAGCATCAACAACTACGGAAGTTACACAACTTACATATCTACTTCGTGATATAGGAATTTTCATTTCTCAGCCTCCACAACATTTTAGTGACAACATCAGTGCCTTACATATGACAATCAACCCAATGTTTCATGCTCGTACAAAACACATCGAAATTGACTACCACTTTGTTCGCGAGAAAGTTGCTGCTGGAGCTTTAGTTACGAAATTTGTCCCCTCTACCCACCAAATAGCAGACATCCTTACCAAACCACTTCCGAAGCGTTCCTTCATTGAGTTCAAAACCAAGTTGGGAGTTCATATTATTCCACTCTCTAACTTGAGGAAGGGTGAAAACGAACAATTGACTCAAGAATTGAAGCAAGCTTTCGAAAACGAGAATCAAGCCTGTGAAAACAAAAAGTGTGATGATGGAAACTTATTATCTTTGGCCAAGGAGAAATCAGAGGAAGTCCATAATCATCTTTCTCTACCATTGCATGCTACATTTGGAAATAATTCAAAAAAACTCAAATTCAAACTTTTGGAGAACAATCTTGTCTTATGCAAAGCCATAGCTAACGGGCTTACCAAATATAGGACCAAATCAGCATGATCTTAGAATATCAATCTTTGGTCAATTACTTCATTGTAATGCATATCTTTTCCTTTCTTAATTCTTACCGTTGTGTATCATGATGTATATAATGTACTCTGTATCCAATGGTTTGAGCAACTAGCTCAAGAGTAAAATAGAAAAGTTACATTCTGTTTTATTGCTTGACTATTTCTTGTATTGAAAAACTCTTCAAAAACATTATATCAACTATCATGTAATTTTACTTTTTCTACTTATTTAGGCTATAAACATATCTAAAGAGATTAAAATTAAAACCCATATGGTCACTTTTGTCGTGGATTGACTTATAAATCAAAACTTCTCTAAATTTATATTAAAGAGATAATGATTAATTCATAATATATTATAGAGTAAAATGCACAGCACCCTCTTGTGTTTTATGAAAGTTGCACAATAAATTTTGTGTTTTGAAAAGTAGCGCCAAAACCCCTGTATTTTCCATAATGTTGCAAAATATCCCCTCCGTCCGATTTTTTGTCAAAGTTAACAGAGAGTAAAATACACATGCTTATAATGCAACTGAGAATTGCAAAAAACCTTAAAACACATTTGAATTGACCAAAATATCCTTATATTGTTTCTCATTTTCTTTCTTTCATTTATCATTTTTTTTTTCATTTTTCTCCTTCATCTTCCTCACCATTAACACATCCCACCACTACATCTCTCCACCATAAATTATTTTATAAACTCACAACTAATAATCTGATGAAAGTCTTTATAGCATATAGATCATTTCAAATAAAAATTTAACTTTGGATTAGGTTTTAAATTAAACCACAAGTTTTTCAAAATTTTATTGTTGTCTATTAGTTAAATGAATCTTTCATGTTGATGGACTCCGCAAGGCTAGTGGCTGGTGGAGGTGATGGGCGCGGTCGGAGGAAGTGATGGAGGTGGTTTGAGAAAAGGCAGAGGTGGTGGAATTTGGGACTATTATCAGTGATATAATTAATATAAATACCCTTTGTGAATACAAAAGGACTAATGATATTCGCAGCATAGTAGTTGAAATATTTGGGGTGTATAATTGAGGTCATGGGTTCAATTCCTTATATTTATGCGCAAGCAATTTTAAATTTTGTCAATTCATGTGATACGTGGCATTATGCCATTGGTTACTTTTGGTTGCATATTCGAGTCAAAATGATGTCGTTTTCGGTCATCTTCAACCTCCCAGCAGAAATTTAATCCTAGTATGTAACGTTTTCAATAACACAGGATTTATGGTACTACTTTTTAAAATACAAGATTTGTGACGTAACTTTTGAAAAATACAAAGGATTATGATGCATTTTAATCTATATTAGATGCACAAAACACGCCTCGTATATCTAACGAAGTTGATGACCAAATGCTGTCAAATATATATGTATATAGCGAACACGAGGTAATGTTTAGTTTGGTAAATGGGTTAGATATTGCTCTTGGGCTTTGACTTTTTTCCTCTCATCTGCTCCAATTCGTAAAATATATGGGACTACTGCTGAATGGGCCAACACTTAAAACATTTCCACGATCTCTTGTTGACATACACTGTAGCAGAGCCCTTCTCCTCAGTCTTCAGGAAAAATGGGCCTAGTTGTCGCCCAGAATGCCATTTTAGCGTAGTAGACCATTTGGGTCACGTTTTAATAAGCTTTGCTGACTTGTCGAAACTTTGGCACCACATGGTAAACTTAGATTCAATATTCAATTCCGACAACAACAAAAAAAAAAAAAAAAAAAAAAAAACTTCAATCTTCAATCAAAGCCTCTCATAAGTGAATAATAATATGTTACAACTGATGGTTGCCTTTACATAAGTGAGGCCATATAGTTAACTAGTACTTTTAAGTGCTTATTGATTTGCAGGTCAAGAATTTAAAGTTCTTTGATGCTTGCAAATCCAATCAAAAGTAACATTGTAAAAGCAAAAGAAGACGGATTATGAAATTATAAGATTATGTTGTCAGTAAAACCTGCTCAGAAAACATTCAATTATTACACAGTTATCTAAAGAGCATTTTTTAGTTATGCAGATTTATTGTTGTCTTGTTCAGACATCTTTTGGTCATGTAGCCAAATCCTCGCATTCACATTCATTGAAAGTTTGGCTTTTAGAGTATATCTTACCCAATGATCTTTTAACTACCGCATAGGAATAGGTTTCGAACTTAATTAATGCACACAAAAGGAACAACATTGTTCATAATCGGATAGCAAATATATATACTTTTCCATATCCAATAGGATTTCTTGATTAATTCTCATCATCATTTGACAACACCGCATGTGATTTCATTGTTAATCATAATCACATGTGCTAATCGCTTGTATAAACATACCTCGACATGCCAGCCAACAAAACATGATTCCGAAGCAAATCCGCCTGCATGTTATCACAACATTGCCCTTGGAAACAGCGAATGGTTTATTTTCTTCGTAGGGCTTAGATGTCAAATTAAACAAAAAGTTGCAATGCCTAATAATTTGTAATAACACAAAATGCCACACGTGCAACCAAACCTCAACTTGGGGTTTGATTAACTATAATACCAGATTTGAAGCTGAGGATTCGGTTAACGGTTAATCACATGCTAACCAGCTAAGCTGCTCACATGGCCCAGATATGCCCCGCCTTGTCCGTATATTTCACCCCCATATCTAAGCAAAGCTGGCCTTTCTTGGTAATACCTGCACATGCAAATTTGCATGTCCAGATATCCTTAATCAACGCCAAGTAATCAAAGGCAACGGCTAGGATGTAGTCCGTACGCCCTCCGGGTAAGGTCTCACCCACCACCGAGAAAAGGAGGTGAGAGGAAGCTTAGGTAAAATGTGACTATATTTATTTTTTATGATGAAAATTTAAAAAAAAAAAAAAATTGGCTTCATATTAGAGATTAAATTTTATATGCATGGTCTTATTTATTTGAAAGAGATAAAGTCTTAATTATTTAAATACAAAGTTTATTAAAATTAGCCCTTAAAATAATAGTTTCACCTAGTTCAAACTCATAAAATGAGTAGTTCACTCATCACGTTCTAACGTTACGGCATCAGACTGAATCGATAATTGGCTAATATTGATTAAGATATTAACGACCAAATGATTAAATGATTTTCACTTGACCGTTGACCAGATCCAGCAAAAAAAAAAGGTTACTTTGACCGCTAATGCACGTGTGAGTACACGTAATATACATGTGGACTTTGCAGTAATCAAGGTGTTATGGAATGCAGGTATGCCACATAGGATGCACATGAGTGGTAATAATAGGTACTGCAACTTGCTAATTACTATGTTCACTGTCCGATGCTAACTTTCTTTATATTGTTTATTGTGTTCTTTTGCATGCTCAAGGATTGCCTTTGCGTACTTCTTTATTTTTCCTACGAAGATGGGTGCTCGATAAAAGATTAGTCAAGTTGCATGACAACTTATTCTTGTTTAATTGAATGTTGCCAACTTGTACATGATGAGGGAATTCTCTCAATTATTTTCTAGATTTTATGTACTTTAGATGACAAAGATATCATTTTCCTTAAACTATACAACAAGTGTAGAGGTGAATTTATATTTTACATTGTACCGCATTATTTACTAAAATAGTAATCTTATTATTATTGTCTATTTTAACAAAATCATTCATCAGAGTCATCATTATCGATTGATCGTTAAGCTGTATTCTTAAAATACTTATATCTACAGTTGTGGCAATAGGCTTGTTTTTCTTTGATAAGAATTGATATGATCTTTATAAGGCTCTTACTTCAAATGGAATTCAATGGGATCCAAAGAGACCATGTCTTCATCCGTAGGATTCCAAGAGATTGTAACATTCATTGATTTTATAAAATATTTTAAAACATTGTTATATTTCTACTGTGGAATACTATTTTCTCTCAAGTTCCCATCTCTAATGAATTTAAATTTCAAAATTAAATAATTTTTAAATCTGTCATAATAAAATTTAATCTCTTGCCATAAAGGGTGATGTTTAAAAATTATTAGTACTAAGGTAACGATTGGTACATTAAAATAGATTTGGGCAAGAATGGAAAGAACCAAGGAATGGAATGAAATTGTGAATAGAATGAACTTGGGAATGAGAATAACATGTTTGGTATGCTCTAAGAATTAAAAGTAGTAATGCGAATGATTTATATAATATGACATTATTGGCCTTTTATTATTATAATATTAAAAATAAGAATAAATATAAACATAATCTTAAACAATATAAAAATAAATAATAATAATAATAATAATAATAATAACAACAACAACAATAAATAATAATAATAATAATAATAATAATAATAACAAAATAATAATAATAATAACAACAACAACAACAACAATAAATAATAATAATAAAAATAAAAATAAAAATAAAAATAATAATAATTATTATTATTAATAACAAAATATTATTATATTTTTAATTATTATTATTATTATTTAATCACTATTATTATTACTTATTTCTATTATTATTGTTTTATTTATTTATTATTATTATTATTATCATTTTTATTATAATAATAATAATTATTATTATTTTCATAATAATATTATTATATTTTTAATTATTATTATTATTATTATTTTTATTAATTTTTTTTATTTTTGTTTTTATTATTATTTTATTATTTTATTTATTTTTATTAGTTTCATAATAATATTATTATTTTTTTAATTATTATTATTATTTATTTTTGTTTTTATTATTATTTTATTATTTTATTTATTTATTATTATTTTCATAATAATATTATTATATTTATTATTATTATTATTTAATCACTATTATTATTATTTTATTTTTATTATTATTTTCATAATAATAATAATTAAACAAATTATTTATAAAGAGTATGGTAGTCAAGTTGATTCCCAAATACATGGGAATGGGTCATTCTCATGTATTTGGTCTGAAATGGCTATTTCCATGTATGTGGGAATGGGATTCCCTTCGAAATGACATTTCCAAGTTTATTCCCTCATACCAAACATGAGAATTAAAATAGAATTGAGAATGTCATTCCATTCTTAACTCATTCCCACATACCAATCACTGCTTAAGAGTCTCAATTGTAATGACAATAAAAATTATTCGTTTAGTAATTCAAATTTAATGTCTACTGATAAAATGTCTAATAATAAATAAAAAGATGAATAAACATCATAAAGAATCATCTAATGTTACAAGACATGAATACGATGTCCCAACTAAAATGATTTCGTCTTCTTTTTTGGGTTGAAAGTGAAGCGTCAGAAATTTAGCAAACTTTGATGGTAATTTATAACCTCAAAGGTATGTCCAAAAAATGGCAAATTAAAGAAACATAACGAAGGGGGGTTCACGTGAAAATCACATGGCAAATAAACCTCGTGGGTTCCCAAGGCCCAAGGCCCAAGGTGGGGTGGAAGCATCATGGAGGAGAGCATTGTTGTTGAGAGGGATCCATTATTGGGGTTGGGGAACACGTGGGACAGCTAGCACGCACCCATGGGGACACACAATCATCACCCGACATCTTGTCGGACCACAAACACAAGACACTCCCTTAATTCCATGCTAATCAAAAAAATCATCATTCTCAAACGTCACGCTCTATATCAATTCAATAATGCAATTTGAAATTTACTGTTCTTGAATCGCTTAATAATATTACAACATTCATTTTTTTTATAATATTATAAATAAAAAAAATTAATAATTTTAAATTGTGTACATTACTTCATTATTATTAAATCTAACGTCATACTGAAATTTAAGTTCGGATGTTACCCTTTTTATTGTTTGTTTGGATTTCACGCTTTTAGTATGTCCTACTTCCACTATAGTATTCTAGCTATATTACCAAGTGTTACACCAATGATCGTTTTCCTTTGATCCTTTCTATTTTGCCATGTTTTCCGTTTATCCAATATTTCCAATTAGGTTCCGACAAAATATATATATATATATATATATATATATTTTTATGTTTCCAATTAGGTTAACATTGTTTACAAATTGTAGTTTCAAAGCATAGCCTTTTTTTTTTCTTTTTTCCCGACAAAAAAAAAAGCATAGTCTTTTTTCTTGACCAAAAAAAGACATAGTGTTTTTTCCTTTTCTTTTACTTTTTTTTCAAGTTTAAATTAATACTTAGAAACACCGATCTGTCCTATGACCTTAGTTTAATTATCATGCGATGCTTGTATTTTGGAAAAGCCAACTAGATACTAATATTTATGCTGCTTTTTGTTGGTAAAATTGTTTGCATATATGTAATTTCCATATTGGATGATAAATTATAATTATAATTACTATAAAAGAATTGTAAGATTATCACAAATTAAAATTTAAAATTCTAGATTAGAAAATGAAATTGCAAAAAAAAAAACAGATCAGGTGAGACGAAAGATTTTGCAAAATAAATACAAAAGCAATAATAAAGAATACCAGAAATCCTGAATCTAAAGAATGCCGAAATACCAAATAATGCTTGAAAATACTAGAAAATCTCAGAAAATATAAGAAATTAGGTTAAGATCAAGGCCTAAATTTGATTCAGTGTCTTTAAAACTTTTAACGCTCTGCTACGGTATTTACAGTTATTTGCACAAGTCTTTCAAGTTATAACGATCGTCTTGCAATAGTTTATAGCATCACTTCTAATCACAAGATTTGGCACATTAAATAAAGTAGAACTCACTCTATTTGATAATGCTAACTCAATATGCATGTATGTTTTAATTAAAAAAAAAAAACTGTATGTTTCATGCCAAAACTAACCTGGGAAAAACATGTAACGATTTTCTGGCTAAAATAATGAGCACTTAATTGTTGGAATTAATTATGAATAATGACATTAATTGCTGAAAAATAAATTAAATAGATGTAATTGATGCCACATTATTTCTCAAACTTATTCCTTGAATAAAACTTGAAGTAAATTTTGGATATATTTATTTCAAGTATTTATTTTTAGATAAGTTATGAAATAAATCATGGAATAAAATCCTATAAATGTTAATCCAAAAATAAAGTTATGATTAGACCCTCACCACGATCCGAAACCAATTGAATTTATTTTTCTCACATGGGACAAATCCACTTCTTCAATTGTATTTTCCTAAGTTGATCGTTCAACAATTTATCATTAAATTTCTCATTCATTACTGATTTAGGTTGACAAAAATTACAGAGAGAAAGGGGGAGTTCAAAAGGAAATTGTATTAAGTTCTTCTGGTATTTGTAATTTCCATAAATAGCCGAGACGGAATGTGTCGTTGGCCTTTATCTTTCATAGAGTGTTTCTAATTTTGCTTGCCGAAACAATGAAACGACGCAGATAGTGATGTGAGAATCATTGCTCATGTGGTGATCAAAGTTCCCAGAGAACACGAACTTGTTAAATTATAATGACTTAGAGATTTCGAATAGTATGATTTCACAATTCATAAACAACGAAGCTTAAATTGAACAAAAAGCACAAGTTTGAAGGAGTGAGACCGGCACGTGCAGCTGTATGTGAAAACTCTCACTATTAAAATATCAAATAAATTTTTATTTTATTATTTCTTTATCTGTCGTGATAACTTCATGAGAATTATATACTCCTCGAACTAGACTACATTCTCAGCCACAATCCATTAAAAAATACAAGTGTCGAGATTAGGAATCTCACAGTTGAGGTTGGATGGCTACTCTCGCCGAGCTGAATTTCTAGGTTGGCTACTTGACCTGGATTTTCGGGTCGGCTACTGGACCTGCACAAGGAAAGGAAAGAAAAGGTGGGGTGATTACCCGGATTTTCTCTTCGGGCGTGCGAATGATTAGTATGTCCGAGCTGACGAAGTAGCTGAGAGCATTTAATGACGAGTTACCTCAGAAATGAAGGGGTGGAGCTCTATTTATACTAAATTCGGATCTGACAGCATTTAATGCGGCGCAGCTTTATGTCCCATCAGGACTTTATGTCCCATCAGAACAGCTGGCGCTGAGGTTGGGATTTTCCTGGGTCGGGATGAGGTCGGATTAGCATCCAGGTTGGGCATTAGCTGAATATGCTGGCCTTGGCTCGGGTTGGCCGGCCTCTATCGAGAGGGTTAGATCTAGATTTGAGAGTTGTTCTCGAGCTGGAGGTGCTCGACCCCGGCAGAAAGAATGGCCACATCAGCGTTGCATGCTCTTCGAATGGCTGACGCGTCACCTGGCAATTATGACGAGATACGACGTTTGGGATTCCCGAGACAGTTATTGGGGTTGCCTATAAATAGGGCCTTGAAGTTCGAGATTCATTTCACACTTTGATCACAAAATTTGGAGAGCTTTCAGGTCGACAACCAGAGTGGTCGGACATTCTTAGCTCAACAAGAAATCTTCTTGGTGTTTTCAGCTTGGGATCCATTAGCTCGGAGCCAATTAGGTCGGAGGCAATCAGATCGGGTCATTTTCCACAATTGGAGTGGTAGGTACGTCCCGACTCCCTTTAGATATTCCTGTACATATATTTTAATTTGTAGACAGGATGGGGAGGTCGGAGTCGGAAGATTCCCAAGTGATGGAGGTGAGATCCTATGGAGGGTACGAGAATCAGTCGAGCTTGGAATCCACCTTGAATGGTGGTCACGGTGATGACAGTACCGGTGTGTCTCAAGGATCAACTCGGCAATCTGGGCCCAGGGAGAGTGATGATGATTGCCATGTTATCGGGGTCAGGCAGGTGCAGGAGGAAGCAGAGGAGGACCCTTTGGCCAACCTGGGAGATTTGGGAGATAGAGGGGATGGGTCAACTCTGAACTAGTTGGAGGGGGTCGAGATACCTCAGGAGTATTTAGCTAGAGCCTCAACTGTAGAGCCGATTGAGGCGGTCCCAATTAGGGCAGTCCGACCTTGAAGCTCAGCTATAGCTAGTGGTTCATCGGCCCAGGGGAAGAGGATAGAGCAATTGTTCGCCTGTTATAAGCACGAGTGCTATTCCACCATCCAGATGGCTAACGCTAGGCTAAAGGATTGGTCGGTGGACCGACACCACAAGTTGAAGGTTCTAGGTCGGCACGAATCCGCCTGCTATCATTTACCCGATCACTTCACTATCTATGACCTCGTTTTCGATGTCATTCGATTTCCACTTCTCGACTTCATCGCCGGCATTCTGAACTACTTTGAACTTAGCCCAGGTCAGATGTCACCCAATGGTTGGGCCGTAATGGTGGCGTTTTAGGTATCCTGCCTCGAGAAGGAAGTAGAGCCGACCTTGCGTTGGTTCAGGCAGTTCTTTGTATGCAAGCCCAACCCGAAGTAGCCAGGGTGGTTTCATTTTGCAGCTAAGGCTAGTAATGCCATATTCACCAAGTGGCACTCCTCCAACAAGGGTTGATACAACGACTACTACTGGGTCGAGCCGGCTGTGTACCCGGGGTGCAGAGTGGATTGGAATCCCTCCTTAAAGAAGAATGTGAATGACGACCCGAAGCTTTCAGAAGCGGAACTCGTCGAGGTCGGGGTACTGAGACCCGAGCTAGGTATGCTGATTAACATTGACAGCGTCCTCAGGTGGGACAGAATCTGAAAATCAAAGTTATTCGAGAGAGAACCCGACCTGAGAAAGAAGCATCCCCATCTACTTTCCAAGCTCGAAGAGAATACGGAGTCCGGCTCAGAAGAGGGTCAGTTCGCAAGATCAATGCCCGACCTCCCCGTCTCCTTGTCTACCATTGTCCTTTTCAGTTAGTATTTGGTCATTTCTCACCTCTCTTCTCTTTGTCTTTTTTTTGCAGACATGGTTGATACTGGAAAACTTGCTTACGTCTAGAGAAAGAGAAGAGGGACCGAGGCCTGTGGCGACGGCTCGGCTTGGTCTAGCTTTGGTCCCGCCCTTACTCAAGAGCACAGGCAGCGGTCCAACAACCAAGTTTGGGAGGTTGGCACCGAGGTGACTTCCAAGGGGACCTCGGAGTCTCCCCTGCCCAAGAGGCCTAGCTCGGGGGTAGTGATGCAGGATCGTTCATCCACCCGACCTAATAATAGGAAATGGCCTCGGGCAGAATATTCAGGGAAAGGTAACGCCGCCGAGGTGACCTCCCCCAGCAGGGACCTTATAGAGGCGGCCAAAGTGGCCCGCGACCCCAAGTTAGTAGGGGTCCCTCCAGAGCAGCTCTCACTCGACCTAAGGACAGCCGTTGCCACGGTGAGTTGAGCTCATTTACTCGTGTACGATTATACTTTTCAGCTCGGCTAATCGGATTTGCTGTTTTCTTGTTTAGGCTGAGTCCCACGCTCTCTCCATTCCCGGCCTCCTCTTTAAGGCTCAAACTCGTTGTGTCGAGCTCGAGTAGTGGTGGGCTGACACCAGAGCCTAGCTCGATGCACAGAGATTAGAGGCCTCCAAGAGGTATAAGGAGGATGCAGATAAGGTCAAGGAGAAAGAGCTTGAGACAGGGAAATCCTGACGCAATCGGCAGCCACGGATGTGGAACGCTACAAGGCCGAGGCGAAGTTCCAGGAACTACTCGACCGGCTCGGAGCAAATGGAGAGAAGGCGGTGAAGGCCTTCAAGTCCAGCGATGCATTGGTGAGTTGGGTGGAGAACGAGGGTGGGATCATGGCCAGGTACGCCGAGATAGAATATTATTTCCGAGGCCAGGTCACCGCTCAGGAGCGAGCAAAAACCTTCTTTCTCGCCTCCAAGAATGATTACATCGAAATCTTTGAGGCCCCACCACCAGAATTTTGGGAGGTTCCTGAGCTTCCAGCCGACCTCAAGTCCCAAGCCCAGGTTGTGATAGATTTTGTCAAGAAGGGCATAGACCAGGTTGAGGAAGAAGCCGACGCTGCTGCCTCTACTCCTGCTGGTAAATGATTTTTATAATCTCGCCCGGGTCGGGCTTTGTAATTTGTACTCCTTCCAATTTAATGAAATGAATATTTTTGATTTTATTTGCGTTGTGTTTGAGTTCATACAAGTGTACTTTTTTCCTTTGCAAATTTTCTTAAGTAAGTGGGGTTGGTCCAACATAATGGACCTTTCAAAAGTAATTAATTGTTAAGAACCGAGCTGGACGTGGCTAATAAGTTATCATCCTAATCCGAGCTGGTTAACTGGGCAACCATATAATTGTCACCAACCTGGACTCGTCAGTCAGATTTAAAATTGGTTAAACTAATGTTGACAAATGTTGAGCTCGAGTTTTAGACCCAAACTAACATACCGAACTGGATCCGGCTTATACCGAGTTGGACTCTAATCCGAACTGGTAAAGTGAATCAAATCATTATTGATTATACCCGAGCTGGAACCTTGTCCAACCTGGTTTACTTTATCTCGCAATTAAGCGTGGCTACCGCGTTAATTCGAGTTTGCAATGGCTAAGTAGCTGAGGTGCTTGGGCCCGGGTCGGACTTCGTACTAATTTACAAAATACATTGTATTGAATTTGTACATGGAGTACTTGGGTTTGGGAGCCAATTACAAGTAGAGTTTTGGCTCGGGGCCTCAACAGAAGATCGTTCGGTTCAGGGGCCATTATAAGAGATTTCAACTCTGGGGCCGTTACAAGAGTTACCGGCTCGGGGTCGTTACAAAAGGTTGCGGCTCGGGGCCGTTAGACAAAATATTCTAGCTCGGGTTCCATTAGACAAAATATATCTTCAGGTGTTCTGAGTGCCACGTATTCCTCAATTGCTTCCCATATCTATTGCGGAGGTAGAAGGTTCCAGGTCGGACTTCTTCCACGACTTCGTACGGTCCTTCCCAGGTTGGGGAGAGCTTATTGCTCGAGCGCGCAAAAAGATAGCCTTTCTGAAGACGAGATTGCCAACCTTAATAGGCTTAGACTTAACCTGCCTGGCAAAGGCTCTTTGCATGGCGGATTTACTGGCCAACATCCTGATCTGAGCTTTGGCACAAAGCTCTTCAGCGAGGTCGAGCTCTTCACGGATTAGGGCTCCATTTATTACTATGTCGTGGTGGAGGGTTCTACTGGTCGGAGACCCGATCTCCACTGGCAGTACTGCTTGAGTACCGAAGGTCAGCTCGGAGGGCGATTCTTCCATTACCGAGTTGGTGGTAGTCCGCTGAGCCCACAGCACCTCGGGGAGAATCGATGCCCACTGGCCTTCCACTTCCACCAGTTTGGTTTTCAGGCCTTGCACAATGATTTGGTTAGTCCTTTTAACTTGGCCATTACTTTAAGGGCGAGCAATAAATGAGAATCTAAGGTCAATCCCGATCTCCGCACATTTGCCTCGAAAGTATGCACTGTCAAATTACTTGCCGTGGTCGGTAATAATGACCTTTGGCGCCCCAAATCGACAAATGATATTCTTCCACACAAAATTCCAAGCTGCCTTTTCTGTTATTCTAGCAACACCTTCAGTCTCAGGCCATTTGGTGAAGTAGTCTATAGCTACGAATGCGTGCTTCTTCTGACCAACACTGGTTGGCAATGGGCCAATGATATCTAGACCCTATTGATAGAATGGCCACGGGCTTACCATCACTGTCAGGTCTACCGCAGGCTTTCTTTGTATATTGGCGAACCTTTGGCAAGTGTCACATTTTTTTACATACTCTTTGGCATCTTGTTCTAAGGTTGGCCAAAAATAGTCTTGCCTCAATGCCTTCTGAGCCAGGGCCTTGCCACCCAAGTAGTTTCCACATACCCTTTCATGAATTTCTCTGAGTATATAGTTTCCCTCCTTGGGCCCAACATACTTTAAGAGAGGCCAAGTGTAGGCTCTTTTATAGAGTTGCCCAGCTATTATGACAAACTTTAAGGCCTGTTTCATGAGTTTTCGAGCTGCCTTTTCATCCTCCGGGGTCATCCCCTTCCAAGTAGTCCATGATCGGTTTAGTCTAATCTGGGTTTAAATTGAGCTCGGCTACGGCCTGCCCCCCCAACTGGATACTTCGTTCGGAGACTTCTTCTACATGGACTAGTACAGGTCAGCTATCGCCCAAGGCCAACCTGGATAGGGCGTCAGCCTTCATATTCTCCTATCTCGGGATTTGCTGTACTGTGAACCTCTTGAGCCCTGAGGTCAAATCCTTAACTTTGTTGAGGTAGGCCAACATAGTATTGTCCTTGGCTTCGAACTCTCCTGATATCTGACTAGCAACCAATTGAGAGTCGGTACTCAGGTCAACTGTTTGGGCCCCAAGTTGAGCTGTAATTTTTAATCTCGCGATCACTGCTTCATACTCAAGCTCGTTGTTGGACGCCAGGAATGCGAACTTGAGGGAGTATTAGTGCTCATGCCGGGTCAGGTCGAGGATGACCACTTCGGCTCCGCTTTCAGACTTCCCTGATGCCCCATCTATATGGACCTTCCACACATCATCCGGTTCATGCTCGGCTCGGCCAGTATATTCTACCACAAAGTTCGCGATGGCTTGGGCTTTGATGACTGTTCTAGGTTGGTAGGTGATGTCAAATTGACTCAGCTCAACTGCCCATTTCAGCAGCCTACCCGACGCCTCCGGCTTATGCATGATGGACTTGAGTGGAGCATCTGTCATGACCTTAATTGGGTGAGTATCAAAGTATGGCTTTAGCTTCCTTGCCGTCGTAATGAGCGCGATGGCGAGTTTTTCCAAGGAGGAGTACCTCACCTCGGCCCCTTGCAAGGTTTTGCTGACATAATAGACCGGTTTCTCTTCATTCCCTTCTTCACAAACTAGTGCCGCCGCCACTGCTATCCTTGAGCACGCTAAATATAGTACCAGTTCCTCCCCCACCTCAAGTCGGGATAGCAGGGTTGGCGAAGCTAGATACCTTTTTAGCTCTTGGAAGGCGTTCTAGTATTCCGTAATCCATTCAAAATTTTTAGGATTTCTTAATATTTTGAATAGGGGAGCACATTTGTCAGCTGACCTGGACATGAATTTGCCCAACGCCGCAACCTTGCCCGCGAGCACCTGGACGTCTTTCACGCAGGTTGGCAGTCCAGGTCAAGTATCGCCTGAACCTTCTCCGAGTTGGCTTCTATTCCCCGGGTCGTGACCATGAAACCCAAAAACTTTTCCGCATTGACGCCGAATGCGCACTTTTCCAGGTTTAGCTTTATCCTAAAGTGTTCCATTACGGTGAAGGCTTCAGCCAGGTCGGTCACATGGTCTTCCGCCCTCCTGCTCTTGACCAGCATGTCATCTACATAGATTTCTATATTTCAGCCAATTTGATTCTTGAATGCCTTGTTCATCATCTGAGTGTAGGTAGCTCCAGTATTCTTGAGGCCAAAAGGCATGACCTCATAGTAGTAGAGACCTTTATTGGTGGTGAAGACAGTTTTTTGTTTGTCCCTGTGAGTCATCCTAATCTGGTTGTAGCCTTTGAAGGCATCCATGAAAGAGAGTAGCTCAAACCTGGAAGTGGCATCCACCATCTGATCAATCCGAGGTAGGGAAAAACAGTCCTTGGGTAAGCTTTATTGAGATCGGTGAAGTCAATACACAATCTCCATCCGCCTGAGGACTTGGTCACTAGTACTACGTTGGATAACCAGGTCGGGTATTGAATTTCCCTTATGTGGCCGGCGTCTACCAACTTGTCCACCTCATCTGTTATGATCTGTTGCTTATCATAATGGAAGTGCCTGCGCTTCTGTTTTACCGGGTAGTGATTTGGGTCGTCATTTAGGTGATGCTCAATCACACTCGGGTCAATACCTGTCATGTTAGAAGCAGACCATGCAAATATATGTTCATTTTTCAGGAGAAATTGGCTTATACCTTTCTTGAGGTCATCAGAGAGTTCACTCCCGATCTTCGCTCTCTTTGTTTCATCGGAGAGCTCCACCTGTTGAAGGTCTTTAGCTGGGCTTCCTCTCTTGGCATCCCTCTTCTCCTCAGGCAAATCTGGTCCCTAACTAACATGATATTTGGGGTAGAGGGAGTTTTCATAACATTCCCGAGCCGAGAGCTGAGCTCCTCGGATGGTGGCTGTGCCACTTGGGGTCGGGAACTTCAAGGCCTAATGGTAAGTTGAAGGAACGACCTTGAAATGATTGAGGGCCACCCAACCCAATATCCCATTGTAGGTGAAGTTGCAATCCATCACAATAAAGTTGGCTTGCATCAAAACCCGCTTGTCTTTGTCTTCCAGCTTCAGTGGGAGGTTGACGACCCTTTCGGCTCGGTGGGCTTGCCCGGTGAAACCAGCTAAGGTGCCCCTTAGTGGCCTGAGTCGGCTCCTGTCCAACCTTATCTGCTCAAATGCGCTCAGGAATAGGACTTTTGCCGAGCTCTTGGTGTCCACCATCAGCCTTTTCAAGGTGAAGTTGGCTATTTCAGCGCTGATCACCAACGGGTCGTCACGGGGCAATATCACCCCTTCCAAATCTTCTGAGGAGAAAATAAACTCCTCCATTTCTGGGATCGGACCCCGCACCGGCCCATACTCTCTTCCAGCCCGAACATAACCTTTTCTACCAGCCGAGGTCTCCCTACCCGACGCTAATCCTTCTGCGATGGTCTCAATTACAGCCAAACATTCGCCCCCAGCCTAGCGCCTGGGTGGGCTTCTCTCTCTATCTCTCTGATCGTGACTCTGGGTTGGCTGTTGATCTACGTACCTTCGGAGGTGACCTCGGGCTATCTGTGCCTCGATCTCTTGTTTCAAATCTTTACACTCCTCGGTAGTGTGGCCGTAATCCATATGGTAGCGGCAATACTTGGTCCTATTGCGCTTCTCAGGTCGGCCCTTCATCCTCGGTGTTGAAGGTAGGTGGTTCTGGTGCTGGATCTCCATCAGAATTTGTTCCCTTGTAGTGTTAAGGGGGGTGAACACGGTGAACCGGGGGTTCTACTTTGGCTGTTGAAGCTGCTTGCCTTGGTCATTTTGGGCCTTACCCCCAGGTTGGTCTCGGGAGGTCTTTCCCTTCTTCCCGACTTCTTTCTCCTTGTCATCGTCCCTCTTCACCTGATGAATTTATTCTGAGTGTATGTACCCTTCTGCCCGTACCACCAACTCAGTTACGGTATCCACGGGGTCGTTGGCCAAGGATGACGTGAGAGGGCCCGACCTAAGCCCACTTTGGTAAGCCATCAATGCTATGGAGTCTTCTAGGTTGGGGATTCTGAGGGACTCTTCATTGAATTGAGCTGTGTAAGCCCTCAAACTTTTCCCTTTATGTTGTTTTACCAACAACAATGTTGAAGTGTGGTGGGTTGCACGTCGGCTTCTTGCGAAGCGGGACAGGAAAGCCTCAGCCAGTTGATGAAAACTTGTAATAGAGCCGGGACGAAGTTTTTGGAACCAGTCCAAGGTATTGCCAACCAGGGTGGTTGGGAATGTCTTTGTCTTCATGAGGTCAGACATATCATGCAGAGTCATATGGTGATCAAAGTTGAGCAGGTGGGTGGCTGGGTCGCCATCCCCATTATAGATTGCCAGGTTGGGCATCTGGTTGCCGATGGGCAGTGGCGTGGCTAGTACCTCAGGAGAGAGTGAGCTTACATCGAGCTGGTTAATGACCTTGGCTATGGCAGCCACGGTCTTGGCCTGCTCGGGTTCAGCATGCGCCGCCCTCTTTCCTCTCACCTCCTCGAGTCCCGGCATCGATTCCAGGAAGCCCTCTCCTTTTTGCGCCCGTTTTTGCCTTGAGGCTGGGATGCAGAATTGTGGACGCGTGGGCTGCGGCGTAGCTGCTAGTTGAGCCGAGGGATCCGCAGCTAACTGGGCTACCTGCTCCTTAAGTTTCTCGAACATCCTGAGCATCATCGTCATCTTCGGCGACAGGCTGGAGTTGAGGTATTCGTCTGTTAAAGGGTTGGTTTGCGAGGCTAAGTGTATACATTGGCTTGTTCCAACGTTGGTTTGGGTTGGGTATTGGCTAGGCACCTGCGTGGTTTCGAGGTCCCCATCTGGGTTGGACGAATCCTCTACCGGTGCGCTGTGGCTTCTTGTTTGTACCATGATGGTTTCTCAATGAGCGGTGAGAAGAGTGATAGAAAGAACTCGTTCCCACAGATGGCGCCAAATTGTCGAGGTTGGGAATCTCGCAGTTGAGGTTGAATGGCTACTCCCGCCGAGCTAAATTTTTGGGTCGGCTACCTGACCTGGATTTTCGGATCGGCTGCTAGACCTGCATAAGGAAATGAAGGAAAAGGCGGGGTAATGACCCGGATTTTTCCCTCAGGCGTACGAATGATTAGTATGTCCGAGCTGGCGAAGTAGCTGAGAGCATTTAATGACGAGTTACCTCAGAAATGAAGGGGTGGAGCTCTATTTATACTAAATTCAAATCTGACAGCATTTAATGTGGCGTAACTTTATGTCCCATTAGGACTTTATGTCCCATCAGAACAGCTGGCACTGAGGTCGAATTTTCCTGGGTCGGGGTGGCGTTGGATTAGCATCTAGGTTGGACATTAGTTGAATACACTAGCCTTGGCTCGGGTTGGCCGGTCTCAGCTCGGTATGGGTATCTTACCTCAGCTCGGGCTCCACCCTCGTCAACAAGTAATAAAAACAACAACAAAATTTCAATGAGTGATTTTAAGATTTTTGGATTATGTAATTTGTCTTTCTCCTTTATATTTGCCCCTTCGCTCAATAGTAAAAACACAAAAGAAAGTTTGAGTTCCTCTTCTTCTGTTTGCTCTTTGCCATATCCGCTTAATTCTTGAAGATATTCTTGTTTCAATTTTTTTCTAAAAAATTAAGAAAACTTGATAGATGCAATTATAAACTCAATTTTAGATTTATATATATACTTTTACCCCTCACACTCCATAGATGATTAAGAAGGATTATACATCTTAATGAGTGTATTGTAGGGCATAGTAGAAAGAAAGAAAAAAAAAAGAATCTTTGTTTTTCAACTTAAAAGTAATAATAAAAGAGATTGACCATGAGGAAAAAAAAAATGAAAAAGAAGATGGAGACTTTCTTTCTAACCAAATGAGTAATAGTGTTCAAAACAAAGTAACGAGAACAATGTTAAAGGTTGACAAAAAAAAAAGGAAAAAGAAAAAAGAAGGATAACAATGTTAAAGCAATATATATGTGTACATTATTGTGACATGTTAAAGCAAAATGAGGTGGAACAACTTGGACACAATAATTGCATTTACGTAGGCCAATAATAGGAGGACAACGTAGTGTCGCCAATAATTGGGTTATGGGGAGTATATTTAATGCAGTTCCAAAAACAGTATACCATGCATTTGATTGCATTAATTGTAATTTGCCTGAATTCTAAAATTTTCGAAGTTTTTCACGAAACAAAAACGAAAATCACTCGCATTGTCACACGTTAGTCTACTCTCCTTTTATATAGTGAAAAATACAAGGAGAAGAGTGAAAGATAGACGCGCGAGAGGAGAGGAGAGGAGTTCAAATGATTGTTGGTTGAGGTTGTGTCGGGGAAGGGTAGGACAAGATAACACGCACGGCTGGAGGACGTGGGCCCCCACAAGTTGAACACAACACTCTTTTGTATTAAATGACATAGATATCTGAGACCCACATGTCCACGTGACTTCATTTTAGAAGAAGAAGAAGTTGTTTTGGCCCCCACCCTCATCTGTCTCTCCTCTGCATAACTTTTAGCCCCGTCTGCTTCTAATTTCTATCCATGGCTTGGCTTGGCTTTCCTATGCTAGTGCCAGCTAAATTCTCATCATGATATTTATCCAAATAAATAACACACACAAAAAAAATATATATATATATTTGAATCTAATGTTTACAACGCGTTTTTAAATGTTTAATACAATGAGAATAGAATATTTAACATGTACAACAAGTTTATGGATTTGAAAATGCTCAACACAGCACGTTTAATTAAGAATCTTTTTTCTGTGACCATTTTCTATAAGTATTCATAATGGTTTTTAGTTTCTTTCTCTGAATTAGTGTTATAATGAGAAGTCTAATTCTGTTAAGCGTGGTATCAACAAAAATGTATAGGAAAGTGACAACTTTGTCTCAAACCTCCCTGGTCCTAATCGCATGGAAAGATTATTCACAAGAAAATACCAGAAATTTTGTGGTAGGGGCATCTCAAGTGACAACAATGTTTGGGCAATTATGTCTCCGTTCCAATCATAACCATCTACTCATGATTTGATGGATGTCTTGGCCTAATTTAACTGCCCTGATTAGACCACTCACTTGTGTACATGACATGGCATGTTGTAATGGGATCCACTCATATTATTGATTGATCTCAAATATCTAGTGTGGATTTTTCTTGAGACGATGTATAACATACACTGGTTCACGACTTGGATATATACTACACTCAAACATTCATGGTGGTGTGCATATTTATCATTCATTTGGCTTCACCTACACTAATAACAAACTTCACTCTAACATCACAATTTTTTACATTCATTTAGCATAAACCCAAACCAAAATTAGGTGATTACATGTTATAATTAAATATTTCAAAATTAAACTATAATAGGTGACACAATTGAACAAGTCAGAGTCTTTAAAACTATGCAAGAAAATCTCAAAGAGAATTTTACTAATAACTAAAGTTTTCAAAAGAATTCAAAACTAAAAATAATAAAGTACTTCCTTCAAGGCAAAATTAATAATCAAACCCAAAAGTATCAAATAATGTGTGTATTAATATTATCACATGTAAAGTCAATACCAAATATCGCACGTGATTAACCAGTAAAAACCGGTACCCATGCTTTCAACTTGCTAATTACAAATAGTAGCCGAGAAGTAGTGCAGCTTTGACCAATAAGCCGTAATGAGTTTAAGCCGGTTTAGCTACCTGGAAGCCGAGATAAGACACATGCTTATTATCTTGGGAGTGAAAATGACCACCTCTGTCCTCCTTTTAACCAATATGATGGTCAAAACCCAATAAGAAAGAGAGAGTACCAAACCAAAACAAAGCTTATTCAACAAGAAAGAAAGTGAAAAGGGGAAAGTATATTGGGTGGGGGAGGCAAAAGCCATGATTGAACCCTGAGATTAATGGGTAGCCTCCCCCTCCTGACGCTACTTTGTCATCATTGAACGCAATCCACCCCACCTTTTCTCCTTCTCTCTCTCTCTCTCTCTCCCCCTCCCCCCCCACGTTCACCTATATAAAAAATAAAAAATAAAAATAAAAATAAAAAAACCAATTAAAACATTTCTATATAATACCTCCTCCAATGCAGTCTGCATACACCCATTCTGCAAAGCTGCTTCTCTTTCTCTTTTCTCTCAACACTCTTTTCCATCTACTGTGTATATTGAAGATAACAAATTAAGCAGAAAGCTAATCAAGAGCTTGTCAAAATGATGGTGGAAACGGAAGATTTGGGATTGAGCTTAAGCTTAAGCTTTCCGGAAAATAAGAAAAGTGGTACTTCATCAAGTTCAGTGCCTCAAATGAATTTGATGCCTTCTTTGGCTTCATCTTCACTACCTTTCAATCTCATTCAGAAGACCCCTTGGCCCCAAACTAATTTCCTTTCTTCAGGTTAGATTCTTGATCTACTCGTAGATCTGCAGCAAACTAAAGGCTTTTTTTTTTTTTTTCCCTTTCTTTCTTTAGCTCACCCCTTTTCACATTTCTCACAAATTTTCATAATCTTCTCACGCTTTTCACTTGTCTACTAATCTGATTATCTTTTTTTTTTTGAAAATGAAATCTTTTGTTTGAACTTATAATTAATATATTTAAACGTTGTTTGCATGCAGATAGAAGCTCTGAGACATGCAGAGAGGAACCAAGGAGGACGTTTTTGAAGGTGATAGACGTGAACAGGGTGCCGGGGGCAGGGGATGCGGAGGAAGAAGCCGGCGTGTCGTCGCCGAACAGCACGATCTCGAGCGTAAGTGGAAAACGGAGCGAGAGAGAGGGTAACGGCGAAGAGCATGAAATGGAAAGGGCTTCATCTCGAGGCATTAATAGTGATGAAGAAGATGGAGAAACTTCAAGAAAGAAGCTTAGGTTGTCCAAAGATCAGTCTGCTATTCTTGAAGAGAGTTTCAAAGAACACAACACTCTCAACCCAGTAAGTATATATATATATATATATATATATATATATATATATATAAATATAGACAGGTTATGTTTAATGAATAACTGTGGCGTTTGAAGGCCATTTTGCTAAAAGATGGAGTGTTTTTCTGTCTTTGCAGAAGCAAAAGTTGGCTTTGGCTAAGAGGCTTGGGTTGAGACCGAGGCAGGTCGAGGTTTGGTTTCAGAATAGGAGAGCAAGGTGAGATAACGATCTTCTCTAGTTATTAGTGGGAAACTATACACCGATTTGATATTAGTTTCTCATATATTAGTAAATTTAAACGTGTAAACTTCATTAATTTTTGTGAGAAACTAAATTAACTCAAGAATTTTCTGTTAGTTGGTGGTAATTGCAGCCAAATTAAAATGTTATTGGAGCAATAAATAAACTTTCAGATTCAACTGACGAATGATATGAACATATTCTTGTATCTACAGGACTAAGTTGAAGCAAACTGAAGTTGATTGCGAGTTCCTGAAGAGGCGTTGTGAAAATTTGACAGAGGAGAATAGAAGATTACAGAAAGAAGTGCAGGAATTGAGGGCACTAAAGCTGTCACCACAATTCTACATGCAAATGACACCTCCCACAACCCTCACCATGTGCCCTTCCTGTGAGCGTGTTGGAGTCCCAACCTCTGCATCATCATCATCATCATCATCGACCCCATCAGCAACAACACATCAAATGGGCGCCCCTGCTCAACCACGCCCCATCCACTTCAACCCATGGGCCGCTGCACCTATTATTCCACGCAGGCCTTTTGATGTCCTACATACTCGATCATAGTTTTTCTCATCGGTCAAAGGGCAAGACGGTCTATCTCGTTGGCCCTCCTTAGCTTAGGATACCCTGTGAAGTATGTACGGTTGGGAGTTAAAAAGAAGAATTATTTTGAAACCATACCTTACAATGTATAATGTACGTACCTATAGAAAAATTCATCAGATCTAAGATTAAGATATGGTTGTTGAGGTTTTGATTTGGTGGGTCTCAATATGTTTCTTGTATGGCCCATCTTCTTTAATTGACAATTAGATTAGTCTAACAACTAATTCTTCTTCCCCATTTTAAGATCACTGGTTGGGATAAAGGACTGAAAGATGTAACTTATTGTCCAATTCTTTTCATTATATCTAATCAAGATCGAATGTGGGCAAATTTTCAATCAACAACTACATTCATTATCATCACGGAAGGTTGTTGATTGTGGGGGTGGGGTCACGTATCAGGGTTCGTAATGTGGCGCAAAATTGAAACTCTAAAGGGATACTTTAGTGGTTAAGTGTTTGATGTATTCATGTATTGAGTTTGAATTAATTAAGAAGTTAATTTTTTGTAGTTAGTCTCGATAGATCTTGTACTTAATTAATTTGAATTCGTCTTTTTTGAATAAAGTAATGTGTTTTTAAATTTGACATTTTAATTTGAATCCAAGAACCTCCTAAGTTTCTTGTCATAAAGAAAAAAGAAAAAAATATTAATATTTATGTGAAATTATTGGACGTACTTTGTCTCCTTAAGAAACATATTAAATTCATTTGGGATATAAAAAATGGAAAGTTATGCTTCTCATGTTTCCCCTTTATTCAAGGGAGTTTGTCACCTTTTCTGTTCTTAGTTGTGACAAAATGAAGGAATTCCAGAAGAAAAGATATTATGATAATGTTCTTCTGGTCAAGAAGGCAAAGTGATCATGATATCTGAACGGCCAAATTGTTGTCTTTTCTTGGAAAATTATTATAACAGCCTAAATTGTTAATAAGTCAATCTATTACATAATTAATAACAGACTTATATGTATAAGAGACTGAAATTAGTTTGAACGGATTGAAAAATCTCTGTCTCTTTCATATTTCATGTGATTTGACTATTTTGTTGCATTTTCAGAATTTTTATATTTGCATCGTCCAAACTTTTTAAAGTCTGCAAATTATTCTAGTTAAATGCACATATCACTTACCTTTTTCTTTATTGGTCATATATATATATATATACACGAGTCACTTACCTTTTTGTATACATCTCGGGTTATGTAGAACTATGCGTTACTTATAAGCGTGCATATTGGACCAACATATGTAATTGAGATGCACGACATCAGTTTATTCTATAGCATAACATCCGGTTTCGCATCGTAATTAATCAAAAATTTCAAACTTGAAACATGACATATATTGGATTGATCTTTTTTAATTTCTTTCACTAAATATATATTGGATTCTTCTCAGATGGGTTTAAAAGATTTTTAACAAACCTATCTATCAGTTGTGTTGCAGTACTTATAACATATATAAAATCATCTTGTTCATAGTAGAAAGTAAAATTAATGATTCATAAGATAAGTTTGTTCATAGTAAAAGTCAAATGATTTATTAGTGGCTTAAGTAAAGAAGATTCTTTTTGTGAATTAAAATCCTCCTACAAGATATGTATATAATTAAGAATAAAGAGTCCTTTCTAAAGGAGCTATTACATTACATTTATTAAATTATATAGAATAGCAAATTAAGACGTGAGTAAGTTATATATATATATATATATGTGTGTGTGTGTGTGTATAATTAAGAATAAAGAGTCCTTGGTTTAAGAAAATAGCTTTGGCTTAGTGGTCTGGATTGCCATTTTACCCAGCAAAAAAAAGAAAAAAGAAAGAGTCCTTGGTTGAATCCACACAGTCCCCACCCTCAGGCCTCAAGCCACTAATTGATGGATGCAAACTGCTTCTCCGGGAACACAGGGGGTATTATAAGGTGGAGCATGTATTTAATGAGCTAGGCAATTTTTTGAAATCAAAAGATGCTCATGGGGAATTTAATTATCCAAATTAAATGGTTACATATATAAACTGATAAAAATTAATTTAAAACTTAAAACAAAGTCAAATCCACCATGTCACCTGGAAAGGTTTCTAAGGAGGTGGTGCTGCGGCCTTGTTGATCTCCTAATCGACTCAATTCTCTGAAGCCTGATTTGCTCTCTGAATTTGGCAATGAACTCATCAGCCTTCTTGTCAACATCAGGTCCACCATCACTAACAGCTTCTTCTTTGCTTGGACTCGCTTCTTCTTTGCCTCCAACTTCTTCAAAGTAATCGTCTTCACTCTCAGTCTGATCTGTATCTTCATCATGAGTCTCGGCTATAACTTTTTCCATATACTCTTGCTTCTCTTCCTCCGGGAACTCCAAGACACTTCTCTTTATCATGGTAGGAAACTCTTCTTCTTCGTGCATGAATTTATGATCAGTGTATTCTCTTCTCTCAACAAAAGCTTCGTCAACTTGCCTAAATTCCTTTGCTTTCACTTCCTTCTTTAGTGCTTCATTTGGCCTAATTGCCCCAACAGACTTCGCCGCCATATATGTCGACCCTGAATGTGCTCTCCTTGGCGGTTCCACTCTTTCCTTGTGCCTGAATTCCATAGGCACACTCCTTATACTACGTCTCAGCTCCTTGACGGGAGTAACCGGTGCCTCATCATTTGTGAGACTAGAATTTGATTTCCGAAGAAATGGTGGTGGAGGTGGAGGTGGAGGTGGTGGTGGTGGGGTTGAGGACCTGTGGAAATTCTTTTTCCTCACAACATCTTCAACACTTTTGGCTTGAGACTCCACGGACGACCAAGAAGGCGAAGGAGACAGTGAAGATAGTGATAACTTGTTTGGCGAATAATTAGGAGAATTTTTTGAGTCCGCTCTAGATGATAAAGACCTGAAGGAACGGGATTGGAGCCTAATTGACTCAGAATTCTCCACGGAAGGAGAGGTGGGATATAGAGGACGACCATCCACGTCTTCCTTCATCTCCATCCTTGCTGATCTTGATCTCCATGGAATTGGGGAACGATGGACAACACTTTCCTCCACGAGTAGTTCATTTCTAGATTTATGTGTGTTGCCTGAGAAACGCTTTGAACCTGAAGGATGAACAAGATTTTCCTCCCTTTCCTCCAACAAGTTTAGAGGGCTCTCGCCTTGGAATTCTCCAATCCTGAATTTATTTTCATTGGAACTCAGAGAAGCAGCTTTACTAGTAGATTCTTGTGTAGTTTCCAGCATGTCAGGCGATTTCAAGCTTCTTACAGGCAAAAGCAACGGCTTGTCGCCTATATTAATTCGTGAACTAGTAGTAGCTCTGTGGCCATATTCTTTAGCTACTACAACCACAGGTTCACCCCTATAGTAGTACTGAGAATTCCATGTCTGAATTTTGTTGTCGTCAACATCACAAGTGTTTTCGGCCTCGGCCTCGGCCTCATCATCATCAAAAACTGATGAAACCTGAAGTAATCTAGAGACATATGAGTGTGCGTTATCAAATTTTGAGCTATGCTCTTTATGATGATCTGTTTCTTCCCTACTTCTCTTGCTAAATAAGCCAAAAGACACAGCTATACCAACAAAAATAAGCTGAACAAGTTCCCAACTTGTGTTGTGTAGATTTTGGTTTATGAATTCAGGAGCTTGCGAAGAGAAAATTAGTGGAAGTATAACGAGGAAGATTGTAACAATAACAGCTTTGTACAGGAAGTTATAATAAAACTTACCTGCATTTGCAACATGGTTTGATGGAACTTGTAGTTTAGGGTAAGAGCCTGCATCTGCCATTGACAAACAATTAATTGTGGATCTTGCTAATGTTGTTTGTTGCCGACAAGTCTTAGGTCTAACTTCTAATACAGAAAATGGGAGAGGAGTGATGAAGAAAGTTTTTGGGAGAAATGAGCTGATTTCAAGCTAAAAGCTTTTACCGGCCTTCAACCATGTTATTCTTTTTTGACATTTATGCCCTTTCCTTTTCCCACATATTAAATCTGTTTGCTACCGAATATCATCTAGAATTAGAGGGATTGTAGGGCAGTTGGGGAATGGCCGAAATAGGTTGCGTGGAGTTGGTCTATGATTCTGCTTTTGGAGTGCGTACGCTAGCTTAAGCTTTTGTGTGGTTGAATAAAAGATTTGCTGGTAGGAGGGGTATGCTTTTCTTTTCTTCTCTTGTCTCCTCTCTCCATATTCGTCAGCTGATATATATATATTTAGATGCTATAAGGCCAATTCAAACCTATTCTTTATGCGCTCATTTATCTTACATGTAGAGATATTATTGGAAATATTTATCTCTAACAACATTTCTAAAATTATTTTTATATGTAAAAAAATTCCTATAAGTATTTAAAAACCCAACTAGAGAATTAAAATAATATATTTAATTAAAAATCAACATAAATAGTTAACAAATATAAATAAAAAAAGTGTTAAATTAAAATAATATGTTTAATTAAAATAAGGAGAGATTTTGGAGTAAAGCAAAAATAGAGAATCCCTAAAATAAGAAAACTGTTAGAGTGAAATTGAAGTAGAGATTTCCTGAAATAAGATGTAAAGAAGTTATTAGAGCTAAATTAAAATAAAAAATCTCTAAATATAAAAAAAATATGATTCAAATTCTTTATTTATACAAAAAATAAAATAAAAAAACTGTTAGAGTTAGAACTAATAAACAAACCATGCAGTGACTCATACTATATCCATTATGTTTAATAAAGTGTGACCCCCCTGCACAATAAAATTAAAAGTAAAGAAAGAATTGATGGGTCCCATTTAAGAAAATTTGTCTTAGACCCATCTCCACTGCTATATTATTATTAATCTTATCTGATCATCGTGTCGTCGTCTATGAATTTATGGAGCAAAAAACATTTTAACTTAATTAGGAACACTACATGCTGCAGATTCCAATTTCCATAGCAGAAAAAGAGGAGGACCATTGATGACACAAACCAAGAATGTGCCTCTCACTATCACTTTTGCCATGTTAGTTGAGGAAATAAACACTAGCTTATATATCTTAGATATAGGCCTTAATAGTTTCTAAAGCTTTAGCCTACCAATACCAATGTGAATCAATTCCTTTTGTGAAAACTGAACTGGGATATATGTTCGATTTTCTTTAAGATTGTTCATTTTGCTGGTCTAGATTAGTAAGACTGGGATTAAGATTCTTTTGAGACATTAACTGTATATAGGTCTCTCAGCAATAATCTTAGATGTCAAACTCTGATCTTTTTGCAACCTGCATATGCATATATATATATTCTTTTCTTGAATGCGTCTCTCCTTCTGCACAGCGTAGAATTTCATAGAATAAGCACCGCCCAAAGTCAGGTTCAAGATTTCATTGTGGTACATTGCACAAAAGATTAGATTAAGACAATAAAACTTAATTTAAGGAATGATTACTCTTCAATAAGAGCTGTCACTAACATAATTTCTTTCCCACGAATACATCAGATCATTTCTCTCTTCTGCCAAGTGATAAATAAAAAATCATGCACAGTGACATTGACGCTTGTGCAGATAACACCTATATTATGGATTGTATAACCTTGTTCTCAATGACACATTTTGTTTTATTACGTCATACTAATAAAAATAGTTGGATGTATCCGACTATTATATGCTAATAAAACTCACATTTATTCTTTTACACACAAATTTATCGTTTTGAATCATTTTCCGTTTCTAACTGATTGGCAAAACTTGTGCATATTTCCCAAGAAGGTGATATTCTGTACTTAGCTGATGCGGCTAATAGGAGTTAACACAAGAAAAGCACAACGCCATCTCTATATGGTTGAAATAGGATACCGATGATGACAAAAGCACAAAAGGGGGACAAGATATGACGAGTGACTTTTCTTTTTCTCACATTTGCGCCGAAAGTCATTTGGGAAAAATTGTACAATCGTGCAGGATTGCTTTAATCTAAGCCGCGATAGACATGAAAATTTGTTTAGCATCCCCTTCTCCTTTACTAATACACCTCAAATGAATTCATAAAACTTTTTCCGACCCCCTTTTTTTTTTTTTTGGACTAACTTTTTCCGACCCTGACCCGCACGATTTTATCATCATCATCGACGACATGATTTTGTTATAGTCATGAATTTGTTGGGTCCAAACTATACTTTGTCAACTATTTCCTATTGATCCGACCAAAAAAAAAAAAAAAAAAAACTATTTCCTATTGATTATTGTCGAGGTTGAAAATCTCACAGTTAGATTCGGGAGCTGCTTTGGCCGAGCTGGACTTCTCTGGTCCGCCTCCGAGCTAGACTTTCTTGGTCGGCTGTAGGTCCTGCACAAGGAAACAAGGAAAAGGCGGGGTGACGACCCGGATTTTCCCCTCAGGCGTGCGAACGATTAGTATGTCCGAGCTGGCAAAGTAGTTGAGAGCAATTAATAACGAGAGAGGGTAAATGAAGAGGGTTGAGCTCTATTTATACTAAGTTTAGGTCTGACAGCATTTAATGCGGCGCAGCTTTATGTCCCATCAGTGCTTTATGTCCCATCGGAACAGCTGGAACTGAGGTCGGGGTTAACGGGGTCGGGTCAGTCATCTGGGGTTGGACATCGTGCTGAGCGAACTGCTGGTGGAGCGCGGATTGGCCCATCTCTGATCAGAAGGTCGGCTCATTTAGCTCAGCTCGGGAACCCCTCGTCAATTCCTCCCCCCCGAGTCGAGATCGAGTGGGCGAGATCTAGAGGTAAGAGCTAATCCCGAGCTGTAGGTGCCCGAACCCGATAGAGTAAGGATAGCCGCTTCAGCAGTGGATGCCCAACGGATGGCTGCCACGTCACCTGGCGGTTCTGACGAGACGCGACGTTTGGGCTTTCTGAGGCGAATTTCACGGGCGCTTATAAATAGGGCCACCTCCTCCGAGATTCACTGCATACTTCACTTTCTATTTCTCGAGGAATTTAGGTCGGACGCAAGAGTGGTCGGACGCAACTAGCTCGGAAAGAATATTCTCGGGATTCTTCAGCTCGGACCAGAATAGTCGGCCGCACTCCGCAGTTCGAGAGCATTAGGTACGTCCCGACTCCCTTTAGTCATTCCTGTACATTTGTATTTGCTGTAGACAGGATGGGGAGGTCGGAATCAGAAGATTCTCAGGCAATGGAAGTAAGGTCTTATGGTGGAGATGAAAGTCCGCCGAGCTCGGCATCTACCTCGAACAGGAACCGTGGCGGAGAGAGCACCAGCCCGTCCTCTGGGCCGGCTCGGAAATCTAACCGCGAGGAGAGCGACGACGACTGCCAAGTTACCGGGGTCAGACTGGGGCGAGAGGAGGCAGAAGAGGACCCTTTGGCCGACCTGGGAGAATTCGATGCCGGGGAGGATGAGGAGCCGCTGAACCGACTGGAGGGCATCGAGATACCGCAAGAGTTCTTAGCCGGGGTGTCTGCCACCGAGCCGATCGAGGCTGTACCAGTCAGTGCTGTTCGACCTCGGAGCTCGGCTTCAGCCAGCGCTTCTTCAATTCGAGGGAAGAGGATTGAGCAGTTGTTTGCCTGCTGCAAGCGCGAGTGCCATTCTACAGTGCAGATGGCGAACGCAAGGCTGAGGAACTGGTCAGTGGACCGGCATCACAAGTTGAAGGTTCTAGGTCGGCAAGAATTGGCGTGTTACCCCCTAGCCAACCACTACACCATATATGATCTGGCCTTCGACGTCATCCAGCTCCCCCTCCCTGGCTTCATCGTTGGAATCCTGAACCATTTCGAGCTCAGCCCGGGTCAGATGTCACCAAATGGTTGGGCCATAATGGTGGCTTTCTACGTGTTCTGTTTGGAGAAGGGAGTGGAGCCGACCTTGCGCCGATTCAGGCATTTCTTCGTATGTAAGCCCAACCCGAAGCAGCCAGGGTGGTTCCACTTCGCAGCTCGGGTCGGCCACTCCGTATTCACCAAGTGGCACTCATCTAACAAGGGCTGGCATAATGATTACTATTGGGTGGAGTCGTTTGTGAATCCTGGATGTAGGTTGGACTGGCTCCCGAGCCTGAGGAAAACCGTCAACGATGATCCTAAACTCTCAAAGGAGGAGCGTAGAGAAGTGGCAGTGCTCAGGCCCGCGCCCGGGATGCTGATAAACATTGACAGTGTGCTGAAATGGGAGCGAATCTGGGACTCCAAGTTATTTGGTCGGGAGCCCGACCTCTCGAGGGATCATCCCCACCTGATTCCCGACCTGGAAGGAGATGACGGGACTGGCCCGGAAGAGGGTCAGTTTGTAGGATTGGCGTCCGACCTCCCGTCCCGTTTTATTAGCTTCGCTTTAGCTGGGTCTTCGACTCACTTTTAACCCCTTTCGCTCTACCTTTTGCAGATATGGCGGATATGAGGAAGCTCGCGTACGCCCAGGTGCGGAGGAAGGGTGAAGTCAGTGGCGATGCCTCTGCTCGGTCAGGACCGGGCGGCACTGGACAAGGCCAAAGGCAACGCCCCAGCGGTCAAGGGCGTGAGGTCGGTCCCGAGGTCTCTTCAAAAGGGGTTTCGGGGTCCCCTTTGCCGAAGAAATCAGGGTCGAACCTAACGATTCCGGAGCGCTCCTCCCCCCGATCCGAGAACAGAAAGCGGCCTCGGCCCGGGCACTCTGGGAAGGGCAAGGGCACGGAGTTCAGCCCTCCCGACCAGCACATCATGGAGGCGTCCAAGGTGGACCGCGACCCCAAACTGGCGACGGTCCCAGCCGAGCAACTCTCGCTGGACTTGAGGACGGCCATTGTTACGGTAAGTCCTTAACCATCTTATGTAAAGGTCGCATTCTTAGCTCGGCTAATTGCTTTACCCTCTGCTGAACAGGCCGAGTCTCACATCCTCTCTGCCCCCAGCTTCTTAATCAAGGCCCAAACTCACTGCGTTGAGCTCGAGCAACGGTATGTGGACGCCCGAGCCGAGCTTGAAACAGTGAGAGAGGAGGCTGCTCAGAGGCAGAGGGTTGATACGGCGGAGGTCGAGCGCTTGAGGAAGGAGCTGGACCTAGAGAAGGGCCGACGCGAAGCCGCGGCCAAGGACGTCGATCGCTATAAGCGAGAGAAGCGGGAGGCAGAGGCTAAGTTTAAGGAACTGGCGGAGCAGGTCGGCGTCCAGGGGGAGAAGGCAGTGGAGGCCTTCAAGTCCAGCGACGCGGCGGTGGACTGGTTGGCCACGGAAGGCGGGGCCATGGCGAAGTACGCGGAAATGGAGTTCTACTTCCGAGGTCAAGTTGCGGCTCGGGAGAGAGCGAAGACTTTCTTTCCATCCTCCAAGAACGACTACATCGAGATCTTGGAGGTCCCGCCGCCAGAATTCTGGGAGATCCCCGAGCTTCCGTCCGACCTGATATCCCAGGCCAAGGAGGTTACTGAGTTTGTCCAGAAGGGCCTGGACCAGGTTGGGGATGAAGCTGAGGCCACCACCTCCGCTGCCGCGCCAAAGTAGATTTAGCAATGTTTCCCTGATAGGGCTATTGTAATTTTGCCCGAGCTGGGCCTTTGTAATCACTTTCCGGTTTTTAATGAAATATTTATTTTGGCTTTATTTGCGTTTCAATTGAGTTCGTACACGCGTACTTTTCTCTCCGCAAATTTTCCTCAAGTTAGTGGGGTCGGACCAATTTTAATGGACCATACAAACTTAGGAGTAATAACCCGAGCTGGACGCGACTGATGTTTTAACATCCTAATCCGAGCTGGTATAATAGGGGCAACTCATAATGGTTACCGATTCGAACTCGTCAGTCCGTTATAAAATTGGTCAAACTAATGTTGACAAGTATTGAGCTCGAGTTTTGACCCAAGCTAATATACCGACCTGAGACCGGAATGCACCGAGTTAGAACTTAATCCGAACTGGCAAAACTAATCAAATTGTTATCGATTATGCCCGAGCTGGAGCTTAGTCCGAGCTGGTTTACTTTATCATTTGCTCGTGATTAAGCGTGGCCACCGCGTTAATCCGAGTTCGAGTAATTTTGTAGTTGTAGCATTTGCACCCGGGTCGGGCATTGCGCTGGTTTGTGTACTTGTTCCCAAGTCGGGAATTGCACTAGTTTACAAAATCGCATTGTATTGAATTTGTACAAGTAATGTTTCAGCCCGGGGCCTTTACAAAATACTTTGGCTCGGGGCCGTTTACAAAATATTACGGCTCGGGGCCGTTGACAGAATATTCCGGCTCGGGGCCGTTTTTAGACAAAATACCGCTTCAAATGTTCTGAATGCCATGCATTTTTTAACAGTTTTCCGTTCTTGTCTCGAAGGTAGAAGGTCCCGGGTCGGACTTCTTTCATGACCTCGTAGGGTCCCTCCCAGGTCGGGGAAAGCTTGTTAGTGGAGCGCGGCAAAAAGATGGCCTTCCTGAGTACGAGGTCGCCGACCTTAATAGGCTTAGGCTTGACCTGCTTGGAAAAAGGCTCTTTTCATTGCAGCTTTGCTGGCCAGCATTCTGATTTGAGCTTTAGCTCGGAGCTCTTCGGCGAGGTCGAGCTCTTCACGGATTCGTGCTCCGTTTATTTCTGGGTCATGGTGGAGGGTTCTACTGGTTGGAGACCCGATCTCCACTGGCAGCACTGCTTGAGTGCCGAAGGTCAGTTCGAAGGGCGATTCTCCCGTCGCCGAGCTGATATTGGTCCGCTGAGCCCACATCACTTCTGGGAGAATTGATGCCCATTGGCCCCCTGCTTCCTCCAGCTTGGTTTTCAGACCCTGCAAAATGATTTGGTTAGTCCTTTCAACTTGGCCATTACTTTGAGGGTGAGCAACAGACGAGAATCTGAGGTCGATCCCAATCTCAGCACATTTGCCTCGAAAGTATGCACTGTCGAATTGCTTGCCGTGGTCGGTGACAATGACCTTTGGTACCCCAAATCGGCATATGATGTTTTTCCATACGAAATCCCAAGCTGCCTTTTCTGTTATTCTGGCAACACCTTCAGCCTCGGGCCATTTAGTGAAGTAGTCTACGGCCACGAAGGCGTGTTTCTTTTGGCCGAGACTGGTCGGCAAGGGGCCGATGATGTCTAGACCCCACTGATAGAATGGCCAAGGGCTTATCATCACTGTGAGGTCTACAGCAGGCTTCCGCTGCACGTTGGCGAACCTCTGGCAGGTGTCGCACTTTTTTACATACTCTTTGGCATCTTGCTCTAAGGTTGGCCAAAAATAGCCGTACCTTAACGCCTTCCGAGCCAGAGCTTTACCCCCCAAGTGGTTTCCACACACCCCTTCATGAATCTCCCGGAGTACATAGTTTCCTTCCTCGGGTGCAACACATTTCAAAAGAGGCCAGGTGTAGGCTCTTTTGTAGAGCTGCCCGGCGATTATGACAAACCTTGAGGCCTGCTTCATGAGTTTCCGAGCAGCTTTTTCATCCTCCGGGGTCATACCCCCTTCCAAATAGTCTATGATTGGTTTGGTCCAATCTGGATTTAAGTTGAGCTCGGCTACCGCTCGTATCCCCAACTGGATACTAGGTTCAGATACTTCTTCCACGTGGACAAGGGTAGGTCGGCTCTCGCCCAAGGCTAGCCTGGATAGGGCGTCAGCCTTCATGTTCTCTTCCCTGGGAATCTGCTGTATCGTGAACCTTCTGAGTGTTGAGGTCAAATCCTTGACTCTGTTGAGGTAGGCTAGCATAGCACTGTCCTTGGCTTCGAACTCCCCTGATATCTGACTAGAAACCAACTGAGAGTCGGTGCTTAGGTCGATTGTCTGTGCCCCGAGCTGAGCAGCAATTTTTAGCCCTGCAATCACCGCTTCATACTCTGCTTCATTGTTGGACGCCGAGAAGGTGAACTTGAGGGAGTACTGGTGCTCATGCCGGTTTGGGTCGAGGATGACCACCCCAGCTCCGCTCCCAGACTTCCCTGAGGCCCCATCCACATGGACCTTCCACACGTCCTCCGGGTCATACTCTGCTCGGCAAGTGCACTCTACGACAAAGTCAGCAATGGCTTGGGCTTTGATGGCTGTCCTGGGCTGGTAGGTGATGTCGAATTGACTCAACTCAACTGCCCATTTCAGTAGCCTGCCCGACGCCTCTGGCTTGTGCATGATGGATTTGAGCGGAGCATCAGTCATGACTTTAATCGAATGAGCATCGAAGTATGGCTTCAACTTTCTAGCCGCCGTGATGAGCGCGAGGGCGAGTTTTTCCAAGGAGGAGTATCTCGCCTCGGCTCCCTGCAAGGTTTTACTAACGTAGTAGACCGGCTTCTGCTCCTTGCCTTCTTCTCGGACTAGCGCCGCCGCCACCGCTGTTCCCGAGCATGCCAAGTATACTACCAGCTCCTCCCCCACCTCAGGTCGGGATAATAGAGGTGGCGAGGCTAAGTACCTTTTCAGCTCCTGGAAGGCGTTTTGGCATTCCTCAGTCCATTCAAAGTTCTTAGGGTTCCTCAATATTTTGAATAGGGGAGCGCACTTGTCAGCCGACCTGGACATGAATCTGCTCAGTGCCGCGACTTTTCCTGCCAACACCTGGACGTCCTTCACGCAGGTCGGGGGCACTAGGTCTAGGATCGCCTGGACTTTCTCCGGGTTGGCTTCTATTCCGCGGGCTGTTATCATGAAGCCCAGGAACTTTCCTGCCTTGACGCCGAATGCGCACTTTTCCGGGTTCAATTTTATCCCAAAGTGCTCCATTACGGCGAAGGCCTCAGCCAGGTTAGTTACATGGTCTTCCGCCCTCCTGCTCTTGACCAACATGTCATCTACATAGATCTCCATATTCCGGCCAATCTGGTTCTTGAAGACCTTGTTCACCATCCGAGTGTATGTGGCTCCAGCATTCTTGAGGCCAAAAGGCATGACCTCATAGTAGTAGAGTCCTTTATCGGTGGTGAAGGCGGTCTTTTCTTTGTCCCCGGGAGCCATCTTGATTTGATTATAACCTTTGAAGGCATCCATGAAGGAGAGCAGCTCGAACCCGGAGGTGGCGTCCACCATTTGGTCAATCCGTGGCAGGGGGAAGCAATCCTTGGGGCAAGCTTTGTTGAGGTCGGTGAAATCAATACATAGTCTCCATCCACCAGAAGACTTCGTCACCAGCACCACATTGGACAGCCAGGTTGGGTATTGTATTTCCTTTATGTGGCCGGCGTCCACCAACTTGTCCACTTCCTCCGCTATGATTTGTTGCTTATCATAATGAAAGTGTCGGTGCTTTTGTTTTACTGGATAGTGATTTGGGTCGGCATTCAGGTGATGCTCAATTACATTCGGGTCAATTCCTGTCATGTCAGAAGTAGACCAGGCAAATACATGCTCATTCTTTAAAAGAAATCGGCTTATACCTTTCTTGAGGTTGGCAGATAGTTCACTCCCAATCTTTGCTCTCTTTGTTTCATCGGAGAGCTCCACCTCCTGAAGATCCTCAGCCGGGCTTCCTCTCTTAGCATCTCTCTTTTCTTCGGGCAGATCCGGTCCCCAGCCGATTTGATATTTGGGTCGGAGTGAGTTTTCATAACACTCCCGAGCTGAGAGCTGGGCTCCGCGAATGGTGGCTACCCCAGACGGGGTCGGGAATTTCAGGGCCTGGTGGTACGTTGAGGGGACGGCCCTGAAATGATTAAGCGCCACCCGACCTAAGATCCCGTTGTAGGTGGAGTTACAATTCATTACAATGAAGTTGGCCTGCATCGACACCCACTTATCCCCAGCCTCCAACTTCAGCGGGAGGTTGATGACTCCCTCGGCTCGGTGGGACTGCCCGGTGAAACCCGCTAAAGTACCACGCAATGGCCTGAGTCGGCTCCTGTCCAACCCCATCTGCTCAAAAGCGCTGAGGAATAAGACTTCTGCCGAGCTCCCGGTGTCTACCATCAGCCTTTTGACGGTGAAGTTGGCTATCTCTGCGCTGATCACCAGGGGGTCGTCATGAGGCAATATGACCCCCTCCAAGTCTTTTGAAGAGAAGGTGAGCTCTTGCATCCCCGGGGCCGGTCCCCTCGCTGGTCCATATTCCCTCCCTGCGCGAACATAACCTTTTGCTGCCTGCCGAGGTCTCGCCTCCTGACGCTAATCCTCCCGCTATGGTTTCAATCACGGCCAAACGTCCGCCCCCAACCTGGCGCCTGGGCGGACTCCTCTCCCTATCCCTTTGCTCCGGATTTCGGGTCGGCTGTTGATCTACATACCTCCGGAGGTGGCCTCGGGCTATCAGTGCCTCGATCTCCTGCTTCAAGTCTTTACACTCTTCGGTGGTATGGCCATAGTCCATGTGGTAGCGGCAATATTTGGTCTTATTGCGCTTATCAGGCCGGCCTTTCATTCTCGGTGCCGGAGGCAGGTGGTTTTGGTGCTGGATCTCCATCAGGATCTGCTCCCTCGAGGTGTTGAGGGGAGTGAACATCGTGAACCGGGGGTTCGGCTTCGGCTGCTGGGGCTGCTTGCCTCGGTCATTCTGGGCTTTGGCCCCAGGTTGGGCTCGGGAGGCCTCTCCTTTCTTCCCGGCCTCCTTCTCCTTGTCATAATCCCTTTTCGCCTGGTGGATTTCCTCCGAGTGTATGTACCCTTCTGCTCGTACCATCAGCTCGGACACAGTATCCACAGGATCAATTGCTAAGGAAGACGTGAGTGGGCCCGACCTAAGCCCACTCTGGTAAGCCATCAGAGCCATGGAGTCCTCCAGGTTCGGAATTCGGAGGGACTCCTCATTAAATCTGGCCGTGTAAGCCCTCAAGCTTTCCCCTCGATGCTGCTTCACCAGCAGCAATGTTGAAGTATGACGAGTGGCGCGGCGGCTTCCCGCGAAGCGAGACAGGAATGCCTCAGCCAGCTGGTGAAAACTTGCAATTGAACCTGGACGAAGTTTTTGGAACCAGTCCAAGGCATTGCCAACCAAGGTGGTCGGGAACGTCTTCGCCTTCATGAGATCTGGCATATCATGCAGAGTCATGTGGTGGTCAAAATTGAGCAGGTGGCTGGCTGGGTCTCCGTCTCCATTGTAGACGGCCAGGTTGGGCATGCGATTGCCGGTGGGTAGGGGCGTGGCCAATACCTCGGGAGAGAGTGGAGTTACACCGAGTTGATTGATGACCTTACCTATGGCAGGCGCGGTCGTGGCTTGCTCGGGGTCGGCTTGAACCGCCCTTTTACCTCTCGTCGGGTCGGATCTTGGCATTGGCTCCGAGAAGCCCTCCTCTTCCTGCGTCCGTTTTCGTCTAGACTCCGGGATGTGGAACTGGGGGCGCGATAGCCGCGGCGCGACCTCTTGCGATGCCAGGGGGCCCTCAGCCAGCCGGGCCACCTGCTCCTTAAGTTCTTCAAACATCCTCAGCATCATCCTTATCTCCGGTGATAGGCCGGAGTTTGGGTCTCCTTCTGCTGCGGGGTGGGTTTGAGTGGCTAAGTGTATACGTTGGCTCGTTCCAACGTCGGCTTGGGTCAGGTTTTGGCTGGGCGCCTGCGTGGCTTCGAGGTCCCCTTCCAGATTGGGCGAATCCTCTGCCGGTACGTTGTGGCTTCTAGTTTGCACCATAATGGTTTCTCAATGAGTGGTTAAGAGAGTTATAGAAGAACTCGTCGATTCCCCACAAACGGCGCCAAACTGTCGAGGTTGAAAATCTCACAGTTAGATTCGGGAGCTGCTTTGGCCGAGCTGGACTTCTCTGGTCCGCCTCCGAGCTAGACTTTCTTGGTTGGCTGTAGGTCCTGCACAAGGAAACAAGGAAAAGGCGGGGTGACGACCCGGATTTTCCCCTCAGGCGTGCGAACGATTAGTATGTCCGAGCTGGCAAAGTAGTTGAGAGCAATTAATAACGAGAGAGGGTAAATGAAGAGGGTTGAGCTCTATTTATACTAAGTTTAGGTCTGACAGCATTTAATGCGGCGCAGCTTTATGTCCCATCAGTGCTTTATGTCCCATCAGAACAGCTGGAACTGAGGTCAGGGTTAACGGGGTCGGGTCAGTCATCCTCTTACACTACCTATTGATTATCGCCTTGTAACTTATTACTTCATTAACTAGTTAATAAGATGTGAATCTCTTTTCGATTGCCCCCCGAATGATAATAAGTACAACAATATTTATTTAATATTATTATAAATAATATGTATCGAATAATGAAACAAAAAATAATATATACTATAAATATAAATATAAATATAAATTTAAAATAATTAATAATATTATTATTAAAAAATAATGATAATTAATGTAATATGAATTTGATAGAAAATATTATATTACTGACAAGGGATAACCAGAGTTGGGGATAACGCAGTCGGGTCACATACCGACCTCAAGGTCCGATCCGACCCGATATTAGACCCAAGTGGCCCTCGTAGCTCTACCAGCCAATCTGATAGGACATAAAGCAAGGCACATAACTTGGACCAACAAATAATTCCTCTGACCACCGGATAATAGCTTTGTCTATTGGTTGCTTGACACGGGCAGCCAGTGGCGTATTGGGCAGCATTGTACATTTATTGATGCCCGAATCCAAATTAGTATAAATAGAATTCCATTCCGCATTTATGAAAGTAACTCGTGCATTAAATATTCCAATCTGCCGAATCAGCTTGAGCAAGCTAATCATTCTCACACCCGATGGGGATATACGGGTTGTCACCCCTCCTTTTCCTTCTCTTTACTTGCGCAGGCTTGGAGCTCGACCAGGAAGCACAGCTCGGACCACGACAAGTAAGCCGACCTCGACTTTTAATCCTTGACAGTTTGGCACCGTCTGTGGGAACCGTCTAGTCTTACTAGTCCCACCGCCCATGGAGATGCTGCCATGGTACAAACTCGAAGCCATAGCTTGCTAGCAGAGGACTCACTCGCCCTAGGTGAGAACCTCGAAGCTACCTAGACACCAAACCAAAACCCAACCCAGACCGACGTTGGAACGAGCCAACGTATACATTTAGCCACACAAGTTACTCAGCCCAAAGAAGACCTCACGACGGGCATGGCCCCTAGCCACACAAGTTACTCAGCCCAAAGAAGACCTCACGACGGGCATGGCCCCCGAGATAAAGTTGATGTTCCAGATGTTCAAGGAACTCAAGGAACAGGTAACACGCCTGGTTGCGGGCCCGTCGACCGCTCATGTCGTGGCCCCCTAACTAGAGCGACCACAATTCTGGATACTGGCTTAAAGGCGGGCTCAAGCCTAAAATGATGGCGAAAAATCTCCCGAGCCGGTAGTCCGAGCGGACGAAATCCGCAACCGGAGGGCTTCCCCAGTCGACCCCGAGCAGGCAAAGACTACGGCAGCCATAGCCAAAGTCATAAACCTGCTCGGCGTCAGCCCTCTCTTTCCCGAGGTCCTAGCCACACCGCTACCGGCTGATAACCAGATGCCGCACTTAGTGATGTACAGTAGGGATGGCGACCCCGCCAGCCATTTGCTAAACTTTGATCATCATATGACTCTATATGATATGACAGATCGGATGAAGACGAAAGCGTCCCTGATCACTTTGGAAGGCAACGCATTGAATTGGTTCCAGAAACTTCAGCCCGGCTCGGTCGAAAGTTTCTATCAAATGGCAGAGGCTGTGAAACCCCGCACGAGGCTCATGTGCATTTTATAACATTTCATGTATTTTTCCAACATTTAAAATGCATTTATATTAATTAATATGCAATTTATATCATTTACATGTTCATGTTCAATGTGCCAAAATGTTCAATTATATGCATTAGGGAGTTTTACGTGTCGTAGGCATTACTTTTACTTCAATAGGTCTAGAGTAGTAACCAATTAGTTGCAATTCAACCAAAATGGCAAACTAACAAAACATGACTTAGTTGGAGGGCAAGGTGGTTATTTGGCCAATGAGATATTTGATCACCTAACTTCACTATTCTCTCCCACTCAAAACACACACAACACCCTCTACACACACAAAAACACTACACAACACATACACACATCAGACAACACACAAACACACACAAAAATATACCCATTTACTCGACCAAGAGATGGAGAGAAGAAGAACAGAAAGAGGAAGAAAGAGAGAGAAGGAGGAAGAGAGGAAGCTTGCTTAAGCCATTTCCACTATTTTCAAGCATCATCCTTGCATCTTCAACTATATCTCTTGCATTCAAACACAAAATTGAGGTGAGGGATGTTTTGGAAAGTTTTTCTTAAAGTTCATTCAAGATGGAAATATGTATATTTGTTGATTATTCTTGCTCTTAATGCATACACTAAGAGTTTGAAATATGTTTTGAGTTCTATGTACTGTTCGAGCTAGGGCTTATTTCATATATATGTATTTGAGAATTTTGATGAGCTAAGGAGTTTGAATTTATATTGAAGGATGTTTATAGCTTGCTAAGTTGTGATTTTGGAGTTGCAGTTGTGTGAAATTTATGTTTGGTGAAATGGTTAAGAGATGGTTTTGAGTGGTATAGCAAAAGAAGCAAGAAAAGAAAAGTTCGTGCATTTGATGCACTGTAGCGTTCACAAACAGATTTGGCACGACCGGACGACCCCTAGTCCACCGGTCGACCGGTGGGAGGGGGGGTCGTCCGCTGGCGAGGCTTTGGGTTTGACAGATTTGTTCAATGTTTTTCTAAAGGCCATAACTCACTCAATTCAACTCTGAATTTCATTCCGTTTGATTCTAGAACTATCTACTTTCGATAAGCTTCGATTATAGACCAAAATCAGATTAATTAGAGTTTGGAAAGATAGACAAATTTACCTCCAAAGTTAGGCTAATGCAGAAGCGTTGACCAAATTGCAAGGATCTTGTTTTAGAGATTTCGGAAGCTACTAATGTCGGATTGAGGCACGGTCGGATGCGTTAGAACCGTATCGAACCCTAAATTATTAAGGTGGAATTTAATTGTGGTTTTATTGAATTTTCTTGATGTCATATGTCTAGCATGATCAATAACCATTTAGAAGCATTAGTTGTGGTACTATGAATGTTTATAAATGCGAGGTGTTCACATGTTTGTTTACTAAGCCATATGATATAAAGTTGAACATGCTTGAATTATGTAATTGCTTAGTATGCTTGAATAAATTTGGCTTATGTATAAGCTTGAACATGCTTGGATTATGCTCGAATCATGAATACTCTTGAATATGTGAATATCTTGTATACATGAAATTAGTACCGATTATGAACACCGAGCTAAACTGGGTTGCTTAATGTTACATGCTTATACATGTTTATATGTGGATTGGACCTAATTGAAATCTTGATATGCTTGCTTGTTATACGGGTCAGAGCAACCTACTTTGTTGCCTCCCTACTATGTTATTATTCATGTTATGGATACAATGTTAACCATTATGGGCGCGACGGTTGCAACCACAACTATGGGCATGGTAGTGTTCGTTTCCTCTGGGTAGCATCGGGCTATCAGTCGGTCTCGACTATCATGGTCCCCGGTGGATATCCAGATATCACCTAGGGGTTTGAGGATATTGATGAAGATTGATGTAAGGCTGGCCGACTACAGCAACTGCAAAAGCAACTGTATCCTTTTGATATTATGTGATACACTCCCGTAGGAGCCTTTGCCCCAGGAGTTGGGTTAATTGTTACCGCTTGTTCATTAATTCTTGTACTTAATTGAAACTCATGCATAACATGTTTTCCAAAAGGGCTTTCTAAATGGAAAATGTTTACAAAAACCACCCGTGACCTTTAACCCTCGCTAAGCTAGTTGTAGCTAATTCCTCTTTCTTTACTATTTCAGGTATAGTTAAGCCAGTCATTATCACGCCCCAACCCGACCTATAAAGGCTAGACTAGGGTGTGATCTAATCATTTATACCATTTCACATACTTAATCATTCATTAAGATTTAACACTTAACATTAGCCTAGAACTCCAAAATATTTTCGAAAGACCGGTAGCATAACGGCTGTAATTGGCTATTTAGTTTGACCTAATTTTCTAAACGCCTCAAAACTTTCAATCTCAAATTCGATTCCAACTAAGATTACTATTTATCACCAATTGATATGACCACTATTTATCTCAAGTCTCGTTTGATTAACACCTAGCACGGCAACTATGTCTCGTTTATGTGTCAATTCCTGTTGATCTTAGCTTACCAATGAGTACCTGCTTAAGATTTGATAGATTCATTTTACTTAGCCCTTTGCCTAATACTTCATAAGCCTGTAGTAGTTACTAATCTAAGTAGCAAAACGAGCAAATAGGGTGTCTGTCTAGTTATAAACAGTACAAACTAAAATTAGACCCCAAATTACAACGGGGGTCTTTTACAATAACAATGACAACATCATAAGAGATAGTCTTCAAAACAAACATATCATTCACAAAATAGCCACAGTCAAGTAAGGCACGTAGGGTAGGCAATCACTTCAAGGAGTCATCGATAGACACGTTATCCTCAGGTACCTGTTCCTGATCTTCTTCACCTGAGATGATAAAAGAGGGTGAGTCCTTATGAACTCAGCGAGGGGGAATGAGAAATACGTTTTGAAACTCTTTTTCCGGTTCAACTTATGAAAAACCTTTTATGAAAGCATGACATATAACACAAGTAAGTTCATAATGTAATATAAAAGTAAAAGAACACAATTACCCGTCTTTCCTCCCCGAGGTCCTCTAGGAACCAAGCGAGAGTACTTATACACATAGTGAAAAGGATACGGTGAGCTTTTGCTCTCAATTCATTTCCAATATCAGTTGTTGCGGGCGACTTCAAATCATCCACTTATCACAACAAATAGGTGTACTTTGGATGTACGCCGAAATCCTACGACCCAACTCCCCGAGGAAGTCTAGCCCTCAAACGAGAGAGGGAATTGGACAATGGTAGTCACGGTTGCACCGGCAAGCCCGATGCTGCCCGGTGTGTGTGAAACGCTATCATGCCAGAATGAAAGGTTGCAATCCTGTATACAAAGCACATTTATAACATTTAACATATCACATGAGGAGGATAACAAAGTAGGTTGCGTCCGTGCAGTTATAAGATCGCACATTGACAAGTAAACACACAAGTCATGCTTTGACATGTAATTTCGCTTGTAAAATACATGGAGTTATATGAATATTAAACGGGCAGCCAAGTAACACATGTAAATCAAGTCATATAACTCATTTTGGGGTTCACGTAATCAAGTAATAAGGTTATAGAAGCATACAACGACGTTTACATGAGACTGGGTGCAAGAAAAGTCTACTTATTAACATGTAATCATCGGAAATCACATTTCAAGCGTACTTAACATTTATAAGGCAGCCCACTAATCACACCATTAGACACAATAACCATAGGATCAACACTTAGCGAGTTTTCATAGTCAATAGGGTTTCAATTCATGCTTACACGTGCGATTAAGCCACAAGTTGTCACGTAATTAAACCCAAGCCATGCATCGATTATTTAAAACATCCTCAATCATCCAAAAAAGTACACACAACATCCAAGTGCCACAATCCCAAGCATTCAATACCACAAGAGGAGTTACAATAATTTTCAAAGCATATCACTAGATAAAAACCTCACCGCAATGGTCTGTTTTCCCACAATCATTTAGACAAGCAACCAATCTCCAATTCCAGTGAACAAAATTTCAAATTAAAGCTTAATGAGTGATTTAAATCCAGAAACAAATCTCGCATCATTTGGAGTTTAGATTCAAGAGTTATAGCTAAAACCGTGAGACTACGCAAAACTGACCAGATTCGTGTATATTTCAATACTTACCATTTTTTAGGGGCTTAGGGTCAGATTTTGCTTTAGTATATTTCTTAAAAAAATGCCCAGAACTGAAAAATATAGCAACCTACCAAATTTAATGCATTTTAGATATCGTTTACTAGGTCAAAACTATTTCGTTCTACAGGGACAGTGAACTGCCAAAAACCTGCTCCATTTTCCCAGATTTCTAGATTTAGACACCTTTCGATGGTTTGCCATTTTGGAGACCTTAGAATCAAAATTGGCCTTGGCCTATTTCTATGAAAAATGCTCAGAACTGGAAAAAATAGTCACCTACCAATTCTTATGCATTTTCAACATCTTTTACCAAGCCAAATACACTTTGTTCTAACAAGTTAAAAATCTGCCAGCTACGCGATTTTGCCTATCTTCAAGTTCTAACCGAATATCTTGCCATGCATGGTTATATAAGCTGATGCACACACATATACAACAAGTACAGAGGTAAATCTAGACATATGAAGGCATGCATATGATTTTTGAAAGCTTTTAAAAAGGATTAACCCTCACCTTAGCCTATTGACAACAGATAATGCTCAAAACTCTTGAAGATGCACACAACGTCTTTTCTCCTTGTTTGGCCGAGAGATATTGCTTGATTTCCTTAATTCCTAGCTGAGTTACCATCTTCTTAGTATGTGCATGCAGTTAGAACAAAAGGGAGATCAAAGAAAAGCTATCAAACATACCTAGGGCCGAAATGAAGAGCTTTAAGAGCTTGGATGCATCTTTTCTTGCTTCTTGCTTGCTTGGGCTGCTATGCTCAAGTTCCTTAGAGTCTTGAATGTCTAGGAGAGCCTTAGAATGAGAACTTAAGCTAGGGGGCCTAAGGTTGCAGCCAAGGCAAAGAGAAAAAGAGTGTACATGAGAGAATGAGAAGTTTAAAAAGAATGAAATGTTTGTGTGAGGATGTGTCGGCCTTGAGCTTCTAAAATTTCTGATTTTGTGTCATCTAAAGCATGTTTTGAATTGTCTTAGCATGGGCATTTGAGTGGGCCGAGAATGTGGAGCATTGGGTAGGGTTTTAGGTCATTTTTTTAATGCATTGTTTGAAGTAATTGTCATAGTTTGTCTAGGCTTAGTTTAATTTATGCAAATTCTTATCAAATGCATCATGTGGTCGGCCAAAGCTAATGTTCAAATCTGAATTTTGTTATGTTTTGAGCATTATTTTATTGTGTGTGCTTGGGATATGCAAAAGAATAAAAAATAAAGAATAAGAATGTTTAGCTTTTGGTAAAGTTTCGTCTTCTAGTGCATTGACTTAACATTTTAATATTAGTTAGTGGAGTTTGTAGGATTAGTTAATAATCTAGTGCTTCGTGTAGGATGCTTTCTTGATTAGCGTGCAGACACGCTTTCCTAGGTTTAGAGTACGCACTACGAGGTAAAGCATGAACTACAAGATGAATGCATGTTTCCCAAGCAAATGCACGCAACCCTAAATAAATGCACGTAATTCGATGCAAGGCACATAAAACGAGACACGACTCTTGAACCTAAGTCAAGGCACGGAATTTTAGGTTAGGAAAAGTGAAACGAGATATCGCACGTAAATCGAGATCGGGCCTCACATCCTCCCCGCCTTAAAATAATTTCATCTCGAAATTCAATATTACCTTTGAAATAATGTCGGAGACTGTTGCTCCATCTGGTCTCGTCTTTCCCACGTCGCTTCTTCAACTCCATGGTGATCCCACAACACTTTCACCATTGGTATCGACTTATTGCGTAATTCCCGATCTTGCTCATCCAGGATCTGAATAGGCTTTTCTTCATAAGACAAGTTGTCCCGAAGCTGCAACGGCTCTGGCTCCAAGATATGCGATAGATCAGGGTGATACTTCCGTAGCATTGGAACATGAAAGACATCATGAATATTAGAGAGGTTTTAGGATAGTTCCAGACGATATGCCAATTTGCCAACCTTCTCAATTATCCCAAATGGTCCTATAAAGCTCGGGCTCAACTTTTCACCCTTGCCGTGTTTAATCAGTCCCCTCCGAGGTGATAACTTCAAGAACACCTTGTCGCTGACCTCAAACTCTAGATTCTGTCTCCGTCGGTCTACATAACTGTTTTGCCTGCTTTGGGCGGTAAACATCCGTTTCCGGATGAGGTGGACATTTTCAACAGTCTTCATAAGTTCTGGTAGCAGGGTCGGGTCGAAAGTCTTCGTCTCACCTACTTCATCCCAGTAAATTGGAGATCGATACTTACGCCCATATAATGCCTCAAATGGGGCCATCTCGATAGTGGCCTGATAGCTCTTATTATAAGCGAACTCCGCTAGGGGCAGATATTTCTCCCAACCTTTTCCAAAGTCTAGAATGCACGCCCTCAGCATATCCTCCAGAATCTGAATAGTTCTCTCAGATTATCCATCAGTCTAAAGGTGATAAGCTGTACTAAAACTCAACTTCGTTCCCAAAGCTTCTTGTAATCGCTTCCAAAATCGGGAAGTAAAACGAGGATCCCTATTCGACACAATACTCACAGGCATCCCATTTAGTCTTACAATATCCGCCACATACATATCTCTTAGTTTCTCAGGACTATCATCCTTGTTCATCAGTAAGAAGTGTGCTGACTTAGTCAATCTATCCACTATGATCCAAACGATGTCATGACCCTTTTGTGACCTGGGCAGGTCCATGACAAAGTCCATAGTTATATGTTTCTATTTCCATCGGGGAATTTCCAACTGTTGTAGTAAGCCTGCCGGTCGTTGATGTTCTGCTTTGACTCTCTGACAAGTTAAACACCGAGCCACAAACTCCGCAATTTATCTCTTTATGTTATTCCACCAATAGTGTTGCTTCAAATCTCGGTACATCTTTGTTCCGCCGGGGTGAATAGTATATCTTGATTTATGGGCTTCTTCGAGAATCTTCTTTTTCAACTCTGGATTATTAGGAACACAAATTCGTCTCTTGAACCTCCAAGTACCATCATCATGAAACTTGAAATCTGTGTTGCTTTCCTTAATCTTCTGAAACTGTTGGTCCTTCTGTTGAGCCTCTCGTAATTCAGACAATAAGGTCGACTGAACTTGTGTAGTGGCAAATAGTAACCCTTTTTGAGTCAATTGTGGATTCCATAAAAATGTTTCCTCTAACAACTCCTGCACCTTAACTTTCAGTTTTGCCATGGTTACCTTCCGGCTTAAGGCATCTGCAACTACATTTGCTTTACCGGGCACATAATTGATTGTGCAGTTATAATCCTCCAAGAGCTCCATCCACCGTCTTTGCCTCATGTTCAACTCTTTTTGTGAGAACAACTATTTCAAGCTCTTGTGATTAGTAAATACCTCAAACTTGTTACCTCACAGATAATGCCTCCATATCTTGAGTGCAAACACAATAGCCGCTAACTCCAAATCATGCGTCGAGTAATTCAATTCATACGGCTTGGGCTTCCTAGAGGCATACGCAATCACTCTACCATTCTGCATTAACACACAACTCAGTCCTTCATTCGAAGCATCGCTATAGATTACAAAGCCTTGACTCCCTTCAGGCAATGCAAGAACAGGTACGGTAGTCAATCTTTTCTTCAATTCTTGAAAGTTGTTCTCACACTTGTCATCCCACACGAACTTTGTTTTCTTTTGAGTGAGCTTTGTAAACGGTCTTGCAATCTTTGAGAAATCCTTCACGAATCTCCGGTAATAGCAGGCTAAACCAAGAAAACTCTGAACCTCTGTAACATTTTTCGGTTTCTTCCAAGACATCACCGCTTCTATCTTTACTGGGTCCACCGCTATTCTCTCTTGGGATATGATGTCCCCCAAGAATGCAATCTGCCGCAACCAAAATTCGTATTTGCTAAACTTTGCATACAATTGATGCTCCCGAAGTTTCTGCAATACCAATCGCAGATGTTGTTCATGCTCTGCCTTAGATTTCGAGTATACCAAAATATCATCAATAAAGACCACTACAAATTGGTCCAAGTAGGGTTGAAACACCCTATGCATCAAGTCCATAAAAGCTGCAGGGGCAATTGTTAGCCCAAATAGAATCACCACAAATTCATAATGCCCATATCTCGTCCTGAAAGCCGTTTTAGGTACATCGTCCTTTTTGATCCGCAACTGATAATACCCTTGCCTTAAGTCGAGTTTTGAATACACTTTAGCTCCTTGAAGTTGATCAAACAACTCGTCGATTAGTGGAAGTGGGTATTTATTCTTGACGGTTACTTGTTTCAATTCTCGGTAATCGATGTATAGCCTCAACGTTCTGTCTTTCTTCTTTACAAATAGGACTGGTGCACCCATGGAGAAGAACTTGGTTGAACAAACCCCTTCTTCAACAATCCTTGCAATTGGTCCTTCAATTCTTGTAGCTCGGCTGGTGCCATACGATAGGGAGCTTTAGATATCGGCTGGGTGCTAGGCAGTACTTCTATTACAAACTCAATTTCCCGATCCGGAGGCAAACCCGGCAATTCTTCTGGAAACACGTTAGCATAATCTTTAATCACTGGCATCTCCTCCAACTTAGCTTTGTCCGACGACTTGTTGATGACGTAAGCTAAGTATCCACTACACCCTTTTCTCAAGGACTTCATTGCTTTCGTAGATGAAATGATGGAACTCCCGGTGAAGTCTCTTCGACCCATTACCTCCAATGTTGGTTGACCAGGTATCTGGAATGTTACAATCTTCGTTCGGCAATCTAGTTGGGCATGATGCTTTGCCAACCAGTCCATCCCTAAGATGACTTCATAGTCTCGAAAGGGTAACACTATAAGATTGGCTGAGAATTCCCTATCCTTAATTTGGATTTTACATGCTTTACAAGCTGAGCTAGTAACAAGTTTAGAACCCATCGGAGTACCAACTTCTACTTCGTAAGGCAAACATACAACTCGTAATTTCACATGTTACATACATAAGAGAGTAATAAACGAATGAGTAGCACCTGGATCAATTAGTATCCTAACAGGTTGATTCAGTATCAAGAATGTACCTTCAACAACAGCAGTCTCCTCAGGAAGCTCCTCGCATTCAATAGCATAAGCTCGAGCCTGAACTCTAGGAACTGGAGTCTTGCCTCTACCAGCTGGTTTAATCTAATTTTGTCCCCCTTTCCATTTAGGGCAATCCTTGATCTGATGTTGATCACTGCCACACCGCACGCATCATCCTGACTTCTTCCAGCACTGGGCCTCGGTGTGACCCTTCTTGTCACAGTAAGAATAGTTGATAGACTGAGTAGCAGGTGAACTACCTGTGGATCCGCGGGTGGAAGAGGCTGATGGTGCTTTAGTCGGGCCATGGTTATTGACTGGTCTGTTCTGGCTCTGGCCCTGACTGCGACTCTGAGTTTGGAATTTCCTCTGTTGACCTGGAGGCTGATATGGTTTCATGCTCGGCTGGCTTGAACCGGCTCTATCAAGTTTTCTCTTCTCAACTGGGGAGGCAGTAGTAAGGAAGGCAGAATAGGTAGTAAAGTCGTGCGAAGCCAACTGATCCTGGATTTCTGGCCTCAACCCATTCGTAAATTTCCACATCTTCGCCTCAGGAGTACTGACCATGTATTGAGCATAATGGGACAGTCTGTCAAAACGAGCCTCATACTAGGCCACCATCATGTTACCCTGATACAAGTGCATGAATTCTTCAATTCGCCTTTGTTTGGAAACTGTAGGTACGTATTTCTCCTTGAATGCCTTAACGAAATTACCCCCACAAGCGAGGTGTATGATCAGTTTCCCAAAGTTCCTCCATAGTGTGCCACCAATGCTTAGCATCTCCGTGCAACAGAAACACAGCGAACTCAATCTTTTCTCCATCAGTATAGTCAAGTGGCCTGAAAATCCTTTCAATCTCAGACAGCCAAGCCTCTGCCTTTTCATCATCAGCTTCCCCGTAGAATTTGGACGGGTGAAAGTCAAGGAACTCCCGCATTCTGCTGTTTCTCCCATTGTTACCACCATTCCTGTTGTTGTTGTTGTTTGCTTCACGTGCATCTTGACGTTCCATCACTCGCGACACGCGATCCATAGCATTCGCCATCATGTTAAACATGGCCATGCCGGGATTAGTTTGATGAGCATCTCCGGCTTCTTGAGGCTCATCGCTCCTATTGGTATTGCGGGTACTAGGGCCAGCTATCTATAGGCACAGATTATTATGCACAATTCATTGGAATACGGCAAAACAAGAATTTGATGTATAAGGTATGCAACATACAATTCTCGAAACAGTTAAGACATGTTAATCATATAAGCACATAGAAACAGAGAAGGCACAATTGATATTGTCACACATTAACACACATAAACAAGTCATCCCAATAACCTTAGGGCTTCTACCCATGGTCCGAGAGTTAAACCCGTCTTAAGCAATCTAAGCTCTAATACCATTTCTATAAGGTGTCACGCCCCAACCCGACCTATAGAGGCTAGACTAGGGTGTGATCTAATCATTTATACTATTTCACATACTTAATCATTCATTAAGATTTAACACTTAACGTTAGCCTAGAACTCTAAAATATTTTCGAAAGACCGGTAGCATAACGGCTGTAATTGGCTCTTTAGTTTGACCTAATTTTCTAAACGCCTCAAAACTTTCAATCTCAAATTCGATTCCAACTAAGATTACTATTTATCACCAATTGATATATCGACTATTTGACCAAAAAAAAAAAAAGATATGTCGACTATTTATCTCAAGTCTCGTTTGATTAACACCTAGCATAGCAACTACGTCTCGTTTATTTGTCAATTCCTATTACACAAGTACCTGTTGGTCTTAGCTTACAAATGAGTACCTGCTTAAGATTGGATAGATTCATTTTACTTAGCCATTTGCTTAATACTTCATAAGCATGTAGTAGTTACTAATCAAAGTAGCAAAACGATCAAATAGGGTGTCTGTCTAGTTATAAACAATACAAATCAAAATTAGACCCCAAATTACAACGAGGGTCTTTTACAATAACAATGACAACAACATAAGAGATAGTCTTCGAAACAAACATATCGTTCACAAAATAGCCATAGACAAGTAAGACACGTAGGGCAGGCAATCACTCCAAGGAGTCATCAATAGGCACGTTATCCTAAGGTACCTGTTCCTGATCTTCTTCACCTGAGATGATAAAAAAAGGTGATTCCTTATGAACTCAGCGAGGGGGAACGAGAAATACGTTTTGAAACTCTTTTTCCGGTTCAACTTATGAAAAACCCTTTTTGAAAGCATGACATATAACACAAGTAAGTTCATAATGTAATATAAAAGTAAAAGAACACAATTACCCGTCTTTCCTCCCCGAGGTCCTCTAGGAACCAAGCGAGAGTACTTATACACATAGTGAAAAGGATACGGTGAGCTTTTGCTCTCAATTCATTTCCAATATCAGTTGTTGCGGCCGACTTCAAATCATCCACTTATCACGCCAAATGGGTGTACTCCGGATGTATCCCAAAATCCTATGACCCAACTCCCCGAGGAAGTCTAGCCCCTAAGCGAGAGAGGGAATTGGACAATGGTAGTCACGGTTGCACCGGCAAGCCCGATGCCGCCCGGTGTGCGTGAAACGCTACCACACCAGAATGAAATGTTGTAACCTTGTATTCAATGCACATTTATAACATTTAACATATCACATTAGGAGGACAACAAAGTAGGTTGCCTCCGTACAGTTATAAGATCGCACATTGACAAGTAAACACACAAGACATGCTTTGACATGTAATTTCGCTTGCAAAACACATGGAGTTTTATATGAATCTTAAACGGGAAGCCAAGTAACACATGTAAATCAAGTCATATAACTCATTTCGGGGTTCACGTAATCAAGTAATAAGGTTATACAAGCATACAACGACGTTTACATGAGACCGGGTGCAAGAAAAGTCTACTTATCAACATGTAATCATCGGAAATCACATTTCAAGCGTACTTAACATTTATTAGGCAGCCCACTAATCACACCATTAGACACAATAACCATAGGATCAACACTTAGCTAGTTTTCATAGTCAATAGGGTTTCAATTCATGCTTACACGTGCGATTAAGCCACAAGTTGTCACGTAATTAAATCCAAGCCATGCATCGATTAATTAAAGCATCCTCAATCATCCAAAATAGTCCACACAACATTCAAGTGCCACAATCCCAAGCATTCAATACCACAAGAGGAGTTACAATAATTTTCAAAGCATATCACTAGATAAAAACCTCACCGCAATGGTCCGTTTTCCCACAATCATTTAGACAAGCAATCAATCTCTAATTCCAGTGAATAAAATTTCAAATTAAAGCTTAATGAGCGATTTAAATCCAGAAACAAACCTCGCATCATTTGGAGTTCGGATTCAAGAGTTATAGCTAAAACCGTGAGACTACGCAAAACTGTCCTGTTTCGTACATATTTCAATACTTGCCATTTTTGAGGGTTTTAGGCTCAGATTTAGCTTTAGTATATTTCTGACAAAAATGTCCAGAACTGAAAAATGTAGAAACGTACCAAATTTCATACATTTTAGATATCATTTACTAAGTCAAAACTGGCTCGTTCTACAAGGACAGTGAACTGCCAAAAACCTGCTCCATTTTCCCAGATTTTCCAGATTTAAACACCTTTCGATGTTTTGCCATTTTGGAGACCTTAGAATAAAACTTGGCCTTGGCCTATTTCAACAAAAAATGCTCAGAACTGGAAAAACTAGTCACCTACCAATTTTCACGCATTTTCAACATTTTTTACCAAGACAAATACACTTCGTTCTAACAAGTCAGAAATCTTCCAACTACGCAATTTTGCCTATCTTCAAGTTCTAACTGAATATCTTGCCATGCATGGTTATATAAGCTCATGCACACACATATACAACAAGTACAGAGGTGAATCTAGACATATGAAGATATGCATGTGGTTTTTGAAAGCTTTTAAAAAGGATTAACCCTCACCTTAGCCTATTGACAACAAATGAAACTCAAAACTCTTGAAGATGCACAAAAACGTCTTTTCTCCTTGTTTGGCCGAGAGATATTGCTTGATTTCCTTAATTCCTAGCTGAGTTACCATGTTCTTAGTTTGTACATGTGGTTAGAACAAAAGGGAGCTGAAAGAAAAGCTATCAAACATACCTAGGGCCGAAATGAAGAGCTCTAAGAGCTTGCATGCATCTTTTCTTGTTTCTTGCTTGCTTGGGCTGCTATGCTCGAGTTCCTTAGAGTCTTGAATGTCTAGGAGAGCCTTAGAATGTGAGCTTAAGCTATGGAGCCTAAGGTTGCAGCCAAGGCCGAGAGAAAGAGAGTGTAAATGAGAGAATGAGAAGTTTGAAAAGAATGAAATGTTTGTGTGAGCATGTGTCGGCCTTGAGCTTCTAAAATTTCTGATTTTGTGTCATCTAAAGCATGTTTTGAATTGTCTTAGCATGGGCATTTGAGTGGACCGAGAATGTGGAGCATTGGGTGGGGTTTTAGGTCATTTTTTTAATGCATTGTTTGAAGTAATTGTCATAGTTTGTCTAGGCTTAGTTTAATTTATGCAAATTCTTGTCAAATGCATCATGTGGTCAGCCAAAGCTAATGTTCATATCTGAATTTTGTTATGTTTTGAGCATTACTTTATTGTGTGTGCTTGGGATATGCAAAAGAATAAAGAATAAGAATGTTTAGCTTTTGGTAAAGTTTCGTCTTCTAGTGCATTGACTTAGCATTTTAATATTAGTTAGTGGAGTTTGTAGGATTAGTTAATAATCTAGTGCTTCGTGTAGGATGCTTTCTTGATTAGCGTGCAGACACGCTTTCCTAGGTTTAGAGCACGCACTACGAGGTAAAGCATGAACTACAAGATGAATGCATGTTTCCCAAGCAAATGCACGTAACCCTAAATGAATGTACGTAATTCGATGCAAGGCACATAAAACGAGACACGACTCTTGAACATAAGTCAAGGCACAAAATTCTAGGTTAGGACACGCAAAACGAGGTATCGCACGTAAATCGAGATCGAGCCTCACAGTCATGGAATGAAAAGCTCCAGTTCCTTATTGAGTTGGATCTTCTACCTTTTGTGATCCTACGTGATGCCATGATGTACTCCCTTATTATGTGTTATTGTGTGATGTAAATTGGAATACTTGAAGGGTTGTAATTATTCTTTTGGATATACGGATTGTAAATAATTATTTATCATTCTTGTGAGGTCTAGATGAAGTAGCTGAACCTAGATGATATAATATGAGGGATCTAGGTCTTGTAGATAAATATTCGTTAGTTGTAATTCTAATTATTAGTAATGAAGTTTGTATAATGTATTGATTAGAGAAAATCTTGTAATAGGTAATGTAACTGTAGTATTAGCAACTTGGATGTTTAGTTCATGGAAATTAGAGCTCGGACTAGTATATTTTGCCTTAGCGAGCCTAAGAGGAGTGATTTTCTTAAGCCCATGGCATCACGATCCTGGATTTTGAAGTCTACGTAGGTTGAATGTAATCTTTCTTGTTTCATTAATGCGGTATCAGAGACTATTACAATAATTTAGAAAAATGGGATCGTGACAGAGGCGTTCCTATCCCGATTCGCTGGAGGCCGACATGCAACCCGCTATACCTCGTCACTATTGACGGTGAAGTAACAGAAGAGAGAAAGTCTGAGGACCTACACTGCCAGATTCAATGAAAAATCTCTCAGGATCCCCAACCTTGAGGACTCAATGTTCACATCCTCTTTAGCCATTGACCCGGTGGACACTGTGTCTGAGCTGATGGTGAGGGCGGAGGAATATATTCATTCCGAGGAGATTCACTAGGCTAAGCGAGAAGATGATAAATAAAATGAGAAAATGGAAGAACCCGCATCCAGGGCTCAGCCTGGGAGCAAGACACAGGCCGACAGGGGCAAGCAACCGTAGCAATAGCAGAAATCGAGCCTGAGGTTCACCGTGTTCACCCCTCTCAACACCCCAAGGGAACAGATCTTGATAGAGATTCAACATCAGAACCACTTACCGCCAACACCCAAGATACAAGACCGACCTGAGAAGCACAATAAGACTAAATTTATAGTTACCATATGGATTATAGGCATACCACCAACGAGTATAAGGATCTGAAGCAGGAGATCGAGGCCCTGATTTCCAGAGAATACCTCAGAAGGTATGTCGATCAGTGACTGCCCAGGAGCCCTGACCAAGGAGCGGGCAGGGAGAGAGATAGGAACCCTCCTAGGCGTCATGATCGGGTTGGGCACTTAGCCATTGTAGAGACTATTGCTGGAGGGCTCGTGTAGGAAGACAAGACGTCAGTAGGACGGAAGGGGTATGTTCGAGCTGGGGGTGAGCATGGGCTGGCTGTAGGTTTGGCCGAAAGGTAAGAAATGATCACCTTTACCTCGGATGACCTTGAGGGAGTAATCCTACCTTATATGGTCGTCAGTACTGAGATTGCCAACATTAGTGTTAGAAGGTTAATGGTAGACTCCGGGAGTTCAGCTGAGGTTCTCTTCCTGAAGGCCTTCGAGTAGATGGGGTTGGACTGAGGTCGGCTTCAGCTATTGAAGGGGATATTTGCCGGCTTCACCGGGCACAACCATCAAGCTGAGGGAGTCATTAACCTCACACTCACCCTTCAGGATGGTTCGAAAAGGGCTTTGATGCAGGCCAATTTCATCATGATGGACTGAAACTTAGCTTACAATAGTATTCTGGGGCAGGTCGGCTTAAACCACTTCAAGGCCAGCCACTCCATGTACCATCAAGCACTGAAGTCCCGACTCCGAGCAGAATAGCCATGATCAGAAGGGCCTAGCTTTCAGCCCGAGAATGTTATGAGAGCTCCCTCTGACCAAAGTATCAAGCAGGGTGAGGACCCGACCTGCCCGAAGAAAGAAGGGATGTGAAGAGAGGAAATCCCGTGAAAGACTGCAGGAGATAGAACTTTCGGAGGAAAACAAGAAATGCAAGATCGGAAGTGAGCTGTCGGAAAACCTCAAAGAAGGTATAAGTCAATTTCTCTTTGAAAATGAACATATCTTTGCTTGGTCAGCCACTGACATGACATGAATTGATCCGGCTATGATTGAGCACCACTTGAATGCCAACCCCAGTTACTACCCAATAAAGCAGAAACGCAGGCATTTTTACTATGAGAAGCAAAAGATCATAGCTAAGGAGGTCGGAAAACTACTAGATGTTGAGCACATACAAGAAATCCTGTACCCAACCTGGCTATCTAACATAGTTTTGGTCTCCATGAACACAGGGAAATGGAGACTGTGTATTGATTTTACCGACCTCAACAAAGCCTGCCCGAAGGACTGCTTTCCACTGCCTTGAATTGACCAGTTAGTAGATGCCACCTCGAGATTTGAGTTGCTGTCCTTCATGGACGCTTTCAAAGGCTACAACTAGATCGAGATAGCACCTGGGGATAAAGAAAATACAGCTTTCATTACCGATCAGGGGCTATACTACAATGAGGTCATGCCTTTTGGCCTCAAGAATGTTGGGGCCACCTATACTCGGATGGTAAGCAAAGTCTTTAGAGAGCAAATCGGGTGAAACATGGAAATTTATGTGGATGACATGCTGGTCAAGAATAAGAGGGCGAAAGATCATATGACCGAGGCCTTCGCCATGATGGATCAGTTCGGAATCAAACTAAATCCGAAAAAATATGCATTCGGCGTCAATGCGGGAAAGTTCTTGGGATTCATGGTTACGGCTCGGGGCATCGAAGCAAATCCAGAGCAAATTCAGGAGATTTTAGACCTAACACCCCCGACCTGTGTGAATGATGTCTAGGTGCATACCAAAAAGGTAGCCGCCCTGAGCTGATTCATATCAAAGTCGGCAAACAAGTGTGCTCTTCTGTTTAAAATATTAAGGAACCCCAAGAACTTTGAATGGACGGGGGAATGCCAGAGTGCCTTCGATGAATTAAAGAAATACTTAGCTTCGCCACCCCTGCTATCCCGACATGAAGAAGGGAAAGAATTGGTACTATATTTAGTCTGTTCGGGAACAACAGTAGCAGCGCTAGTTCGGGAAGAAGGCCGAGACCAGAAGCCAGTTTATTATATCAGTAAGACTCTCTATGGGGTTGAGATGAGATATTCCACCTTGGAAAAACTCACATTCGCACTAGTGACCGCGACCAGAAAGCTTAAGCCATACTTTGATGCTCACACAATCAAAGTCATGACAGACGCTCCATTTAAATCTATTATGCACAAGCCAGAAGCCTCGGGCAGACTACTGAAATAGGCAGTCGAGCTCAGTCAATTTGACATTGCCTATCAGCCGAGAACAGCCATCAAAGCCCAGGCAATCACAGACTTTGTTGTTGAATACACGGGCCTAGTTGAACATGATCCAGAGGAAGTCTAGAAAATCCACGTGGACGGAGAGTCTGGGAAGTCGGGAAGCGAAGCGGGGATTGTAATCTTAAACCCAACAGGTTGCGAGCACCAATATTCCCTCAAATTTGCCTTCCCGACCTCTAACAATGAGGCCAAGTATGAAGCAGTTATCGCAGGTCTGAGGGTCGTGGCCCAACTAGGGGCACAGACCCTAGAAATGTACACTGACTACCAACTGGTTGCGAGCTAAGTCTCTGGAGAATTCGAGGCTAAGGATGCTTTCATGGAGTCCTATCTCAGTAAGGTCAGGGACTTGGCCTCAATATTCAAGAGATTTTCCATACAATAGATCCCGAGGGAAGAAAATACAAAAGCTGATGCCCTATCAAAATTGGCCATAGGAGAAAACTAACTTGCCTTGGTTCACATGGAAGAAATTTTCGAGCCCAGCATCCAATTAGGAAAGCAAGAGGTCGCCGAGATAACCATGAGGCCAGATTAGACTCGGCCAATCTGGACTACTTGGAGAGGGGTATAGTCCCTGAGGACTCAAGGGAAGCTCAAAAAATTGAGAAATAGGCTTCAAGGTTCGTCATAGTCGTAGGTCAGCTCTACAAAAGGGCCTATACCTGGCCCCTCTTAAAATGCGTGGGACTCGAGGAGGGAAACTAGGTACTTAGAGAAATCCACGAAGGAGTGTGTAGAAAATACTTGGGTGGCAAAGCCCTAGCGAGAAAGGCACTCAAGAAAGGCTACTTCTGGCTGACCTTGGAACAAGATTCTAAAGATTACATGAAAAAATATGACACCGATTAGAGATTTGCCAAGGTCTAAAGGAAACCCGCGGTAGACCTGACAGTAATGGTGAGTCTGTGGCCGTTCTACCTGTGGGGGTTGAACATCATTGGTCCGCTGCCGAACAGCCTCGGGCAGAAGAAACATGCATTCGTGGTTGTCGATTTATTCACCAAATGGCCCGAGGCCGAGGGTGTAGCCAGAATAACTGAAAAGGCAGCTGGGACTTCGTATGGAAGAATATTTTAATCTACCGGTTTGGTATACCTAAGGTCATAGTGACTGACTACGACAAACAATTTCATAGTTCATATTTCCGAGAAAGATGTGCTAAAATCGGAATCAACCTTAGATTCTCGTCTATTGCTCATCCCCAAAGTAATGGTCAGGTCAAAAGAACTAACCATATTATTTTGCAGGGCCTGAGAACGAAGCTAAAAGACGCAGATGGGCAGTGGGCAACGATCCTTCCCTAGGTGTTGTGGGCTCAGCGTACCACCATCAGCTCGGCCACAGGAGAATCACCATTCGAACTGACTTTCAGCATTCAAGTGGTGATCCCGATAGAAATCGGGTCTCCTACTAGTAGGATGCTCCACCATTATTTCGAAATAAACGGAGCTCGAATCCGAGAAGAGTTAGACCTGGCTGAAGAGTTGCGTGCCAAAGCTCAGGTCCAAATGTTAGCTGGAAAAGCGGCCATGGAGCGAGCCTTTGCCAAGCAAGTCAAGCCAAAGTCTATCAAAGTCGATGATCTAGTCTTATGACGAGCTATCTTTTTGCCGCGCCCAGGAGGCAAGCTTTCCCTACCTTGGGAAGACCCGTATGAAGTGGTGAAAGAAATTCGACCTAGAACCTTTCACCTTATTGACAAGTACGGGAAACAGCTGAAAAATGCCAGGCATGCGAAGCATGTTAAGCGTTATTTTGTATGAGGCCTTGAGCCGAAACTATTTTGTAGAGCCCAAGCTCGAAGGGCACGCTGTATCAAAGATATCTAATACAATTCCCCTTTTTTGTATGTAATTTCTTATGGCCGGTTCAATTTTATCGATCTAAGGATAAAATACACTTATTGATTAAAACCAAGTTGACCATCTCGGTTCATTGATACCAGTTCGGTCTTAACCAACATAGTTTGTTTCATACATAGGCTCGGACTGACGAGTCCAGCTCGATAAAATCAAGAAATTGATTTATTTAGTCGATTTCATCATGACAATTGGCTTGAGCTTAATTAAAAGTTCCTAAAATGCAATCGAGCATGAGTCGGTGCATGTGCAAAAGAAAAAAAACACACACGTAAAGTACGTTGCTATGAAAACTAGTTAATGATGAATAATTGTTTCATTAATTAATAAAAATATATATATATACAAGGAGGCCCGCCTCAGGCATGCTACAAAGAAGAGAGAACGAGAAGCGTAAAACTCAGGGCGCGAGAATAACAAAAACAGCTCTATCTCCCGCTTTATCCCCGACCTCAGGGGACTCCTCCCTAGTCAGCTTCATTCCCTTCTTCACGAAGTTCATAACTTTGTGGGCTTGGAACCTCAGGTCGGTTGGAAGTACCAGGATACTGAAGAACTCTGGTGGTGGGGCCTCCATAATCTCCAAGCACTCGGTCTTGGAGGGCTTGAGGAAGGTCTTTGCCCGTTCCCAAGTGGCGAGCTGACCTCGAAAAAAATATTATAGCTTGGCGAACTTGACCATCGCCTCGCCCTCCTTCATCATCCAGGATACGCCCGCGTCGCTGTCCTTGAAGGCTTCCACCGTTTTTTCCCCTTCAGGCTCGACCTTATCTTTAAGCTTCTAAAGGCCGGTCTCTACTTCGCGCTTCTCATTCTTAAGCATTGTGATATCGTTGCTAACCTGAGCCCTTCGGGACTGCTCCCACTCAAGTTCTTCTTCCGCGATCTTCAGCTTCTCATTCAGGCGGTTGATTTCATCATTATCCTCCCGGTATATCTTCAGGGCCTCCTCTCTCTGTTCCTGCAGCTCGACCTGGGCTTCATTGTACCTATGCTCCAACTCGGTACAATGGGCCTGGACCTTGTGAATAAGGCTGGGACGGAGAAGACATGAGACTCGACCTGCAAGGAGAAGTGGTTAGGCAAGATGCAATGATCACACCCGTCAAGTTATGGGTGCAAAGACATTAAGTATTGACAGTTCACAGTCTCACCGCAGGGAGACGACCCAATAAAAAGGCCTAATGGGCTTATCGACAACCCATCTGCTTCTATAATGCTGCATCCTCGTAAGATGTGATATCGACGCATAGTAGTGCCCTTTAATGTCCCACGAGTCAGGTTATCGGCCTTTTTGCTACTCACGACGAATGACCCAGACCACGAAAACAGCATAAACCGAAGAAAAGTGGCCCTAAAATTGATGAAAACGTTAGATTTTAGGGTCCAAAAATTGGCGCAGCCGAGCAGGCTTGCTTCCCCTGTCGTAGAGCTCCCGGATAGCTTTCCAACGATATACTGTGGGCCGTATAACTCCTTACGGATCAAACGTTATGGGTACCGGAGCGACGGAGACCATATCACAGGCGTCACGACCTCGGTTTGTGAGGCCAGCCCCTCCGCGAAGCGAAGTTGTCTTGCCCAAGATGCCGTGGGACTCAAGGAAAGAAATGTGATGGATAAAGCATCTTGGCATAGCTGAACGACGCAATAAAAAATGAAAAAGGGGGTGCAATACGAGGACTTCCTAGGGGGTCACCCATCCTAGTACGACTCCCGCCCAAGCACCCTTAACTTCGGAGTTCTGATGGGATCCGGTGCATTAGTACTAGTATGATCGCACTCGTCAAGTTGTGGGTGCAAAGCCCTTATGTGTTGACGGTTCACAGTCTCAGCCCAGGAAGACGGCCCATTAAAAAGGGCTTATTAACTACCCATCTGCTTCTACAACGCATCATCCTCACAATACGTGATATCGGCATGTAGTAGGGCCCTCTAATGTCGCACGAGTCAGGTTATCGGCTTTTTCGCTGCTCACGATGAACGAACCGGGATTAAAAAACAGCACAAACAAAAGAAAAGTGTTCCAAAACTGATGAAAACGTTTGATTTTGGATTTTGAAAACAGGCACAACCGAGCAGGGTTGCTGTCCCCGTCGTAGAGCTCCTGGAGAGCTTTCCAACGATATACTGTGGGCCGCATAACTCCTTACGAATCAAAAGTTATGGGCACCGGAGCGACGGAGACCAGGTCACAGTCTCCACGACCTCGGTTTGCGGGCCCAGCCCCTCAGCAAAGCAAAGTTGTCTTGGCCAAAATGCCTTGGGACTTGATGAAATAAATGTCACAGATGAAGCATCTTGGCATGGCTGAACGGCGCAATAAAAAATTAAAAAGGGGGTGCAACACGAGGACTTCCCAAGCGTTCACCCATCCTAGTACGACTCCCGCCAAAGCACGCTTAACTTCGGAGTTCTGATGGGATCCGATGCATTAGTGCTGGTATGATCGCACCCATCAAGTTGTGGGTGCAAAGCCCTTATGTGTTGGTGGTTCACAGTCCCAGCCCATGGAGATAACCCATTAAAAAGGCCTAATGGGCTTATCGACAACCCATATGCTTCCACAACGCAGCATCCTCACAAGACGTGATATTGACTTGTAGTAGGGCCCTTTAATGTCCGACGAGTCAAATTATCGGCTTTTTCGCGGCTCACAACGAACGAACCGGGATGAAAAAAAAATGCAAACATAAGAAAAATGGCACGAAACTGATGTAAACGTTCGATTTAAAATAGTAGCAGCCGAGTAGGCTTGTTGCCTCCATTGTAGAGCTCCTAGAGAGCTTTCTAACGATATATTGTAGGCCGAATAACTTCTTACGGATCAAAAGTTAAGGGCACCGGAGCGATCGATACATGGTCACAGTCCTCACGACCTTAGTTTGCAGGACCAACCTCTCCGCGAAGCGAAGTTGTCTTATCTAAGATGCCGTTGGACTTGCGGAATGAAATGTGACGGATGAAGCATCTTGGCATGGGTGAACGGCACAATAAAAAATGAAAAAAGGGGTGCAACAAGAGGACTTCCCAGGGGTTCACCCATCCTAGTACGACTCCCGCCCAAGCACGCTTAACTTTGGAGTTCTGATGGGATCCGGTGCATTAGTGCTGGTATGATTGCGCCTGTCAAATTGTAGGTGCAAAGCTCTTATGTGTTGACAGTTCATAGTCCCAGCCCAGGGAGACGGCCCATTAAAAAGGCCCAATGGGCTTATCGACAACCCATCTACTTCCACAACGTAGCAACCTCGCAAGATATGATATCGATGAGTAGTAGGGCCATCTAATGTCCCACGAGTTAGGTTATCAGACTTTTCGCGGCTCATGACGAATGACCCGGGATGAAAAAACAACGCAAACAGAAGAAAAATGACCTGAAACTGATAAAAATGTTTGATTTTGGGTTCTGAAGATAGGTGTAGCCGAGCGGGCTTACTGCCCCTATCATAGAGTTCTCGGATAGCTTTCCAACGATATATTGTGGGCCGCATAACTCCTTACGGATTAAAAGTTATAGGCGCTGGAGTGATGGAGACCAGGTCACAGTCCTCACAACCTCGGTATACGAGCCCAGCCCCTCCGCGGAGCGAAGTTGTTTTACCCAAGATGCTGTGGGACTTTAGGAAAGAAATTGACGGATGAAGCATCTTGGCATTGCTGAACGGCGCAATAAAAAATGAAAAATGGGGTGCAACACGAGGACTTTCCAGGGGTTCACTCATCCTAGTACGACTCTAGCCCAAGCGCGCTTAACTCCGGAGTTCTTATGGGATCTGGTGCATTAGAGCTGGTATGATCGCACCCGTCAAGTTGTGGGTATAAGCCCTTATGTTTTGACGGTTCACAGTCCCAGCCCAAGGAGACTGCCCATTAAAAAGGCCCAATGGACCTTTCGACAACCCACCTACTTCTACGACGCAGCATCCTAGCAAGACGTGATATCGATGCATAGTAGGGCCTTCTAATGTCCCACGAATCAGGTTATTGGAATTTTTGTGGCTCATGATGAACGACCCGGGACAAGAAAACAGCACAAACAGAAGAAAAGTATCCCAAAACTGATGAAAACGTTCAATTTTGGATTCTGAAAACAGGCACAACCGAGCAGACATGCTGCCCCCGTCGTATAGTTCCCGGAGAGCTTTCCAACTATCTACTGTGGGCTGCATAACTCTTTACGAATCAAAAGTTATGGGCACCGGAGCGACGGAGACCAGGCCACAATCCTCCCGACCTCGGTTTGCAGGCCCAGCCCCTCGGCAAAACGAAGTTGTCTTCCTCGCAATAAGTGATATCGATAAGTTGTAGGGCCCTCTAATTTCCCACGAGTCTGGCTATCGGACTTTTCGCGGCTCACGACGAATGACACTGGACGAAAAAACAGTGCAAACAGAAGAAAAATGGCCTGAAACTGATGAAAACGTTCGATTTTGGGTTAAAAAATAGGCGCAACAGAGCATGCTTGCTGCCCAAGTCGTAGAGCTCCCGGAGCGCTTTCTAACGACATACTGTGGGTCGCATAACTCCTTACGGATCAAATGTTCTGGGCACCGGAGCGACGGAGACCAGGTCACAGCCCCTAACGAAGCGAAGTTGTCTTGCCCAAGATGCCGTGGGACTCGACGAATGAAATGTGACAGATGAAGCATCTTGGCATGGGTGAACGGCGCAATAAAAAATGAGAAAGGGGGTACAACACGAGGACTTCCTAGGGGTTCCCCCATCCTAGTATGAGCTTTTGCTCTCAGTTCATTTCCAGTATCAGTTGTTGCGGCTGACTTCAAATCATCCCCTTATCACGCCAAATGGGTGTACTCCGGATGTACCTTGAAATGCTACGACCCAACTCTCCAAGGAAGTCTAGCCCCCAAGCGAGAGAGGGAATTGGACAATGGTAGTCACGGTTGTACCAGCAAGCCCGATGCCGCCTGGTGTGCGTGAACGCTACCACGCCAGAATGAAATGTTGCAACCTTGTATGCAATGCACATTTATAACATTTAATATATCACATTAGGAGGACAACAAAGTAGGTTGCCTCCGAGCAGTCATAAGATTGCACATTGATAAGCAAACACGCGAGGCATGATATAACAGGTAATTTCACTTGTAAAGCACATGGAGTTATATGAATATTAAACGGGAAGTCATGTAACGCATGTAGATCAAGTCATATAACTCGTTTTGAAGTTCACGTAATCAAATAATAAGGTCATACAACATGCAACAACGTTTATGTGGGACCGGGTGCAAGAATGGCCTACTTGTCAACATGTAATCATCGGAATCATATTTAGGGCTATAAGGGAAACTACGGGCAGCCTACTATTCACATAATTAAACACGATATTCATAGGGTCAACACTCAGCGAGTTTACCTAGTCACTAGGGTTTCAATTCATGTTCACCCGTGCGATTAAGCCCCAAGTTGTCACGTAATTAAACTCAAGCCATGCATTGATTAATTCAAACACCCTCAAACATTCAAAACAGTCCACACAACATCGAAGTGCCACAATCCCAAGCAATTACTACTACAAGAGAAGTTACAATAATTTTCTAAGCATATCACTAGATGGAAACCTCACTGCAATGGTCTGTTTTCTCACAATCATTGAGATAAGCAAACAATATCCAATTCCAGTGAACAAAATTTCAAATTAAAGCTTAAGGAGTGAACTAAATTCAGAAACAAACCTCGCATCATTTGGAGTTCGGGTTCAAGAGTTATAGCCAAAACCGTGAGACTACACAAAACTGTCCAGATTTGCACACATTTCAATACTTGTCATTTTGGAGGGCATTAGGGTCCGATTTAGCCTTAGTCCATTTCTGACAAAAATGTCCAGAACTGAAAAATCTAGCAGCACACCAACTTTCATGCATTTTGGATATCATTTACTAAGTCAAAACTGGTTTGTTCTACAAGGAAAGTGAATCTACCAAAACATGCTTCATTTTTCCAGACTTTCCAAATTTGGACACATTTTGATATTTTGCCATTTTGAGGACCTTAGAGTCAAAATTATCTTTGGAATATTTCTACCAAAAATGTTCAGAACTGGAAAAAATAGTCACCTACCAATTGGCACGCAATTTTAACATCATTTACCTTGTCAAAATGACTTCGTTCCAACAGAACAGAAAGCTGTCAAATACGCGATTTCACCTATCTTGACATTCTAGCCAAATATCTTGTCATGCATGCTTACAAAAGCTCATGTATACACATATATCACAAGTACAGACGTAAAAATAGACATTCAAAAGCATGCATGTGGTTTTTAAAAGCTTTTCAAGAAGTTTTAGCCCTCACCTTAGCAAGACAACAAAGAAGATGCACAAACTCTTGATGAAGCACAATGTTGACTTTTTTCCTTGCTTAGCCAAGAGACCACTTGATTTTCTCTAATTTCCTAGCTTAGTAACCATGTTCTTAGTATGTGCAAATGGCTAGAACAAAAAAAAAATGAAATGGAAGCTAACAAACTCACCAAAGCCGAAATGAAGGTTCAATGAGCTTGCATGTGTGTCTTTTGCATTCTAGCTTTGCTTGGTCGAGTTCCTAGTTCTTGATAAACCATTGAGTGATGAATTTAAGCTATGGAGAGTAGAGTTTCAGCTAGGGCCGAGAGACAGAGAATAAAGAGAGAAAGAGAGAAATAATGAAAGAAAAATGAAAGGCTTGAAGGAATTGATGCATATGTCGGCGTAGGGCTTGCAAATTCAGATTTTTGTGTCTTCAAGGAGCATGTTTGAATCACCTAGCATGGGCATGGAGTGTGTGTCGAGATTGGTGGAGCTTGGTGTAGAGCTTGAGTCATTTTTTTTAATGCTTTGTGTCATAATTTGTCATAGAATGTTTAGGTACAAATTTTGAAATGCAAAGCTAGTTCAAAATGCAATAGTGGTCAGCCAAGCTTGTGCAAGAATCTGAATTTTTGTCTTGGTTGAGCAATTTAATATTGTGTCTTTGGGATGTGCAAAGGAATAAGAAATAAAGAATAAAGAATGTCTAGCTTTTGGTGCAATTTTGTCTTCTAGTGGATTTAATTAGCATTTTAATATTAGTTAGTGGAGTTTGTAGGATTAATTAATGATCTAGTGCTTCGTGTAAGATGCTTTCTTGATTAGCGTGCGGGCACGCTTTCTTAGGTTTAGGGCACGAACTACGAGACGAATGCACGTTTTCCAAGTAAATGCACGCAACTCTAAATGAATGCACGTAATTCAATGCATGTCACACAAAACGAACACAATTCTTAAACCTAGGTCAAGGCACGTAAATCTAGGTTAGGGCACACGAAACGAGGTATCGCACACAAATCGAGGTCGGGCCTCACAGCTGCACCTATTTTCAGGGCCCAAAATCGAACGTTTTTATCAGTTTCGGAACACTTTTCTTCTTTTGCGCTGTTTTTCTGTCCCAGATCGTACGTCGTGAGCCGCGAAAAGGACGACAACTTAATCCATCACATTTCTATTATCGAATCCCATGGCACCTTGGGCAAGACAACTTCGCTTCACGTAGAGGCTGGGCCCGCAAATCGAGGGCGTGGGGCTTGTAACTAGGTATCTGTCGCTCCGGTGCCCATAACTTTTGATCCGTAAGGAGTTACGCGGCGCACAACATACCGTTAGAAAGCTCTCTGAGAGCTCTACGACGGAGGCAAAAAGCCTGGTTGACTGCTCCTTTTTTCAGAGCCCAAAATCGAACGTTTTTATTAGTTTCGGGACACTTTTCTTCTTTTGCGCTATTTTTTCGTCCCGGATCATACGTCGTGAGCCGCGAAAAGGATGACAGCCTAATCCATCACATTTCTATTACCGAATCCCACGGCACCTTAGGCAAGACAACTTCACTTCATGTAGAGGCTAGGCCCGCAAACCGAGGGCGTGGGGCTTGTGACCAGGTATCCGTCGTTCCGGTGCCCATAACTTTTGATCCGTAAGAAGTAACGCGGCGCACACCATACCGTTTGAAAGCTCTCGAGAACTCTACGACGGGGGCAGCAAGCCTACTTGGCTGCGCCTATTTTCGTAGTCCAAAATCAAATGTTTTCATCAGTTTCGGGACACTTTTCTTCTTTTCCGCTATTTTTTCGTCCCGGATCGTACGTTGTCAGCCGCGAAAAGGACGACAACCTAATCCACCACATTTCTATTATCGAATCCCACGGCACCTTGGGCAAGACAACTTCACTTCAGGTAGAGGCTGGACCCGCAAACCGAGGGCATGGGGCTTGTGACCAAGTATCCGTCACTCTGGTGCCCATAACTTTTGATCCGTAAAGAGTTACGCTGTGCATAGCATACCGTTGGATAGCTCTCCGAGAGATCTACTACGGGAGTAGCAAGCCTGCTCGGCTGTGCCTGTTTTTGAAACCAAAAATTGAACGTTTTCTTCAGTTTCTGGTCACTTTTCTTCTTTTGCGTTGTTTTTCTGTCCCGGATCGTACGTCATTAGCCGCGAAAAGGATGACAACCTAATCCATCACATTTCTATTACCAAATCCCACTATACCTTGGGCAAGACAATTTCACTTAACGTAGAGGCTGGGCCCGCAAATCGAGGGCGTGGGGCTTGTAACCAGGAATCCGTCACTCCGGTGCCCGTAACTTTTGATCCGTAAGGAGTTACACGGCATACAGCATACCGTTGGAAAGCCCTCTGAGAGCTCTACGACGTGGGCAACAAGCCTGCTCAGTTGTGCCTATTTTCGGAGCCCATAATCAAATGTTTTCATCAATTTTGGTACATTTTTCTTCTTTTTTGCTATTTTTTTATCACGGATCGTACGTCGTTAGCCCCGAAAAGGACAACAACCTAATCCATCTCATTTCTATTACCAAATCCCATGGTACCTTGGGCAAGACAACTTCGCTTCACATAGAGGCTGGGCCCGCAAACCGAAGGCGTGGGGCTTGGGATCAAGTCTCCGTCGCTCCGGTGCCCATAACTTTTGGTCGGTATGGAGTTACGTGGCGCACAGCATACCGTTGGAAAGCTCTTAGAGAGCTCTACGACGGGGGCAAGAAACTTGCACGTGTGCTCCTATTTTTGAAGCCCAAAATTGAACATTTTCGTCAGTTTTGGGACACTTTTCTTCTTTTGCGTTGTTTTTCCGTCCCGGATAGTACTTCGTGAGCCGCAAAAAGAACGATAACCTAATCGATCACATGTCTATTACCGAATCCCATGGCACCTTAGGCAAGACAACTTCACTTCACGTAGAGGCTAGGCCCACAAATCGAGGGCGTGGGGCTTGTGACCAGGTATCCGTCGCTCCGGTGCCCATAACTTTTGATCCGTCAGGAGTTACACGGTGCACAGCATACCGTTGGAAAGCTCTCCAAGAGCTCTATGACGGGGGCAGCAATCCTACCCAACTGTACCAATTTTTGGAGCCAAAAATCGAATATTTTCATCAGTTTCAGGATACTTTTCTTCTTTTGCGCTATTTTTCCATCCCGGATCATATATCGTGAGTTGCGAAAAGGACGACAACCTAATCCATCAAATTTTTATTACCGAATCTCATGGTACCTTGGGCAAAACAACTTCACTTCACGTAGAGGCTGGGCCCACAAACAAAGGACGTGGGGCTTGTGACCAAGTATCTGACGCTCCGGTGCCCTTTACTTTTGATTCGTAAGGAGTTACGCGGCGCACAGCATACCGTTGGAAAGCACTTTGAGAGCTCTACGATGAAGGCAACAAGCCTGGTAGGTTACATCTGTTTTCAGAGCCCAAAATTGAACATTTTTATTAGTTTCGCGACACTTTTCTTCTTTTCCGCTGTTTTTCCATCCCGGATCTTACGTCGTGAGCCACGAAAAGGACGACAACCTAATCCATCACATTTCTATTACCAAATCCCACTGCACCTTGGGAAAGACAACTTCACTTCACGTAGAGGCTGGGCCCGCAAATCGAGGGCGTGGGGCTTGTGACCAGGTATCTGTCGCTCCGGTGCCCATAACTTTTGATGCATAAGGAGTTATGCGGCGCAGAGTATACCGTTGCAAAGCTCTCTGAGAGCTCTACGATCGAGGCAACCATCCTGGTAGACTACGCCTGTTTTCGGGGCCCAAAATTGAACGTTTTCATTAGTTTGTGGACAATATTCTTCTTTTTCGTTGTTTTTCTATCCCGGATCGTACATTGTGAGTCGCGAAAAGGACGACAACCTAATCCATCACATTTCTATTTCCGAATCCCACCGGCACCTTGGGCAAGACAACTTCACTTCACGTAGAGGCCGAGCTAGCAAATCGAGGGCGTGGGGCTTGTGACCAAGTCTCCGTTGCTTCAGTGCCCATAACTTTTGATCCGTAAGGAGTTACGCGACGCACATCATACCTTTGGAAAGTTTTTTGAGAGCTCTATGACGGGGGCAGCAAGCCTGCACGGCTACGCTGGTTTTCGGAGCCCAAAATCGAATGTTTTCAACAGTTTTAGGACACTTTTCTTCTTTTGCGCTATTTTTTTGTCCCGGATCGTACGTCGTGAGCTGCGAAAAGGACGACAACCAAATCTATCACATTAATATTACCGAATCCCACGGCACCTTGGGCAAGACAACTTCATTTCATGTAGAGGCTGGGCCCGCAAATCGTGGGCGTGGGGCTTGTGACCAGGTATCCGTTGCTCCGGTGCCCATAACTTTTGATTCGTAAGGAGTTACGAGGCGTACAGCATACCGTTGGAAAGCTCTCTGAGAGCTCTACGATGGGGACAGCAAGCCTACTCAGCTGCGTCTATTTTCAGAGCCCAAAATCGAATGTTTTCATCAATTTCGAGACACTTTTTTTTCGCTGTTTTTTCGTCCTGGATCGTACGTCGTGAGCCGCGAAAAGTATTACAACCTAATCCAACACATATCTGTTACCGAATCCCATTGCACCTTGGGTAAGACAATTTAAATTCACGTAGAGGCTGGGCCCGCAAACTAAGGGCGTGGGGCTTATGACCAGGTATCCGTCACTCTGATACCCATAACTTGTGATCGATAAGGAGTTACGTGGCGCACAGCATATCGTTGGAAAGCTCTCTGAGAGCTCTATAAGAGGGGCACCTAGCATGCTGGGCTGCACCTATTTTCGGACCCCAAAATTGAACATTTTCATAAGTTTTGGAACACTTTTCTTCTTTTGCGCTGTTTTTCCGTCCTGGATCGTACGTCATTAGCCGCAAAAAGGATTACAACCTAATCCAACACATGTCTGTTACCGAATCCCACGGCACCTTGGGCAAGAAAACTTCACTTCACATAGAGGCTGCGCCCGCAAATCGAGGGCGTAGGGCTTGTGACCAAGTATCCGTCGCTCCGGTGCCCATAACTTTTGATCCGTAAGGAGTTACGCGGCGCACAGTATATCGTTGGAAAGCTCTCTGAGAGCTCTACGACGAGGGCAACAAGCCTACTTGGCTGCACCTATTTTGGAGCCTAAAATTGAACGTTTTCATAAGTTTTGGGACATTTTTCGTCTTTTGCGCTATTTTTTCGTACCGGATCGTACGTCGTGGACCCCAAAATGGGCAACAACCTAATCCATCACATTTCTATTATCGAATCCCACGGCACCTTGAGCAAGACAACTTCTCTTCACATAGAGGTTGGGCCAGCAAACCGAGGGTGTTGGGCTTGTGACTAGGTCTTCGTCGCTCCGGTGACCATAACTTTTGATCCGTAAGGAGTTACGCTGCGCACAGCATACTGTTGGAAAGGTCTCCGAGAGATCTATGATGGGGGCAACAAGCCTGCTCGGCTGCCCTTGTTTTTGGAGCCCAAAATCGAACATTTTCATTAGTTTTGGGATACTTTTCATCTTTTCCGCTGTTTTTTTGTCCAGAATCGTACATCGGGAGCCTCGAAAAGGACAACAACCAAATCCATCACATTTCTATTACCGAATCCCACGACACGTTGGGCAAGACAACTTCACTTCTTGTAGAGGGTGGACTTGCAAACCGAGTGCGTGGGGCTTGTGACCAGGTATCCTTCGCTCCGGTGGCCATAACTTTTGATCCGTAAGGAGTTAGACGGTGCACAGCATACCGGTAGAAAGCTCTCCAAGAGTTCTACGGCGAGGGAAGTAATCCTACCCAGCTGCGCCTATTTTTGGAGGCCTAAATCGAACATTTTCATCAGTTTCAGGACACTTTTCTTCTTTTACGATGTTTTTTCGTCCCGGATTGTACGTCGTGAGCCGCGAAAAGGACGACAACCTAATCCATCACATTTCTATTACCGAATCCCACGGTACCTTGGGCAAAACAACTTCACTTCACGTAGAGGCTGGGCCCCAAACAAAGGACGTGGGGCTTGTGACCACGTCTCCGTTGCTCCGGTGCCCATAACTTTTGATCTGTAAGAAGTTACGCGGCGCACAGCATACCGTTGGAAAGCTCTCTGAGAGCTCTACGACGAGGGTAGCAAGCCTGCTCGATTGCGCCTGTTTTCGGATCCCAAAATCGAATGTTTTCATTAGTTTCGGGCCACTTTTCTTTTTATTCGCTGTTTTTTTGTCCCGGATCGTACGTCGTGAGCCGCGAAAAGGACTACAGCCTAATCCATCACATTTCAATTATCGAATCCCACGGCACCTTAGAAAAGAAAACTTCACTTCACGTAGAGACTGGGCCCACAAATCGAGGGCGTAGGGCTTGTGACCATGTATCCGTCGCTCCGGTGCCCATAACTTTTGATTTGTAAAGAGTTATGCGGCGCACAGCATACCGTTGGAAATCACTCCGAGAGCTCTACGACGGGTGTAGCAAGCCTGCATAGCAGCGCCTGTTTTCGGAGCAATAAATCAAACGTTTTCATCTGTTTTGGGTCACTTTTCTTCTTTCGCACTGCTTTTTCGTCCCGGATCGTAAGTCGTGAGCCATGAAAAGAACGACAACCTAATCCATCACATTTCTATATCCGAATCCCACGTCACCTTGGGCAAGACAACTTCACCTGACGCAGAGGCAGGGCCCATAAATCGAGGGCGTGGGGCTTGTGACCAGGTCTTCGTCGCTCCGGTGCCCATTACTTTTGATCCGTAAGGAGTTACGCGGCGCACAGCATACCGTTGGAAAGCTCTCCGAGAGCTCTACAAGGGGGGCAGCAAGCCTGCTCGGCTGTGCCTATTTTTGGATCCAAAAAGCGAACATTTTCATCATTTTTGGGACATTTTTTTTCTTTTCCGTTGTTTTTTCGTCCCGGATCGTATGCTGTGAGCCGCGAAAAGGACAACAACCTAATCCATCACATTTCTATTAACGAATCCAACGGCACCTTGGGGAAGACAACTTCACTTGACGTAGAGGCTGGGCCCACAAATCGAAGGCGTGGGGCTTGTGACCAGGTATCCGTCGCTCCGGTGCCCATAACTTTTGATCCGTAAGGAGTTACGCGACACACAGTATACCGTTGCAAAGCTCTCTAAGAGCTCTACGATGGAGGCAACAAGCTTGGTCGACTACGCATGTTTTTGAAGCCCAAAGTCGAACGTTTTTACCAGTTTTGGGACACTTTTCTTCTTTTCCGTAGCTTTTCCGTCCCGGATCGTACGTCGTGAGCCACGAAAAGGTCGACAACCTAATCCATTACATTTCTATTACCGAATCCCACGGCACCTTGGGCAAGACAACTTCACTTCACGTAGAGGCTCGGCCCGTAAACCGAGGGTGTGGGGCTTGGGACCAAGTCTCCGTCGCTCTGGTGCCCATTACTTTTGATCCGTAAGGAGTTACGCAGAGCACAACATACCGTTGGAAAGCTCTCTGAGAGCTCTACGAAGGGGGTAGCAATCCTTCTTGGCTGCGTCTATTTTTGGAGCCCAAAATCGAACGTTTTCATCAGTTTCGGGACACTTTTCTTCTTTTGCGTTGTTTTTCTATCCCGGATCATACGTCGTGAGCCGCAAAAAGGACGAGAACCTAATCCATCTCATTTCTATTATTGAATCCCATTGCACCTTGGGCAAGACAACTTCGCTTCACGTAGAGGCTGGGCCCGTAAACCGAGGGCGTAGTTCTTGTGACCAGATATCCGTCGCTCCGGTATCTATAACTTTTGATCCGTAAGGTGTTAAGAGGCGCACAACATACCGTTGGAAAGCTCTCCGAGAGCTCTACGACAGGGGCACCTAGCCTGCTCGATTGCGCCTGTTTTCAAGGTCCAAAATCAAATGTTTTCATTAATTTTGGGACACTTTTCTTCTTTTACGCTGTTTTTCAGTCCCGGATCGTACATCGTGAGCCGCAAAAAGGACGACAACTTAATCCATCACATTTCTATTATCGAATCCCACGGCACCTTGGGCAAGACAACTTGACTTCATGTATAGGTTGGGCCCGCAAACCGAGGGTGTGGGGCTTGTGACCAGGAATCCATCGCTCCGGTGCCCTTAACTTCTGATCCGTAAGGAGTTACGCGGCGCACAACATACCGTTGGAAAGCTTTCTGAGAGCTCTACAACGGGGGGAGCAAGCCTACTCAGCTGCGCTTATTTTCGGTGGCCAAAATCGAACGTTTTCATCAGTTTCGGGACATTTTTCTTTTTTTGCGATGTTTTTTCGTCCCGGATCGTATATCGTGAGCCCCAAAAAGTACGACAACCTAATCCATCACATTTCTATTACCGAATCCCACGGCACCTTGGGCATGACAACTTCACTTCACGTAGAGGCTGGGTCCGCAAACTGAGGGCGTGGGGTTTGTGACCAGGTATCCGTCGCTCCGGTGCCCATAGCTCTGATTTGTAAGGAGTTACGCCGCGCACAACATACCGTTGAAAAGCTCTCTGAGAGCTCTACGACGAAAAGAATAAGCCTGGTCGGCTGCGCCTATTTTCGGAGCCCAAAATTGAACGTTTTCATCAGTTTCGGGACACTTTTCTTCTTTTCCGCTATTTTTCCATCATGGATCGTATGTCGTGAGCCGCGAAAAGGGTAACAACCTAATCCATAACATTTCTATTACCCAATCCCATGGCACCTTAGGAAAGACAATTTCACTTCACGTAGAGGCTGGGCTCGCAAACCGATGGCGTGGGGCTTGTGACTTGGTATTTGTCGCTCCGGTACCCATAACTTTTGATACGTAAAGAGTCATATAGCGCACAACATACAGTTGAAAAGCTCTCCGGGAGCTTTACGATGGGGGCAGCAAGCTTGCTCAGCTGCGCCTATTTTCAGAGCCGAAAATTGAACATTTTTATCTGTTTCGGGACACTTTTCTTCTTTTTCGCTGTTTTTCCGCCCCGGTTCGTACGTCGTGAGTTGCAAAAAGGACCACAAACTAATCCATCACATTTCTATTACCGAATCCCGCGGCACCTTGGGCATGACAACATCACTTCACGTAGAGGCTGGGCCCGCAAATCGAGGGCGTGGGACTTGTGACCACGTATCTGTCGCTCCGGTAGCTATAACTTTTGATCCGTAAGGAGTTACGCAGTGCACAGCATACCATTGGAAAGCTCTCCGAGAGCTCTACGACGGTGGCATCAAGCCTGCTCGACTGCGCCTGTTTTTGGAAATCAAAATAGATCAATTTCATCAGTTTCGAGATTCTTTTCTTCTTTTGTGCTGTTTTTTCGTCCCGGATCGTACGTCGTGAGCCGCGAAAAGGACGACAATCTAATCCATCACATTTCTATTACGAAATCCCACGACACCTTAGGCAAGACAACTTCGCCTCACGTAGAGGCTAGGCCCGCAAATCGAGGGCATGGGGCTTGTGACCAGGTATCCGTCGCTCTGATGCCCATAACTTTTGATTCGTAAGGAGTTACGCGGTGCACAGTATACCGTTGGAAAGCTCTCCAAGAGCTCTACGACGGGGGCAACAAGCCTGCCCAGCTGCGCCTATTTTCGCATCCCAAAATTGAATATTTTTATCAGTTTTAGGATACTTTTCTTCTTTTTCGCTATTTTTTCATCTCGGATTGTACGTCGTGAGCCGCGAAAAGGAAAACAACCTAATGCATCACATTTCAATTATCGAATCCCATGGCACCTTGGGCAAGACAACTTCACTTGATGTAGAGACTGGGCCCGCAAACTGAGGGCGGAGGGCTTATGACCAGGTATCCGTCGCTTCGGTGCCCATAACTTTTGATCCATAAGGGCAGAGCACAGTTTACCGTTAGAAAGCTCTCTGAGAGCTCAATGACGAGGGAAACAATCCTACTCGACTGCGCCTATTTTTGGAGCCCAAAATTGAACATTTTCATCAATTTTGGGACACTTTTCTACTTTTATGTTGTTTTTTCGTCCCAGATCGTACGTCGTGAGCCGCGAAAAGGACAATAACCTAATCCATCACATTTCTATTACTAAATCCCACGGTACATTGGGCAAGACAATTTCACTTCACGTAGAGGCTGGGCCCGCAAACAAAGGACGTGGGGCTTGTGACCAGGAATCCGTCACTCCGGTGCACTTAACTTTTGATCCGTAAGGAGTTATACGGTGCACAGCATACCGTTGAAAAGTTCTCTGAGAGCTCTACGACGGAGGCAACAAGCCTGGTCGGCTACACCTATTTTTGTAGCCCAAAATCGTACGTTTTCATCAGTTTCAAGACACTTTTCTTCTTTAGCATTGTTTTTCTGTCCCGGATCGTACGTCGTAAGCTGCGAAAAGGGTGACAACCTAATCCATCACATTTTTATTACCGAATCCCATTGCTCCTTCAGCAAGACAACTTCGCTTCACGTAGAGGCTGGTCCCGCAAACAGAAGGCGTGGGGCTTGTGACCATGTATCCGTCGCTCTGGTGCCTATAACTTTTGATCCGTAAGGAGTTACGTGGCGCACAGCTTACCGTTGGAAAGCTCTCCGAGAGCTCTACGACGGGGGCACCAAACCTGCTCAACTGTGCCTATTTTAAGAGCCCAAAATTGAACGTTTTCATCAGTTTTGAACACTTTTCTTCTTTTCTGATGTTTTTTCGTCTTGGATAGTACGTCGTGAGCCGCAAAAAGGACGACAACCTAATCCATCACATTTCTATTACTGAATCCCACAACACCTTAGGGAAGACAACTTCACTTCACGTAGAGGTTGGGCTCGAAAATCGAGGGCGTGGGTCTTGTGACCAGGTATCTGTCGATCCAGTGCCCATAACTTTTGATCCATAAGAAGTTATGCGGCGGACAGTATATCGTTGGAAAGCTCTTCGAGAGCTCTACGACGGGGGTAGCAAGCCTGAGCGCTAGATGGGGGCAGAGGTATTAACTACTTGGTCCTTCTTAGACCGAATTACCTCCGCCGTCTTCCCTCTCCCTGTCTCCTCGAATTGGGGCCTCTTCTTCGATTCCATCTTGGCGGGAGGATGCTCGGCGATTACCATGCCCGACCCTTTTTTTTAGGAGAGGACCCTGGGTCTTACTTTTTCTTTGAGGAGACCTCCTTCTCGGTCTCCTCAGGCTTTTTACCAGGCTCGGAGCCCTCGCTACTCATCGTTGCCTCCCTCCTCTTGAGGAACGCCCTCTCTCTAGCAATTGACATTCCTGAAAATCAAAGAAGTTGGTTAGTAAAATCAAGTGACATTAAGTCAGAAAAAAATGCATATGATGCTAAGAATGGTGGTAATGAAGAACTAGGGAGGTTGAATCCGATTTCGAGACTAACCCTCCGCCCGATTCTCTCCCTCATCATCTGATTCAGGAATTAGGCTGGGGTATGACTTGGTTAAATCAGGCACCTGACCGAATAACTTGGACTTCTAAATCTTGTCCCACATAAGGACACTCATAATATCTATCAATTGATTCGGGCCCGGCTTAAGTTCTTCCACGTTGTGGGCTTCCGAGTCGGACAACGAAGGCTGGTCGTTGAGTTTCTTCTTCAGAGACGGGGTCTATTCACTCCTACACCCCGTGTTGACTGAGCACTCTACCCAGTAGTACTTGTTATGCCAACCCTTGTTTGAAGACTTCCACTTGGTAAAAAGGGCCAGATCATTCCTAGCCGCAAAGTGGAACCACCCGTGCTGCTTAGGGTCGGCTTTATAGGTGTAGAAGTATCTGAACAAGGTGAGGGTCGGCTCCACACCCACCTCCCGACAGTACACGTAAAAAGCTATGATCATAGCCCAGCCATTGGGAGCCACTTAGCCCGGGCTGAGCTCGAAGTAGTCTAGCATGGAGGTGATAAAGTGAGGAAGGGGTAGCTGAATCAAGTCGAAAGCCAGATCATAGATCGTGAGTGGCCATCGGGAGGATTGCTTGCATGGTCGACCTGACCTGGAATCTTGAGTCTAAACGTCCAGTCTACCGAACAATTCTTTAACCTATCATTCAGCAACGCTTTGGTAGTATGGCACTCGCGTTGGCAACAGGGAAAAAGCTGCTGGATCTTCTTTCCTTGACCCGAGAAGCCGCTGGCTATGTGAACACGAGGTGGCGGAGTTGCTTTCATAGGTTCAGTGTCCACCGCCTTGGCTCTAAAAGTCTCGGCTATGTACTTATGGGGTATCTCGAGGCCCTTCAACTGGTTCAAGGGCGAGCCATCCCTAGCCACGCCCACTTCGTGTAGGTCGGACAGAGGATCCTCTTCGGCCTCCTCTTGCACCCTTCGGACCTTCACGATTCTACACTCCGCATCGCTCTTTGACTGGGCCTGTGTGGGTTTGGACTCCTCCTCTTGAGAGATACTTGAATCACCATCGTCACCGTCCCGCTCTGAGGACGACTCCGAGCCAAAATGATTCTCCTCACCACCCCCATATCATCTAACTTCTATCTCCTGGGAGTCCTTGGGCTCCGACTTTCCCATTTGTTTAAAATGTGTATGAAATGAAAATATGCAATATCTAAAGGGAGTCGGGACGTACCTAACGGGTATCTAGTTGGGGTACACGAGGTTGATGGGATCGAACTGGTGATCCTTCGAGCTCACAGATCTTCGACCTTCCAAACTCCCGAGCTATAAACTTTCTGAGCTTAAACGCCTGTGAGAGTCTTGAAAGCTTAGATGTAAAGGGTGAAATGGATTCTGGAACATTGGGACCTTATTTATAGGCACCAAGTGTAACTGTCTCGAGAATGTCAAACGTCATGTCTTGTCAGAACCAAGGTCTGACGTGTTGGATCCTCAGGAATGACCTTCTCGTGACATGGCACCTGCCTCTAGTCAGTCGCACTTAGCTCGGGAATACATAATACCAGCCTAGACCCCTTCCAGGTCCCTAGACCTGGGGGGGAGGGGGGGGGGGGGAGAAGGGAGAACTGACAAAGGATAACCCGAGCTGGGGATGACGCAGTCGGGTCACATACCGATTTCAAGGTCCGACCCGACCCGATATTAGACCCAAGTGGCCCTTACGGCTCTGCCAGCCAATCCAATGGGACATAAAGCAAGGCACATAACTTGGGCCAACAGATAATTCTTCTGACCACCGGGTAATAGCTTTGTCCATTGGTTGTTCGGCATGGGCAGCCGGTGGCGTATCGGGCATCATTGTATATTTATTGTTGTCCGAATCCAAATTAGTATAAATAGAGCTTCATTTCGCATTTATGAAGGTAACTCGTGCATTAAATATTTCAATCTTCCGAATCAGCTCGAGCAAGCTAATCATTCTCACACCCGAGGGGGAAATACGGGTCTTTATCCTGCCTTTTCCTTCTCTTTACTTGCGCAGGCTTGGAGCTCGACCAGGAAACACAGCTCGGACTAGGACAAATGGGCCGACCTCGACTGTTAGTCCTCGACAATTACAATTTTAAAATAAATAATAATAATAATAAATATAAATTAATATAATAATATGTCTCAAACTAAATGGCATTTTTGTCATTTTATTCAAGTCATTCCCATTATTGCTAACATGGGCTTAGAATCGATATATCTATACTTATCTTAATTCCTAGAGCATATCAAGTATGATATATCATTTTCCAAATTCATTATATTCACAAGGTCATTCAATTCATTACAAGCTGTTTGGAATAAATGAATTGCATAAAATTTTGTAAAATTTATTTGCAAATTCAATTTTTATTATTTGGAAGCACTCTTTTACAAAATTGGAATTTAAGGATTTGTAAATTCTGAATTTCCTTATACTTTATCAAATCCTTGATTAAAAGGTAGAATTTGCAAATCCACAATTTTCAAATATGTTGCTCATGTTTTGAAGACAAAATTGCCCTCGAGTTTAAGACATAGACTTTTGCTAAAATACAAAAATTAAAAAAAGAATCATTGCCTCTCTTAATGTTTCTTTTTTAGCAAAAGAAAAAACCAACGTCTCTCTCATCTTTTCTCTTATGATTATTTTTTCATATTAAATGTATGGTTGAACTTAAGGTTATTTTATCACCTGAAATGTAGGTTTATTTTATAATCTTGAACTGATGGTTGAAATTATGATTATTTTATAATATTTAATTTTATTAACAATTTTTCTTTGTTATTTTTTTTTGGAGACATTTTTATGATAATAACAATAATCAATAATGAAATGAGACGATAATCTCTATATGACAAGTCTAATTTTAATTCAATAAAAGAAGGGCATTTATGTAAACTATAAGTATTAATTCCAATTTCACATGTATTTCAAACACAGTTTGTATTTATAAATAACAGAATTTATTAATACTATTTTACAATTACAAATAAGAGAATTCATTTATAAATATAAATTCTCACGGAATTCATTTATAAATCAAATGAATTCCACACTTCAAGTACTTCCTTAATCATTCTTGGACACCAATTGCTACCTTAATATGTCAATTAAGTATTAATAAAAGGTGATAAATAAATAATAAAAAATAAGACAACATTTATTGTTTCTCTTTATTTCATATCGCTTAGATGCATGTAATATACTAAAACTCAACTAGAGTCACTATTATAAGTAATTGAAAAAATAGATGATAATAATATTTTAAAAATTAGCTATGCCCATAAAAAAAATGTGTTCTATATAGCCGGACTTCAAATAACCTATGTATCAGACCCCAAAAAAAAAAAAATTAAACTATGTATAAATTATGCTTTTTTTTTTTTTGGGTCAAAACCTATGTATTCAACTTGATCCAATTTGGCACAAAATACTATACAAGTATAGGAAAAATGTATCTAAAAATCATGGGGATTTTTGTATTCCAATCAAAAATGTTATCCAATACACGTGTGACGGGACCTCTCACATGCATTTCTTTTGTAAAATCTTTTCAATTTTTAATATCTTTTTTATGAAATGTAAAACTTCCTCCAATAGAAAAAAAAAAAAAAAAAACGAAAAAGCACAAAAAGAAGACAATAGAGTGCGATCAAGGTTTACAATATTCCCAAGTTAAAGCCTTTACTGCATCATTAAGTTTTTCCATTTATCCCAAAATCGACGACCAGGATTCATTCTTCACCACCTTCGGCGCTTCCTCGCCGTCCGGTCGACACCTTTTTCTTCAATTATGGTCACAATTTGTAATCCCTTACCTCTTCAATTTCAACCATCTTCTTATCATCCAAATTTCAACTTTTACTAGGGTTTCGATCCCTTTTATAGTTAAATTTCATATTTTTCAGCAAAAAAAGAAAAAATATCAATCCTTCATGGTCTAGACTTGAAGTCTTTTGACCTGATGTGAATTTCAACTGTTTTCTCCCTTTTTCCTGTATTTTATTATTATTATTAAAGCTGAATATATATAGTTGTATAGTTGTGTATTTTGGAAAAAAGTCTCCAAATTAGGGTTTTTACTTTTTAGCTATTTGGGCATTGTGAATTGGGGATTAGGATATACTTGGATTGAGTGGTTTTGTTATTATGTATATAGAGGAACTGAAGGGAGGAGAGCTGTTGAGTATAGCGGAAAAGGAGGTGAGGGAAGCTAAGGCTGCGAAGGAGGATGAAGTGGTGGAGAGGGAGCCATGTGGTGGTGTAAAGGTGCTGCTGTATAGTGCTGGTGGCAGTGGTGGGGTCTTGGTCTGGGATGCTAAGAGGGTGCTGGTGGGAGCTGGGGCTCGGGCGTTGTTTTACCCCACCCTGCTGTATAATGTTGTTAGGAACAAGCTTCAGGCCGAGTTTCGGTGGTGGGATTGGATTGATGAGGTACTATTTTTATACAAATTTAGTTTAGCGGTCTTCTCAATGTTACGCTCCTTTTTGTTCTTCATGAATTCACATGCTTTGTGATTTGCAATTGTGATCAAGGGTCTTATGATGTATTGAATATTAATGTCCTGAAAAGTAAGTAGAAAGTACAAGATCAGGAGCTAGAAGAGATAATGTGCTGGTACAGTGCTAGTTTTGTGGTTATGTCTAGGAAACCATCGAGATTGATGTGTATGTTAAGAAGATTTCTCTTGAATGAGCTTACATATCTGCTCAGCTCTATTTAGCTTAGTTTTTAACAGATTTGCTAGTATACAAATTTCGATGTTCTTTTAGCCTTATTTGTTGCCAAATCTTTAATTGGCACATATTAAGATTGTTGAGGTATTCTGTGAAGTTGGTTACTGCCTTTGTTTGTGTGTCAATTGGTGAGCTTTTTGGGGAGGGTAGGTGGAATTTGCTAGGTGTTGGTCCATTCTGTGCGTGTCCTGTTCCCCTTCAACCATGTCCTCTGAAAGATGATGTGGCTGATGATGAAGTTTTTGTATTTGGATGAAGAATGTGGTTGTTGCAAAGGGGCATCTGAGATCGTATCAGTTCACACAATTTGGATGGATGTTTTGACTGCTGATCTGTTGTGTATTTCATGTTCAAAACTGCTTTCATACTGACTGAACTGCTTTTATTTTTAGTTTGTATTACTAGGTGCTGCCCCTTTCTGTTCTGATGTCATCCGGCCAAAGGAGCTTGGTGTTGGTGGAGTTGTGACTCTTAATGAGCCTTATGAGACTCTAGTTCCATCATCTCTATACCAAGTGAGTCTTTTATCAGTTTCAAACGCCATATCTTAGAGTTTCTCATTCAATCATCATGCAAAATTACTCAATTTATGCATTTTCGAAGAACACACATGCAGAGAGAGACTGAAGAAATGGAGCTCATTATAGAGTTATAGACTGCTTATTTTGGAAATACAAGCAACATTACCTTAGATGTGATCCATAAGTTGCATGAAAGGAAGTATCATTGTTGCCTACTGCTCTCTTGGTCTCCGGGTAATCTATATATGTGTTGAAGCTATCTTCCTTTGATTGTTCATTTTTCTGCTGGACCTCTGTGCCCCTTATGTTTATGTCTGTAGCAGGGTGATTGGTTTTGCTAATCATGCATTACTGTGAGGAAGTATTCATGTTAGATGCTTATACTTTGTCTGGAGTTTTTAAGCCTCGTCCCTTTTATAGTCTAAGCTAGGGTTTTATTTTGCTAGTTGGACTTCGGTCAAATTTTTTCTTGTGGAATATTCAATGTCAAATGCTTATGAGCTCTGATCGTGAGAATAGCCAATATTTACAGATAAATGATTTACTTTCTTCATCTTTTTCTTTTTCTTTTCCTACTTAGTCAGTCCTCCGTCTCTCTCTATCCTTTTCCTTTTGTTTCTCATCTGTTTTTCTACTTTTATTTTTTGGATGCTTTATTCATCATTTTGATGTAGAATTATGCTCTTGTTAAATTAAATTGGGCACATTATGGTTACTTTACATATGGCAGGATTATGGTATTCGTCATCTTGTTCTTCCCACTAGAGATTACCTGTTTGCCCCATCCATTAGAGAAATAAGTCAAGCAGTCGATTTTATTGATGGTAAATTCTATCTCACAGTTACGTTATCCATTCTTGACTGACTCTAATTGCATGCATTGAATTTGCTTCATTGTTTCTTGATTTGTGCTTCCATGTTTCTTAAGAATGTTGTATGAAAGTGATCCGAATGGAAGAGAGCAGAATTATAGGATCTTTTAGTTTTTCTTTCTGAATTTAAGGATCAGATGCTGCATTTCTAGATACAGAATATTAAGTGTAGACATTGATAAACGATATCTTCTGCATGCTGGCGCACTAGTACATATTGTAATATTCACTTGGGAAAATAAAGCTGAGACTTTAGAATCACCCTTTGTGGGCATATATTTTCTCAAAATTTGGTGATCAGATTGCTCCCCATCCTAGTTATGCTTGTTATAGTCCAGTTTTAGACCCAAATTACTTGCACCCTCTCCAACATTGTGACACCTTTAAACCCCTACAGCCCCTCCCTCATAAACTTAAAAAAAAAGAAGGGGTTGGAGGCATGGGAGATCAACTGTGGTTTCTGTGGGTTTTGTGAATCCCGAACTCTTATGATGTCTACATCAGAAGTCTAGAAGGTTGTTTCTGCTGACTATTGTGATGAATTTTATCTAATTTTTCTGTTGCCTTTCTCCTGTTTCTATCTATTGAAGAAAATGCATCACGTGGACAAAGTACTTATGTCCATTGTAAGGCTGGTCGGGGTCGCAGAACGACAATTGTCATATGCTATCTTGTGAGTCAAACAACTATCAAGTTGACCAATTGAAGATTCTTTTCTTTTTTGTTTTATTTTTCTTTGCTCAAGTATTTTGCACCATAGGTGAAATACAAGCATATGACGCCTGATGCTGCGTATGATTATGTGAAGTCAATAAGGCCAAGGGTGCTATTAGCCTCTTCCCAGTGGCATGTGTGTTGACTATCTCTCTCTCTCTCTCTCCCACACACCCCCCCCTCCCCCGCCCCAACGATCCCCTTCTCCCCCTCTTGTGTGCCTTTTGAGTAGAAGGTAAATTATCTTTATTCACTTGTGATTATAAAGGCTGTTTGCCTTTTGAGATGTTTTATATTCTGATATCTTATCTTTCTCTTCCCTGAATGATTTTGTTCTTTTCTTTGCAGGCTGTGCTGGAATTTTACCACCTTCAGGTGAAAAGTAGGTGTAGGTTGGGCCATACAACCTGTGTGATCTCCAAAAGCCCAATGCTATTAGCTGCACAAGATCTTTTAGCATTTGATGATGGGTCTGTAGTAGTAATAACAGAAGCAGATGTTGATGGATATAAGGCAAGCAATGGATGTGGTGCTTGTGGAGATGAAATATGGTCAAATTTGAGTTTGATGTACAGAGTTTGGATGGCTGGTGAGTCAGCTTTGGCAAGACTTTCGTGGCTTTGGGTTGATTGCCATTCTGGGGAGAATATATCATCATCAGCTCAGGAGTTTACTCAGGGGATTGGCTGCTTAACCGGCGCACAACAACTGGGAGGTGTTACTGTTGTTGATGTTTACTCATAAAGAGCGTCTTGATGTGTGTATATTGTATTGTATGTATGTGACAAAAAAGTGATGGAGGTAAATATTATCTTATTCCCGTCGTCCTTGGTCCTCCTTTTTCATTTTGGGCAGAAGATATGCCTTTTAATTGCATTGCTATATTTTCTCTGTCATCCAACACAAAACAGAGTTGAACGATACACAGCAGAGTCGAATCTGTCAGATATATTTTGTGGTTCAAGTTTTCATCACATATTAGGAAGATTAAATACAAATGGTGTTACGAGCAGCAGGTGTTTGTGAAATCAAAGTCTTCACCTTCTCTTTTGTTGGTTCCTCTCTGAGTTGGGTTTGATTGATGATATGATGATGATGATGATGATGATGATGATGATGATGATGATGATGATGATGGCTCTTTATTCTTCAAGTATGGAACAACATATTTTTTCATATCAGCATTGGAGATTTGAATGTGAGCTCCTGCCACTCTGACGAACTTGAGTCTTCCACCATCATCTAACGTTTTCAAACCAATCCAGTCCTCGGTGTAAAGCTTGGTCTATTACATTGATAACAATTATTGTAATTAATTAATAAGATTCTTGTTGATTAAAGCAAAAGCTTATGTAAGTAATTAAAGACGTGGCACACCTGATGGGCGGAAAGAAGTGGTGTGAAGGCCCCGTCTGGATAATATCCGAACCAGGAGCTTTCTTTGGGTATAACAACCGTGTCATTTTCGAACTGTTTAATAATAATTATCTACCAATTAATAATGAATGGAGACAGTACGAAGATAAAAATAAAATAATAGAATAGGGGTGGGGGTGTGGTACCATGATGAGTACAAGGTTTTGTAAACTAGTCAAGCGTTGATTGTAAATTGGATTCTTGTTGGCGTGTTCATTGTTGAGCTTAGGTAAAAACTTACAATGCTCCAAATATCCATCAATATTCTGTTACAGGGGCAAAAAGAAAAAAAAAAAAAAGAAGCAGATTTTGAGTTTTAGGTTATTTGTATGCGTGTAAAATGCTATGGTGATGATAGAGAAACTATATATATATAAAAAAAAATTCACTCGCTCACATTTGGTAGCTTCATATAGCCACTGGGGGCCAAATGAGCCTGCGCGAATGAGGTTAACAATTTGAGATGAGTTAAAATATAGTTAGTTTATAATGACGTCATAGTTATCTTAGAATAAAGACTAACTTTTGTGTGTGTGTGTGTGTATATACCTGCACATACTTGGTGTAGACCTCCCATCGGATTAGCCTGTCAGCTATGATGCACAATTCTCCTGACTGCAAATTTAATTAGTAATATTCAAATATAAACACACTATATTACCATTATTAATTAATTGTCATTAAATACAATAAGTTTAAAAGCCTAGATGAACTATCTGCCTATTCAAATTGAAAGATATATATATATATATATATATATATATATATGTATAAAGAAACACTTACGCCACACTCAGGAACAGAAGCAACACCAGCTTGAGGTCCTCCTAATGAGATAAAATTCTTCACCTATCCATTGCCGTTGGAATACAGAAAAATACAATTAATTAATATATATATATATATATGTATATATCCATCATAGATTTATACAACTAGTTACAAGCAAGATAGTTACATTTTCTTTCTTTCATTAAAATATATATATATATATATAGATAGGTACTACTTTGAAACATCAAACGAAAAAATAACTCTTAACAGAAAGAATGAATGAATTATTATATACGTATATACATGTTTATGAAAAAAGTAATAATGCTAATATTCTCACAGGTGGACTTCCTTGGCAGAACTGCACGACGCCCCGGCCTATTAAGTTGCCCTTCGTTGACGACACATATATATATAATTAATTAAGACTTAAGAAAAAGAAGCAAACTTAAAATTATATCAAAACGGTTGAGGAATTTTCTCGTGAAGTTTTTAATTATTACCTGGGAGAGACCAACTATATTGTACCCGTTTTTGAGTTCTTTCATTGATTTTACCTGTAATTTCCAGTGGAAATTTAGATTATATTGTACAACATATCAAGTTAGCGGTTCGTACAAGTAAATATAAATATAGGCACGCACAGAGATTCACATTCACCACCTTATTGCAAGCCTCTTCAACCTGCAGATTATAAGAAAAAAGAAGCAAGGCCTGAATTTATTATAAAGTAGTTCATAATGACGTTAACTCAAGCGGCGTTGAGTATTGCAGATGGCATTATATGTAATATGTAGGTATTAATGTATATATATATATATATATATATATATATATATATATATATATATATATATATATATATATATATAAATGCACTTAATTTCACTGATCAGTACGTACCTGTTCCTCCATTGGCATAAACCAAGAGGTCCACGTCCCGTTTCCGATTTCTCTGCAAGTAAATATATATATATATATAATTAAATAAGATCACAAGAGAGACTAATGTATACTCGCTAGCTGGCTAGATTTGGATGAATGAATACTGAGACTGAGAGATCGAGTAAGATATATATATATATATACATACAAGCAATATCCATTAGTGTTGGACCACTTGCTAAGCAGCTTAAGTGTATTTTGTTGGTTGTGGGTTGGAGCACTGGCTATTAACACCTGCACGCATGCAGTTAACAAATTAATACTCCATCGTTAACTAACAAGCATTATAACATGCAGGATTTATCACAATACTTTCAATTCGGAGGAATTCATTGTTGCTAGTCTGTTCCAGTTGATTAGATTTAAATTTTTTACCAAAAATAGAATGCTAAGTAAGAAATGGAATATTGAGAATATCATATCCATGATTTTGTTGATTGTTGGTTGTATTTGTAATCTTTTGGTTGAGTTTAATGAATACTTTACTTTCCCAACAAAAAAAAAAAAAGCATTATAACATGCACGGACGGATCCGATAAATCAAAAATGAATTTCAAAGCTAAGTGAGACTAATTATTGGAATAATATAATTGACAATAAAATCTTCAAGTACTATTATAACTAATTTAGATTTTATGGGGGAAAAAAAAAAAGAAGAGAGTGGAAGAATTATTAATTATACTATTCGTACGTACCATGGAATAATACGAAAGGAATAGATAATGATAATGGGATGATAAAGACAGCAGTGATGGTGATAACACACAGAATCATTGATGGACGTCGTTGTGGAAAATAGGCCATGAGAATTAGATCGCAACAACTCTCTTTTTGTAGGGATTCCTCAAGTTTTGTTCTTCTTTATCTCAAAAAGCTGTTGCATGCAAAATAATGTCTCAGTTATATATATATATATATATATATATATATATAATACTAATATCAGGATCATCACTGCTTGCTACTTTAATTTTATACAACACAATACATATAAATTAGAATCCAATGCTGTTTGGAACACTGGATTGTTTTCTCACTATCTTTCTTAATCGACAAATTTACCATTATTGAATACTTTCTCTGAAATATTATTCATACAACATAGGGCTCCTTAATGTCCTTTTACCATGATTTTTGGTGAGGTAACGATGCATTTACTGTGTTCAAATGATGCTATTCTTTATTCTATATATTGCACTGCTGTCAAACGAGATATAGTTTTTTATTTATTTAATATGACATATATCTTCTGACTTCACAAGTATCAAAATGGTTGATTCTAATCTATATAATAGGTGTTGTAACAATAAACCCTAATTACTGAGAAGTATGTTTTCTAGATATGGGTCAAGATGATTGATAAATCATTAAATTTAGAAACATAAAATATAATGCGATTCTGTTAGAGATGGACTTTAGGTTTAATACTATGTCAAGAATCATAAGTTTTATTCTAAAATCAATTAGTGTTAGGTGAAGTAGCTCGAAATCTTATATGGTACGTAGTATTGTTGGACTTTATAATTTTTTTCATATTTGAAAAGGTTACATTGTAGCAATTATTGAATTAATTATCTAACATCAATTAAGAAAACTACCAATAGGTCATTAGTATTCATTATGAGTGTTTTCTTTCCCGTTGTTATGACTTGTAAAGATATATTCTAAACATGTTGAAATAAAAAATGCTTGATTTGGATGATTCCAGAGCAGTACTTTGGGAATGGATAAAATTGAGGGGTCAAATTAATAGGTTGCGTGGATGCGGTTTTGGAGTTAGCCTTTTGTGGGGTTAAATTACGATTTTCTAGTTTGCAACTTTGGTCCTTGGAGGGTATGCGTTTCTTCTTTAATTAATTAATTAATTGGTATTCTTTCAATTATTTCCTTAAGTAAGGTTCGTAAGATCATATTAGCAGCTGGTGTCTAGAAAGAAATGAGGGCAAAACCATTAAGGATAAGTAGTCTTATACCCGTGTAATGCACGGGTGTCACACGAGTTTACTGTGAATAGTTTAAAATATAAAATATAAAATCATTTGATTCAATTAATTTATGTTATATAATTTCAAATAAATCTTTAAATAAATATAAATCCCTATTTTCTGAAAAGGGATAGTAATAACTATTTATATGGATCAAACATTCCAAAAGATACATATCATTCTTACTCCTTCCTTATCTGTCCTGCATCCAATCCATTTTTTGTCGCCAGAAATTATGTGGATCCAATGGTCATTCATGTCATACAATACTTCTCTATAGAAGATATAACAATGCTCTGCATTGCACAAAAAAATATTATTTGACCATGCCTAACATGTATATACATATGTTTGAAAAATCCTTGGCAGTTTTATAAAGAATAAAAACTAACACAAAATTATTAAGCTTTCACTTGGTAAACATGTTTGATTTTGAAATCCATTGAGAGCTTTATAGGTAGATGTATATTACTATACCCTTTTGAAGTAATCTTATACTTTTGTAAGTAAACACTAAATTTAAAGGTTTGATCTGATTTAAATCAAAATAATGCGCAAATCATCTTATAAATCATATAACATAAGACTTTATTTTTGTTACTACCATTACAATATAACGTAAACATTAATGAAAAGGAATATAAACATGTTAAGTAGAATCAAAGGTATTATGTAAATTATAAGAAATACATACTTACTTAATTTATTCTTTGGAACACTTCTTTGTAAACCACGTTGATTGTAGTTTTTGATACTTTATCATCACCATCTTTTGTCAAAATCTTCAGTCCTTGTTTACTTGTCACTCTGAAAAGTGCAACATATAATTGTCCATGACTGAAGACAGGTCTTGAAAGATATAACCCAACGTAGGAAAGAGTTTGACCCTGGCTTTTATTTATAGTCATAGCAAAACTTACAGCCAAAGGAAATTGCCTTATCTGAAATTTAACATGTAAACTGTGGTTAGATGGGATCATAGTCATCCGGGTATTAACACAATATTTCCTATGTTACTCCCAAAAATAATTTTTGCTTCAATAACATGTTTAGCAAGCTTGGTAATTTGCAACCTTGTCCCATTGCATAAACTATTAGATTGATCAATATTTCTTAACAACATCACTGGGACTCCAACCTTGAGTTTTAACTTGTGGTTTGGAAGTCCTGAGCAAGAAAAAGTATTCAAAATCTCTGGAGAAAATGCATCCAACTCACAGTCAATATTTGCATCTTCTTTGCAAACACTATCTGAGCTTAAGTAGATTGTTTTCTTTCCAGGTACTATAGACATTAAGTAATCATTTATCATCTCAACTTGTTCTAATGTTGGAGCAAGAATGGTTTTTTCTTTGAAAAAGTGATCTTCAGACATATTATCCAATAAAGTAGGGTAAACAAAATTCACAAGTTCAACAAATGTATCCTCCGAGTCTTTGATGAGCATTTCATCAGGGATTTCTATAATTGACTCACCATCTTTAGAGTCACCTTCTTCTCCATCTCCAATTCTCAATAGCCATTCAAAAAATTCCCTTAAATCATTTGCATTTGGTGTCAAAGTTCCAGTATTAAGTCTCATATTCTTTGTCAAAGTCAGAACTTTGCAAAAATGCCATAAATTGGACGAGTTTATCGTTGCATGTTCAATTTCTTGTCTACTTCCATATGGAATGACAGGCAAGATTTGTCTGAAATTTCCCCCCAAAACAATGATTTTACCCCCAAAAGGCGTTTTTGACACATTTGAATTTTTTGACGTAAGAATATCTTTAAGGGTTTTATCTACAGCTTCCACACAAAATCGATTAACCATTGGGGCTTCATCCCATATGATTAACCTAGCTTTGATCAACAATTCAGCTTGTGGACTTCCTTGCTTAATGTTACATGTTGAATCTTCATCAATTTGTATAGGAATCGCAAATCTAGAATGTGATGTTCTTCCACCTGGCAGTAACAAAGACGCAATTCCACTCGATGCAACATTAAGAACAATCTCACATTTTGATATGAAGGCTGCTGATAGAGTTTTCCAAATGAAAGTCTTTCCAGTACCTCCATATCCATGTACAAAAAAAAATCCCCCTTTATTTTCTGAAGCAGCTGTCATTATATGGTCATAAACATTTCTTTGCTCATCATTAAGAAATGACAATAACCTTTTATGATCGTCAGCCAATTGTGTCCTGTCATAATTTAACTCATCAAGGATTAATCTATTATGAACTCCGTATAACAAACAACCATTTTTGGGGTAGGGCATTGTCTTAAAATCTTTAAGGCTTCTCCCATTGCTTTCTAACAACTTTGTATTGTTTTGGGTTGGGCTCAATTCGAATCACAATTTTAATTTTTATTAAAAAAAATTAATTATTTTGTATTGTTTACTCTTCTTCATGGATCTAGTGCTAATTTATATATCTATATAACATGACTAAATACCAATATGAGAAAACAAACGTGTTAAGAAGCTGCATCAATTATTACATAAGGAAACATGATCTTTCAAAGTTTGATCAAATTTTATTTCTATTTCATTGTGAATTTTTTTTTTCAAAAAAGTATTGACAAACCTTGTATTTAATACGTGTCACTATTAATGATACATATAGATTTAGTGACCCACATTAACTTTTTGACCGTTCTTAATCCTAATCATAAATAATTGTGGTCACTGGGTGAGCCTTCGTACAATATCCATAGGTGTAATGGATTGGAATCTGTTTCGGCTACTTTTTTCTATAGCAAAAACAATCCGCAAAGATCCAACCAAGCCAATCACACTGTCGCATAATACTAGCATCTTAATGTTCAATACGCTTGTGTTGTATACATGGTTCATTATTTCCGTAGGAGCACGTCAGGAAGATTTGCATGCATGATCTCGACGTCAATTTTATTCTTCTTATGTTTTATAGGGAAACCCAATACATAAAATTAAATATAGTACAGGTTTTGAATTTTGAAGAAGGGATATAATCATAATTTATATTTTTCACGGAGACTATTTTATAACTCGAGCTCATTAACACTAACTCACATAATAGTAACTTTATTGTTATAGACCATCTATATCTACAATTAAGATAACAAAATTATTAAAATCCAAAATTCCTTTCTAAGTGAACATTGACAATCTACCGAATTCGAGAACTAGAACTACAGGGTGAAATGTATGCGAGTAAATGTATAGATCTACCTTATAAATTTATACACTAATTATAGATACCAAACGTCTACAACCATCGCAACGAGACTTTACTAATCTATTTTTATGGTTTAGTGAGAAAAATCTTGGATGGAGCAAATTCATCCATATGGACTTCACTGTTTTATCCTTTTTTTTTTTTTTTTTCTTTTGGATGACGTAAAAATTCATTTGGTAGAGTTTGATAATTGAATTATTCGGCGGAGCCTGATTACTCAGTAGTAAACTCTCAAGTCACATGCACTAGACCAGTTAAGAATTGAACTCTAAAATAATAAAAAGTATCAAATTTATAATTTTACAAAAATAATTTTATCTCCACTAATGCTGAATCATGCCCCTCGAGCGTCTTATCAAGTTTTTTACTGCTTGCAAACTATCACGCGTGCCCAATGACTATACAGCAAAATTGCTTCTTTTTTTCTTCCATTTTCGGTGAATAAGTGGTTTTATGTACTGGGATAAGTGCTCAAAAGTATTTGTGCTTTCTCGCTAGTCATCTCTTTCAAATGCTACATCTCTTCAGCTCTTCAATGCAATCCCTTGGCTTATTTACTGATTTCTGATGCGAAGCATCACTTGAACATCGCCATAAGGGGGAACATTATGAAATTAAAAGAAATTTATTAATAATTAAACTAAATAAAACTATGTAATAAATATTTAGAATGAATTAATAATAGTTGAAAGCTAAAAATTTAGATTATAAAGATGTAATAAAAGGCGTACAATTTGCTGAGTAGTATGAGCGCTTGCAATGAAGGATTGCATCTTGGATTAAATCATTCTAGTACAATAGCGACGAATCATCTCTGCGGTTAATAGGCGATAGCGTCATTTTGACGGCGGACGACGCCGATCGGCTTTTCTAGATATGCTTGAACACTACTTTCAAACTGGCCGCTCAGTTCACTGGCTTTTCCTCCAACACTTTCCTCGGTGAAATAAATGGCGCCGTCGCCGGGGATGCTATCAGCGATGCGGTCAGAAACTAGTCAGAAATCCTAGTTTTCTCACCGTACCTTTTCGAAGTTCGCTCATATAAAGGCTTAATCAGTTTCAAATACTTAGGTACCTTATCTTTCACGAATCGCTTAGATGAAGCTTTCTGAATCGAGAATTCATCTAAGCTTTCTCTCTGCAATTTGCTTCTCAAACTATTGTCAGCTTGTACCTCTTCAACTTTACATTTAACGGCGAACCGCTTGCTCCGTCCATTCTTAGAACTTTTGCCGTTCTGAAACTCCTTTTGCTTAGGAGTCGCCGTTAAATCGTCATTAGTCTCTGTTTTTTCCACCTTTAACTTCTTCAAACCAAGCATGAAAACTCGAAACTTCGACGCCGATTTCAGCAATGTAATCGGCGATTGAGGCTTCGACACATTCGTATCAACTGGAAAAACCTTTTTATTGCAAGAGACATCTTTATCTTCACTGCATTCAAGCGCTGCAATGTCCAGCTTGAAGAATGAATCATCGTCTTCTGTTTCTTCGCCAGTTTTCAGTGGTTGATTGTGTACGTCATCACTCTTCTTACAATCGTCGGAGCAAGAGACATGCGAGTCAACGAAGTTGAAGCCTACTTTGACTTTCTTCTCTGAGCTATCTTCACTACATTCAAGCGCTGCTATGTCCAGCTCGAAGAACGAATCATTGTCTTCTGTTTCTTCGCCAGTTTTCAGTGGCTGATTGCGTACGTCATCACTCTTCTTACAATCGTCATCACTTCCGGCGTTGCGCAATAACCTTCCAGCATTGTGCCAAAACTTCTGTAAGTTTAACGCTTCCATATATGTTCAATGGAAAAACCAGAACAGTAGCGGTGTATAGTTGGAGAGTAGTAATAGTGTTTGAGACTTTTGTGAAGGATGGTGAGAAAAAAAGAGAGAAATGTGAGGGGTATAAAAATAAGGAGACACAATTGAGATCCCTATTTTATGCACAAGATTAAGCATTGAATCTGCTATCATAATCTACCAGATTGCACAAAAGTTGCTGTTCACACTATGGTGCGAGATTTGTTGCTTCATTTTTGTTGAGGGAGATTAGAGCTCCTGATTTCATTCATTGAGGGAATTCTACAACATAGCTGTAAAAGGCAAGTTTAGATTGCTAGTTTCTCTTGCATGCTGATTGTAGTTTGCTTTTTAATTTTTTGCTAAATAAAATTTCAGCTCTTACTCATCAGTACACATATATAAGCACTTATAGTAAAAAGAAAATGTCTATAATAGACCTATATATATAGTATAAATAAATTACAAGAGCTTCGGGCTAATATGAAGTATTGGCAATTAAATTGGGTTTGAGTGTGTTACAGAGAAAAAAAGGGAGAGAAATGGTAGAAAGAGAAGGGGTTTTACGTATGTTAGATCAAAATCTAGAAAAAAAAATCAAAAAAGGCAAGAAATTATAAAAAATGAGAAACAAAAAGAAGGCAAGAAAATATATATTTAAATTGAAGTAAGATTTTTAAAATGACTAGGAGAGAATCCAAATCCCCGCAAGATAGGAGTATATTTTTCACCGTCATTGTGGCCCATAATAATAGAGTAAGAGATATCTATATTATATAAAATAGGACATATTAGAAGGAGATTGGGTTATTAAGAGTTGAATAAAAAGATTCATATGAGATTTTGTATTCGTAGATCTAACAAGAAAAAACTCTTTATAAGATTGCCTTATTAGATAACAATGGTCTACCGCACTTCCTAACATATGACTTCATTCACTATATTTGACATGAAATTTCAACAAAATATATGAGATGCTTTCATAATTTTAACTTTTTTTTTGTCAAACATAATTTTAACTTAATGTTGTTATATCCGTGTAATACTAGATCGATGATTTCTTTTCAATAAAAGTTATAAATATAATTTTTAACTCAATGAATATATTCTTTTTAAGGGTGCATTAACTTTTTTTAACTAGAAATATGTAGAAATTTATTATTTTTTGAAAAAATACATCAAACTAGTAGGGGTTGTAACCCAATTTGGCAATGAACTCAATCCGCCTTTGGTGTAAGATTGAATTTTTTTTTAAATAATTTTTTTTTGATATTTTAGGTAAGGTCAAAAATCGTACAACGTAATCAGTGAAATTTAGGCTCCATTTGTCTGCCGTAAAATATTTTACACATTTTTCGGTGTTTGATAAGATGTAAAATTTGGTCAAATGAAAAATATTTTTCAGTCAACAATTGCGGCTGCTTTTGTTTAATTTTACGGTGTTTGATAATACCGAAAAATTGGTCAACTGTAAAATATTTTACAGTCAACAATTACAGCTAATACAAAATTTTGTAAAATATTTTCATGTCCTTTAGGAGAAAAAAATATTTTACGGAACTCACTGTACATCCAAATAGCAGAAAATACTTTTCAGTAATCTATTTTTCAGAAAAATATTTTCTTCTAACAAGTTATTTTACGATAAACAAACGGGGCCCAAAAAAATATTTTATTTTCCAAGAAAGCATTTTTCACTAAAAATATTTTATACAAGCAAATTATTTTATAGCAAACAAACAGAGCCTTAAACCTATAATATTTCGTATACAACGAATAATATTACCACTGGACAAAAGTACAAATAGCTTTTTTCTTATTTCATATAAGGCTATTAGAGAATGGTCACCTGGATAGGAGGGTCATGTGAGAGACACTAATAAAATAGGAGAAAATCCAATGCGACTACCTATGCACTGTGTAGATATAGACTATTGAGTAGAGCTGGCAAATAGGCCAGCCTAGCATGGATCGGCACGACCCGGTCGAATCGTGGGTTAAGAAAAATGAACCCGTCTCGGCACATATGTTTAGTGGGCTGAGCTTGGCTGGGCTCAATTCTTGAAATATAGGACCCAGCTCGGCCCACGAGCCCGTTACCACGAGTCGCGAGCTGGGCTGGGCCAGCCCATCTTTATATATATATATATATATATATATATTTTATTAGTGTGTTCTGAATTTTTGATAGTTGGATTAATAACAAAAAATCTTAAACTTAACCTTTTTTACGAAAAAGTTAATTTAACAATTAACAAGACAAAAGTTGATTGATAATATTAATATAAATGATAAAACATTACTTAACAAACCCCAAGTTCATGAAACACGGATACGTTACTAATAAACATAAAAAAAGAACATTACATAAATGCTTGAAGAAAGTTGGTGGAGAAGTTTTAAATTGATGACGAAATATACATTTACGTTCACAATAGTTACAAATTACATACTTATGTTCTTCAAAGTAAGCAAAATGATTCCAAACATTTGAACGTAATCGTTGTGAAAAATTTTCTTTCCCCATAGCCATAGATATTGTGTATTCTCTTGTAGTAAAATAAATATATAATTTTGTAGTAAAATGAAGTTGAATACACTAATTATTTATAAAAAAAATAAATGTAAAAATTATAATCTTAAGATGGGCTTTATATGGGCTTGTGCTGGGCCTGTGCTGAGTTCGAACTGGGTTGGGCTGAGCTTATGGGCTGAGCTGGGCTGGGCTTGGGCACAAATGGGCTGGGTCCAAAAATATAGGACTCAGTTCGGCCCACATATATGTGGTGGGCTGAGCCGAGTCGAACTCACTTTCATTCGAGCTGGGCTGGGCCTGAATTTTCGTGTGCTGGGCTGAACTGGGCCTGTGTCGGCCCGACCCAAATGCCACCTCTAGATGTGGGTATTATGCTATGTTTGGACTAAATGTAAAAAAAATGAGTTGTAAAATTTTAGTAGTAGATATAGGTTCAAACTATTATCATTAACCATAAAAGTGATGCATTGGTGCATGGAAAAATTTGGTTAGAAGTGATGTTGAATAAAATTTGTTAATTATTTGGCCTATATTGAATAATGTTAACTTTTAGAAATTTTGAGGATAATATTGAACTATAAATAATATGAAATGGTATATTTGATAAAAATAAAATAAAATAGTTTTCCACATTATGTAAAATCAGTTTCGAGAAAACTTTTTTTAAAAAACTTCAATTTGGAGCTTTTTGTTTTTTAATTTTTTTCAGCTTAACCTTTTACCTAAAAATATTTTAAAAAATGGACCAAACAAGTTAATTTCAGTTTCTAAACTTACAAAAAGTGACTTTAAATGTTTAAAAGTTAGGTCAAACATGACCTTAGTCTGTAGTGCTCAACAAAAACAAAAGACTTAGTTAATATTTGTCATAGTCCTTATACTACGATCGTTGAACTTTTAGTCTCTTGACTTTTAAAGTGAACATTTTTGTCCTTGGACTATGGTCATTAGAAACTTTTAGTCCCTTGACTTTTAAAGTAAACCTTTTAGTCCTTGGACTATGGTCATTAGAAACTTTTAGTCCCTTGACTTTTAAAGTGAATTTTTTAGTCACTAGAGTTATATCAGTAAGACATTGTTAATCCTAGATAGAGTTGGTATTTGGGACTAATAACGTCTCATTAATATAACTCAAGGGACTAAAAGATTTATTTTAAAGGTCAATGGATTATAAGTTCCCAACAATTATAATTCATGGACTAGAAAGTTTATTTTAAAAGTCAAATAACTAAAAATTTATAATAGTCATAATCTCACGACTCAGACAAGTATTAACCCAAAAGAAAATATAGTGTATAGTGGTGAACTGTTGAGTCGGCCAATGATACTCTCACAATATGCGGGGAACAAATTGTATGGCATTTACCGTGTTAATTTGTGACTGATGATTGTGTGGCCTGTATAAGAATTTTTGGTTAACTTTTATGCAATTGTTCATATGTACTTAACATAAAATAATGTAAATAATTTATTATTATTGAATCTCTAATAACATTACAATTTTGTGCATAAAAGAAAAGGGAGAGCTTTCTTTCTTGGGTGCTCAACGTGTTTTAAACATAACCACAAGTCAAATGCAAAATGTTGGTGATATGGCAGCTAAACAAAAATCAGTTACCAATAGAGGGTAGACATGTTATTAAAAGTATAAATTTGAATAATATGATTTTGGTTGTTAAAACATACACTTCATGTCCTAAAATAAGATGAGTTGTGGTCAGAAATGAAACGTTGCTTGAACTCATAATTAACTGATTCTCTTTAAAATTTGTTGATTGGACATTTAGAGATAAAGCACTATTTTTTCATGTGGGTTGTAAGAGCGGTACCAAGTTTAGAGATTAATAAAAGAGTTATTTGAAAGTAGGGACAAAGCAATAAATTTTATTTTAAGGGGGTCAAGATTCAACTGAAAATGTGAAAAGGCAATCAAGGTTGTTGTGCTTTGTTGAAAAAAAAAAAAAAAAACTGGGGGCATAACATTTTTTTTTCACGTTCCAAATTTATGGAAAAGTGTGTGTTAAGACTTTCTTTTCACGTTTATAAAATCCTAGAAGATTATTCCAAATTTATGGTGATTAATGGGATGAATCTTTCAATTAACTAGTCTTATACCCGTGCAATGCACGGGTATGATATAAATATTATAAAATATGAAATATAAAATTAATTAATTTAATTTTTTAATTACATTATTGATAGACTATAATGTTTAGTTACTCTAAATACTACATCATTACCAAAAGAAAAAAAACAAATATAAGCACCTATTTTTTTAAAAATGTGACAGTAGGCACTATTTTATATAGATCAAACTTTTAAAAGATACATGTATATATCTCCTTTGCTCAAGATGTTGTATCTTAAGTTTTTTTGTTTTTTGTTTTTTTTTAATGTTTTTTTTTCAAATAAAGATAAAGGAGTTTAAATGAAGATAAGATAGAGTCCTAAAATACATAAAATAGAAAATTAAGCTATAATCATAATCTAATTTAATAAATCAAGATTTTAGTTGAATGTCATTTAAGCAAGGTCCAATGTAATGAAAGGTTCCACATTAGACTTCTTTTTAATGCAATTTTATTTTTACCAACAAAAAAAAAATCAACTTTAAACCTTTTTTGAATGCAATTTTATTTTTTTACCCAAAAAAAAAAAGAAATAAATGTTACACGTTGGACCTCCTTTTCAATACCAATTTCATTGTTTACTAAAAAATGAAATTTCACATTATATCACCTTTTTTCATGCAATTTCCTTTTTGAATAAAAAGAAAAGAAAATTTTCACATTACACTTTTTCTTGAGCTATTTTATTTTTTACCCAAAACAAAAAAATCATGTCTAACTTCTTTTTCAATATAGTTTCATTTTTAACCAACAAAAAAAAAAAAAGTTCCACGTTGAACATCTTTTCAATATATTTTTATTTTTTATCTAGAAAAAAGAAGTTTAACTTGGACCTCTGTTTTAATGCAATCTCATTTTTTATCCAAAAAAAAAGGACGAGTTCAACTTTGAATCTCTTTTTCAATCAAATTTTATTTTTGACAAAAAAACAGAAAAGAAAATTTTCAAATTGGACCAAACCTAATCATTGATATGAACATAAGAGATGACAAAGAAAATCATAAATAAATAAGAAAACATAACAGATGCTGACAAATATAATTTTCTTAATTATATTTTACTGCTAATTAAATTTGTTTTTATTTCAACATTATCTACATGCCATTTAACATAGAAAATGACAAGTAAAGACAAATATGTATCAAATATTTAATCTTTTGAATATAGTAAGATTCTTTTTTTTTTTTGTGAGCTTGATTTTTTTAAATTAATCAATCTTTTAATTAAAGTATAAATCAATTTTTATGAGGGAGGCTTTGTCATATAAAAAAACGAATGTCAATTTTTTTCCATTTATTTATGGCTCCTTTATGTAATTTTTACTATATGAAATTGAATTTTCTAAATTAATCAAGCTTTTAATTGAAAAATAAAGTAATTTTATAAGGGATGTTTTGTCATTTAAAAAATAAAGGTAGAATTTTCTTTTTGATTATTTATGATTTTAAATTTAAATTTCAATATATGAATCGAATGTGTAATTTTTTAGATAGAAGTAAAAAGAAAGAAAATTGACATTTTTCTTGATGAAATTTTATTTTTGATAAAAAAGAAGAAAGTTTCACATCTAACTTCTTTATCAATACAAATTCATTTTTGACTTAAAAAGAAATTACACTTGGACTTTTTTTTCAATGCACTATTAGTTTTGAACAAAAATAAAATAAAATTAAAAAAAAGTTCAATGTTGGATCTCTTTTTTTATGTAATTTTATTTTTTTCCAAAAAAAAGAAACGTTCTAGGTTGTAGGATGCCTAACCAGTGTTACGAAGCTTGTGAGATGGAAAATAAGATGATAAATAAATAGATAAATAACATAATAGATGAAGACATATATAATTTCTTAATTTTATTTTTATTTATAAAGTTTACCACCTAAACTTGTTTTCATTTTGATATTATCTACATGTCATTTAACACAAAAGATAACATATGAAGATAAATGTGAATCGAATTTTAGATTTATTAGATGTTACTAAGATTTATTTTTTTTTGTCAGATTGAAAATTTTAATTAGCCAAACTTTCAATTAAAAAATAAAACAATTTTATGAGAGAAATTATTTAATTTTAAAAAATGAATGGGAAATTTTTTTTCACCTATTTATGATTCTTGAATATAATTTTTGCTATATTAAGTGAATTTTATAAATTGATCAAGCTTTTAATTGAAAAATAAAATTATCTTATGAGGGAGGCTTAAAAAAATAATGTAGAATTTTCTTTTTGCTTATTTATAATTTTTTAATTTGATTTTCATTGTATAAATCAAATATTTAAGTGTTTTCAATCAAAGTAAGATTCTTTTATTTATTTATTTATTTATAGAACTAGTACTTATTTGATTACTTGTAATAAAATGGTGCTTTTAGATAGAAGTAAAAATACTTGTTTCTTGTTGTGGTTATCTATTATGTTTAGAACAATATTTTCAACATTCTCAACAAATTATAGAATGCATTTGTGATATTTCCTGGATCATATTACATAAAATTCATCTTATTTGAAAAAGGGTCTAGCAACTTCTATGACTGTAAACACCGTTAAAATTACAATTGTTAATGTAAATAGCATTCAGTGAATATAAAAAGGAATACTAATTCAGTTATTAGATATCTAAAGTTACCATTATTAATATCCATGATTGTATCTCTATCATTGTACACTTGATCATGTATTTTTCTAAACTTATATTTAATTTAAGAATAGACATCTATTGCTAACTAAGAAATTAAAAATAGATCAGGTAATAAATTTTAAGGGATACTTTTATACATTTTGTTCAAAGTGAGTCAACTTTTAATTATAATCTTTATGAATGATTAATTATTTATATCATATGACAGGTCACCTGAGAACTTTTGGGCGTTGAATTCTAAAATAGTTGCTGCTTAACTTATAGAATGTGTATAGATACACACAATTATTACAAGATCATACACTATGCAACTCTAACAAAACATTACAATTTGTTAATCCTTCTTCCTTTTCATACCAAATCTCTTCGAAAGCCAAAAAAAAAAAAAGATCTCACATTAAAACCTCTGTAGTTAACCTCTATCTCAACTTTTTTGTAATGATTAAACTTGGCCAATATTTGAAAAAAGTATATACTAAAATATAGTTAAGAAATGGTACACATTAGAACTGTATGTCTATGTAACAGAGATACCAATTTAGGTAGCTATGTGAAGTCTCCATCTTTTACGAAGCACAACATAAATCTAATTCAAGTTGGAGACATTATAAACTCCTAAATTACTAATGTTTTTTTTTTGCCACTATTGTTTACATATATCCAAATTTGTTATTATGTTCCCCATAAGCCATAAGATTTGTCTGAATTCTCCCCCCAAAACAACGATTTTACCCCCAAAAGCCTCTTTTGACACATTTGAATTTTTTGACGTAAGAATATCTTTAAGGGTTTTATCTACAGCTTCCACACAAAATCGATTAACCATTGGGGCTTCATCCCATATGATTAACCTAGCTTTGATCAACAATTCAGCTTGTGGACTTCCTTGCTTAATGTTACATGTTGAATCTTCATCAATTTGTATAGGAATCGCAAATCTAGAATGTGATGTTCTTCCACCTGGCAGTAACAAAGACGCAATTCCACTCGATGCAACATTAAGAACAATCTCACATTTTGATATGAAGGCTGCTGATAGAGTTTTCCAAATGAAAGTCTTTCCAGTACCTCCATATCCATGTACAAAAAAAAATCCCCCTTTATTTTCTGAAGCAGCTGTCATTATATGGTCATAAACATTTATTTGCTCATCAGTAAGAAATGACAATAACCTTTTATGATCGTCAGCCAATTGTGTCCTGTCATAATTTAACTCATCAAGGATTAATCTATTATGAACTCCGTATAACAAACAACCATTTTTGGGGTAGGGCATTGTCTCAAAATCTTTAAGGCTTCTCCCATTGCATTCTAACAACTTTTCAATCTCTAGCAAAGCATGATTTTTAAGCTCATCATCAGTTAAATTCAAGTCTGTTGTATTTCAAATAAAAAAAGAAAATTATTAGTAAATAAGAATTCATGTCAATCAATAGAATCCAAGAACTCAAAGTTTATTTTGTTGAAATATTATACTAACATATAAGAAAAAACTTGAAAATTAATGTGTAATAGAAAATTTTAATTTTTGATATATGATCAGAAAACATACTCTCAGTTCTCTGTCGGTAGAGAGCATCATCGACCATTTTTCTCCAGCAACTCTCCCATACATGTTCTGGTCTGCTTGTATTGTTGGATGTCAATAAAGTTGCAAAAAGTCTTCTAATGTAAGATGATGATACCCAAGTGCTTGCTTCATTTATTCCATCAATATATTCTCTATCATCTTCTAATAAACCTAGTTCATAGCAAGCTTCCTTGAATGTAGGATATTGTACATTATTGATAGTTCTAATATCCTCATAGCGGTTGCATCCTTTTTGCAAATTCAAAAGCATCCTAAGATAATAGTCCTCCTTGTTGACTGGAGGCACATGTGATATTCTTCCAATAACAAAGCCTTTTTTCCTTGGATACCACTTGTGCTCATCTTCTTTGTAAACATATTTTGTTGGAAACTCTGTATACATCAGCTCATTGGCTTCCTCATACTCCCTATTTGCCTTCATCCATGCTTCAAACATTGATTTCTTTGTATCAGCCTTTCTTTTAACATCTTCAAGGGTTTCACTATCCTTATATACAACTGTTTTTTCTTGGGGAAAATGAAATGATAGCCTCTGTACAGCTGGACATCTAAAATGAATATCAAAGGCAAACATTCTCCAAGCAGCCTCACAAGGCAATATATACCTGCAATCATAATAAATCTTAATTTTATCAGCAACTTGAGCTTGATCGTTATTAGCAGGTCTATGATACAGAGCTGCTGTGACTCGATCGTGACCCTTGTGAATATATTTAAATAAATATTTGATTGCATTTGTCTGACATGTGTACTCAACATTAATATGAGCACGATATTTCATGAGAATCATTGAGTTATAAGGGACAACATATCGATTATCGAGCTCAATTCATTTTTTAGTAACAGTCCGCTTATCTTCTCTTCTTCTGTATTGAGGAAATCCTTCCTCATCAATAGTTGTGACTCATTTAAAGTTCTTTGGGAAACTTTTAGAGCATTTTCCATTCTTCATGCAAGGACATTTCAGATTTGCTTGGCCACATGGTCCATGTATCATGAAATTTTCAACAACAGCATATAGAATAGGATCCTCATCTTTAGATGGTATTTCAGCTGAAATAATTTTATCAATATCTTGACCATTTCGAGCTTTGTCATCTGGATGGAGAAACAATAATATGTGAGCATGAAGGAGGCCACGTTTCTGGAACTCTATGGTACATACATCTGTTAGACGTATAAAACAATTGTCAGCATAGGAAATGTCAAAGAATATGAATTAAAAGTGAACTACAAAAGGCAATGATATAGTTGAATAAGCCATAATGTTAACAAAAAGTATTCAATGCTAATAACAACTAAGATTGGATTTTGAAACTATAATCTCAAGTTTTCAAATTAGGAGTAACATAATGCAAGATAACATGTGGGAATACTGAGAAATAATACATACTTACATGCCTTAACTCGTCCAAAAATGAACCTTTGGTTTAAATCCTTTAGTAACTGATCAAGCTTTATTTTGAATACTCTACAAATAATGTTTGGACAATCTTTAGGCTTAAGTCCTCTTGGTTTAAGAAATCTTTCAATCTCTACCCATTTTGGGTTGCATATGATCGTGATAAAAAGATTAGGATATCCAGCCCAACGGCAAAATTGCAAAAGCATCTTTACAATTATGTATCATGTACCTAGGACCTCTAGTAAATGACGATGGAAGAATGATCCACTTTCCGATTGATGAAGCTTCAGTTTAACCTCGAAGAATAGCATCGTCTAAACCCTTGTACATATCTGCTCTCAATTGTGGTTGATTATTTCGGATGAAATTCAGACGCTCTGCTTCTATCATTGTATATGCATCTACAACAAATTGTTGGAATAGTCTCCGTGACTGAAGCAAAATTCGGGACTCATTTATTCTAGTTTGAAGTCGGAATCCAAAAAATTCCCTCATGTTAATATTTTTTCTTGATCTGTTTGAAATCCCTGAGAGTTTTTTTCTATTAGACGAATTTTCACATTCACTAATAGAAATATCACTTTTGAAGCCATCTTCACCATATGGGAATAATAATAGGTATTGTAGGGCAAGATATTTGGGATGATTCACATCAATTCTTTTCAACATTTTAGACTTTGTCTCTATTATAATATCTCTATTACCCACATATTCATTGATGTCCCCAACTACCAGAGCAGCTACCTTAGATGTTGTTGGAAAGTTGTAAGTTCTCCCATCATGGTCTCTTCTTTTAATCAACACTATTTTGGCGTCATTAAGATCTTTTTATTTATAGCGATCCCTCGCATATCTGAATGATTTAGCCAATACATTATTTTCATCAAGCATGTCTTTCAAGGCACCAACTAATTCAGAATTCAATGGAGCAGAATTTTCAAATGACCTGTCATAATACACAATCAATGAAATAGTCGTAAAGAGTTTAATAGAAGTTGACTATGTTAAAACAAAAGTTATACTTTATGCCATAAGTTTTCTTACCTGAATGATCTCAACCTGTTGTCTACTTCATTGTCTGTATCATATATGTACAATTGAACAAATTTAGGAGTCTCGTCATTAGCAGGAAACAGGCTGCCTATCAAGTGATGATTTTGACCACCCACCTTGAAAACATAAGGTTTTCCATCTCTATTGATTGTGGTATCAACTTTTCCCCCAAAAGATGTAAAAGCAAACATCATATTATATTGGCGTATATTTTGCAAGAAATGGTTGCTATGATCATTTTGATTGAAATGTAAGTGTTGCAAAAGTAGAGGAGCATATTGAAGAATAGGAAGTTGGATTTTGCCATCTAAACAACACAAAGTGAATATTGGATTCTTAGAATTTCTATCCTTTCTAATTCTCTCGCCATACCACATAGTTGCTCTGCAACGTCTACAAGTATGTGTTGCATCCCCGATATCCCAATAAACTACAATATAAAAGTTTTGAACCTTCATATTAAAATAAATGTCACAAAACAAAATAAAAAAGTGAAAATATAATTTGAACAAATCCATATAGAGTTTATCTATATTTTTTAAAGAATATCAAAGTATATATAGTGCATTCACAACTACTTGAATCATTGAAAATTTCTTCATCAATTTTGGGCTCATCTTTATTTTCTTCTTCTTCTGAATGAAAATGATATTAATATTTTGTTGGTAATAAAATCAAGGATTATATTGATTTTAATGTGCCTAGGAGCAATGAAAGAAAGTACCTCCCATATCGTAAGAAAAGTTATTTTCGGATGACTCAGCTTGAACACGAAATCCTAGTGATATTAGTGAACCAATAAATAGTTATATTAGATTATTAATCGTGGATCAGAATTTTGAATGACAAATAAAACTTAATAGCATATTGATACAACTTTCAACACTAACTGAGCTGTTAGCAAAAAATGTCTTTTACTGAATAAAAATATCTACATAACGACAAATTAAAATAGTAAAGACAAATGAAAAGAACGTTAAACATAAGGTTATTACAAACTATTAATTAATATTTTCAATTCATAGTATTAAGTAATACAAATACTGAGTAAAATACCTAGAGACTCCATAACACATGAGCTCTTCATTCGTGCTGCACTTACATTTAGTGAGTGGAAATCTTGATTTTGATCTTTACAATAATGAATTCATTGAAGAAAAAAAAAGTAAAAGTCAATAACAATATATAAAATTCGTCATAAAAAAAATGATAAGAATGATAATTTTTATCTATACCATTTTTTTCATACAATTGGAATACTTATTTTAGAGCCAAAAATTGATATCCTTTTTCTGATAGATACAGGTACTTGACAAAATTATAAGATATATACATATACATAGTAGATGGATAAAGGGAAGATCTGGCGCAATGGTTGGTCATGCATGGGACCATAGGAATTCTCTATTGATTTTTGTACTACAAATATTAATTATGAAACTCAATTACATGACACCATAAATATATTGATATTTGTAACAGATAAAAGTAATCAAATGTTCAACAAATAGTTTTATACACTCACCAATTGAGATATCTCTCAATGGAAATCTACTATTTGGCGGGTCGTTATTTGGATAGACTAACTGAGAAGTTGGTGGACTAAGACATTTGGAAGATTTGGAAGATAGATTAGATTTAGATATCATCCTCTTCTGAAAACACTTTTCTAGCATTATTGATTTTCTCCTCATTCGTGCATTCATATTGCTCAATTGATATCTAGTAATGAATATCAATAGTAAAAAATCAAATTAAGAAATAAATTTATAATCCTGAATATAAAATTAGTATTCTAAAGAATGAGTGAATCATATAAAATTAATAATAAGTATTTTATGAATTTCACTGCATGAACTTTTTTGCTTCATTATAAAATACAACAAATCAAAATTAATAAGAACGAAATATATCAACATAGTAATGCATGAGTTTGGAAAAATTTACCCAAGGGGAGAATATGGAGTCAATTTGAAGGATTGCACTCGTTGTTCCAAACTATTTGCAAAATGTTGACTTACTCCCAATTGCTCTATTGTTCTGTGTCTCTGATTATGTGTGGATAAATGAATAGTTTGGATGTCCCGTTCAAGCAAGGCATGGCATGAACTATTAGTTGTTTGTCGAACTGCAAAAAGTAATTATTAAACTATTACATTATTTTAGTAAGTTATAATAGAAAACGTGTGATTTAAAATTTTATAAAATAAATTAACACAAATAAATCATGACTAACCATCAGTATCAAGAGTCAAAGTATTTCCATGGTGGATACCTATCATATTTGGAGAAATATTCTCAACATTTGAAGCATTATGAAAAATTGTTGAATAAGTTGTGCCATTTTTTGGACCAAATTGCATATTAGGACTATGATCATTCATCCTATTTGGAGAGCAACGCGCAACTCCTGTCATTGCAAGAGTCGTTAAAGCTATTATTATTAACATAAACAACATTTGTAGAATATGAAAGAGAATTACAATTCTATTGTTAGATGTCTATAAAAGTTACCATTGTTATCATCCACCATTGTATATAAAACACTTTCGAAGGAACCAGTTGTTATAGAATTTTCTTTTGGACACTTCATATTAACATGATATCCTAATTGGGATTGGTCAAGATCGCCTCCATACTGTTGTAATGATACCTGTTTTTAAAATAATAATAATAAAAATATTAACAATAATATATCAAAATTGTTGGTGATAATTGAAGTCTATAAAATATATTCGAATAAGTATAAAAATATATTGAAGAAAGGTAAAAAAATTATTAAATGAAGCAATGTAGTGATAATTGTACTAAAAATATACCAGCATTTGAAAATCGAATATATTATTTGTAGAGATGTTAAAAATTTAAGTAAGTGATTTTATAATAAAGATTTTATGTCCTTAGGTTTTTAAGAAATTTAATCATATAATGTACTCATTAAATTTGTTTTATAGTAGTTAACATACTTGTTTAAAGTAACAGATTTATTTTGAAATAAAATAATTCCAATTGATACACTAAAGAAGTCAAATAACACGAAAAAACTAATCAATATTGTTGTATTTAATCCATCATTCATTAGACAATACCCTTATAAGATTCGACGTAAAGTATTTGTAATATTATTTAAAATATTATTAAAAGATGTCCAAATAAGGATACTATTTCAAAAAAAGCTAAGTAAAATCTCAATAGTATCATAAAACATCATACGATACATAATTCGTCATGAAAAAAGTAAAACAATATCGTTGACAATCAATCCTTCTCTTTCTTAATCACCTTCCTCGTCTTAGTAGAAGACATCTCAAATCCACCTTCAATGGTCTCTTTATCTGATACTTCATTCCTAACTCTTTTAGTAGGAGTGACACACAAACTTGAATTCTCTCCCCCCTCAACATTTTTAAAGCAATTAGACATGACTTCAACTTCCTATAATACCAAAAAATGACAACAATAAGTAAAATCAAAAGTCAAAAAGAATTAGTTATAAGTAATAAATAAGAGGATATAAATCCAATGTCACCGTTGTTATATTTCCAATGCTTGCTGAATTTGATGCACCTCCATTAACATCAAATATCTTATCCAAAATTAAAAAATAAAGTGTTTGAGAAAAAATTAAAATATAATACGTTTAAGTATTGAACAAATAACTTGTATATTTATTTTGTGGACAATTAGACTACCTCTTTTGCAAATGCAGATGACAAAAAAATGATTAATAAGAGCTGGATCGTTAGTCATCTTCTTGACGGCATACGAAGGTTCAAAGTGGTTTACAACATTGACTTTAACATCAATTTTAAAAAGAAAATTTTTGCCCAACGACAGGTCAAGCTCAACGGGTCCATTTTGCATGTCACTATGCTGCATTAATTAAAGAGTGAAGTAAATACAAAATTTTGAAAAAGATTTGCAAAATGTAAAACATATTGTTCACAAGATCATATTACCTTTTTCACATGCTCAATCATATCCGCACACGATTTTCTTAACATTTGAGAAGCATCCCGATCAAAAATTACAAATGTAGTGCTATCATTTCCATCGCATACTCTAACTTTGATCTTGTACTTTTAAGTTTATTATAAGAGTAAATATTATAGAATCAAAAAGTTTTAATGAATTAAAAATTAATATATTCACCTCTGAAAAATTGAACATATTAATTACCTTGGAATCACTGACACAATATGGGAGTCACATGATTGACAAAAATACATTCCAGAATCAGGGTATACGACTTTGAAATGTTCTTTGCATGAGGTATAGAACCAAGGTTCATTCCTCATGATATGCTCAATGGTTGCAAAAGTGACACATTGAGTATCCTATAATGGTTAGCAATAATGAGTTGAAAAGATATATGAATAAAAAAATATAAATAAGCTAAAACACTTATAATAAAGTAATAACATTTGAATAATGTTTTCAGATGAAGATAAATAAATTAATAAAACCTCTTTCATATCCTTGATCTCTTCAATGGTTTTCCGAGGAGTTAGATGCAGGAAATCATCTTCCAAAGAGTTATTATTTGGTTGAGAAAGCTGACTAATAACTTGAGAGCTTTCTGCATATCCTACAGGAATACTGAACACCAAAATATATTAATTATAAAAAGCAAAAATACTTATCTGAATATAATATTTACAACTAATAATAGCACGATTAATAAATAATCACCTTTTCCTAAAGTCTTCAACCTCTGGAATAACAGTATTGAACATAATTTTGGTTGTATACCTCACATTTTGAATGACAATTTTGCCTATAATTAACATTTTAGAGTAAGCATTACCTAAAAGTTTAAAATTATAAAAGAACAATGATAGACAACAACACATACCCTTAAAAGTCTTAGGTTTACAAAATTGAATAACCACAATTTTATCAACATCCTCACTACTTGCAAGAAATGAGTTAACTTGATCCACGTATTTGCCAAATAAGGTACACTCCAATTTCAACCTAATATATATGAAAGTTAGCAACAGATGGATCAAAAAAAATTAATACAAATATGGAAGATGTAAATATATAGGTAATTACCTATTACAATCACTAAGCTCTATCACCGTCATCTTGGTACAAGTTCCATCTTTTCCAATTTCTCCCTCGACTCCAACACTAGTCAGGAATCCGATAACGTCTAATATAAGAAGATTTGAAACAATGTAAAAAAACAAAGCAATACATAAATAATTTATTTAAGTAGTTTGACTAACCAACCTATTAGATAAGGATCATCTGGACTCCTTATCATAATATCATCATACGATTGAAAGTCAAGTCCATAATGGTCTATTACATTTTCTTTAGCTTGTCTTACACTTGTATTAAATTGGAAGTTGAGACGAAAGCGATGTTTGGTAGTACGATAACTACCAAAATTTTGACCAACCCCAAAGAATGCCATGACATAAACCTCTCCTTCTCTTACTAAAGGTTTAAATTTGTAAACCAACGTCCTTCTGACTGCAGCATGTATTTTCCCTCCCTAAGATATAAAATTGGTGGAAATCATAAATAGTCAACTATGATACAATTAATTAATAAAAGAATAAATTAATTGGAACAAATGTAATTACGTACTTCTTTGTCGACTAAAATCATCTCCATCGAATTAGTGATGGAGTGATTGTTGAAATTGGGTAGCATCCAAAGACGTACCCTCACCATAATTGTCCATGTCTCTTTTTCTAGAGTGATGTCTTTAATGGAATCAATTTGTATGACCATCTAAAACTTCCAAGGAGAAAGAAATCAATAACAAATTGAAAGTATGAAATTTGTTATGAAAAAATGACGCCAAGGTTTATATTGAATTATAAAACCAGGAAAAATAGTTAACGACAAGGCGAATGCCTCCAACGTGGTGAAATAGAACGTCTTGGTGGAGAGCGCTCTATCCTTTCCGAAGATACAAAATGACCTCTAGATTGGGGTGATCTGGATATACTTTTAGATCTTAGTCTCTCACTGAGATGTGAGTCAATGAGCAAGTCACAATCATTAAGAGAAATGGCACAAAAGAGAAATAGTGGTATATAATTTAGACATCACATAATTAGGCGACAAAGATATGGATCTACCTAATAATCATGGTAACTAACGAATTATTTATTAAAATAATCATTAACTCTACTCAAAATCATACTCTGAATGACTTTTCGAATTAGAGAATGACTTGTTATGTGACCTTGAAAGCCTGCGTCTGCATAAAATCCCAGAAGCTACACATTCAATTTCACTGTAATCAAGAATACCATGTAAAGACAATAAGACGCGCTTAGGACATATACCTCAGGGATGGAGAAAAATTGGAAGAACTTGGAGATTTGGAGCGCCTGCCCAAGTGAAATACAAATTACTCTAATAGATATAATGAACAACAGATAACCATCACTACGAAATGATACCACAAAAATAAAGTCACCCATTTAACGTGAAAGTATCAAGTGACCTTTAGGTGAAACTCCAACTACTTGTGACGTACAATGATGGAATGAAAAATGTCTACACTCGCTATTGATATCAATATGTAGATTCAACGGAGGAAAAAGCATGGATATCAATTCATAACAAATATCCAATACCTCTCAATCTGTTCTTGACACTAACACTAAATCAGTCCTGGCATGATCTTAAATATGTTGAAGAGGGAGGAATTCCTACCTCACTATAAAGGCCGTAAATTAATACATTATTCAAATCATCCCTACAGACTGATTCAAAAAATGAACCACCCCAACTGCGAAGGTGGGAAAGAGGGGATTAAAAAAATTAGAAGTAAAAAATCTGGAAATTAAAACTTATGATGGTCCTTATGAACGACTACAGTTGGGTTGAGGACACTTATACCATGAAATGAACAGGTAGCTTCCCTTAATTTCAAGCAGCAAAGAAATTTTCCAAACAACTAAGAAAAACAAACTTTTTGTTCAAAATAATAAAGTAAGAAGCGCAATGACGACTTTGCGGAGTTCAAATTCTCATGACAATATTACAGCCTGTGTACTACATTTTGTACAACCAGCATCAATACAAACTCTTTGAGATTATTCATAAGGAAAAAGAGAAATTTGAGGTTCATTTCAAACCTTCAATGACACAATTTGAAAAAGAGATGGGCTGGCAAAGAATAAAATTGCAATTGTGAGCGGTAAACATATCTTTCAAATATTAGAGGTAAAAGAAAAGCAGATTTATAGGTACATCAATAGCAGTAAAGACGTTCAAGATAATAGACAAAATGAACCATAAATGAGGTGGGCAATCTCACATGGCTTAGAGGAAAAACGACGTCATAAGCCACAAAAATATAAGTGAACCTCATTGTTATGTTCTTTATCCATGACATGACTGTTATAAAAGCAGATTCTTACACCTTGAGGAAATTCCCCGTGGTAAATTAAAAAGTAAGATGAATATGGAACATATACTAAAGAAAACTGAGGCATATATCAATTTTCCTTCCATGAAAGAAAGCCACCAACTTGAACAAAGATATAAAAGTGCACAAGGTTTAGGTTATTGCAAAAGAAAACTGACACAACATTTAATGAATGTTGATCTAATGTGTATAATCCGAACAATAAATGAATGTTGGTGTAATATTTAGAGTACCACACATGCATATGCTCTTTCTACTTTAAAGAGAGATGACACAAGTACTTGCTTAGGATAAGCAATAACAGAAGTGCTAACCACATGAAAAAGCTGTCATTATAATGCTACTAAAATCTCATTCAAGAGTTTTATTTGAATATGCTTTACACCATTCTTTATTACTGCTTCTCAGCCTACAAGGTCACTGAAATCACGTGCTTATCAGAACTTATTTTTTCAGTACTGCAGAAATACATAATCTATCATTGCCCATAGTACATATGCATTAGACATATAAGGCAGGAAACAAAAGAAGTTGTGAAAAACCAAATAAGCTCCTGTAATGTTTTTAATTGTATACCCAAATAACCAAGTAATTCTAATTGAATGTGTCTCCAACTTTCTGTGATTTTTCTGAATCTAGTCATTGAACACACTACTCTACTTTTGTTTTTTGTCTTCTACTTGCTCTTCTTTTCCTTAATATTATTACTTTTCAAATTTAACATATGATATATAGTCCCTTGCACGTCCATAAAAGGAATGTTGCAGACACATTTTGGATTCATTTGCGTGTATCAACTGTCTTACAAAAAAAACATGCAATTGATAGGATAACAGAAAACAAAGTGGTTGTATATGTAGGTATGATACAAACATGATTACCTTGATGAATTCCTGATAAAAAAACAGCCTCTGCTTCAAAGTCAGGTGCTTTATTGCCCACAAGTTGAAGCTCACCCTTGGCAGACTGCAAATAATTCGTAAAATTTCAACAGTTTAAAAATAAATCCAATAAAACAACATCACATAGGAAAATAATAGTGTTAGTGCTTGAATTATAATAGACAGTATTACCTGCGCAAACATTGATTTTTCAAACTCCAATTTACTAGTTTAAAGAAGAGATAACACTATTAATAAAGTAGAGATAACGTTACTAATAAAATAAAGATTTCTATGATAAAGTAGAGATAACGTACTGATAGTGATAAAAAAATTTGAAATAAGAAATGATAGAGTCCTAGATAGATAGAAAATCTTAACAAAATATAGAATATAAATTTAATTGATATAATTTAGATAATATCGCATGTAAATCCAAATAATATGATGTAGATAATACTAAAATATAGAATACAAATCTAAATAATATTAAATTTAATAATTATCTGAAAAATCAATTTAATATTAAATAATTATATCCACATGGCGTGTAGCACAAAGTTAATAAAAATAGAAATATTATAATCTTTCAGAATCATTTCAAAGTTTCAAAGTTTCTGTCTATTTGGAATATTGTAATCTGAAAAAATAATTTCAAAATTTTAAACTTGGCATGATATGGTTTTAAGAGTCCTACGATAGATAGAAAATCTTATATGAATATAATATAATTAGAATAATTATCGGTAATATTAAACTGTAAAAATTCTTTTCAAATTTCAAAATTAATTTTGTTGTATATCTGCATATAATAATATGATTAATTTTGTAGTATATTTGCATATAATAATATGATTATTTAATTGATAGTAAAAATATTTATATCTGCTAGAGAATTTTTTGCCTTTTTCTCAAAAGCATTTTACGGCAGAGAATAGCCTATTCTTGGTTTGCTAGAGAATATCAGCAGAATACGTAAGCATTATGATAAGAGCATTATATTGTTATATCAATATTTTGTTACTCAGCAAACTTGTAGAAAATACTTTTTTTAGAATAATGGATCAACCAAACAATACGCTAACGTCCGTTTTGGGTCGATCTTTACATTACAGATAAGTATGAACTATACCTACCATAACTCATCGAACTGAAGAGCTTTATGCGGCTGAATAAGAGGATTTATTATAAGCTGGTCAAAGGTTGTTATTATAAGCACCTAAATAAGATGTTTATTTAATTTTTTGTTAAAATATTTACAAATGCTCATAAAGCGATACATGACACTCTTGGTTATTCTTTTAGAATATATAATGATGATGTGCCGATTCTAATTAATGAGAATTGATGGCCTAATATTTGTTGGTATTAATTTAAATCTATTTACATAAGCAAAGACTTCGTATTTACTTGAATTATTCAATTTTTTATTTTATTTTTTATTTATGCATCAAAAGCGACTGCTTCTTATTAGATTTCAACTCATCATCTGCACATACGATAGATTATTTTACTCAAATCAAGGCCGGCCAGAGCTAGCAAATGATAAGAAAACATTAATTTCCGTGGAAGTTCTGAAAACAAAACATTTCCATAAAAAGAAAAAAAAAAAACTTCCAGCAATATTGTTTAATGCCAAGTAATTCCACGAATTAACAAGTTCATGCATGTTATGCTGATTTATGATCATAGCCATGGTACGTTTGTTTAGTGATAATCACCATCTGTAAATTATAACTGTGAATTTCACAATTTGTTTACAGACATATATATATATATATATATATATATATATATATATATATATATATATATATATATATTATTTCAGCTTTAATATATATTATTTCAGCTTTAATTTGTGATTCAATATTCATGTACAGTACATGTATATCCCTCTTCTCACCAGATACAGAACAATTAATATATTTTTTCATATCAGCTTCAGACATTAGGTCGCAATGATCTCCAGGAACACTGAAAAACTTTACCCTTTTCGATCGCCTTGTCTAAGTTTTTTAAACCAATCCAATCTTCAGCATAAAGCTTACTCTGCATAACAAAATTAAATGCCTATAAAAATTAAAATTCTTGCTAAACGTAACTTAAATGCAACATATGGTAGCTAGATAATATATACATATATACATATATATATATATATATGTATGTATGTATGTATTACAATTAAGGCTGCGGCAAATGCACCAATTTAATTCTGTAATTGAATAGTTTAATTAATTAGGTCTGTTTTGAATTTGAAATTAAGTTAAACAATAAGAAATTGACAAAAAGGAAAAGGAAAGTAAGAGCAAAATGAACAAAAAACAAGGGAGGGAAAGATATATGATGAGGTAATACAAGCAGTATCCTTTGTTTCTTGACCATATATGCACTATAAGTTGCTCAATGTACAACTTAAGGTCTCAGGCTGGAGCACCGATCGATGATAGGTTTGCAGAGAAGTTATGTTTGGTCCATAATGCTTGTAAATAAGTTCAATTTAGGTCTTTAAGTCCTGTAACAGCAGAACAAAACTCGTTACAAATTAATGCATATACATATATTTAAATAGAATGAAAAAGAAATCGAACAAATATTTTACATGATTTATTACCTTGGAGTAATATGAAAGGAATAGAATAAGTCAATGGAATGAAAGAGAAAGCAGCGATGATATAGACGATGGAAATATATATATGGTGGTGTTGAATAATTATGTAAATCATTGGCCGTGAAAGATGGTTCCTTAATTAATTAATTTCTGCGATCCTTTTGAGTTTTGAAATCTATATATAATTAGACGATATTGTTATCAGGGTTCTCTCCCCTTTCCTGCAGGGTTTAGACATGCACTTTGAAGTCAATTTGAGCAGATTCATAGATATAATATCTTCTTTCCCAGACTTAAATATTAATGACTTTTTTTTTTCTTTCTATAACTAAGTTAGGATATAGGCAGTGCTCCTACAATGAGGAAGCTCCTTAATTTCGGTTTGCCTAAATTACTTATGAGATCAATTAATTTAATTTTTTCAACCAAACATTAATTTAATTATCAATACATTGTCGAAGATAATAAATAAAGCATGGTGATATATATTGGTAACCGACTTTTGGTTTTAGGCACTCCACATGTTCCTAATTTTTATTACTTTGACAAGAAAAGATTGCCCCTCTTCCATGTAATACATAACTAATGATTTGAGGAAAAAAAATTAACAAACACTTAAATCTGATCTGTAACAGCATGTGTTTGTAGGAAAATAAAAATAAAAAAAAAAACCCTCAGGATTTATCAAACTGCGAATCTAGTCTTTACATGATGAATCTCATAATTCCCAGTTGCCACAAATTATTAATTCTCTGTAGCCACAAATGATTAGTTTGGGACAGAAAATTAATGCGCGTCGTACATAGTTTTAGATGAAGAAAACCAGCCACTTTTCTCCTTTTTCTCCCTTTTCTAATTGTCTTTTTACATCACGATATTTTTGGGTTTGGATTCTCTTCTTTATTAAGGGGTCACGGATCATCGAATGAGAGATAAGTTAGGGCAACTTGGTTCATTTATATTTAACTCCACATTCTTGCATGCTTATGAGCAAAAAAAAAAACATTCATGCATGCTTTCTCTTATTGGGCAAGCAAATGATAACAACCATATAGCTTCCAGCAGTTAACTAAGTCCTTTAGTTTATCAAGATTGATATAAGTAATTAAAACAAGTCGGTTCACAAATTTATATTGGTTATTGATTGGTGGGCTACAATTAATGTGATCAATTTAATATTATATCAACCCTTAATTTTGTAAGTATGGGACGATATATTTTTTCTTTATCCCTGTCTGTCATTCCTATGTGACCTCCCTCGACTTCAATGAATTTGAGCCGTCCGGCCTCATCTAACATTTTCAAACCAATCCAGCCCTCCCTATATAGCTTAGTTATAGAAAATAGAAAAATTAATTGATTTATCGGGAAGGTGGAAAAATGAAAAACAAAAACAAAAACAAAAACAAAAATTTTGGATGTCAGGAAAAAGAAAGAAATAGAAACAGCATTAATTAACAGAGCTACCATCATGCATCGTAGTAAAACGATATTTATTTAAGTAATTGATCACTACTAAAAAGAACAAGAAAAAAAGAAAACAAATAATTTTAAAAAAAAAATATATATATATATAAATATACCTGTTTTACAGCCAAAATTGGCTTAAATGATCCATCGGGATAGTATCCAAACCAAGCGGTTTCTTTTGGTTTCACGATTCTATCATTTTCGAACTGTTGATTTAATTTGCAGAAAAATAGAACCGGAATAATAAGCTAATTATCTTTGTATTTATATAGTAAAGAAAATGAGGCAAGTTATATATATATATATATATATATAGTTTTCAAACATACCATGATAAGCACAAGATTGTTCAAGCTACTAAACCTTTTCTTGTATGTGGCATTTCTCTGATGGGGAAGTTCATTGTTAAGCTTGGGGAGAAATTTACAATTTTTCAAGTAGCCACGTATATTCCAAACAGAGAGATAAAAGTTAACTAGTCAAGACCAGCAAAGAAATCAGAAATTATTTAAGCCATTATATTGTCTTAAAAAGTATGAGATGTACAAGCGAAATAATTAATGTAGATTAGATAATTAACTGACTCACATTTGGCAGCTTAAGATAACCACTGGGAGCCAATCGAGCCTGCAAAATTTTTACCAAAAAATATAAACACAACACACAATACACTTGATCTTAGCCAAAAGGCCGAGGCGACATTTTAAGAACACGGACTAAACAGATCGATTAATTTATACCTGGACGTAATTAGTGTACACTCCTGATTTAATTAGCCTGGTAACCATAATATGCATCGGCGACCGGACTGCACATACGGTAGTACGAAGCAAGATACTCCACAATGTTAAAGTTAATAAATAAATATTCAAGGGAGAGAGTCCATTATACATTACGTTACAATGAATTCAGACATAACTAAATCAAAACTTATTATTACATTAATATATATTAGGTGAAGCCTGTTAAATTGAAAAATAAAATAAAATAAGAAATAAAGAGAAGATCACTAGCTATAGTGCAGAATTAATATGACGGGATGCAAATTAAATCATCAGATATATGGGATACAAGAGAACGTACACCACACTTAGGAATAGAAGCAGTGCCAGCATGTGGTCCTCCTAACGAGATAAAATTCCTGACCTGCATGTCACTAAAATGGATATTTTTTTATTAAAAAAATATATATATATACATTATCAAACTCAACACAATATTATCAATAAGCCAAGTATTTATTGTATGTTGGGTGGAACATCTCCGGATGCAAATAATGCTAGCTCGTTTCATCAACACTTGTGAAAATTACAACGTAGAGGTATATATACGCATGCCAAATTGAGGTACCAAAATTAAGATTATAATGATCCTACTATATAATAATAAGAATTGCCATGCTTTTAGAGAATATTTGAATCATATATATATATATTAAATTTTGGTTTTTCTTACTTACAGGTGGTCCGCCCTCACAAAATTGCACGATACCTCGGCCAATCAAGGTGCCCTGTAGGTACGTAATGTATACAATCCCCACCATCAGCTAATTCGGGCGCATGCAGGAAACAAATATATATGCATGGAACAAATTCGAAAAATATTTTTATTTTTTGACCGGAAATATATAGAAAGTTAACACGTCTAGAAGCAACTCAATATCTTACAATATTCCATCTTTTATCCTAAGGAATAGTTATAATGTAGCATGGTACGTTAACAAAGAAATGTATTCTTAATTACAAGTAGGTAGATAATTAGAGATTATATATATATATTTATATATGTGTGTGTGTGTGAGCGTGTGTATTTTTAGTATGATCGATCGACGATCTCTTGTATTTTTTTAGCAATTCTACTTGTTTTTATATATAGTTCAAAATTACCTGGGAGAGAGACCCACGACGTTGTAACCTTGTTGGAGTTGTTTCATTGACTTAACCTGTTAAATTGGTTTAATTTTGGGGTTAATTATTATGAGTGCATGCCTTAAATAGACGACGACCAAGCCATCACGAATCACGATACTAATTAGAAGTAAATGAACCAGAAAGAAAGCATTATTTCCACCTTATTACAAGCTTCTTCAATCTGCAAGCCACCAACAGGCTACGAATCACAACCAAATGCTGCATGCTTAAAATTAAATTTATCATATATATCATGATGAAATATTAGTGCTTTAATTAAAATTATAGATATATAATTGGTTATCTAACTAATTAACCTGTTTTTCTAAAGTCATGAACCATGACGACCAAGTTCCGTTTCCAATTTCTCTGCAAGTTTATATTAATAGGAAATTAAAGATATGTGGGTTAATTGTGTTGTATTTTTATATATCGATCATAAAAAAAGAATAATAATTACGAATAGTTTATATATATATATATATGTTCAGCTGATTGGGGAAGAATCAAACTAAGCAAACACAACACATGAATCGTTCAAATTAAACGAATAAATTAGGAGAGAAATATGTACATTATACAAGCAATATCCATTGGATTTGGACCAGTTGCTAATTAAGTTGCTGTGTGATGTCCATTGGTTTTGCATCCGAGCACTGATTGTTAATTCCTATATATAATATATATTATTAAAAAAAAAAAAAGGAAAACCATGCATGTCCAGTTAGTTAGCAATTCAAGAGAATCATTAATTCATAATTAATAAAAACAATCTAAAGTAAAAGTAAAGGTCAGAGAAACCCTATATAATAGATAAATAGAAATTCTTACGTCAATTATATATATAACACCAAAAACAGTAGATTTGAAAAAAAGAGCAAAGTTAAGAGCAAACTAGAATGAGGAATGCAAAATATTGAAATATATATTACCATGGAGGAGAATGAAATTGAAAGGTATAGAAGATGAACGCAGGATGAAAGACAAAGCAATGATGATTAAAAAGGATGATACTTGTACTGGTGAATCATGAGCCATCATTATTTCTACACTAAAAATCTAAAGCCTTTCTTTAATCAGTAATTTTTCCACTTTTATCTTCCACTATTTCCTCCTTTCTGCAAAAACTTTTGTAAACTATTTTTCACTCTCAATGATTGACTAGATAAGACGACACGCTTATCAATTAAATAGATTTTACTTATTAAAAAAAATTTAAAAATAAAAGAAAGAAAGGAAAACATATCAATTGATCAATGGAGTTGGTCTTTTTTAATGACGATATAGTCTCGTCTGTAATTAATAATTTGTAGAGAAAAAGATCGATCGGGCCAAATACACACACTACTTTATTAATGTTGTTTTACCATTCATTTTCTCCTGGACCACCATTTGTAATGAACAAGGGCCAATCATTTATTTTGCTCAATAACATGTTTTCCTTGATTATTTACCAATAGATATCCACTCACCTGACAACATATTCAATGCTAATTATTTATTCTTACATCATGAGTTATGCGAATTTTTTCATCAGTAATAATATAAGTCTAGATACTATCAATAATTAATATCCTCCAAGCAGGCAATTATAAACTAAGAAAAGCACAAAGTAATTACTACTGATAAATCCTCTAATTAATATCCACTTTCTCTATTCAGATGATCTTCTGATTGTAATCAGCTGAACATAGACTGAAGAGAGAACACTGTATTTAGCGATAAAAAAAGAAAAAGAAAAACATACATAGTACTTCTCTCAATTGTCCATAATTATTCATACACACTGACACACAAATATATTAAGTTTTCAGAAATCTGGTACTGCCATAGAATATCCCCCACAACTTTGTCACAATTGGAATTTTATGTTTGAAGATGCAAAACGGTGAGGTGTGGACGTTGCTATGCATATGCCGATCATCACAGCTACAATTCAGCCGTTCATCAATGGAATCTAATTCACGTACGTGTGGTGTTCTTCATATAAATGAGCCCCCACTCTAAGGATCAAGTGATGGCTCATCCTTTTCAATGCCAAGGAGTCCCGCAAAGAAGCTCTTTATTGGTGCTGGCCACCTGTAAGATGACGATCCTTCAATTATTACTCCTGTCGATGCATCCTCTTGTTGTTGATCGGAAGTTTGGGGAAAATCCTTGTGCTTTCCTGAGATGCTCGTGTCAGGACCATTACCCTTCCTAATGTGGCCCATTATTGCTGTGTCATCTTGTAAGTAAGGAACAACATACTTCTTCATATCACTTTTGGAAATTCCGAGGTGATTTCCAGGCACTTTGACATACTTCACCTTGCCAGCATCATCCAGGGATTTCAAACCAATCCAGTCTTCAGTATAAAGCTTCGTCTGCAACAAGTGTGGGACATAGTTAACATTCCTCTTGATTTACAGAAATGAGGTTCCTTCCAATTGCACTTTTCTTTCATTTCAGTGCCAGAGTTTCCGGTGAACATTATTAGCAGCAGAGAAAGGAAAGAGAATTTCATAGCAGTAAACAATAGATGGTTTATACTGTCATTTGTAAAGTAGCAGGAATATTTCTTTATGTTTTCAATCCAAATCAGCATATCAGCATAGACAAGGTAGAGACATGCCGCTTTGGCATACCTCAGTTACATTGTCAGAATTGTAATCCTTCCAGTTTCCACATAATATAGTAAATAAAAATCAAGTCCTATGTATTGCAATCTGTTGGAAAAACATTACAGCAAATCAAATGGAACATCAAATAATTACACAATGATAGGGCTAGAAGACAATTCATTGTTTACATGAAAGGGCTACAGGATGCAGAATCAAGAGGTTAGTGTATTCAAAACCATGATTATAGTTGTCAGTTTGAAAACTCCAAATTGTTCTGTACATATGATAGCTCAATTTAGTGTTAAGATAGATGTTTGGTTATTGCCTTTTCCGTCTCAAATCTATATTAATAAGGGAAGAGTAAAATTGCCAATTTCCTTTCTTTTACTTCAATACTGAGATTACATGGATATTTCCTATCATCGAACTCAGTTTAAGGTATATTTTTGGGGGTCAAGTAGAATTACCCTCTAAAAGGGATCATCTTTTCCGGCAGATATAACATAAGAATTTCAGCCAGAGAAAGATACCTGTTGAGGGGGCACAACCGGTTTGAAAACCCCATCTGGATAATATCCGAACCAGGATGTTTCTTTTGGTATCAAGACAGTGTCATGTTCAAACTGTCAATTAATGCAAAATCATAAACAATCTTAGGGAAATGGAAAATCTAAGCATGATAAAGAAAATAAGATACAAGATTGGCAATACATACCATAATAAGTACAAGATTCTGCAAGCTACTGAACCTCTCCTTATAAGTCGAATTTCTTTCATCAGGAAGTTCATTGTTAAGCTTTGGAAGAAAGCTGCACTTGTTTAAGTACCCTGCAATATTCTGGGGTGAGGAAAATTATTAATTTAAATATCTAGCCATAGGCGCCGCAAGCTGAAAATCAAACAATTCTCCGGACTCCCTCTGTCCTAAACTGTACCATTTTCCTTTCATTTTTGGGACTAAAATATGTTTACTTTATAGAGGTGGAATGTTCTACTCTTTTAATAAAGCAATCATAACATATAAAATATTATTCTTCTGGTATTATAAATGTACTATCAAACTTCATAGAAAAACTAAAAGTTTTTAGGGTCTCACTTTAAACCCCACATATATCACGATATAATTGATTTTTAATTCTCACCTAAATAACATTACTAGTCAAAATAGGTCATAAGCATGTAATGCAGCCTAATCATTAAAACTTCAACCCAATAAGTTTTGAAAACAAAGATAAGATACTTTTGGATGTGATGATTTGGATGCAGTGATTTGGAAACCTAACAGGGAAGATGTGGTAATTTGCAAACCTAGTTCTAACGAAAAACTCAATCTTCACTTCGCCTAGGAAGCTATTAGAACCAAGGAACATCCTGTCCCTTGGCATAACCTTATTTGGCTTAAGACACTTCCTAGACAGAGCTTCATCTCCTGGTGTACCATTCTAAACAGGCTCCTACTTTGCAAAGACTTGCTTCATGGGGTATGCAGATCAATTGACTTTGCATTTTTCTGTGCTCAAACTGCTGAAACTAGAGACCTTTTGTTCTACTATCGCAGCTTCACCAGAAGAATCTAGATGAAAGGCCTTCCTCTAACCAAAATTTACAGTAAACTTGTTAGTTGGGACCCTATCCTAACATGGATTTGTCAATTTTGCAAAAGAGAGAGATTCCAGGCCATGGTTCTCAAGTTCTTCTTTTGCTCAGCTATCTACTACCTCCGGATTGAACAGAACAAAGCAATGTTTGCACTGAATGCTCAAATGAGCACCAACTCTTGCTTAGAATCAAGAATGACATCAGACTTAAATTGTCTGCACGAAAGAAATTTAGAGCTACTATACTTGATAAAGAAATTTGCTCGAATGGAATCTAGATGAGAGCATACTTCTGTGATTTTGAATAGTCCAATGTATAAATCTAGCTCATCAAGATTTAGATCGTTTGATGTACTTCTCACCTTTGTGATTTTGGGAAGTTGAATCAATAGAAACTCTTGCTTACTTAGCCAAAAATAAAAAATAAAAAAAATAAAAAAATAATACTCTCCTCCAACCAACAATTTTGAACATTGAAGCCATTGATAACATGATTGTCCGTTCACATTTTAACATTCCAAGGTTTTACTACTAAAACTTGGTGGAGCAAGTACATGTGCGGAGCTGATAATGTCTTACTCACATTCGGTAGCTTGAGGTAGCCGCTAGGAGCCAAGTGAGCCTGCAAGTCATCAACTAAAGGGTCAAAAGAAGTACCGCAAACAAAACTAGCATTAAAGAACAAGATGAAGATATGTATACTTGGATAAAGTCAGAATAGATCTCTGATTTGATTAGGTTGTCAGCTATAATGCACAAGATGCCAGTCTGCAAGTCAAAGGAACATCAATCGTAACACAGACCTTAGCTTGTAAAGGACATAGTATAATCAAGCACCAAGAACATGGAGAAAAATAAAACTCAACAGCACTAGCTTCAGCAGGGACAACTCATCAAAAAATATTATCTAAAACAGGGAGAAAAGTACAAAATTACAAAGGAAGTTTACCAATTATGCAAGCAATCGTGTGCATCAAATTTTGCTCTCCACAAATTTGGGAAGTCAGAGATCATATGCATTCAGTTGAAAGAGGTGAACAACTAGGATTACAAAGGGTAAAGAAAATGGAAAAGAGAATAAGCAACAAAAATAGATCACAAAAACAGAGGGTAAAGGAATATGTACACAGATTTCTTCAACTCATACATATTACATGTTGCACTGACAAGAGCTAAAATTCATGAAAATTGAAAACTCATACATTTTACATGTTGCCCTGAAAAGAGCTAAAATTCATGAAAATTAAAAAGCAAGCAAATCTTTGAGTGCATTGCACACGGCATTTGCAAGAGTAATTTATATGATAGCAGTAATATCAATGGTAACAGTATCAGCAATAGTATAATGATGAGAGTAATAACAAAAATACCCATGAGAGTAAAAGGATTTATGAAGACTTACGCCACAAAGAGGAACAGAAGCAGTACCAGCATGAGGTCCTCCTAATGAAATGAAATTCTTGACCTGTCACATTAACAATATGCATCTCACAAAAATGTGAATGTAGAGAAATACAATAGCAAAAAACAGTCTTAGTTATAATGCATAAAAGACAATCTCTATGACAGATAACATCTTCAATAGCCAATTCAAGGATTATAGAGATTCTCAGTTGCACAGTTCCATAAATCTTGAACTACTCTCCTCGAAAAATCCAATGGAAACTTAAAGCATAAAACTCACCGTTATGCAAAAAAGGTTGATTTTAATTTACAAATTCATAGGACAAGAAGAATAATCTGAAGTATGACGGCTTAGATAATATCATTAAGAATCTGACCAAGATCGTACCACACGTGTTATATAATACAAGGAGACTGACCATCATATTTTGTGGCGAGTGCATGAAATTTTTTTTTTTTAAGGCAAGCAGTGTGTTCCCACCAATTAACCTAACCTCCAAGTTCTCTCTTATGTGGGTCTCTCCACTCAGTATATCACCAACTCCCCCAACCAAACCCCCGAAAAGCTTTCTAATTGCTACTGCCACATTTGAGGTGAATGTCCTTCTGAATTACAATGTCCGTAAGATATGAAGTGATAGTTTACACAGATACATACTTATTTTAAGAATGATGCAATATGTTTTGATAAGCAATTGTAATAACATATCAGAAGAAATAGTCCCTAAAATGTTAAACGAGATCAGAGATGATCTCTAGCAAGGAAAAGCATATCAAGCAGCTAAAAGCAGCAATTGGTCAGGTGGTTCTTACAGGTGGTCCTCCATCACAGAACTCCACGACACCTCGCCCTATTAAGTTCCCCTGTAAAATTAAGGCCAATCTACTGAAATCAGCATCACATAAAGTCACCAGAGCTGCAAAAAGGCTACTTCTATAAGAGAATAAAGGAATCCAGATAACCACTCAATATTCATATTAGATGACGTTAACTATTACCCTACATCTTTTACCCATTTTTTCTTTCATGCAGGTCTGAAAGATGCAATTTTCTCTAAGATTACTCAAGAAATATGTAGCACTAAAGTCAGCATATTGCATCAAGAAATCATGTGAAAAATTGGAGGTATCTAACCCTTATTAATCACCTGTGAAAGACCAACTATGTTATAACCTAGTTGGAGATCTTCCATTTCCTTCACCTGTAGTTAAGCTCTAATCTTGTCAGTGAGAAGAATAAAAGTGAACCAGGTTACAGCAAAAATGTCCAGAGGTCTTGAGAACCTTATTACAAACAACTTCAGCCTGCAATCAGGAAAGAGATATGTTCAGACTTCAGAGTATAACCACATGCCGAAAAAATGAAGCATCACGTGAAAACTTTTGATTCTTTGCCCTTACCTGTTCCTGCAGAGGCATAAACCAGGAATCCCACGTTCCGTCTCCAATTTCTCTACAGGCCAGAAAGTGATAAGATGTTAGCAATAGATAAGAAGAGAAAATGAAGAAGCTAGTATCAACAGAAGACGGAAAGAAAGTACTGGCCAGCGTATATTACGTGCTCGAGACTGAATACTTTCCCTACATCCTGTGACTAATATCACCACAACATTTGGTTTTTTTTTTTTTTTTTTGTTTGGTCAGATATCACCAGAACAAATGATAGAAGTGTTTCATCGTTGTGACTATTGGGGAGTAACCGTTCTGAATCAGCACTACAAAAACATGCGATAATTGCTTCCATATCTTCATGTAAAGAGGGAAAAGGAAGAAAAAAAGGTCCAGAAATGATATTATTTATCAAGCAACCTAAACCTTATAGTTAGGATTAACAGGGAGCACAAATTATCTGAGTGTCCATGTCGGAGAAAAATCCTACAGGCAGACCAGCTTAAGTGATACTGCAGTAAACTAACATAATTTCATAACCACCTCATCTGAATGATAGCATAAACTTGATTAGCTAAAGAATACTTAGACTCAAAAAATCTAATGTACACTTTAATTATTTGATGTTCACGCAAATACTAGATACTGACTTCATTTTATAGATTAGCTAAACATAAATTCCTTCCTCATCTGGGTAATTAAATAATGAACTCCCTCCTCGTCACAGAATAAAGGTTTAAGATATAACTTCAGAGAGAAGTCTTACACTTTAATTCTCACTTGATCAGAGAGAAGTCAAAAAATAATAAATAATAAATGTAGCAAAAAGAAAATCTTACAAGCAATATCCTTTGGATTTAGACCATTGACTCAGCTGCTCTGTGAACTGTTTGACTCCTTTATTAGAGCACTGATCTCCAATTCCTATAATTAAAAAAAAAAAGGAAAAAAAAGTAAATCAAAAGTATCGAGACAGAAAATTAAAAAATAATAATAATAACCCCATTATGCCAACAAAAAAAAAAAAAAAAGGAACATTACCATGGAAAAGGATGAAAGGGACAGAAGATGCGATGAGTATGAAAGAAAAGGCAATAACAGAAAAGATGGCACAAAGAAGTGGTGCTGATGATGAGTACTGAGTCATGACCGAAATTTCGTATTCAATCTTGTTCTTTCCCAAAACTTTTGCGGGAAACAGGGGAGCCGCACGGGTGGGTTTGGACCTCGGGTAGTAGCCGCTATTTAATGTTGTTGTGGAATATGGATTTGTGTCAGCAGCCACCTTCTAGAGTCACCAATCAGATTGCAAACTTATTTTTCCTACGGAGGAGGAGGGGTTGAATTGGAACTAATGGAAGGTACTTTGTCTGATTCTTTACGCAATCATTTGGACAAGATTGCACCCGATATGTTCTAAGAATAAATATAATAGCATTAGGAATGACTTTATATAAAATATTAGAATTGCCCATTCTTATTATATATAATATATTTATTAATTGTTTATTATGATTGTTGTCGTTTATTAAAAGGCTAGATTTTGTAATATGATATGTTTTGAAATGATATTTTGGTCACTTGAGAATGAATTTGTAACATGTTTGAAATATGTTTATTATTTATTGAATTATTATTATTATTATTATATATTAATAATTTTATTAACGATTATTATTGTTGTTATTACCATCATTATTATTGTTATTAACATGTACATAAGGGATTAGTTTTGTAATATGTTATTTTTAAATGACATTTTAATCATTTGACAAATGAGTTTAAATTCATGTATGGAATATATTTATTAATGAACAAGATTAATATTTAGTAGTATTATTATTATTATTTTACATTTAAAATGATAACATGTATATAAAGAGTTACTCATGTGACAGTGAGTTCATGTTCAAGGTTGCCTAATTGCATGTGCTTTGTTAAGATTGGGTAATCCTAAATTGGATTACTTAGAGAATGAAATTTCAATATTCATTAATCATTCTGAGCATGGGAATATGAATAAATTTGGGAATGTCATACCTAATATATGATTATGAAACATTCCCTAACTCTTTATTTTGTTTTCGCTCTTCTTCTTCTTTCCCTAATCATGTTAAATGGCTCATATTGTTATATTAATTATCAACGATTGACATCCCTAATAAATATTTAGTAGCAAAATGCCTCCCCTTGACCAAAAGATTGTAGATTTAAATTTTCCTACCCTTACTCCTCATATATATAGGCACACCCAAAAGGACTAAAACATATGTTTACCAGGAAACTGATTAAATTGGGTTTTGAACGTCATTCCCCTTCTATTCCCCTTCCCAATTTGTTACCCCAGAAACTAGCAAAGGAAGGATGGATAAAGAGAGAATGAGATGTAAACAACTATATATTCTGCCAAAAAAAAAAAGGGTAAATAGCACCACAACCCCCTGTGCTTTAGCAAAAATGCACCGGACCCCCCTGTGGTTTCAAAAGTGTAGCACCACAGACCCCTCCGTTAAAAAAACCGTTACTTTTAACGGAGAGTGTGTTACACGCGCGTTTGATGTGATTTTTGATGTTTTTAAGCTTAAATTATTACTTAAGTGGACAAAAATGCCCTTACATATATATATTTTTTTTTCTTTTTTTTTTCTCCCAATGCAATTTTCACCAAAAAAAAAAAAAAAAAAAAAAAAACCAAACCCATCTTCCTCAAACCACCCACGCCCCCCCCCCCCCCCCCACCCTCACCATCCCCACCCCACCATCACCCCACACAGACACACATACACACACACACACACACACATACACACACACACACAGACAGACGCACATACACACATACAGACGCACACACACACACACAGACGCACACACACACACCTGCAAATCTTTATATATATATATATGTGTGTGTGTGTGTGTGTGTATATTATATATATATATGCGTGTGCGTGTGTATATATATATATGTGTATGTGTGTGTGTGTATGTGTGTGTGTCTCTGTGTGTGTGTGTGTATGTGTGTCTGTGTGTGTGTGTTTGTGTGTGTATGTGTGTGTGCGTCTGTGTGTGTGTGTGTGTGTGCGTCTCTGTGTGTGTGTGTAAACAAAAAAGAAAAGAAAAAGATAAATAAAAAATAAAAAATTGAAGGGCATTTTAGTCTTTTTATACAATTCAGTTAAATTTGTTGACGGAAAATTAGAGAGGGGGTGCGTGTGCACGGTTTGAAAACTATAGGGGATTTCGGTGCACTTTTTAAACCATAGGGGGGTCATGTGCATTCTTGTTAAAGCACAGGGAGTTGTGGTGCTATTTACCAAAAAAAAAAAAAAATGAAAAACAACTATGGTAAGGACGCATATGCTTAAACTAAGAGGCAAAGAATAAAATAAAGAGACAAAGACTAAACAAGTAGACGAAGGACCCACTTAAATTGGCAAAAGCAACAAGCAAAGAATAAAAAAAGAAAAAACACAAGCAGTGAAAATATATATATAAAAAAAAAAAGCATAGTTCCCTTACTTTCCATCGTCCATTGCATCTCCCTCTACCCGAGCTTTCAGGTTCTCTCGCTCTCTCTTGGTGAGTATATTAATTTATTCATGTAGTGGCGGCGCTTATATATATTCATTTTCTGGAATATGTATAGGTAGAATATGGTAAAACTAATTAATACGCATCTTGTTTAAATACATATATACGTGTATCATTCATGATGTGTGTGCAGATTGTTGTTGTGAACAAAATAGTTATGCTTTGAGAGAATGAAATGCCATTTTCCTAATAAGAGGTTGATCTCTTAATTAATTATATGGTTTATGATATGATCGTGTTAACTATGAAGTTATAGTTTTCCTTATTGGAGTATGTACTTTATAATTTCCTTTCTTTTCATCTTTTTCTTTTGAGCTCCAGTGTTTACCCTTTGTTTTATTTAGATGATCATCAGAAATTAAGAAAATATTTGGTTTGGTTTGGTTTAGTTATGGAGCAGAATACGATGGAATCAAAGATATTTGGACTCATCAAACGGGAAAATGTGTCAACCATTGTTGTTTCTGGGAGACCAGGAATTGGAAAAACTTGTATGGCAAGAAAGATTAGTTTCTATGCGGTCAAGGAGAACCTTTTTGACATCACCCTTTGGGGTTATCTGTCTCTACATTATGATATGAGGATTCTTTATGAGGATATAGCTCGTCAATTATCTCTGCTTTCTAATTTTAAGGACATGATGGAGATTGATGATTATGATATAACGAGGAATTAGTAGTAGTACTGGAGGAGGAAAAGAATGATGAGGAAAGCTTGAACATCATTTCCATTTCCAAGAAGATACTTGAAAGACTTAGGTCGAAAAGGCTGCTTTTGGTTCTAGATGATGAAGGAAACAAGACGACTGAAGAAGAGATCAACAAACTGCTCGGCCTCTTCCAGAATAATTTCGTGAAAAAGTTAGTTACTTGTGTTAAGGAAGTTGGCAAGCATAAAACTACGGACAATAAGACGGTGATCGAAATGAAACCCCTGGGTCCAGAAATGTCATTACGCTTGCTGCGCCAAACATTTTTCAGATTCCAGCTGGAGTTGCCAAACCAATTGAAGACTTTATCAACAAGAATATCGATTTAGCCCCAGCTGAAGTTGTCATGTTGGCTAAACTGCTCAGTTACCATCTAAGTAATTATGGGTTGCAAGGTTTTCAACGACTTCTGGGAGAAATATATGGCATTATAAGTAGCAGTAGTAGTAGATGCAATCTTATGCAGTTACTATGGAGCAAATATGACAAGGTCCCATGTGGGATTTCACTCGACTTTTCTTGGCAGGGCAGCCATATCTTTCGTGGCAGCAGATCTATCCACTACGGTGAGTTGATATCTTACTGGATCATGGAAGGATATCTTGGCCAAATTGATTCTATTGACATGGCTTACGAGCAGGGACATCGTATCCTCGTGGATCTTATCAACTGTGGAATGCTGAAAAAGATTGATTCTGATCACCTCGTGATGCAAAGAGCAACGCCCGATTTGAATCGTCACGGACTGTGTGGGACAGCTAATTTGGGATTGGCTATCGTTCTTGCAGATGATTACAAATGGGAGGGTCTTGGGAAAGTCGCACCAGACGAAGATGGAGCGCTCAAATCGCTTGGCAGTGATAGGAAAGGAAAGAAAGAGTCAACTCTACTAGTTGATGGTAACTACCTCCACAGGGATGACCTTATGGATCTCTTAGATTCGAAACCGGAGCTGCACACTTTGGGTCTTTTCCATCCCAGACTCAAAATATCGTCCTTCTCTGATATGCAAAAGCTCAATGTTCTTGTGCTCAGGGACTGTGATTTTCTAGAGAATATTGGAGGCATCAGAGAACTTGAAATGTTAAACATTCTTGAAGTGTCTGGTGCTAGTTCTTTGACAAGTGTCCCATTTCTCCAATCTCAAGCAACTTCGAAGCCTCAACCTATCTTTTCTCCAGATTAAAGTATTACCCAAATCTTTATCTGAACTGTCTGACCTCCGCTGGCTCATCCTTCAAGGGTGTTCTCAATTGACAAAGTTGCAGAGTCTGAAAAAGTGTAGCAAACTCGTGGTTATTGATCTTCACGGTGCTTCCTGCTTGCGTAGTTTTCCTGTAAAACATTTGAAAACGTTGCCAAAACTTCAAAGGTTAGATCTTTCTGGAACGAAAATCAAAGCCTTGCCCATTTTTTATGAAACTGGAGAGCTCACTCATCTCTCACTAAGTGGCTGCCAAAACATGAAAAGAATTCCAAGCATTAGATCACTGACCAAACTCCAAGTTCTTGATCTTTCTGGGGCTAGTATAAAAGAGTTCCACGACGAGTCATTCCAATATAACATTAACCTTAAGCTCCTTGATCTTTCTGAAACTAATATATCCTCTTTACCTTCCAACATTGGTCCTCTTCGTGAGATGTATTTGAAAAATTGTGATAAGTTAGAAAAGTTTAACTGTGTTGAAATAGCACAAGACCTAGAAGTTCTTGATCTTTCAGGTGCCAGTAGTCTAACTGACATTAAGGCCAAATTCTTTGAACATCTAAAAAACCTTCAGGTTCTCGATCTTTCAAAAACTAACATTTGTGGCCTTCCACCCTTTTCCAATCTCAGTAACCTTCGTCACCTTGTACTTTCTTATTGTTCAAACTTGGAGAAAGTGCCATCCTTGAGTTCCCTTTGCAAACTAGAGGTGCTTGATCTATCTGGTTGTAAAGTTTTAACCTCGATAGAAGATGATTCTTTTGAGCACATCTCTCGTCTACTGAGATTATCCCTTTCTGAAACTAAAGTTGGAAAGCTACCAGAATTAAAATCTCTTTCGAACCTTGAACAACTAAATTTGTGTGGTATCCAATCGTTGACAAAAGCTGGTTTCTTGAAGTATATGAGTAACCTTCGTACCCTTGACCTTTCTCAGAGCCCACTTGAAGAGTTGCCTCCATTGTTGACTCTCGAAACCCTTTCTCATCTTTCCTTTCGTGGTTGTGGGCAGCTAAGAGCTCTCCCAGACCTGCAACAACTTACAAAGCTCGAGGTCTTGGATCTTTCTGGAACAGCAGTAACATCTCTTCCTTCCCTAAAAGATTTTAGCAACCTCCGCGAACTCCTGCTTAAGAATTGTTTGAGTTTGGAAGGGCTTAAGGATGTTAAACTGCCTGACGTATCTGGGGCTACTATCAACAACCTCCCTTATGGTATCTCTCAACTGAGTCAGCTTGAGCATCTTGCTCTGCCTAACACCAGGACAAATCAAGGGGCTGACTGCGAGAAGACGCCGGAAGATCTGGATGAGTATCAATGGGCCATTTCTAATTTAACAGGGACAGTTTCCAATAGTAACAAAATTTTCATCTCTTTAAGTGGCTCTGAGTTTCTTGAACTCGCGGTGAATGATCCATCAATATGGGAGGAAAGATTCAAGGACTTCCAATTCTCCATTCATCCTCTGGAGAAGCAAATTGGGACAGGAGGCATATATTTTCACAAAAATGACTTGTTCTATAAAGATATATATTTCTTGACTAGGCATTTCCCTCATTTGAGAGGGGAGGGACCATTATTGGAAATCCGTGGTTTCAATACTTTCCCAGAGGGTATTGAGGGTGTACTTAGTCAAGCTAAGTATATTCTCTCATCTGATAACTCATTTGTGAAATCAATAGCTGATATTGATGTTGGTAACATCAAGACAATGAAAGGCTGTTGGGTAGAAAGATGCCAAAATATGGAGTACATCACAATGGAGGAGGGGGGTTCTAAAGAATTGGGAAAAGGACTAGAGATTTTGTGGATATCCATTGCTTGGAGCCTAAAGAGTCTACACAAACTGAAACTACAGCATGAGGGCTTTCAAAATCTTAAATGCTTGTATCTAGATTTGTTGCCCAGAGCTTTCAAGTATCTTTCCTTCCTCACCTTGGCCACAAAATCTTGAAGTCCTTCACGTCAAATTTTGTGAGAAAGTGGAAACGCTTTTTGGCCACTACACCCAAGAGAATACAATGCCGAAATTGCGTGCACTACTTCTGTGGGAACTACCAGCATTGAGAAAAATCCAGTGTATAATGTCATCTCTGCAAACCTTGGAAGTCGGGGGATGCCCTTTGCTTGCATTTCTTATATCTTCAACAGAGAGGCCAGAAAAACTTGAGGTGCTTAAAGTCGGATATTGCGACAAATTGGAAAGCATCACTTCAGGAGGCAACTTGCAATTGCCAAATCTGCAGTTATTGAACCTCCGGGAGCAACCTCAGCTAACAACTATTGACATTAAGTGGCCAGCTTCCCTTCATCCCATCATTAATGAATGCCCAAAATTACATCTGCTACATGTGATATAATTGTCCGGTTTTTCTTTTTTAGTTGATCAACAACAGCTGATGCAGATTTCATATTTGATTTTTTCTTGTCTAGTTTCACCTATAAATAAGCATCCTGCAGAAATGAAGATCATGGGTTAGTACATTAAAATGCAGGGGCATGTGGCTGATTTAATTTGATAGAAAGTGAGAGTACATCATGGATGAGATGGCTGCAGCTACTTCAACTGTAGTTGTAATGTAAACATAGAAGACGTGTCTGCACTTTCTACTACCATATATGCATGCGCCTGTACTTGAGTCCACCTCTTGACTGCAGACAGCAGACCTGGCGCTCTTGGTTCTCCAAGTCCTCATCTTCATATTGCTTCAATGGATGCTCGATTGTGTAGCCATTTTCCTCCTTCAAGCTGTTATTTGTTGATTCAAGTCTTCGTATAATAGCATGTGGATCGCCAATTAAGGTGGCTAATCTTTAATAAATGTGAAAGTCAAGATGGCTCAAACGTGAACTATCTATCTAATCAGTCGTGGTGATTATAGGCCAGAGTGAGCCTCCTACAATATCTTTAGATCACTAAACTATTCTTTGACTTCTAACTTATTGGCTCTCAACTATATTTGGTTCCAAAAGGACTATTTATTAGTTTTATATAATTGGTTCCAATGTGGCTATTCCGTCAACTTGCCGTCCAAAAAGTACTACACTAGCTAGTAAGGGGGGTAAGGTGTTTGGTTGGCTGCACTGCAAGTGAGAAAGTCAAATTGCCAGATCTACAGACTACAAATGATTCTGCTGTGTGGAAATTTGATTTCCCTTTCTCAGCTAGAGCCCAGTATCAGGGAATGCCCAAACCTACAGATGCCATCCGCATCCTAGATGCCAAGGTCTTTCCTTATATTACCAGCAAAAATTCATGTGGGAAGAAAAGTTTTGCTTTCTTGTGATAACTCTAGCATGGAGAAGGAAAATTAAATGAACAAAATCTGGAAACCAATTAGGATATTTTAGTTTACAAATATGTCTACACAAGCTACTCGTCTATTCATTAAAATGCAGAAATATTTTTTTACTTCCACCAAAGGTCCGGTACACCAAACAGGTATTTATCAACTCGATGGATATATCCTTTAGTAGCCTAAACATCTACCTTCTTCTGGGGCCTTCCACTTCTATAATTTGCAGCGCTCTTTCCTCCCTCTTACAAAAGCAAAGATATGTCTTAAAATCTATAAGGCAATTTCACCAAAATCACAAGTCGTTTTAACTTTAGTGCGTATCAACAACTGCTAGAAAATGAAAATACGTAAAGCAGCATTGGGCATTATCATTACACCAGGAATTACTACCAAGAGAAGCACCAACACTCTGTGCATGGATACAAATTAACTTTACACTTGAGGTTTACATTTTTTTAGTACAAACAACAGGGCTCAAGACAGGAGATATAAAAATAGAGGTGAACATAAATATATAGTCAAAGAATCTCTTTTGCTAGCCTCACTGGTTTTTCCTTCAAAAATGCGACATCACTATTTGGTGAAGTTAGCAGATGATGATCTAAGTCTTCTTCGCTCTCAGCTGATACAGATGATGCTGCAGAATCTGTCCCATCTTCTGTTTTGACAAATATGTTTCAATGAGTTGAAGAGACCACATACAATACGTGTGTGCATGCATGTATGTATTTCACTTGCATCTCTTATCTATTGATGGGTTTTCTGCTTAGTATTGGTAATGCAGAAGCCCCACATCAATTAGTAAATGTTCAAGATTTCACTCTTGGGAAAAACATGTGCAACAAAAGACCACCTTGAACAAGCTCCAGAATAATTCCAATCAAGGAACCCCGTCACAACTATTAATAAGTCACAAACAATTTCTCCTTACATAACTCCAATATAGAGTAGGATGGAATAACTTTTCTTTAACATAATATGATAAGAGGCGTAACTTATGCAGCTTAATTTCAACATTACAAGCTGAGTATTTGCCCAAAAGGACTGTTGGCACCAAGGAAAAAACTATAACAGCAGTCTAATTATGTACCCAGGTAATTTTCTTTCAATAAATTAGGAGCTTCATACTGAATCCTCCACCCTGTACCTTAAAAAGGGTGCTTGCTTGGTCGTCTTTCATCCAATTTATCTTATGTACACTTTCATTTTTAAGTCATTGGAGCCAAAAAATCAAATGATGAAGAAAAGAGAGAAAGAGAGAGAGAGAGAGAGAGAGAAGAAAGAAAGGAACTGCCAAGTAAAGTAACAACAAGAGAGGAAACATGCCTGAATACATCTGATGATCAGGAAGATGCCTGACTGTGGTAAGCTGGATATTTTCTGGAAGCAGACAATTGCAAACAGAGCCTGAAATAAGACAAATTGAGTGAGGGTGATTGAGGCTAGACATGTGGACAACTAGATCCTTATTATTTGTAGATTTGAGCTAAATATGCTTAATTCAAGAAACTTGACTAACAATATTTCATTTTAATTAAAGCGGCACCAAGTGGGAATAAACTGTTTAAACAAATAAAGATTTATCGGGCCTAAGAGGTCACTTTCCAAACTCAAGCAGATAGTTTAGGTTAGTGAACTGCACTTGGAGCATATATTTTATGACTTGGATGATTTTCTCTCATCACCAATGTGATCTTCTCTTACCCAATCGAGCCAGTCGGTTCACCCAACCAGGAATAGGGTTTCCAGTGAGACGCCTGCAGACTTCATCCGTAAAATGGTTGCAATTCTTGGCAATCAAATGATATGTATCCCCATGATATTCGCCAGAAAGATGTTCCATGAACGACTGAAATTCTGAACGAGACATGTCAGTGCTACCTAAAAGGACTGACCGTCTAAAAATAAAGCCAGGGCAACTTCTTGGTTCCACTTCAAACACTCCACTGGTTGGATATTCATGGGCTCCAAAACCATATTCCAAACCATGTACTGTACACAAACAAGCAGAGCGAAGTATGCTGATGTTAGAGAATGGTATCCGACAGAAGACACAGGAAATTGCAAATAAGACCACAATAAAAGGACAAACTAAAAGCCAAATCATTTACAAGCGGCAGAACTTCTGTTCCATTGTAACAAATAGGCAACATCTCAAGCAAAAGATACATACTTCACTCATTTGTGATCTTAGGTGGAAAACAAGCAAATAAGCCAACTGATGTGCTCCTTGCAGATGTAGTTTCTAATGTACAGGGAAAGGTAAAAGGTCCGAAGGACCCATTTAAATGGGAAATCAGCACAGAGTATATTTGTACAGGATACAACATAGGAGGAGGGAATGCCTGCAGTTTGGATGCATTCTTTGATTGTGAAGGAAGATGGAATGTCCCATAACTTGTATGTACAGATTTACTCAATATCAACAAAAGCTAAGTTTTGAGAAAAAAGAAGCAAACTTGAATCTTAATTTTTCATTCCCACCAGTTCTGGCGGTTAAACAGAGAAATTAACTAACAAAATTTTCTGCATATATATCTGCATCGAGATTTCATAGTTTACTGGACAGAATACATTCTCATGGGTTTCTTTGGGCCAAAACTTATTATCTTAATCTGTTGGGTAGCCATGAGCAAAATCAAATATATGATTTGGATAGATGCTTGACAAGGCATGAGATGCGAATTCAAGTCCAAATGATACCAATCATTAATTATTGACATCTAAGGCTTGTATAAACATAAATCAAGGAGGAGATCCTAGCAGTCGTGCAATCCAAGAGTACAGGAAATCTGCAGCTTTGGTTATCTCTCAAGGGTTATTTCCTCATAAAATCATGAAAATATAAGCAAACAACAATATTTAAATGACGATGTTAAAACTAATCATCCATATAATGAATATAAAATCATCTTGTTACCTTCTATACCCGAATGAAAAATTCCTAGGCCGAACCAATAAAGGTAGTTGTTTAAAGGTGTGAGATCATATACATTTAGATACAACAAAGCTCGATTCTTTCTTTCCCTATCATCCACTTTCGATGAACTTGAGCTCGACCGAAATAGCCGCATTGTATTTCCACCACCCACCACCCTTTTCTGTGCTCCAATGCACTTGTGTATGTCTATGTACACTGTTTGTATGTCTTCCTATAATAAGCCAAGCTCAATACACCATTATGCAGAACTAAAAAAAAACCTGAAACATCAACAATTAAAAAAAACACCCCAGATGGAGACTTAGCAAGAATTAATTGTTAGTAGTGTATATACAAAGAAATAACTAACACGAAGCAAATAAAAATCCCAACTTTTTTCATTTGTAATTAAAAGAAGAAAGAAAAAAAAAAATTTAGCATGATAATTTAGACCTAGAAAAAATAAAACTAAGCTATGAATTATAGTGGATCAGTAAGCTAATAGCTGAAGAATGTAAAAAAATAATGAGCATACCCTCAAAGAAATATTCAGACTTTAGCTCAAAGTAAGTGTACAATTAAATACACACAAACACAGAGACACAGAGAGGGAGATTACAAAGTTAGGAATTTGCAGCCGTGAGTAGGTTGGCGCAGCCTTCAGATCCGGCGGGAGATGGGCTTAGAGAAGGGTCATATTGTCAGCAGACAGGGGAATAGAATTTCTTTAGTATTGGTTATTATAGATTATAGGTGCTGCTCTTTTTTTCTGTTTGGATAATAAAATATAGGGAAAAATATCAAGAGTACCAGTAATTTACTTTTTCCTGCTCTGCGGTTTATTTGATTCGGGAGCCAAAATAAAGAAAACAGTACGCAAGTGTGCAAAAAAAGACCTTTTTGACTTGTTTTTTGCTAATCTTTGATACAAGTCAAAAATAAAAAAATAATAAATAAAAAAAAAGGAATAAGGACTTATGGTATTAATCTCTTCATCCTTCATTTTGACTCTTATTTAAAACTCAAGTGATCTGCCCTTAACTTTTGGTTTCTATTTTGTACTTAGTAAAAGATGTTACTAACCTCATTTATTATAATTTCTTTTACTTTTTTTTTTGGGGGGGGCAAGGCATAACTTTAAAAATTAAAAATATAGAAAAATATAAGTATGTTTGAAATAATAAAGTTTGAGAAAAATTAACTACAATTTGAGCATCTTCAGACAAATCTGAAACTCATAAGTTGGGTAAATTTATGGTCATTCAATTTACTTTAGAACTTGAATGAAATAGGTTTTGAAAACTTTTACATTGGTCAATTAGTTTGCTTTACTTAAAAATATTTATGTGAATCAAGTAAACATTCACTCCTTCCTTCAATTCGTCACAGAGAAAGCACCAAGGGGTTTTTTTGGCTGCTTGAGAATTGAGATCTAGGCTCAAATATCATTACTACTTATTTAACTAATTGTCTTATGTGGACGCTTTCATGATGATTTTGTTTGTAAGCTTAATTTTTGATTGGAGGACTCTCAAGAAATCACATGCATTCATTCTAGTTACCTCTTGACAGAACAGAAAAGAATTAATTGAATCAGCCTCTATTAGATTTTGCTTTTCAATGCTTCTTTGTTCTCAAGTAGCTAACAGATAAATGCATTAATCAGCAATAAGAAAGAGTCAGAGACGAGCATTTCTTTGATATATAAAGATTAAAGTCCATTACTTTATAATATCTGTCATTGGATGACACAAAGAAAGATGATTTGTTTGCTTTTCCTGTGCATCCAATGTTACTTATCACCTCTGTTTTTGTGTTTGTCTGTTGCAGCCACAGCTGGGAAAGGACTTGGAGGGTAGGGCAAGGGCAATGTCAAATATGTACAAATGCCTACCTTTCTTAAACATATATATATATATACAACAGCAAGACATGCTGATCTCTGTTAAATATCCATTGTTGATGCATCGCAACAAGTCTTACTCGTGTCAGAGCTGCAATTCTAGCTATATCTCCATCCAGTTGTCTAAGGGAGGAGAAACGCGGAGCTGGAAAACGTATTTAGTATGATAATTTTCCTAGCTGAGTCGTCTTAAGCAACAGGAGCGCAGCTTGCTGTCACTTTAACTTGCGTAACAGTTGGAAGAATCCTGATCTTCAACAATGTTCAAGTACAAGGATGATAATTTTCCATCAAATTTGGAGACTAGTTGATGGACAGATAGTCCACAGTAACGTCTTCCTAGCCGTGCAATGCATATATCAACAATCTTCTGGAACATGCTGTCTTCTTGAATCATTGGCTGATTTACAAACTCAGCTAAAGCCATCCACTGCAGGGTGATACAGGGCAATGTCAGCTACTAATGTGAATATACAGGTCCAAAGCTAACCCGGGCATCTACTATGAGAATTCTAATATTTACTAGGATACATTAGCAACATAATCGAACCCTTCATATTGATTATGTAAGCTCTCTCCTCTACCTCCTAAAGGCTTGCTTCTTCCTATTGAAGAGATTTATGTCAAAGACAAGAAAATAAGCATCTGATCCACTTCTATCAGAGCCAGAGAGTTCCAAGTTTCCTATAGAAGCAAGTTGCTCTTGCTGTCCAACTGGGTGACAATTCTTGATGCTACAAGTTCATATTGGTGGAAGATAATATCTAGAGTGGATACCATGTGAAATTTTTCCATAAATGATTCTACGCATGCTTACCTTTCCCGCTTGAATTTCAAGATCATCAACCATGATCTTCGTTGAAAGAGGTCTTAACATGCAGACGAAGAACAAATCTGACTTCTCAAAAGCCACATCTTGAGCATGCCTGAAACAGCAGATCTAGATTTCATTACTAGAATCAATAGCCTATGTCTATGGCATAGAGACACTCATATTATGCACAAGTATCTATACCAACTCCTCAGATATCTGTAAATGTGACCATAGTGTGAAATTGCTGCTCATGTATTATATCATGTATCATAATCCACGAATGGCTATTTTCTCAAGTTATTCACAAGAAATACTAAACTTTTATACAATCAACATCCATTATGCCAGCTAAACAATAGACTCTCAAACCCAAAAATAGAGAGACAGTTATTACGATTGATTAACAGGGAAGAAACTCTTCACCTGAAAGCTATCACTTCCACAAATTCAGTATCAATCTGGAAAATAATAAAATAAGACCATCATTAACATATTAACTAGGCGATCTAGAATTTCTTATGAATATATTGATGTGAAAAAATATAATTTTTCTAAGAAGAAGACAGTATAGATATCTTACTCCAGTTTCCTCCTTTACTTCTCTTACTGCCCCATCAAAGATCTCCTCTGACTGAGCAAAGGAACATAAGAATATATAAGGTGAAAGGATAGAGGTGAACTTCTTATATTCTCATCTTCCATTATTAGCTATGATGTTCTCCAAGACAATAAGATCTAAATTTTAACAAATTGCATCATACCTCAAGGATGAAACCAGTTGGTATTTTCCAGAGGCCAGCTAGCTCCGGAGAAGAATGTTTTTCTTGCACTACAAGGACCTGAAGGGTGATCAGAGCATTATTGAACCTATCAAGGACTCATATATGTCCAAGAAACTATCGCTGATATGATGGTTGCTTTCTACTACAAGCAGGCAGTCTAATATAACCAGAATCAGTGCATAGGGATGGCTTGAGTAATCTGCCTCTGAGGCAAGAAGGTCAACCAATAGACTTTTGAATCACAATACTGAGATTTTCTAGGCTGAGATTCATGATGGAAAAGTTATTATAAAATTGAAAGAGTGATAAAGAATTCTACATGTAGCTTGAAACAAATTCAATTGATATCAGAAAATTGAACCAAAATTTCAAGGAGAATATAGGGCCATTTTCGCTTTAGAATCTGTTAAACTTTCTTGACAGCACAAGTAAATATACCTCATACTTTTCATTGATCACAAAACCTCCGACTCCAACTTGGTGAGAAGCGTTAGAAGGAAGCAAACAAGGTCCTTCAGGAATCCAATAGGTCATCATGACATACGCTCTTTCTGCGTGATGATACTGAAATCCTTCCTATCAACAAGATACAGAATATAGAAGCTGTTCTCATAGAGATATGGAAATTCAGATAGTGGAAGAGCTAGGATTCAAGCTTCTAAGGGGTTTCATGCTTTTGCTTTAAAAAAAAACAAAACAAAACAAGTAGATGGTACTGGTACATATGAGAAATTTGCAGCCTTATAATTTTACCATACAGTAAGGATATCTACCTGCACAGCTACAGGAACAAGCTCAGACTTTTCTAGTGGTAGCTTAAGCCATACTCCTTTCTTTCCCTGCAATTAAATTTGGTTATAAGTTCCCCACAAGGCCTTAATGAAGAAACACAAATTTTATTTAATTCCTTGTAAGGAAACATGATCCAGAATTCATCATACATGTTGTGGTTGATTGTTAAGGGAAATGGGCTTGAGAAACCTAATTTGGAACAGAAAATTTCAAAATGTAATAAAAAATTGCACTGAAAACCTCGAAATAAAGTCTTGAACCATGTGAATATATTACATTACAGCATGTACAAAACTTTCAGTGTGATAAAGCAGTCTGAATAAGAGAATTGCCCGAGTAGAATTTGTTCTGGGAATATTGTGTTGGATTAAATAAAAATTTCAAGCACATTTACTGAAATTACCATGCTAGGACAAGTGAAACATGTCAGATAGTGAATACCTTTATTTTCCAGTGAGAAAGTGATAAACGAAGCATAAGGGCAAACACATTGGGATTAGATGGTAGTCTATCTGGATTAATGGCAACTCCATCGTACGCATCACCGTTTGCATCGAGCACTCGTGGAAACATACTTGAGCCATTTATTCCATTGATTATATAGGTAGAAGAGTGAGCTAGATACCTTTCTTGGCTTCCTGAGCTAATGGCATTCTGCCAACGGATTGAATAAGAAGAAGCCTTTGGAAAGATTCCTGGAGCTGGCCGGATTCATGGGAAAGAAAGATTTAACAAAGAATTAGAAATCTGTGTTCAACCAGATTTATGCCTGCCTAAGTTTCCTGTTTCATCGATCTGACATTTTTTATTATCATGTTTTCACTTGCCAATTAGGAAACAAGACCAAACTAAACACTATCTAGCTGTGAGATTGCACTTAGTTAGCAATTACCAATCCAGATTGGAGAAGCTTATAACTTTAAATTAATTTTCACTAAATAGAAAAGTTAAATCAGAATTGCTTTCAGTTCCTTGATTGATATATCTTCATTTGACAATCAAAGGCTAAAGTAGTAGGACAGGACTCACTCTGGCGACTAGGATACAATTATAAATTCATTTCGTTCTCTGGCTTAGTCAAAAAATTGATGAAAAAACAAGCAACTTTTCTGATCCAAAAATACCTCTGCAAGAACATTGCTGTGGACTGAGTTTGACACCAACCATTTGCTTTGAAAGCATCCTGTCTGCTTGTGCTTCCACCAACTTGTACAGTGGTACTGACTTATACCCTATCAATTTCAGCTCCATTAACAACTAATCTTTCAAATCTCAGCTACTTTAGTACCCGGCCTTTAATCAATACTACTCCACGGCGGCACGCGGGGACCCAACGTAATGAACTCTCAAATGTACTGAGAACATCATATTTGTATATGTATATGTATACATACATAACCAAGAGTATAATATGCTCAGATGCTCTAGAATATAATATAATCAACCAAGATTATGATGTTTGGATAATTCTCACGAGAAGCATTATTAAAAAATCAAGATTCCTTTCTACTACCTAACCACCAAGATAATCCTTGGGATTCTTCACCCTTCAACAAGGGTGACCTTAGGCCAGCGTAAAGTTTGTCAAAGGCTTAATTAGTAACTTTATTAAGCTACAAGACAAATATTTGGAAGCAACAGAGAGATTATTTGAAAGGTCTTGAAATAATGAAGTTAATTAAGATGAGACCACAATAAAAAGTCATGAATTAAAAATTATATGAAAGATTCTGATCAGTTAAATACGGGTTATGAACTTGTTGTGTGAAATAAGTGACGAGCAAAGCCAAAAATCGGCTGAAAAATCTCTCCAACCATGCATTGCCAAAAGTAGAAAACGAGGCAAGTAAAATGGGAAACAAAAGAGTGAAAGATTAAGGGGAAGTTTTAGTAAAGGAGGGTAAAGAAGAGAATCATAAAAGAGTGGAGATTGAAAATTTTGAGGAAGGAGAGTATATAAAAAATTATGAATATTTTTTGTTTGGATTACGGGAAGAAATGATAAATTTTATGTCTAAAATGACTTTTAAATCTTATTTTATTTTAGAAGAAACTTTACTAATTTTTAACATTATCTTTAATTCTTTTTTCTCATGTTCCTCCATCTTCTTCACGCCACTTGAGCTCTTGACAGCCAACCAAAAAAAAAAAAAAAAATTTGAAGCCTTATGGACAGGTTCCATTTTTCTTTCTCTTCCTCTTTCCTCCATTAACACAGCTGCAAATAAAACCACACAAGCAGATACCCCAAGCTGCAAAACATATATAAATATACTTGCACACATAAAATACAAGCATACACAGATGCACACATACACAGTTGCACGCACAGCTTTACACAGATACGTACACCATACACAACACCAAAACTGTACATACACACACAAATGCATACAGTTAACCTAAAAAAAATCGGTTGAGAAAATGAGGAGGTCAAAATTGGTAGCCAAAATTGGATTCCTTTCCCATGTACAATCCAAACTGGGGGTAAAAGTTGAGTTAAATAATTCTGTTGTTTTTAAACATTAAAATCATTACGAAATTCATGAGTAATCATTTAATAAGATATTTTCTTAATAGTTAAAAAATTATGGTTTAAATTTTATGAGGGTAAGAGCAAGTAGGGATATGGGGTTAAAAAAAAAAAAAAAAATTTGAAATCGTTACATTCAAGGTAAGACCTACTAGCTAGATGTGAGCATACTGGCAGAAGTGGATATTCTATTTACGCATTATTACAATTAGAGCTTAATTTTAATTCTTTACATAATTGATTATGATTAATGTGACATCCCACATTAGTGGGATATAATGTAATTGTGTGATTTATAAATAAATATTGTGAATATAAATAATAATTTGAATTAATCATTTTATGGTAGTAGAAAAGAGGATCTAAGTAATTATTTTTATCTTATTTATAGACTTGAAGTTCTAAACTTAGTGTGATTAGCATTTCATTCATTCAAGTATAAGTGTGTGTATATATGTTGCTTACGCAGATCGCATTACAATACGTGACTTCCAATTATCTGGCCATTCGATCTCAAAGGATATAGAACTTCTATCCATCATCAATTAGTAGCTACATATGTTTTTGCAGTATTCTTAATTGGAAAAATCTCATTTTCTCCCATTCGATTTAACCTAACCTCAAAATTTCTCCACAAAAGTTTAAATTTTACCGGAATTTTTTCACGGCATTTAAGTTTATTAAACAAATTCTTAGAATTGAAGGGCATGGATTTTGGTCTATACTTATTATAAATTAAATGACTAGTACTATTTTGTGGAGCCATGCTAGATATTGTGGAAGCCACACACAATCTTTTTATTAATTTGCTACACAAAATTCTTGTACAACAAGTGTAGGAAATATTTCTGGCATTGTCAATCATATACAGAGATTTTGTCCAAAGACATAACTCCCTATCTCGAGTTGCCGGATGATCAATGAAGTCCGTCCGTCACTTGACAATGAATATTTTGTTTAGCAAATGGGCCATTCATGCATGGCGTGGATAATTGAGGCCACGGATAAGTTAAACCCGACCCTTTAGATCGATTGGCACGTAGGTTTCGAAATTCCAAAAGCGGGCTGCAGCCCACTGCCCACCTATATTGGTTGGTCCAAGCCTAGGTTACTAATATTGTAGTGCATCTCAAAAGCAATTGTCAAAACTCATTTGTGATTTTATGATCAAACCAAATGAGTATAAGAAATCAAAGACTCTATTTGGCCTAATTATAAAACTTTAATTTTTAAACTGTATAATTTTTAGAAATAGAGTTTTGATTAGAAGTGGTATTTAATAAAAGCTGTTGACTGTTTGGCCTATGTTAGGTAATGTTGAGCTTTTAGAAAATTTGAAGATAATGTTAGAGTTTAAAAAATATGGAGAGGTATATTTGAAAGAAAAACAAAACAGTTTTTCGCATTATGTAAAAACAGTTTTGTAAAAACCTGTTTTGAAAAGTTTTAATTTGGAACTTAATTCTTGTTTTTCAACTTTTTTTAATTTCAATTTTTACTTAAAAATACTTTTAGAAATAAGTTAAATAAGTTAACCTTAACTTTAAAACTCATAAAAAATATTTTTAAGTGTAAAAAAAATTAAGCCAAATAAATCCTAAATTTTTAGACAACAATCTAAGGGGCGACTGCTGGATACATTCAAAGTCAATGGTGCTGTCGGCGTTGGACTTGCACGACTAAATAAAACAAGATGGGATGGAGGGTGGGGGAGGGAGCTGTGACTTTGACCATTTTGTGTTTGGAAGACCCGGACAACAATTTTCAAACTGGAACCAAAATTTTCAAACATTCAATGCATTCAAATTAATTAATAATTAAGTTGCCCTCCTGGTCCTAGCTGCGCTGATATCGATCTACGTACCAAATGGACCTCCGGTTAACCTTTCTTTGAATTTCGTTTCTTTTTTGGTCAACTTCTTCGGCAAAACTTGTCTCTCTATTAAATGTTGAAGCTCTTTTCAAATTAAACAAACTATTATATATGTACGTACATGAAAGCAGATGTCAAACGATGAGAATAATTACTTATATATGTCATGTATTAATTCATCTACTCATGCATGCTAGCAGGGGCGGAGTTAAAAATTTTTATCAGTAAAGGCTAAAATTCATAATTTTTAAATTATACGAATATTTTTTTTTTCAGTGGGAGCTAATTAATTTTTTTATCTAAAAATACATAGATATTTAATTTTTTTTTCAAAAAATACATAAAAATTTTAATATTTTTATGAGCTAATGGGGGCTAAAATTCATAATTTTTAAACTATACAAGTACTTTTATTTTTTTAGTGGGGGCTAATTAATTTTTTTAACTAAAAATATATAAATATTTAATTTTTTTTTAAAAAAAATACATAAAAATTTTAACATTTTTATAAATCAGTGAAGACTACAACCCCTACTGGCGCATATGTGCCTCGGCCAGTGCATGCTAGCTAGCAAACTTTCTTCCACCTACTGCTGTTACGTTGTCTCCTCTTTCTTTTACCATAAACTAAGAATTTACAACTTTTACTGCACATGAAATTAAAAAATGAGAAATGTTGAAGACTTAATTATGGAATGCATGCGTCTGATATATGACGAGAATTGAGGGAATATTATTCATTTTCGAAACCATTCAGGAGGTCCACCCTTAGCCTCTACACTATATATATATATATATATATATATATATATATATATATATGTATATATAGCCAATAAAACATCAAAACTTGTTTGAGTTTAAATTAGCTAGGACTAATTCTAAGTGCTTAATTCTGATGGGAAAAATAAAAAAAAAACCCTGAAAATGTGGTGGGAAATTGGAAAGCAAGCTAGTACTTGACGTTACTGCCAAGAGGATACTCATCAGCCATAGACCCTTAAATTAGTTAGGGTAGGGCTGTGCCTCCAAACACCAAAATCAATGATACGATTGAACTGCTAATAATCTGTCACCACTCGATGTTATGATCCTTGAAATCATCTGGTTGGGCTAATATATCATATTATTCCTTCAAATTAATGAAAATGTCTAATTAGTAATCAGTTTTATCTTTAACTGATCAATTCGGATTCATAAACATTGCTATATCGAGCTAGCTAGGCCGGCCAGCTTCCCGACAACCCCTAGAAGAAAAAACAAAAACACAGAAATTAAAAGGTCTTTTATACGACGATAGAATAATTGAGCTGGTCAACCAACACCAAAGCCTCATCAATTCATGGATTAGGGATTCATCGTTTCCATTAATTAGGCTGTAGTCACACCTTGACGACCTTAATTACAGCCATTATCATCATTTTCACTTGCACATATTTAGTTTCTTCGTTTTTTTTTTAATAATTTTTTATCAAATGACTAATTTATTTTGTCTTTGTTTGTAAATACGAATTCCATAAGATTGTCAATGTAATAGATAAATAAAGTTTTTATATATAATAATATCATACTGGATAATCTTTACAGATGCAGTAGATTGCATAACTCATTTACATAAGCAACCTATATATATATATATATATATAGTTCATGAAAAAGTAACAATTAAGAAAGATTCGTTTCTTCTTCTTCTTAATTAATAATTATAATTATAGTGCGCAGTACTAAAAACGTTAATTCTGCGCTCTCATATGACCCTCAACTGAGGATAGCTGAAAGCCGGGTGAGGAGATAGCGGTGATAACGGAGGAACGTTAAATATTTCATCCACATTCACATTCTGATCCCAAAAAGACCTCCAACTTGACGGAGTTAACGGCCACTCGGACTCCATCTCACTAGTACTCTTCACCACCGTTTTCTGTTTCTTAATCTCCACCAGCTCCTCATCCGCTTCTCTCCGCCGCTTATTCCCACGGTGGAGGGATACACAGTACTCATCCTGATCCTTCACTTCCTCCTTGCTGATCTCGGATGGAAAATTAAGAATGGCTTTACAGCCACGTATCTTAAATGCAGCCCGATCATACGCCTTGGCAGCCTCAACCGCAGTATCATACGTCCCGAGCCAAACTCTCGACCCACGGCGTTTTGGGTCTCTAATCTCAGCCGCATACTTCCCCCACGGCCGCTGCCTCACCCCTCTGTAATGTCTTTTCTCTTCTTGTGCGCACAACTCTACGGTGGGCTTGCCGAAGTCGATCCACTCGAATTTCTTGAGGGGAGCTAAATCTATCTTGAGTGAAGGCTTTCGCTCCTTAAACGTTAACGAGCTAGACACAGATGTGCTTAAGCTTTTGAGTTGGATGGATTCCTTGTTGTTGTTGTTGTTGTTGTCAAAGTAGATTATTGATGATACACTAGAGCTTGAGTTTGATGAAGCTTGCGATTCCTGAATATCATCATAATTATATGAAGTGCAATTGCTGGACTCATCAGCTGATGATGAATTTTTGGGAGAGAAATCTCCGATAAGATGCTGCCTTATTTGTTGTAGAGTAAAGACTTGGTCTTCAAAGGTAGTCATGAGTGAAGAAGTATACGAATACAAGGACGACGACGTTTAATTAAAGTTTTTAAATGAAAGTAATTAATTAGTAGTAGGAGAAGAAGAGATCGATCATATAATAGAGCTAGCTAGTTTTGGTGAAGAGTGGAAAATAAAGGGAGTAGGAAGAGGGTATATATAGATCGAGAGAGCCGAGAGGCTTACGTTGTTTGTTTTGTTCGTGGGAATTAAGACACGATCGAGATTAATTATTTCGGTAGTACTAGCTAGCTAGTACATGCATGCATGAATTGAAGCAAGATAGTTAATTAAGATCAGGTCAAAGATGAGATGTGACATGGAGTTGAAAAGTCAAGTGTGGATTTTACGGTTGGGAATGGGATGCTTATAAATAAGCTAATTAAAAGATATTTAATATGTTTTCTTGGGTGCGGAGTGTAAGAACGTCTATTTATATTACTAAAAAAAAATTAATTAAGTCAAGTGTTTTAATTAAGCATACGTGGAAATATATATGTAGTATTATATAGTATTTCAAGTTGGACAAAAACCAACTTTAACAAATTCGTTTTGCAATGGTTCTTGAACACATATCCCTTTTAGTGTAAATATTGGTAGTTAACTATATATATATATATGAAAATGTCCAACATATAAATTAATTGCTTTTCCATGTTGAATTAAAATTAAAATGTTGTTGTATGCATGCATGGCAAGGAAAGCATTGCTTTTTCCAGGTTGAATCAAAATGTTATTGTATGCATGGCAAGGAAAGCATTGCTTTTCCACCTTGAATCAAATTAATGTTGTACGCATGGCAAGGAAAGCACACATTAACTCTCAAGTATTTTATTTATTTATTTATTTATTAATCATAATGAAAGCTAATAATTAAGGCACATGAAAAAAAGCTTATATATGATTATTTCCAATCACCATTTGTTGCAAAAATAAACAAATAAATAAGTAGCATCGATCCGGCCGACATGCATGAAGACCATGTCTCTTCCATTTAATTAATTTGTTGCAAAATTGCAATTTCAAAGATGTCTAGTAGTGAAGCAGTCAACGGTTGAGACGGTCTGGAGAAACTAATTAGTCATTGGTCATGCATGCATCAGTCCCCACCTCTCCGGCCATTTAATTAATATTAGTATACCCTTCTTCATTTAAATAAATAAAGACTGATCACCGAACCAGTTGTTCAGAACCTTAATTTCTAATTTAAGGTTGCAATTAATTGAGGTACGTAGACACATTGGTTATAATTTACGTACCTAATGTAAATGGATTTAGAAGGATTAAATTTCAAATACTACTTAATTTCACGAATTAACACAGTATATAGTTAAGAGTATGAATAAGTCATTAAGTGAATAGATATCTGATGAAGAGAAGAGAGCAATATATTTTCAGAGACAGAGAGATGCAGAAAATATATATAGTGTATTAAATCGAACAGGTTGTGTGGGATAAAATGTCAAATCCGTCGCATGCTCCCAACTGACGCTATCGTATTTCATATAATAAATATAAATAAATAAATAAATAATTCTTAAGTCAATGTCTGAGGAATATGACTCCGCCATGTTTACCGTAAATTATAGGTCGTTGACCGAATTATAGTTGATCAAAATATATATATATATATATAAAGAAAATATATAATGGTATCCTAGCTCGGTTCCTCCTTGGCTTCTTTCATGCATTATTAACTTCTTACTTCACTCAGCAGGACAAAATAAAATGTCGTTTGAATTCAATTCAATGCATGCTTATCTCTTTCAGCCCCATGCTGTTCTGATAGGCTAATTGCTTACTACTTGATTAAGATTTAATTAATTCGAGCAAATTAATTAGACTCTCAAGCCTTGACCTTCTATATACAAGCTAAGCAAAATTTTACAAGTCCAATGTATTGATCAAGGAACAAAATTTTCATCCTTGTTATCTTAAATTATGCATATACGAGGTAGATTATTAGGGGTAGATCTAAGATATTTATGAGTGAAAACTAAAATTCGTGGCGACATCGAAAAATATAAAGATATTTTAATGATATTATAGAGCTAGTGTATATTCATAACTCAGTACAAAAAACAAAAATTACAACTTCACGAGGCGAGGAGTCCAAGTTACAAAAGAATCCTAGTGTCATTAATTCTCTAATTAGCACACAGATGGAGCAAAAAGATTTGTTGAGTATCGTGTATCGCTAAATTAGATCGCATCGTCAATGTTGTGATTAGTCAAATAAGTACTGAAAGTGGCTGCGCGGTCTGTATGTACACAACTTCAACGCCGCAATAGAAAAAGAAACACACATATATATATATATATAGCTAAAGTTATGGGTCAATTCTTGCCGATGGTCAACTTGACTTTCAGAGAAAGAAAGAAAAATGATATCTCAGCTAGTAATTATATTGGAATGAAAGTTTTACAGGAAACCAAACCTAATTAAATAACTTGTATCTTACACTTATACCTCCATATGGGTTAAGTAATAAATAATTTTTATTTTTATTATATAAGTAGCGGTCTTAAATTCAGGAAAGCTTTAATTTGCAGGTTCAACCAATACTAATTAATTTGGGTATCTCTCTATATATCATGTCATCTGAAAGACTAGAACCAGTTCAAAATTTCCACATTCAATTCAATGCAATAAGTAAGCTTTAATTTAAAGTCTTTTTTTTTTTTTTTTTTTTTATCGCTGGTAACTTATGAACCCTTCCATCATAATTCATAGGAATTACTTTCTACGGCTCTACGGATGTTGAGTTTTCATGTTGCGTGTGAGTAATATATAATTGTCGTCGTCGTCGTCGTATTTTCTGTTACCTGATCTCAACGTTTACTTTCTTTATTTCATGAAATTAAAATTTTCCATTGCCATTGCGCAACTTGGACCACTTCTTTTTCCTGACCTCCATCTTTAATTTCTCATTTTCCTCCTTTCATTTCCCTTGTTTCCACATCTACTTTTTTTTCCTTAAGTTTTTAGGCTAGTTACACCTCATGATCTTTTTGCCTCTAATGTCACTAATAAAAACTGTTTTGCTTGATTCTATAGATTTTGGGCTTTAAATGGTCCAGAAAGGTTAACCCAAAGCCATTGGTTGTCAGGACTTCGGGGCCTCTTATTCAATTATTAGCGCTTGGAGTGGACTTTAAAGAAGTTGGCTTTGAAAGATTAACAAATTTAAACTTAATAATAGACCTGTTTTACAAAATTCTATATAAACCACTCATATCTCTTGTAGTTTGAGACCCTTAAAGAACATGATCTTAAAATTGTAGAGATTATCGCTTGTGATAAGATACCCTTGGACCGAGATTTATTTTCGAGCTTGGTCGAAGGGCGACTATATAGGAAATTAAATAAAAACATATGATTTAATTATTTAATCATTGGGTTTTGGTAGTTTCCAAATCTAATATGGTTATTCTAGAGTTAAGAAGCAAAACTGTTCGGGCCATGTCGCCATGCATTGGTGGTATTGTTTTAGGCACTGGTGGTGTCTTGATTTATTTAGAGTGTAAAAGGTTGGCCTTGAGAGAGTCCTGCTTGTTGGATTTTTGGCTTGAGCTCAAACCCAAGTAGATGTTGAAGACAAGCAGAAATTTATTAAGAGAAGAAATAGGTTTTGAATCCTAGTAGAGTTAAAATTAGTTGCCTATAAATAGGACTCTTTAACTTATAATTAAGTTTCACGAGAGCCACACCCCATGAGGGATATAGAAGGGGGTGAGCCGAGTGTTGAGAGTGTTTTTTGTACTTTTGCCAAAAAAAATTGATATAGGGAGGGTTTAGACTTTAGTCATAGATAAAGTCCTTTAGCGAGGGTTTAAACTTTTTCTATGCATAAAGTCAATTGGGAGGGTTTTATAGTTTTTCCTGAAAACTATGAGTGTGTGAGTGAGAAGAGGATTTGAATTTTTGTCCGTTCAAAAGATCTGTTGCAGTGTAAACCTATTCATGAATAGTGAATTTCTCAATTTCTTAGGTCATGGATGTAGGCAAAGGGTTGAACCACATTAAACTCTGTGTGTTGATTTCTGTTGGGCTTGTGTGTGTGTGTGTGTGTCCTTTTCCCAACAAAGTAGTATCAGAGCCCAGACACAGGGACTAGGCATGACAAAGGGAGATGATACACCATGGAGATTGCTACTGCAGATTGAGAGAGGGATTGCTGACATCAGTGTCTATGAAGAGTTGACGTAGCACTAACGTCATTAACAAGTGAAAATGTGCTGATAGTAGTGGAACGAGGCTTTAGTGCATTATAGAAAAGTTCTCAAGGTTGTTGTTCTAATTGCTATTGAGTGTAGACTCTAGCATGAAGATGAAGATGAAGACGAAGGCTGAGAAGAGGTCTTCAGTTAATGCGAGGAAGCTTGGGCTTTTCGCCAAGGGGAGGATTTGTTGGGTTTTTGACTTGAGCCCAAGCCCAAGCAGATGTTAAAGACAAGTAGAAGTCCATTAGGAGAATAAATAGGTTTCGAATCCTAGTAGAATTAGGATTAGTTGCCTATAAATTAAGTGTCATGAGAGCCAAACCCCATGGGGGTGTGAAAGGGGGTGAGCCGAGTGTTGAGAGTATTTTTCGTACTTTTGTCAGAAAAAAACTGATATGGGGAGGGTTTAGACTTTAGCCATAGATAAAGTCCTTTAGCGAGGGTTTAGACTTTTTTCGTTCATAAAGTCACTTGGGAGAGTTTTATAGTTTTTCCTAAAAACTGTAAGTGTGTGAGTGAGGGGAGAGTTTAGATCTTTGTCTGTTCAAAAGATCTGTTGCAGTGTAAACCTATTCATGAATAGTAGATTTTCCAGTTTCTTGGGTCATGGACGTAGGCAGAGGGCCGAACCACGTTAAAATCTGTATGTTGATTTCTGTTGTGCTTGTGTGTGTGTCATTTTCCCAACACTACTCATGTCCTGAGTACGTTCTGATTGTGTAACAAATTAAGGCTTCCGCTCACAAAATAATTCTAAGAATAGAAATCACCTTCCGTTTGACTTGCGTGTACGCCAGATTGCTCCTATGCATATTCTTAGGTGGAGATTGGTATGTTAGAATAGAGTTGGGAATGAAATAGTATTCTAAGTTATATTCTAAATTTCACGTTTGGTATAAAGGGAATGAACATGATGTTGTCCCTTAATTAAACCTAAGAGGGGGGGGGGGTGGGGAAATAGGTTAAATAAGCAATAATACAACTTTTTCGATTATGCAATATACTAACAATACTTAATCAAAAAACAAATTTAAGCAAATGTATACTTTAACAATATAAAGGTGAGTGAGACAATTTATCAAACACTTAGTGTGCAGAAAATAGTGCAAAGAAAGAGTTGAGAGAAAGAGATTGTAAATCACGATTTTAGCGTGGTTCGGCCCTCGCCTAAGTCCACAACCTAAGCTCCCCGCTTAGGATTTCAACAATTTTCACTATAGTGGCTCTTCAAATGTTGGTGAGTCCACAAACCAACTACAATAGTAGTTCAAGCTTTTATAATAGAAAAAATATTTTCTCAAAAACAAAGCTTTAATTCTAACACCTTTGACAATGAAATCATTCATTTCAAAGTGTTTTAACTCTCTCTTTTGATAAGTGTTTGAGATTCACAATAAAAGCCCTCTTTTAGGGTTGATAAATACAATGAATGCCTCTCTCACAATAAAGCTCATAATTTCTTGCTCAAGTATAGCTCAATGATGATTCAAAGATAAAGATAATGAAAGAACTCAAGTGTAATTGCTTTGAATCAATGCCTTCAAAACTTGCAGTTGAGAGCACTTAATAGAGCTGAAAAAAATGGTATAATTAATGCTCCCAACGTTCACAAACGGCTATATTTTGAATCAGCATTTTTGGCCTGATCGGTCAACCCCTGTTTGCGGGTCGACCGATCGAGAGACCCTCGTCCGGTGGACAGGTCTCGGGCGGACGACCCTTTGGCCACCGGTGGACCGGTTGCCATGGGGTCGTCCGGTGGAACCAAAACTGCCAAAGTTGGGTTTTAAAAGGTGTTTCTTTTGAACACTTTTTGTAAAACATTTTTCAAATATTTCAAAACAATATTTGAGAATCATTACTGAGCATATACCATTTGCAAGACCTAAAACCCCAGTCAAGTCCCAACCAGTACCCCTTATGACTTCCGTCCCCATCCTTATAACTTCATCTTCATTCTTTTGAATCTTCTTCCTTGAACTTATGGATGTTCTTCTTCCTTCTTTAGCTTGATGATCTTGGAATCGGAGTCAATCTTGATTCATCTTTACTTATACACACTTAACAAACTCATTAAACATATTTATGGTTTGTAATCATCAAAACCAAGATTTAGAAGTCTTTTAGGCTAACAATCTCCCCCTTTTTTATGATGACAAAACTTATCTCAAATAATAATAATGTAATCATAATGAGTTTGAGAGAGTATTTATCATTTTGTGCAATTTTGAGTTATTTGAACCTAAGATATAAGTTTGTTCAAAAACTCCCCCTCAACAAGTGCATACATAACAACTCCCCCTTGATGTATGAGTTTTTTTTAGATATGCTTCTATTATTTATATTTCTCCCCCTTTTTGTCATTAGCAAAAAAAAAATGAAGATCAGTCACACAACAATATTAGCTTCCTAGGTGACATTAGCAAGCAAAGAAAAACATGTCTAGATGTGAACAACAAACACTTGACACAAAGTCACAAAGTAAGCAAGTCATAGAAAGAAAAACTAACAAAGCAGCGAAGATGAAATATCAAAAAACAAAGTATCAAAACAATGGAAGAGAATGGATGAAGTAAAACATGATTGTTGGAAAAAGAAAGTTGCAAAGTTTAATGAGAAAGGGGAAAGGGGAGCATTCTAAGCATCGCAGAACAACGGGCTTAATCCTTCATAAATTTCTCATAGAGCTTCTCAAACATCTTGTTCATGCCCTTCATCTCGGTCTTGACGTCATCAATAGTCAAGAATAATTGATCTACTTTTGAAGTCAGATTATCAACTTTGGTATTGACTTCTTCAAGAATGACTGGACGGAGTCTGCTTCTTATGGACAAACTAGCACCACCAATATCAACCTGGGAAGGACCAACATTAGCATCTCTGCCTTCGGGATCTCCTTCATCACTCTCGCTTGCAGCTTCACTTTCATCACCTTATTCCCCAAGGTCATAGTTCTCTAGATCATCAACTACTTCAGATTGAACCTTGCAGAATTGACGTTGCTGAATGTAGACAATGTCATTATTTTCACGAGCCATGATTTGTCTATCTGGGCAATACTTGTCAAGGAGGTAGGTGGAGTCATTTAAGGGTTCAAATTGACCAATATGATAGAGACCTCTAAGACGAAACAGATGACACAAGATCATCCTACAGGGCAGAGATTTATTCTTAAAGGCCAGCATATGACTAAGTATAATATATGGAAGGTTGATTTTTACCTTCTTGTACATGAGGTGCAACACATAACCCGTGAAGGATGGAATGGTCCTGTATTTTATATTGCGAGGCATGATAGATTGATTGAGGATAAAGAGGAGCAAATGTTTCTCGGCACAGAGTTGATCTCTCTTGGGCATAAACTCTTCCAACTTTCCTGTCCCTTCCTTTAGTATAGTACACATCTCCTTGAAAGTGTCTATGTGGAGTTCACTAGGTAAGTTGACAGCGGTGTAGAGTCTGAGACCACGATGTGGAATACCAAATAAGTTAGCCACGTCTTGTTCACTTACAAAGAGGTTAACACCACTTACTCTACTCTTTATCCCCTGTACACCGGCTTGTTCACATTCTACTGCATAGGCATAGAATTCGCGAACCCATAGATCATAGTTGATGTCCTCGAGTCCAAACAAGGGAAGCCATTGTTGATGACAAAGCAGTTTATGGGGACGAGTGGAATCTAAAAAGTCTGAAGGATCAATGCGTTTACCCCATAGTATATCCTTTTTAGAGAAATCTTCTGGGGCTATGACGTACATAGGATCCCATGGATCAATGGTATGAGGCCTAAATGCAGTCCTTTGTCTCTTGAAGGCTTGTCTAGATGATGATGCCATGAGGAGACGAGAGAATTTACAAAAGAAAACAAGAATTTTTGGTTGGGTAATTTCATCGAGCACTGGGTGTGCAAGAGAATTTTTGAGGAATTTTGAAAAGGATTTGAAAGAGAATTGAGTGAGTTGTGAAAATTAAAAGCTAGTATCTTTCATTTGCAACTCAAGAACAGAAGTGTGAAGGTGATGAGAGACAATGAAAAGTTATAGAATTTGAGTGAGAGAGAATTATGATGAGTTTTGATGAAGAAATGATTGAGTTTTGAATGAATTTTGAGGTTTTAAAGCTTTTGTCCGTCAGTGCCGCGATCGAACGAGGGTGAGCACGCCAGTCGTCCGGTGTGATACCCTCATCCGCCCGAGGCACGTTCACCGAACGAGGGTGTGCTTCACCGGTCAACCGGTGGAAGACCCCTCTTCCGGTGGTGCACTTTATGTCAGAAAGTGCAATACACCCAAAAAAAACTTCAAGTTACATTTTTCAACACATTTTAAGCATACCTAACTCTCTTCTTATCACACAAAATTGATTCTCATGCAATGGTTTGATAAAAATATCAGCTAATTGATTCACGGAATCAACAAAGTTGAGCACAACATCTCATTTTTGAACATGATCGCAAATGAAATGATGCTTAATTTCAATATGTTTTGTTCTGAAGTGTTGAATGGGATTTTTAGTGAGATTAATGGCACTTGTATTATCACATTTAATAAGCACACTATCATAAACAAGACCATAATCAAGCAAATTTTGTTTTATCCAAAGAATTTGTGCCACACAATTTCCAGCAGATACATATTCAGCTTCAGCCATAGAGAGAGCTACACTATTTTGCTTTTTACTAGACCAAGAAATTAATGAATGTCCTAGAAATTGACAGTATCGACTAGTACTTTTTCTATCTACACGATCTCCTGCATAATCCGCATCCGAATACCCTATCAGTTCAAATGAGGTATCTTTTAGATACCACAGTCCTAAATCTATAGTCCCCTTAAGATATCTAATGATTCTTTTTACAACATTTAAGTGAGACTCTTTAGGACATGATTGAAAACGAGCACATAAGCATACAGCAAATACGATATCGGGTCTAGAAGCAGTTAAATAAAGAAGGCTTCCGATCATACATCGATATTGCTTTTCATCTACCTTGTTACCTTCCTAATCTTTGTTAAGCTTGATTGATGTTGACATTGGTGTACTCATTTCTTTTGCTGACTCAAGCCCAAATTTTTTGATAAGTTCTCTAGTGTACTTGGCTTGATTGATGAAAGTACCTTCTTGCGTTTGCTTGATTTGGAGTCCGAGAAAGAAATTCAATTCTCCCATCATACTCATCTCAAATTCCTTGTGCATACACTTAGATAAATACTCACAAAGAGATTCATTAGTAGCACCAAAGATTATATCATCAACATAAATTTGTACAAGCAATATATCTTTGCCTTTCGTTTTAACAAAGAGAGTGGAATCTAATTTGCCTCTACTGAACCCTTTTTCAAGCAAATAGTTGGTAAGCCTATCATACTATGCTCTAGGTGCTTTCTTAAGGCCATATAATGCCTTATCCAGTTTATATACATGATTTGGCAAGTTAGAATCCTCAAATCCGGGTGGTGGTTTCACATATACTTCTTCCTTAAGATAGCCATTTAGAAAGACACTTTTTACATCCATTTGGTATAATATAAAGTTCATAAAACATGCAAAAGCAAGAAGAATATGAATGGATTCAAGTCTAGCCACTGGAGCAAAAGTCTCATCATAATCTATCCATTCTTCTTGATTATACCCTTGAGCCACTAGTCTAGCTTTGTTTCTAGTTACAACTCCGGATTCATCTAACTTATTTCTAAAAATCCATTTTGTACCAATTATGGGATAGTCCTTAGGTTTTTCAACTAGATGCCACACTTTACTTCTTTCAAATTGATTTAATTCTTCTTGCATGGCAACTATCCAATCTTCATGATCTAAAGCTTCTTTAACATTTTTAGGCTCTACTTGAGAAAGAAAAGCAACATGTTCACAATATGCATTTAGATTAGAGCGAGTTCTTACTCCCTTTGAAGGATCACCAAGAATTTGGTCATTGGGTGATCTCTTACAAACTTTCAACATTTTGGTAGATCATCATTTGTTGTCACTTCTTGGTCATTTTGCATTGGTTGTACATTTCCTTATGGATTTTCTAGAGTTTCACTATCCTTTGAGGTTTGACCTTCTTCAACATTTGTTTCATTTGGATCTCTTGAGGTTTCCTCGTTGCCGATGGTTGTAGGTAAGATTTGAGTGTCAACTTCGGAAACACCTACATCATCATCATTCTTTCTCGGAGCGAAAGAATTAGCTTCATCAAAATCCACATGCATAGACTCTTCGATAAACATGTTTCTTTTGTTAAAACTCTATAAGCTTTACTTCTTGAAGAGTAACCCATAAAAAGTCCTTCATCCGATTTCGAATCAAATTTGCCAAGATGTTCTTTTGTATTAAGGATGAAACACTTACAACCAAACACTTTAAAATGAGATACATTTGATGCTCTACCTTTCCATAATTCATAGGGTGCTTTCTTTAAAAAAGGTCTAATTAGCACACGATTTAACACATAACATGCGATATTTACGGCTTCACCCCAAAAGTAAGTTGACAAGTTGTTTTCTTTCAATATTGTTCTTGCTATTTCTTGTAGTGTTCGATTCTTCCTTTCTACTACCCCATTTTGTTGAGGAATTCTAGGAGTCGAAAAATTATGTTCAATGCCACGTTCTTCACAATAATCCATAAAAGATGCATTTATAAATTTGGTGCCTTGGTCACTATGAATGCAATTTATGTAATAGCCTTTCTCATTTTGCACTTTGTTACAAAGTTTAGCAAATTCATTGAAGGCATCATTTTTATGTGCAAGAGGTCTTACCCTTGTGAATCTAGTGTAATCATCTATAATAACATAGACATATCTAGATCCATCTAGACTTGCCACATCCATTGGACCAAATAGATCCATATGTAATTTCTGTAAAACTCTTGATGTGGTTACCTTGCTAATTGTTTTGAATGATGTCTTATGTTGTTTTCCAAATTGACATGCTTACATAGATGGTCTTTTTGAAATCTAGTCTTAGAAAGACCTATGACAAGTTCTTTTCTCGAAAGCTTAGCAAGTAAATCTATATTAGCATGACCAAGTCTTCTATGCCATAACCATGACTCTTCATTAATGGTAACTAAGCATGTCACATTTTGGCACTTCAATTCATAAAGATTGATTACATATACATTATCACATCTATCTCCAACAAATATTACTTTATCATCTTTATCATACACCTTGCAACAAGTAGATAGAAATTCAACTCTAAATCCATTATCAAAAAATTGACTTACACTTAGTAAATTATGTTTAAGACCTTTAACATACAAGACGTTATGAATAGAAAGAAAGTTTATATCTCCTATGCTACCCTTACCAGTGACTTTGCCTCCTTCATTTCTTCCATAGATAACTTTACATTTGAAATTTCTATCAATCTTATAAAAGAAAGATGTATCTCCCGTTATGTGCCTTGAGCACCCACTATCAATAACCCAAGTATCTTCATACTTCACCTTTAGAACAACCTATCATTTATAGAAACAAATCAAGTTTATTTTGGTCTCCAAGGTTCTATTGGATCCTTTTGTGTTAGTACGAAGTCCTAACACATCTAATAACCCATTTGGGTCTAAGCCATAAAGAAATATGAGAATCTCTTCCCACCAAGTTTCTAAATCTACATCGTGATGCATTGTGACCAATCTTCTCACAATAAGTACATCTTTTAAACAATCCTCTTGATGTTGAGGCTTCATTCCAAGAAGATGATGTTTTGACAAAATAATTTTGCAACCTTTTTTGATATGGCTTATAGCCAATTCCCTTTTTGTCAAATTGTACTTTTTGTGATTCTTTTAATGGTGGATGGACAATTGAGGATTGAGAAGCTTTTACAAAGATGGTTTTTGAAGACTTTGGTTTAAAAAATGGCTCATAGCCAATTCCACCTTTGTCGAGTGGTGATTTTTGAGAACCAAGAATTTTATCCAAGTCCTTTGTTCCTTTTGAAAATCTAGCTAGATCATTTTGTAGGCCAATAACTTGTTTTTCAAAATCTTTGATTTCTAATTCATTTTTGGACTTTAAATGATAGTATTCACACATTTCTTTGGTAAGAGTATCATTTTTATCTCTAAGTTCCTTAATTTCCTTTTGAAGTTCATCATTTTCTTTTTGAAGATTCTTTACTTTTGAATGTGCAAGAAGAAAGCTATCATGTAGTTTTGAAAATTCATTTGTTAATTCCACAAATGTACATTCATCGTCATTAGAAGACAAAGAAGAAGATTCATCACAAGACGAAGAAGTTACCTCATCATCTCTAGCCATGAAGCACACAAAGTTGGCCACTTCGGTTTTGCTTCCACTTTCATCACCGGTTGATACATCATCCTCAACGCACGCCTTCATTGCCTTTTGCTTTCCTTTGATCAATTTTGGACATTTTACTTTGATGTGTCCCGGTTTGTCACAATTGAAACATTTTATCTCTTCTTTGGTCTTTTCTAATTTTTCTTTGAATCTTCTCTTGACTTTGTTGTTGATGACTCTTCTCTCTTCATCTTTTTGTATTTCAAGAACTTCTTAAAATTCTTTGCAAGAAGTGCAAGTTCATCATGATCGCTATCATCTTTGTCTTCATCACTCGATTAAGATTGAGCAATGAGAGCAAGTGATTTCCTTGTCTTCTTTTCTTCTTCATCTAGTATTTTTTCTTGATTTAATACAAGTTTCTCTGATTCAAGGTTGCAAATGAGCTCATGCACCATAATCGTGGAGAGATTGGTTGATTCTCTAATAGATGTCACCTTTGGTTTGTATTCCTTTGGAAGAGCCATAAGAATCTTCCGGTTAAGTTCTTCATTTGGATACTTCTTCCCAAAAGCACTTAAGTTGTTTACGATTGTAAAGAATCTTTGATGCATTTCATTTAGTGATTCTCCGGCCTTCATACGAAACAATTCATACTCATGAATGTGAATATCAATTTTGGTATTCTTCACTTGAGGTGTTCCTTGATAAGACATGTGTAGCATCTTCCAAATCTCGTGAGTAGTTTCACATTGACTCACACGACTATACTCGGTTTCGTTTAGAGAATGTTCTTGGCTCTTGAGTTCTTGGTCATCATACTAATGTCTTGATCATTGAACTATTTCATTTCCTTGGGCACTTGAACGGTTTTGACTTTCTCAACTCCACTTGTACTTGGGGCATCTTTAACCGTTACCTCCTTCATTGGAACAAATGACCATCTTCTACCAGTGACCATAGAGCATAGTCAACGGATTGTATGTATGTCTCCTTCTTGTTTTTTCAATAATTAAAATTTGTACCTATAAACAATGAAGGCCTATTAGTAGAGTAACCTTCAAAATAAGGAGAAGTAGTATTGTTTGCCATTTATCTTTTCTTTGTTAGATGTTAAGCTATATGTAAAGTCCTAGCTCTGATACAATTTGTTGTCCCTTAATTAAACCTAAGAGGAAGGGTGAATTAGGTTATATAGGCAATAATACAACTTTTTCGATCATGCAATATACTAACAATACTTCATCAAAAAACAAATTTAAGTAAATGTATACTTTAACAATATAAAGAGTGAGTGGGACAATTTATCACACTTAGTGTGAAAAAAATAGTGCAAAGAAAGAGTTGAGAGAAAGAGATCGCAAATCGCGATTTTAGCGTGGTTCGCCCCCCGCCTAAGTCCACGACCTAAGCTCCCCGCTTAGGATTTTAACAATCTTCATTATAGTGGCTCTTCAAATGTTGGTGAGTCCACAAACCAACTACAATAGTAGTTCAAGCTTTTACAATAGAAAAAATATCTTCTAAAAACAAAGCTTTAACTCTAACACCTTTGACAAGGAAATCCTTCATTTCAAAGTATTTTAACTCCCTCTTTTGATAAGTGTTTGAGATTCACAATAAAAGCCCTCTTTTAGAGTTGATAAATACAATGAATGTCTCTCTCACAATAAAACTCACAATTTCTTGCTCAAGTATAGCTCAATGATGATTCAAAGATAAAGATAATGAAAGAACTCAAGTGTAATTGCTTTGAATCAATGCCTTCAAAAATTGCAGTTGAGAGCACTTAATAGAGCTAAAAAAATGGTGTAATTAATGCTCCCAACGTTCACAAATGACTATATTTTGAATCAGCATTTTTGGCCCGACCGGTCGACCCCTGTTCGCCGGTCGACCAGTCGAGAGACCCTCGTCCGATGGATAGGTCTCGGGCGAACGACCCTTTGGCCACCGGTGGACCGGTTGCCATGGGGTCGTCCGGTGAAACCAAAACTGCCAGGGTTGGGTTTTAAAATGTGTTTCTTTTGAACACTTTTTGTAAAACATTTTTCAAATATTTCAAAACAATATTTGAGAATCATTGTTGAGCATATACCATTTGCAAGACCCAAAACCCCAGTCAAGTCCCAACAGGTACCCCTTATGACTTCCATTTCCATCCTTATAACTCCATCTTCATTCTTTTGAATCTTCTTCCTTGAACTTATGGATGTTCTTCTTTTTTCTTTAGCTTGATGATCTTGGAATTGGAGTCAATCTTGATTCATCTTTATTTATGCACACTTAACAAACTTATTAAACATATTTATGGTTTGTAATCATCAAAACCAAGATTTAGAAGCCTTTTAGGCTAACACATGAGAATTGCATTCTCACGGTAATGTCATTCCTACGAATATGAGAAAACCCATTCTTGACAAAACACATGGGAATAGCCCATTCACATGTGTTCTATTCCCATGTGTTTTGGAATGAACTTATTACTCAAGTGACCAAAATATCATTAAAACAACATATTACACACTCTACAATAATATTATTATTAATATTACTAATACTTTTATTTATTAATATTATTTGTTATTATTATAACCATTATCATTAATATAAAAAATATATATATATATATACAATAATAATAATACCTAAATAATATAATAAAATAAAAATAAAAATTAATAATAATGATCATAATAATAAATATCAATAATGTATAACAATAATAATATTAAAATAAGATAATAAATACAAAATAAATAATGATAATGATAATATGTATAATAATAATAATAATGAATATGATAATAATCATAATTCAATAAACAATATAATAAATATAAATAATAATAATAATAATAATAATAATAATAACAATGATAAATTATATATAAATATATAAATGAAAAAAATTGATAATAACGTATAATATAAATATAAATATAAATATACATCAAGAAAAGGATAAATAAATATAAATAAAATATAGCAATGATAATAAATATAATAGTATATAATCTATTAATAACAAAAAAAATTAATAATATTTATATAGCATAAATATAAATATAAACTAATAAACATTAAAAATAATTTTAAAACGATAATAAATAGTGTAAATTTAATAGAAAATATTATATCATAATAATATGATATAAATAATAATATGCTTCAAACTAACCATTATAATTATTAATATAATACTTATTTTTATTCTTAAGACAATAATATATCTATAGCAACAAAAAGACATTCTTGTCATTTTGTGTAAATCATTCACATTACTAATCGGTTATACTAACTATCAAATATAGGTATATCTGTTTCCATCTTCATTCCTTCATTCCTAAAACATATGAAATATGACATATCCTTTCACAAGTTCATTCCATTCTAAGGTCGCTTCATTCATGTTTAGAATCATTCCAATATACTAATCACTACGTTAATGCTTTCGAAGAATACAAGCATCCTTGTGTACCCAAAAAAAAAAAAGAAATACAAAGTTTGTTTATCGGCTTATACGGCCCTCATGCTTAGTGCAGGCAGGCTGAAGATAAGCCTAATTAGCTAGAGTATACTAGCATGGTATGAGTAGTTTTTGTGAAGGAATATGAGAATAACCATGATGTTTGAGAGAACATTTTATACTTTAATTTCAAGTATCTTTGCAATGATATATAGTGAATAGTACGACCTAAAAAATTGGGTTTCCGACCGAAGAAAGTTGAGCCATCTAATGGGTCAAAATTTTGTAAAGAAAAATGCCATCAAATTCTTATATCTAATAGTTAGAATGATATATAAGTAACAAAAGTTTATGCCAATTTCACATGGTCCAAATTGACCTAACTTTTACTTCTCCTCTGAGACTAAGAGAGCAAAATATAGATATATGATTGATCAAATTCTTGTAAGCCCCAAAATTTCAGTAATAGAGTGATAAATATGTATTTTTAGTAACTTTAACTCATTAAATCATGTATATTGCATTATTATTTCAAGCTTAATTGTATATTTTACACAAATTTAATGCAATATAGGTTCTGAAGAAGAAATAGCAAAAATGGCCACAAAAGCCAACTTTTGAAGTGAATTTTCGGCGCAATATTGAAGGAGGAAGGAAGAACGACCTTGACACGAGCAAATTAAGATTGAATTTGGACAAACAGAGTGCGAAAACGGATTCAGGACACTGAAAAACCTTGAAGTAGCTTTGGTCAACTTTTTGGTCAAAGTCAAAGTCAACGGATAAATAGTAAAAGTCAACTTTTGGTCAAAGTCAAAGTCAACGGGTGAATAGTGAAAGTCAAAATCAATGCATGAATAGTAAAGTCAACGTGTGAATAGTATATTTGCTGACATCACGCTGACACATTGATGACCTAGGTGAATGACATCACGCTGACACAATGATGACCTAGGCAAATGACATCACGCTGACACATTGATGATATCATAGTTTAAATAGTACTTGTGAATAGTGCCAAAATTTCTCTATAAATACTTCATTCCTCATTTTATTTTTTTTGTACCATTTTATCTTCTTAGCTTATATTTTGCTCTTGTGTTTGAGTGCTTTAGTTATTATTCTGAGTTGTGTGCAAAGTTTTAATTCCAAAGGGAGGGGCTAGTGAGCCATCATCATACCGAAATCATGTCGGTCTACCAAAATCCGTTCAACACGATAAGTATTCTTTTATTTTGGTTTTCATTATGATTTCTTGTACTTTACAGTTTATTATGGCACACTAGACCCGAGATTCGGGGTGGTACGTGTGAGGTTACTCTTGTACATATGTTGTGATTTAGATTTATTAAAGTCTCATATTTCTATTTTTAAGTATTCTTTGATTAATTATATGTATACTTGTAGTTATGTTATATTTAATTGAAAGTACATATACGCCCGGTTTTGTAAACAAGTGGCAATGCGAGACTGCCTCGGATGGATTCTAATCTGGTTGTACCGACACCTCTAGGTTACATAAGTGAAAGATTAATTGAGAGATTGGAAATCGTTAAGTTGTACCAATACATCCAGTCTTGTTAATTAATTAATCTTATCACTTACGTAATTAAAGGCTCATTTCAGTAGTGGGAGCTTATAGCCATATTTCTGAAGGACTTAACTTTTAATCTGAATCAATAACTTTGTACTTGCGTATACTGAGCTATAACCACCCTGAATCATTAACCCTTTGGATTTTTAGTGTTGAGTGTTGTGATTCTTTAATTTAGTACTTTTGATTAATTCACTTTTGGACTTTGTTACTACCGTATCTTTGGACATTTTGTGGACATTTCTTGGACTTAATTTTCCGTACTTCCGTACTTTCGTACTTTTGGACTTTTGGACTTAATCAAACTTATCCGTGACGGGAGATAGTCAAACAATTCTAAATTAAGGACTTAACTTAACTTGATAACCCAATCTCCGTGGATCGACCCTCTACTCGCCACAGCTAGAGGTAATTCAAGGTAAGCAATATTTTCAATCATTTAACCTTACTATTTTTTAGCGCAAAACGACGCGATCATAGAGTACAACAACATGACACAGGAGTATCTTACGGATCTATATACCCGAGTTTGAGGCTGTTTTAGATCCATTTTAGATGGTCACATTAATTACTCTCAATATCAACCATAATCACAGCCTCCTTCAGCCACCATACCCCACTAGTATGGAAAACAACAAAAAGAAAAAGAAAAACCCCACCCGCAACCCAACCTCATCCATTAACACCACTGCCGAGTTCTTTCACGACATGGAGAACTCATCTCAGCCTCAGCCCCCTCGCCGCACCACTGATTTCAAGTCTTCGCAGACTAAAGCTTTTGCTGGAAACTCCCTAAATAAGAGTCAAAAGCCCCATATTCAGGTGGAAGATAGCTCATCCTTCTCCATTAAGGATCCTATCAGTTTCCCCCCCTTTGTCTCCTGGAGTTGGTAACTCTACAGAGAATCTAGGTCTAGCCAACCCATCTTTGAACAATACAAGTGGTGTTCATGAGCACCCACCTTCACCCACTACTGCTTCTAAAGAATCTTGGTCAAAGATATTTGAAAGCAAGATAGGAGAGGTAATTTGCTTTACTTACCACAAACCAGAGGTTGAAAATGGGAGAATAGAAACCTCCCCCGAATGTTGCTAAGATTGGAAGTGAATTATGGAAAAATACCTTAGTGGGTCAATTTGTGGATAAAGTTCCATCGTACACACTGGTTAAGAATATGGTGAATAGCCTATGGAAAAGATTTGGGAAAGTGGACGTGAAATCCACTAACGAGGGTCTCTTCTTTTTCCGCCTTGAGAACTCACAAGCCTGTAAAGCAATCATTCAACAACAATGGCATATCAGCCAACGTCCCCTTCTCCTTTGAAGATGGCATCCAGTAATTGAGCTTCTGAACTTCAGATTTGACAAGGTCCGATGTGGGTCAAATTCTGAAACGTTCTTACTGAGTACTGGACTTAAGATGGTATCAATTACATTGCAAGCTCCATAGGTATCCCATTACAAATGGAAACAACGTTAGAATCAATAACCACATTCTCATATTTCAAGGTCTGCGTTGAAATTGGTCTGGCAGATCCGTTACCGGATTCTTTTGATCTGGAAGTGGCGAAAGATAGAAGCATTGTTATCTCTGTGGAATATCTATGGAAGCCAAAACCTTGCTTTCATTGTAAGGCCTTTGGACATCCGTCTAATTGATGCCCTATCGCCAAGCCCACTCCTGTTACTGAAGCCCCGCCTCACAAGGCCACCAGAAACATTCAGAATCAGTAGGATTAGAAAAATCAGAGGGGAAAAGTCCTTCAAGTTAAGACTATGGATGTTGAGTCTAATGTGGCTTCAACCTTTAGAGGTAACAACTTCTAAGCCCTTGATAATATTTAGCTGGAACAGTTTGAAATACTTGTCAATTCCCACTTTACCACTCAGCAGGACACTGCCAATAAACAGGTCGAAAAGCCAACCAATAATTCCACTCAGAATCCACATGACATACCTACGCCTAGCCCGCACAGTGTACCCATGAGGGTTCAACTAAGCAGCCAAATTCCAGTGGAAATTCTAGTAAAGAGCAAAAGGATATTTCCAATTCTGTGAGTATCCCCAATTCTTCTAGTTTGGGAGAAAATCCGCCCAACCTTACCCTCTCAACCCCTCCATTCCAATGAAGATTGTCCTTTGGAATGTGAGAGGGCTTAATAAGCCGTATAAACAGGCAGCTTTAAGTAAGTTTTTGCATACTAACCACATTCATATATGTGGTCTGTTTGAAAATAGAGTTAAGTCTTCCAATGCCCCGTCCATTCTTATCTCGAGATTCAATAATTGGGGGCATTTGAATAATTATGAATGTAGTGATGAAGGTAGGATCTGGATCTTATGGGATGCAAGGAGATTGATGGTTACAAAAATGGCTGCTAGTGATCAAGCCATACTATGCAACATTGTGGACATTGAACACCAGAAGGAGATTTTGTTTTCTTTTGTGTATGCTTCTAATGATCGTATTGACAGGAAGAAGCTTCGGCATACTCTTGCTTCTTGGGGTAATCTTGTGGTTGATAAACCTTGGGGAATGGAGGTGATTTCAACAACATTTTATGTGTGGATGACAGATTGGGTTGCCACTCTCTTCCTGGTGGGGCTGTGGAGTTCAAAGAGATGGTGGACAACCTCTTACTGGCTGAACACAAATGTATAGAACCTATCTTCACCTGGTCCAACAATGCTTCAGGCAATGAGCTCAAAGCAAGCAAACTGGATAGATTCTTTGTTAATGCGGAGTGGACCACAAACTTTATCGACTTAAAGCTAATCTTAGGCCCTCGTGACTTCTCTGATCATTGCCCCTTAATCCTCTGCCCTTTATCTGATATGAAAAGTAAGAATGTTCCATTCAAATTCTTTAATGTTTGGGCTAACAAGGATTGTTTCCTCCAGGTTGTTCAATCTACATGGGAGACTAATGTCAATGGAAATTTTATGTTCCAAGTGGTTTCAAAACTCAAAATGTTAAATAAAGATTTGAAAGCTCTCAATCAAGACCACTTCTCCAACCTGCCGCAGCTTATTCATGATGCAAAAAGTCAACTCTAGGAAATCCAACAGAAGATTTTATCTAATGCTGCCAGTGATACTGATTTTGCAGAGGAGAAAACTATTTTTGACAAAATCAAGGAACTCTCAAACTCTGAGGAAAGCATATGGAAACAAAAAACGAGGATTCAGTGGTTGAAGGAGGGTGATGCAAATACACAATTCTTCTACAAATTTACAAAGGGTCGAGCGGCTCGAAATTCCATTACATCCATCACCAAGGACAATGTCCATATCATTTTTTCTTCAGAAGACATCGATCAAGAGGCCATCCGCTACTTTAATAACCTCATTGGCACGAGCTACCCATCATAATTACATCCTTGCCATACCCCGACTGAGTTGAGGAAATTCCTGAAGAACTCAATACCAGATTGCTTTACCCCTGATCTTATTAAGCCTGTCTCACAGGAAGGAGTTAAAGAAGCCATCTTTTCCATCCCAAGTGAAAAGAGCCCAGGCCCGAACGAATACAATTCATTTTTCTTCAAATACTCTTGGAGTGTCATTGGCAGAGATATTACAAGAGCAATCCAAGCTTTCTTTCTCTCAGGAAAACTTCTTAGAGAAATTAATGCTACCACTCTTGTTTTGATCCCGAAAAAGTTAAACAGTTCCCATATGAGTGAGTATAGACCAATTGCTTGCTGCAACATTCTTTACAAGGCAACCACCAAAATTATTGCCAACCGAATGAGCAATCTTATGGACAACATTGTGTCAGAGAATCAGAATGCATTTCTTAAGGGTCGTAATATCTCAGATAATATTCTTCTGGGACAGGAACTTGTCAAGGGCTACAACAACAAAGGGACCAGCCCCAGATGTCTTATGAAAGTTGATCTCCGGAAGGCTTACGATTCTATCCGATAGGATTTTGTCATTGCAACATTGAAAGCCTTCAATTTTCCCAACATCTTTGTTCATTGGATTTCTGAATGCATCACAACTCCTAAGTACTCGATTGCAATCAATGGAGGTCTCTCAAGCTACTTCCAAGGCACGAAGGGGACCCTATCTCCCCCTACCTTTTTGTACTCTGCCTTGAATACATAACTGGTATTCTCAATGTCGGGCCTAACAAGAAAGAATTCAAATTCCACCTTAGATGTAAGGAGTTAAGGCTAACCCACTTATGTTTTGCTGATGACTTGCTGATGTTCTATAAGAGTGATATCAAATCAGTTACAATCATTAAAGATAGCTTGGATCTCTTTCAAAAGTTTTCTGGGATCTTTCTAAGTAGAGAGCAAAGCGAGATTATTTTTGGAGGGTGTAACAACACCCTGGAAGCTCAACTTATTGATTCTATTGGATTCAACAAAGGGGAACTCCCTCTCCGCTACCTTGGTGTCCCCCTCACTCCAGGTAGATTGTCAAAAACAAACTGTTATGTCTTGGTAGATCGCATTGCAAGAAGGATCAATAACTGGGCTAATCTTTGGCTGTCGTATGCGGGTAGACTTCAACTGGTGAAATCTGTGCTTAGTAACATAAACTCTTATTGGGCGAGGATGTTTATCTTACCAAAAGGAATTTTGGACGGGATTGAAAAAAAACTAGCGATTTTTCTTTGGGATGGCATTAATGGCAATGGTAGGAAGGCGAAAGTGGCATGAGTTGAGGTATGTTCTACACTTGAAGAATGAATGTTAAAGCTCTCAGGGACATCAATCAAGCCATGATTATGAGGTACCTCTGGATTCTGCATACCAAACAGAAATCTATATGGGCTAAATGGATTCAATCCAACTATGTAAAATTACAAAATCTTTGGGATATTTCTATTCCGAGTAAACCTTCGTGGACATGGAGAAAGATTTTACAACTCAGACCGCTTTGCAAAAATTTCATCATCCACAAAATAGGGAATGACCTAACAACACGATTTTGGAAAGATCAGTGGCATCATTTAGGCATTCTTGAAGAATTCTTTGATGAACTTGACATTGTTTCATCAGGTTTTGGGAGAAACACTATGGTGGCTGATTTCATTTATGATGGAGGATGACACTGGCCGAATGATAATCACATTTTCTCTATCATCCAACATAATCTAGGAGCAATGTACCCTGACACCAACAGAGATGACAAAGCAATTTGGATCAACTCCCTGGGAGGTAACTTCTCTGCAAAAGCAACTTGGGAGCTTTTGAGAGATCATCATCCTACTGTGGATTGACATCAAATCATTTGGTTCAAACAAGCCACAGCTAGACACTCCTTTTGCGCTTGGCTCTTCTGGAAAGACAAGTTACCCACGAAGAACAGACTGATTTCTTGGGGCCTCGACATCGACCCCCTCTGTTTGTTTTGTAAAGCTGCAATTGAAGACATGGATCATGTCTTCTTCTTATGCTCTTTTGCCAAACGCATTTGGAAAAAAGGATGGCAAATGGTACAAGGGCCACCTAATCTTAACATCTGGTCACATATTGCAGATTGGCTTACTTTGATCACTAGCAGGCCTTCACTCCAAGCTACGGCAGCAAGACTATTCCTGGGAGCTTTTATCTACCACATGTGGCAGGAGAGGAATGAAGATTGTACAGGAATGAATCACTAATTGAAGAACAAATTTTTGATAACATTGTTTTTTATGTAAAAATCAAGCTTCCTCCTTTAAGAAAGTTAGGAAAAACCTCCTTGACTAAGCTATCTGTAAAGTTTGGAACATTGATGGAAATCGCTTTAGATAGACTATCCCCTTGGAGAACCAAATACTGTACATATTTTTAAGCCTTTAATAGAATCCTTGCGTTTAGCCAAAAAAAAAAACTTGTTTAGAGAACATTTGTATACAAACAAATTTTTTATTTTTTTGTTTTTGAAAACTGTTTTTAAAAACTGTTTTAGAAAATAAAAAAACAAGAACACTTCCAAACAGACCTTAAAGCGCTAGATGATGAATATGAGCGATCGAAAACATGAGAACATGAGAATTGGCTACATATAGTCTCTTAATTAGTTGCTTCGCCTTCTTTTTCCTAACATCTCAAGTTAACATGTCTAGCTTATATCCTGCATGCATCGCATGATACCTATAATATATAACTCTTCACTTGATCCGGAGATGTAATTAATATATATATTTAGAAACTTGCTAGCTACTTGATTCCATTTTTCTCTTAAACTTAATAATCTGCATGTATGTGTCATTATTTATTATATAAAGTCATTTGAATATTACTTTTTTTTAGACATATCAAACTCTATTTGATTGCTATCTCTTTTTCTCTCTCTCAGTTGGGCGAGGGAAGAGGTAAATAACGTTACGTTGTCACAGCTGTTGTTTGTGGACATTCATGCACCAAAAATTTAAGAACAGTACTCATCCAAATTGGTTGCTGTAATTAAATGAATTAATTAGTACCAAATATATTAAAGTTGATGATTTAATTTTCTGAGATTGCGAGATGTTAATTGATGATTTTTTGAGATTGTGAGATGTTAATTAAGTCATCAATATTATATAATATGTTGTCTTGATATGGCAGCAAAATGAACAGAATCGACAACACAACATCATATATAGATCGTCCACTAGCAAGTTGCAATTATATAGGTCCGTTATTTAGTAAAAGGCGTCGTCGTAAGTATAGCCACCAACTAGCTAGGCGGCCGCTTAATTTCTCTTTTCCTTATTGATAATCAAAATTTCATTATGAATATGGCCCAATCTGTACATAATTAATTCCCGTTCAACTTACTCTTCAAAATAGGAGGCAAATTAAATTTAATATAAATGAAACATGCATGCATGTATACATTCACCTATCTAACCAAATTTTTTTTTTTTTTCTGCTTTAATTTTGCAAAATAAAATAGCTTTGAATTGTAATTTGTTTATTGAGTCTGATCACACAGAACAAACAAAGCTGAGAAGCTGCAGTGCACCATCCTATATATTTGATTATTCTTTCTTTTGTTTTGCTTGCTAGCTATTTGATTTATTTTTTTTAATTTTATATATGTATGTATATATATACTTTTCTTTTTGGGGTGAGACTTAATGCGGAGAATAGACTCGCACATTATGGTGACTTGCAGCACGTGCATTGATTTTGTCATGCATCGACTGCCAAACGGGCTTGCCAATAAAATAAAGCAGAAACATTCAAGTCAAAGCGATATCGGCATTTCCATTGACCAAAAAAAAAAAAAGATATTTCGGCATTTCCAACTTCGATAGCTTCAATTTTTCGGTCTTTGTGCCCTTTCTCTCTCTCTCTCTCTCTCTCTCTCTGTGATGTAATGATTACCCCATACCTCAATATAATTTTTTGGTCGAAAATTGACGGGAAAATTTTATATTTAATTTTTATTATTTATAAAATATCTTAATTTAGTCTTTATTATTTAAAATATCTTAATTTAATTCTTATTTTTTTACCAAAAATTTCAATTTCTTCCTATTATTTAAAATATCTTAATTTAATCTTTATTATTTTTTAAAAATTTTCAATTTCGTCTTTATTATTTTTAAAAAGTTTCAAATAATTCTCTATTATTTTCTTAAAGTTTTAAATTTGTCCATATTATTCAAAGACTAAATTGAAATTTTTTGAGGAACAATAGGGACGAATTTGAAATTTTTTAAAAATAATAAGGATAAAATTAAAATTTTTGTGAAAACAGTAAAGACGAAATTGAAACTTTTAAAAAAATAATAAAGATTAAATTGAGATATTTTAAATAATAGAGACTAAATTAAAATTATTTGTAAATAATAAGGACTAAATGTGAGATTTTTTCAAAATTGAATATAGCTTTTTTGGTCATAAAATTGATTTAGCAGAAGCATTATTAAAATTGCAAGAAAAAAAAAACGCAGTATTATTAAAAACGCAATTTTTGTGTTAATATGTTCTACTTTTCTCCATCCAGCATGCATGTAAATCCATTCATGCATGTTTAGAGTGACATTATAATTTATGTACAATTACCGACACTAGACCCAATATTGGTCTACGCAACTTGCAAGAGGATATTAAGAATTATTCGACAAGAAAAAAGATACTAAGAATTCTCTCAACACACGTGTAGAAAAGGGCCTTGAAAAAATCAAAAGACGAAAACAGAAAGAGAAAGGTTTGAGCTAGCGACAACTGAAAGATATATTGTTTGCTTTTGCAAATATGTCCAACCATAAACAAGCAACAAACCAAGTTGTTTCGGAAAAACCAAAAAAAAAAAAAAAAGTAACGTTGAAGATATTTACGCATATATCGACAAAAAGACATCCTAAAAAATCTACATCAATAAGTGACTAACAATTGACAATAAGGAACCAACCCTCCCAAGTTGCAACTAGAATCAACTAGCCACGGGGATTTATTGAGTGGTGAGGAATTCATAATACTCGCCTAGCTACCCCATAACCCGAAGATAAAGGCGGTTATACACAAGTTGATGTATAAAATGGGTACACATCAAAGTCAAATAAAATTTTCGATATATTAATCTTGAGTAAAATTTAAAGGTCATGAGTGTTTTTTTTTTTTTTTGGACTTAAGGGAGGTCTAATATAATAGTCGAGTTTATAACTTTTTACATACACAATAACATTATCATTTGTCAAAGGCCTAGTGACAACTATGAGTTTTTTTTTTTTTTTCAGGGAATTGAAAAGTGTTAAGTTACCGTGAGAATTTTTTTTCTTGAAAATATTATATTTTAGTATGAGAATATATCTTTTGATTTATTGATGTATCTTTAGCATTCTAAACCACCAAACGAGAAAACAAAAAGAATAATTTTTGTAAAGAAATCGGTAAATGAATCATCATTAGCAACTCTTCAAAGGACGACCGAAGATAAGTTTGAGTAGAAGCGTAAAGCAAAGACTTTTTCTTTTTTTTAAGTCGGTATGTAAAACACAAGACTAAAGGTGGTAAGAAATGTCAAAATAGCATATCAGGCTATTTTCAATTTACACATTTGTCGATCAACGCTGGAAAACGTGAGAGGATATAAATCATAAATATCAGGCTCACTAAGCAACAACATAGCATTTGCCGCTGTAAAGCAACAAACACACATTGATGAGTGAGAGGTTCATTCGTCACCTCTCACTCATCAATAATTAGGATAATAGTGTTATAAATTAAGTTAGTAAATTCACCACGTGACTGAAAACACCTCGTGCCAATATTTGCTTGAAGTTTCACAGAAACAGCTTCATATATATATATATATAGCCTATTATAAAATTCAGTATGTTTGAATGTTATTTACTTTAACATGAATACGATGGATGTTAAAGTTCATTGAACTTATTTCCTCCAATGTAACCTATATATACCCCTCCATACTACATGTACCTGATCAATAAAATAAAATAAAATAAAAAACTCCTGCCTGCCTTGAAAATCAATCCACCCACACAAGGTATTCATTCATACCAACACATATAAATATCTACGAATAAATTTAGTTTGATCCGATCCTAGCCTACCCAATGATGTATAACGACATTGGTGGGTTCGATTCTGATCTTGCTGTTCTCGAATCAATAAGGCGCCATTTGCTTGATGATTTCGAAGCCTCAGAAACAAATAATATTGCTAATAATGCTAGCACAACGTACTGCTTCAGCAATGACTTGTTTCCTAATTGCGTCACTTACGACGACACTACTTGGGGACAGCTTCCATTGAAGCAGGAGAATGACTCTGAGGACATGGTGTTTCTCGGGGCTCTCGGTAAAGACTGGCTTCCGTTGGCTTCTGCCAATACAACCATAAAGGCTGATCAGCCTCCGCCGCCGCCGGAGAATTTGACTTTCCCACCAATATTGGGGAAGCATTACAGGGGTGTGAGGCGGCGGCCGTGGGGAAAGTTTGCGGCAGAAATAAGGGACCCCGCCAAGAATGGAGCCCGCGCGTGGCTCGGAACTTATGAGACCGCAGAGGATGCAGCATTGGCTTATGATAAAGCCGCATATCGCATGCGCGGCTCACGGGCATTGCTTAACTTTCCACTTAGGATTAATTCTGATGAACCGGACCCTGTTAGGATTACACCCAAGAGGTCATCCATGTCACCGGACCGCTCGTCGTCCTCCTCCTCATCCAATATTAACGGCTCACAAAAGAAGAGGAAAAAGGTGGTGGAGCCGGAGGTGGCTTAACGCGGTACAAGTCAAGTGGATACGTGGATGCTATATATATTTTACCCAAAGGAGATATATTGACGAAAAAGAAAAAAAAAAAAAAAAAAAAACATGAAATTGAAAGAAAAGGACTATAGCACTTAGGACAGGAGATTGTATATTAATTGAAAGTAATATATCGAACCATAAAATAAGAGTCTTTAATATATAGATCTTGACCCAAAAAAAGAAAAGAAGGTTGATAGGATTATTATTTAAATGTATAAAGGTTTGCAATTTGTGAATGTTATGTCAGTATTGTTCTTTGCAATTTGTGCCTCTAATATAATTTATCATTTTTTTAGAATAAATAAATGAAACATGATTCCAAGGGTTATGGATCTACCTAGTGGTGTTGATCCTCAAGGATAAAAAATCTAAACTTAATAAAGATTTGTATAACAAGCCTTCAGCTGATGCTAAAGTCAACCAGATCATTGAGTTTATGCTCTTAAAGGTGTAAAGCCTTATTTTTATTAATTGTAACCGTTTGTGGAAGAGAAAAATCTAAAGAAAAAAAAGATGCACTAAACCTGTATAGGGTTAAACAAAAGGGAGAGTAGAGAATAAAGGCATCGTTGATTAAGTAGAGAAAAAAGAAACAATAAGAGAGAAAAATTAAATAAAATTATTGAGATTGGAGAGAGAATAAAAATAAATTTGTTTAGTTAACATGTCAACTTAAAAAAAAATGAGTGACCTTTAACATTACTCATTTGAGCAAGCATGCATGCATGTTGAGCGATCGGCCCTGTTTTTATTTTTTAAAACTTTTGCTTTTGCTTTCCCGGCGGGTGGCCGCCTTATGCCGTCTACCTGGCCATGATGATCTTTTTAATCATTAGTTTTAATTTAGTATCCTATCTATCTGAATATATAAAAACCTTCACAATTTTCTCATGTTATTTACTAGTGATCAAAATTAAGGCTTGTTACATGATCAAGAAAAGAACTTTGCAATATGTGACATGAAATCAACTATTGGAATTAAGAAAATGAAAGGAAAGACCTCTATAAAATTAAAGAAGGTAAAACTTTGACGAAATATGATTAATGTAAACTGAAATTCACCACATTAAAGACCATTGGTTCGGAATTGCATTAATCACAAAGAGGCTCTTCTGAGTAATTTTGATTCTCTGGGTCACAATTTGAAATATGAATTCATCAGTTTTATAAATTAAACGCATTAATTGTGATTTATGCATTTAGATTTCTTTCACTATTCACCTACATTTAACACTTAGTAGCGTTTAGTGGCGTATCCCTATGTGCCCATCTAGAAGGTTGAATTTTTCAATTAGTTTCAGAATTAGTAATATATATATATATAGTTTAATGGACTCAATTTCCATATAGCAAAAAATCAAATCATGTTTCTTTCGGGAGCAGAATGTAAGAAAACACAATATAAGAAAGAAATGTACATAGATATGTGAAATCTTACTTGGTAGTTTCTAGACATGTATACTAGAAATAAATGCCTACATTATTTATTCCAGTTAAATTAGTGCATGCAAGTTGGCAGACAGAATATGACACAGATCGATGCGGAATGAAATAAATTTGGTTATCAATAAATCTGTTGACTTTCAAACTTGGACTATATATAGTCGATCAAATAGTGGTTGACAATTTTTTGACAAAAATGAATAAATAAATAAATGTATAGTGGTTGACAATTTCAAAATGTTCAAAGCAAGTTGCTTAATTTGCTAAGCATTTCGAATTTGCCTTGGCCAACTCATGAGTTCAATATATATGACGGTTTTTTTAATTCATGGGATATATATTATTCCTATGTATATTCCGGTCAAGCATACCATCATTTTTTTTAATTAATTATGTAATTAGCCCATTTGAATTTGCCTTGGCCAACTTGTTCCAGCAATCTGAAGCAGAACTCTATTTGGCAACAAATCTTGAAAAAGTTCCCAATTCCAGGAACCATCATCCTTGAAAAAATAACTGACACTGACAGGCCAATCAAGTTGATGTGCTGGAATGGTGTTGTTTACAACTTGATCCAGACTTGAATCCCCAACCCACCAATCAGTCCAGAAGCGAACTTGGTTGCCATCACAGACCAGCCATTTCAAACCTTAATTTCTTGAGCGTGTTGGTTCCTTTAACTATGTTTTTGCACATAGGTGAGTCGCTCGCCTTGGGTGAGTAGTGCAGAAGGTTGTTGCCAAAGTATTTATCTTTGAAAACATGAACCCAAAGAAGATCCGTTTCAGATATAATTTTCCAGCCCTATTTAGAAAGAAGAGCTTCATTAGCTAGTTTAGTCGATCGAAGTACTAAACCACCAAATTATTTAGGTTGACAAAGCTTGCGCCAGGAAAGCCAATGAAGTTTCTTGCGATCCCCATCATCTCCCCACACAAAATTCCTTTGAATTCTGTCAAGTTCCTCACAAGTCTGGACAGGGAGCTTCGCGGTATGCATAGTGTATGTCGGAAGTGCAGACAAGACAGATTTAGTGAGTGTGACTCTGCCTGCGAGAGAAAGAACATTTCTTTTCCATCCTGCTAACTTTGTTTGAAGTTTAATTATCAACCAAATCTTTAGAGGTCCCCTTATTCACACGAGAATGCAAAATGTTCATACCGAGATAATTTCCCAAAGATGGGGTAAGAGGGATTCCACTCATCATGCTCAACTGATTTGCAATAGTAGGATCCACATTTCTTAAGACAAAAATTGAGGATTTGCTAGCATTAAGAGTCTGTCCTGATTCTTCATTGAAAAGTCGAAGAATGTTTTGAATAACCTCCATTTGATGAAGAGAAGCCTCTGCAAAAAAGATTTTTAAGTCATTAGCAAAAACTAAATGAGAGATAGGAGGTCCCGATCTACTTACAAAGATAGGATGCCACACATTATTTTCTACTTCTTTGAGAATAAGCTGGGAAAGACGTTCCATACAATGGATGAAGATGTATGGAGACAAAGGATCTTCTTGTCGTATGCCCTTGGATGGAGTAAAAGACTCAGTAGTAGATCCATTCCAAAAGAGGCGAATAGAAGCCGAGGTGAGAAGGAAAGGATCAATGAGATAACTTGATCCCAAGGATCAAAACAAGAAAGCAGTGAGCCAAGGAAGGAAGGAAAAGATGAAGATGCAAAGGGTAAAGAGACGGTCTTTTGAACAACCAAGCTGATATAAGGATTCTAGCTCAAATTCTGCGGGAGCCGGCCCGAGTTGTTCTAAAGTGTCTCGAATAAACTCCCAACTGAGCTTATCATAAGCTTTTTCTAAATCTACTTTAATGGCCATGTACTCGGTCTTGCCTTGTTTTTTCCTCATGGTGTGGACAATCTCTTTGAAGCAAAATCACATTATCATAAGTTGATCTGCCCGGAATTAAACTGCCTTGGGAAGGAGCAATCCAATCATTTAAATACGGACGAAACCTATTCACCAAAACCTTCATGATGAGTTTAACTGTGACACTTAGAAGACTGATGGGCCGAAAATGCTTGATGTATTCAGGCTTGTTAACTTTAGGAATAAAATGGATGATCGCCTGATTAATTTCTTTTGGGACTTCTCCTATTTCAAATGCACAACGAACCATGTCAAAAAGCGACTCGCCCACAGAGTCCCAGGATCTTTGAAAAAAACAAGCTGGTAATCCATCACGACCAGGAGCTTCAGATGGATTCATTTGAAAAAGTGCATCACGTACTTCATCTTTCGAGACCAGTTGTCCCAAAAACTCAAAATCAGTAGGGGTAATAGGAGGAAAAGAAGCACATGTGAAAACGCCCCTAGTAGGAGCCTCTTGAGAATAGAGTTTTCTGAAATAATTGCAAGCCATATTTCTCAAAGCATCTGGATCTTCAACCCAACACTCATTTTCATCTTTCAAACTGCTAATAATAATTTTCCTTCTTCTAACAATGGTGGAGAGATGATAGTATTTTGTATGAGAGTAGCCATTTTTTCCCGGATTTTTTATACTAAAATAGTTCTTATTGTGTCAATATTTCCTCATATTCCTGTCCGAATTTCTTCTCCAAACAGACAAGAGAAGAATTGTACCTGTTTTGTACCGCTCTTTGAATTCCTGCAATACGCGCCAAGACCCTCCTCTTTTTAGCAAGAATATTGCCAAAAACTTGATTATTCCACTCACGGAGATCCTTGCAAATATTCATTTAATATGCACTAAATTGGCATAATATGACATCAGTCTTAATGCCTTATAAATCGATCGGTTACTTATATATTTTTGGATTGATGAAACGTACAATGAACACCAATATTGACTGCACGTAAACAAAACCAAAAAATAATAAAAGATATTATTATTTTCTTTCTATTTGGTATTCAGGCGCAGTCAAATATAAAACGTATGGTAAAATATTTAGTCAAGACGCACAAACACTCTTTGACAAAAAAAAATGCACAAACACTCTTTGACAAAAAAAAAAATGCACAAACACTCAACGATGCAAAAATACTTCCAACAAAAATATCAAAATCTGACAAACATGGTTGAATTTGATCGGATACGAGTTCTAATGGATGTTTAGATCAATTTAGGGTTTAAAATATATTGATCAATCAAGAGGCGCAGCGGAATGCATATAGAACTCGAAAACAAACCAAACAAGACCATAGCCATAAAATAATGCGAACTTTAGAACACAAGATAGTTTGTAGTCGATTGTACCTTCTTCGTTGGCTTAATACACAACAAAACCTGAAGTTCTAGGGGCTGGAAAAATGTGGAGATGGCTAGTGAAATCAAACGTGGATCACCTCAAGGCCTTTTCCTTCTATTCCATGACTCCTTGTGCTATGTGGAAGATTTTCTTCCTTTCTTTTTCTAGCTCTTGTCGTGCACTATGGAGGATTTCTTGACGTAATTTTCGTGTATCTGGTTGTGTATAGCCGTGTGTGTGTATCTAGCATATAGGCATTTATCTCCGAAGTTATTCATAAGACTTTGGAGTCTTAGTGAATCTAAGAGTATTAGGATTATTATCTTTTATTTAAAAATAAAGATAATGTCACATTATCCCATTTTAAATAAATAATAATCAGCTCTTAACTTATCCTAGAGATACCACACGCCTAAGGAAACTTGACACATTCTCGAGCATGTCTTCCACACACCTAAGGACAATATCCACTAAGACATACATTCTTGTCTTAAAGAATGTCTTATGTCCTAATGTCTTTGACTTTCAAATTGAGCTAAGTATTCCCAAACAGGCAACCATACTAATATACGTCATATTTTCATAGATTTAAGAGCCAAGAAGAAAGGTACACTAACAAGAATTGAGTGGCTAGGGGAGGGACCAAAATACATAACAATATCCACTAAGACATACATTCTTGTCGTAAAGAATGTCTTATATCCTGATGTCTTTGACTTCCAAATTGAGCTAAGTGTTCCCAAACAAGCAACCATACTAATATACATCATATTTCCATAGATTTAAGAGCCAATAAGAAAGGTACACTAACAAGGATTGAGTAGCTAGGGGAGGAACCAAAAGATATAATTGCCTTGGCTTCAAAATGACCAAAATGCCCTTACTAGTCACTAGATGCATTTTTACCATTTTAACATCAACTCATTCCATTAAAGAGTTGGCATTGCACTCCATAGCAATTACTAGATATCCAGTAAATTGATCAAATAAAGTTTGACATTTGTCTGACTTACTAAGCAAAATAACCAAAATACCCTTCTATGTAGAACTTGTAATCAATACTAGGTCCTATCTTTGTACTACCAACCTTTATTGATTACCTCTATTATTTGTATCTCTAATCCTCTAATAATTATCATCCAGATATTATTCTCTTGATCCAGGGAGCGACCCCCAAGTTCAATATCTAAATCCAGTCCCAATTGATTATATTACTACTTAGGTTTAGATGATTAATAGGATGTCACAAATGAGTTACAACCTACCAATTAAGATGATATAAAACGTCTTGACACATATACATGTGCCAACTAGTCAAGTCCATATATCCAAAATATAAAATTGTTGACCAATGAATCGAAACACATGTCATTGAGTTCACGAGTATAAGATTTAGATTAAATACTTACAAGGGAAATGACATTCTCTCCATTTCTAAAATAGGAACAATAATATATGTTGCCTTATGAGCTAGCGAAGTCAAACACCCATCTGAACACTTGATAATTAAGTAAGGGTAGAGATGAGGGAGGAGAGATATAGAAAGACGGTGGTGCATCATCATCCGGCAGTGGAACCTTTGTCGTACCTGGTGGGGACTTGGAGAGGGCAAGGCCGATTTAGTTTTCCCACAATCTCCTCTTTCAATTACATCGAAGAGCTTCACTTCTACCATTCTCCCGACAAACCCCTCATATCTTATTCTCAGAAGACATGGAAATTGGAGTCCGGACAGCCTATGCACTCCGAGAGTGGCTTCTTCAGACCCAAACCTGACGGGACCATTGAAGTTGTCATTGCTCAGAGCACTGGTCTAGTTAAAGTTAAGGTAATTATATACTTTACTATCTAATCTTTTCTTCTTCTTTTTTTTTTTCCTTTCTTTTTCTTTTTCTTTCCAACACAACCCATTACATACTCTCTCTACCTAACTTAATGGTCTTGCGGTGCCGCCACTTTTTACTCGTGCAGAAAGGGACATAAAGCTCAAGAGTCATTGGGGGAGGGAAGTAGACTTCACGGGGTGCATGTGAAGATACGAATTATTTTTATTCCTTTTCTTTTGTCATGCTCTTCCCTCTTTATTTTTTACTTTTGTTCTCTTATTCTTAAATAGATTTACAATTTATTTTTTATATTTTGATAACTATTTGTGTTTATTACTGCGTATGAATTTCGATTCATTTATTTCAATAACATTTAATTTTTTCTTGTTTAGTTGTACATTTATTTTAATTTAAATTTTTTTGAATGATGTTTAGATTATTTTTTATTTTTAATAAATTATTTTGTGTTTTTAATTAAACAGTTCGGATTCGAATACTCGTGAATTTTTTTTTTTAAATTAAACATAGATGTTTTTTACTTCTTTAGGAACCAAAGACTAATAAATGTTATATTTATCCACAATCAGTTTTTGAATTCTTACTTAATTAATTGTTTCCGATTCACCGGATCTTACCTCTAATACTTCAAATATTCAAATCAAGAACTTCTAATTGGTCAAATGAAGTTCACGACCGTAGGCCTTCTACCTCCACGCCATTTTTTCGTTTATTTGTTAGGAAACTTGTGCTGCATCCCATTTTCTTTTCGTTCTTTATCATCTGACTTTTAGCAAGTAAAGTTACACTGCGATGCTGACATACCTACAATTCTTGTGTCATGGGTGCTCAAAAAAATGAAGTTTTCATTTTTGGATTTTCATTCTGGTTAAACTCATGATTTCGCTGGTGATACATCCAATTACTTTGAGATGCAGCTTAGCATAATACACATTCAAAAGCTTTCTTATCATTTTTTCGTTATGCATCACATAATCATTATCTCGCAATAGATGTATTAGGATATTAATACCTTTCATCTCCCTCTGTATTTTCTGCTCTCTCACGTTACAACTCTGACTCCACTGTGTTTCACTTCATGGATTCAAAATGAAGGATGCTCTTTGCAGTTGGGAGCAAAAGATGCTTTGCTTAATGGTCTTCTTTTGGCTGCTAGGCGATTTAGTAGAGGCCCTCCCCAGGTGATTTAATCTTACATGCCTCGCCTATATCGTTTATTTTATTTACATCTATCAAGTATTTTTCACCTGAGATGTTTATTTTACTTTGAAAGCAGCTCTTTACTCAAATCTGTCTTGCTCTCTCTACACTTATACTTCATGCCGTAGAGCACGGCAAACCCATCGAGAAGCTCTTTTTCAGTCTCCAGAATCTGCAGACCCAAGAAGATGGAGATATTGCTGTTCTATAGATGCTTACAGTCTTGCCTGAAGTTATTGAGGTTACAAATTTTGATAATAGCATAAGTCCAGCTAGGCTTATGAGTATGGCCAAAAGAGGTTTACGATTTACTTATGATTTATGCGATTCTACTTCCTCAAGAATGTCTGCACTTGTATTTGCATTCTCTCCTCTTTTTTCTTTTTTCTTTTTTTTTTCCCCTTCTTTTTTGAGTCATGGTTATTTGCATTCTCTGCTCATTGCACATTCTTCTGTTGAAAACACAGCTTCTCTCACACACTCGTGTGGTTCTTGAGTTCCTTCTGCAGCAATCAGTGAAGTGCTTTGCTGGTGGTCTTCAACTCCAAGAGAGGAATAGAAAGATACTGCGTTGCTTGTTAAGCTGGGTTAGATGATAATCTTATTTTTTTTGTTTATTATTTCTCTCTGTTTCAAGTCCACACACATCATACTAAGCAATTGATGTTCTCTTCAAGAAGTCTGAATCGCTCTTTGTCATAGTTGTGAAGCACTATTTGTTTTGACATGAGATAGAAGAAATGGAAGTATGTTATATATGAGAGAGAAGACACATTTGATAAGGGATTTGATAGCAGTTGCTAATGATTGATTATGTGAGTTTAAGTTAGTGATCCAATCAATCAGTTCTCTCTTTGATGCTGTAACAAGCAATCAAGAAAATTAGTAGCGCTGTCGGACGAGCCTAAAAGCCTTGATTAGGCTTTAGTAGTACAAATGCAATCACTTCGAATTACAAATGCGTGATGGACTTTCTACCAAGCGCTTCGAATTTTTTGCCTTTGAGGGCTTTAAAGGACGTCTAATCTGTTTTGCCTTTCTAGTTGGCTTTTCAGTGAGAGTTACATCATCTCTCACTTTCCTATAAAACTAGCCTTCAAAGCTCTTAGTATCTCTGAACACAGTCATCAATTACTTTAATGAAAGGAATATATTTAATTTATTCATCAGCTACTAGACTAGACTATACAGAAAATGGGACTGCTCTGGAGTTCTAATTCCAGTGGTCCTTTCGAAGTAGCAATATATTGTTTATCAAAACTGAATGTTGTATCCTTTATAATGACTTAAAGATTAATTTTGTTTCATGTGGTTGGCTCCTATTTATGACTTTGAGGAAGCATTCTGCTGTTTGGAGATTGTTATTTCATTGTGATATTTTGATGAATCTATAGATAGTTTGGTTGCAGGATGACAATTGTTGTCAATCATCTTCCAACACATTCATCATCTACCAGCTTTAGATGATGCTATCGTTGCACTGCTGGGGGCATTCTGGCCAATGCTTGAGCAATTATTTAAGTCAGAGCATATCGAAAATGCAAGTTAGCTGTAGCAGCTTGCAAGGCTCGTTCACAAGCAATTAAATCATCAGGTATTACTACTTTCAAATGTATATGATTAGCCGTCCAAGTTTGCTGCAGATAATTTTAACTCCAGGGAAACATTAATTTTGACCAATTTTATGCTTATATTGACATGGAGAATTGTGTACTCTAGTAATAAGGATAAACATGTAGATCTTCTGATTATTTATAACCAAGAAATAGTTCAGCTTGATTGAAGAGGAGATTTTTGGGGTTCCATTTAGCAGGCACCTGCTTCTAGATTATAAACGCAAGAAAACATTTGGGGTATAGAAGCTTCCAGACTGAGTACAAAATGCTCTTATAAGCATGTGCATCTCAGCAATATTATTTCCATACCTAACCACGTGAACTGTGCTTACTAGCAGCCAGCTTATAAGCATAAGCCCATACCATTTACTTAATCCTAGTGGATATGTATTAAATTTGTTTAATTTAGCTTTATAAGCTCAGCTCTGGCCTAAACAAAAGTTTGTCATTACGTGGGTCCTGTTGGATAAGCTGAAATGTCGCTCATGTAAACTCATGAAGAATGTGTATATATCCTATTGTTCATTAATCCAAGAAGTATTCTGTCGTTTGGTTCAGAGTTAATTGGGAATCAAAAGTTATTGCTAAAAATCATGAGATTCCATCTTAAAACCAATTGATGCCAAGTGGAGTAGCCCACGATCTTATAAGGTAGTCTTAGAGTTTCTGATTTTTCGATATAGGACAAGTATTATATTCTAACACTCTCCCTCACGTGTGACCTGATTTGAGAGCAGTCACACGTGGAAGATTAAACACGCGTGAATCTTATTTTGAGATAGTCACACTTGGAAGATTGAATACATGTGGACTGAATTTTTGAGATGGGTCACACATGGAAGATTGAACATACATGATAGATTGAAGATATGTGGAATATGATACACGTAAAAGATTGAAGATAAGTGGACATGATATAAGATGGGTCGCACGTGAATGAATATGATTGGATCAAGGGCCCAAATCTGATACCATGTTAAGAATCATGAATTTCCATCTTAAAACCAATTGGTGCCAAATAGAATAGTCCAGGATCTTATAAGGTGCTCTTAGAGTTTCTGATTTTCCGATATGGGACAAGTGTTATATTCTAACAGTTATGGATAACTTTAGTAAAAGAAAAATTCTTGACACCTTTAATGTCGTTACAAGTTATCCAAAAATTGAAGAAAAAATCAAGAAAATTGGTTCACAAGGCTGGATGCTAGATCAAACTTTTTTTTTTTTAGAGTTAGATTAGTTGTACAACTTGTTTATTGCATAATAACTAAAGAGGGTGAACTAATGAACCTAGTCTGAGGTGGAGCTTCAAATGTTCCGGCTTGGGCTTGACTTGATTTACTTGCAGCTTTTTCAAATTTCCTAGCTCTACCTTTTCTTACAATTGTAGGACTGATACACCTTTTACCAATTTCTGGATCATTTCAGCAAACCTAATCTTTCTGCTATATCTTGGTTGTTAGAGTCCAAAATTTGGAGGGCCAGAGGGGTGGTCGTAATGATAGCTCTCTGGCACTAAATGCAATCTTACCTTGTTTCAACCTCATCTTCAGCATAATTCCTTCAGTGTTGATTCATCAAAATCATCTTTTCTTCCCTTCTGGCAACTGATCTGCTATCTCACTTAGAGCTAGAAACCTTGGAATTAACTTGCTCATTGCCTGTTGCCCAACTGACAGAGAGACAGCTGTTAGCTTTCCAAATCTAAGGTGGGCAATAAAGAATACTTTGAATAAACAAATTAAGTGCAGAGGAACTGGAGTTTCTACTCGGATCCATTGGCGACAGTAAGGCATTTAGGGCAAAACCAGGAATTAATATAACATGGTCCCCAGCTCATTCTGCATCCTCCATGTCTTCTAATTCCTTTCATTCTTTTTGTCTCTTCGTGGTAGCTTTCTCGCTCACTTCAACTTAAGTTGAGGTGGTTCGGTCATGCTGCTTGTGTTTCTCTAGCATTAGGGATCTTGGAAGTTGAAGAAAATTGCAAGTTGTATGAGCAATTCAAAATATGCTACATTAGCAATTTGGAAAGTTCAATTTGGTGATCCAAACCATTTCGTGAAAACCAAGTGATTGTGACGAAGATTTAATGATCTTTACTCTATGGTTTTAGACAAAATACTTGAATCCATAAACTACTAATTTTATGTAGGAAAATATCCTTAATGCATTAAGAAATCGAGTAGGGTGACCTGAGGTTCCTTACCTTAAGCACTTCATATTTTAAGATTTAAGTAGCCAGTTAATCCTAAAAAACATCATTTATTTAACTTCTCAACAAAAAGTAGCGTATTGTGTTCATGTTCCTTTTCCACAAACCACACCAATCCATTTACTAGATAGCATAGCTTCGGACTTTTTCCCTTTTCAAAGATGCCTTCTTGAATGGTTTTCCGTTGAGCTCATATTTAAGGAGTGTACTTATATGGTTATCTGTCTTCACCTTCTTGGGTCAATGTATGATCCCTCTTTTCACAGGTAGTAACATCTATCCTCCAGCCGTTGTTGTCATTGAGGAACCCGGTAGTAGAGAAGACTATGGGCCTTTATTCATCAGTACATTTGAGAAATTTTCCGATGCATCATCGAATATGGTTCTTGTTGAAATATGAAATATTATATTACTTTAATTCCCTAATTTATGGCCTATTGTAAAGAGTGATTTACTCCATAAAACTAGCCTTATTGTCTTCCCTATTTTGCTCCTTAATATTAGGAAAAGTTGTCTTCCCTATTTTCCTCCTTAATATTAGGAAAGGTTGTCTACCCCTTTTAGGGCTATATAAACTATTATATAGTGTCAAGAGTTGTAATCAATTGTTGTAATCAAATGTGGTGATCAATGTTTCAATCTATGAATTTCATTGTTTCACCCTAGTTTTCTACTTGGTATCAAGAGCCAAAATGTTTAAAAAAAAAAAAAAATCCGCTACTATTCATCGTATGTACTGATCATCAGTTAAAATTTTCTACTGTTCATCGTCTGCTCCACCATACGACACTGTTCATCAGTTAAATTCTGCTACTGTTCATCGTCTGCAATGTTCATCAGTTTAAAAAAAAAAAAAATCAGAAATACGGGAAAGCTTCCTTGGGCTTCCTCAACCAAAAACAATGTCATCTCTTTATTGTCATCGCAGCCAAGTGTCCCGTTGGGTTTGCTCTTGCCATCTCTTTATCATCATCATAACCGAGTTTGTCCGGCTACCTTCATCTCCCTTGTTTTTTCATCTCTCCCAAATGATAGTTCTTTTGTTCAATTGTTGACGGTTGCTAGCATATTGTGTTTAGATATGGGTTGAAGTGCTCACCAATCATCTGTTGACCGGCATCTCTCATCGTTGGCCCACTTTTTGACTGTGGTTTCCATCATTGTTCGTGGAAATTTGTTTGGAGGTTTTCCGGTGGATATGTTATCCACCTTTCTTGGCTTGAGACTCAATTTGTTCTCTCAACTCTCGGGGTTGGCACGTCCTCTGTCATGTACTTGGGGTTGGTACGTCCTCTGTCACGTACCAGGGGTTGATACGTCCTTTGTCACGTATTTTTTGTTGTCCGCATGTTGTTTTCAGGCGCCTTGCCATGGTTTCATGGTCTTTTCAGTCACTGGCGGTGCGCTATCGATGTTGGGATTTTGGTCCAATCATAAGTGGCCTTTGGCCTTGGGTCCGCACATGGCTTGCATGCAGTCACTTGTTCTTCTTGATGGGAGCTATCAGTTTATCGTAATATCAATCATCACTTTTTCAGTCAGCTCTTGTCAAGCTTGGGTTCGTCGATATCTTCGTCCCAACTTGAGAGGGAGTGTTGAAATTTAAAATTTTATATTACTTTATATTATTTTAATTCCCTAATTTATGGCCTATTGTAAGGAGTGATTTACTCCATAAAACTAGCCTTATTGTCTTCCCTATTTTGCTCTTTAATATTAGAAAAAGTTGTCTTCTCTATTTTCCTCTTTAATATTAGGAAATGTTATCTACTCCTTTTAGGGTTATATAAACCACTATGTAGTAGCAAGAGTTATAATCAAGTGTTGAAATGATATATTGTGATCAATGTTTCAATCTATGAATTTCATTGTTTTACCCTAGTTTTCTACTGTTCTTACTTCGTCTTATATATGCGACCAAGAGCCGGATCTGGTTGAGGCTTATGCTAATTTTGCATCTACATTTGTTCGTAGCTGTGTGAAGGTGCTGGTTACATCTCTAGCTCTTAGATATTAGGGCATGTGTAAAACACATTGCACGTACACGTGTCTGGATGTATATATACTACATAGATCTATTCCAGTGGGATTGCTTTATATTTTTCAATATTTTGGTTTTCAAAACCAATGTTGTGTCCTTTACTATTCAGCACCTTATATTGTCTTGCACTCTTCAAAGACTAACCATTTAAAATTCATGTACATTTACAATATTTTGATATTTTTGAGTGCGAAGGGCACAGCTTCGTGAAGCATTGAAAAATTATACCTTTATTTAAAACTCTGTTGGATGTCCCGGAAGTGGGGGTACTTTTCACTAAGTTTGTCCAGATTTAGTAAAAGGTGCGCATTGAGAAGAACCCAATATCCTTTAGAAAAAGGTCACTCTGGAACATTGATTCCTCATTTATGGCATAATGCCTATTTTACTACATGAAAATGCCTGTGTCATAGAAATTCTGGAAAATATTATTCCTCTTCTCCTTCATAAGTTAAGCGGCATTGAAAAGGATCACTTTCAATTTTGTTGTGTAGAACAATAAGTTCGTCGAATACCTTGAACTTTTCAAGTTGTTAAGTTGCTTTTACTTCTCAAAAGAAAAAGAAAAAAAAGGTTGTTAAGTTGCTTTTAAATTGTTTTACATCTGACAAGGATAAGGGACTTGCAGTCGGCCAAATGATTGTAAAACCGCCATTTTTGTGCAGGTTCACAGGTCGGCAACTATTTTGCAGCAATTGGCCGCAATTTGCGGTTTAAGTGAAAGAACCACGTTGAAAGCTATCATTTGTTGGGAGTTCTTAAATGGATGGCTACAGTCTGCAGTTAGTCTTTCTTTCTGTCACGCCTTTAAAAATTTATCAGGTTAAACTTAAACTTAAAGATGTAATATCGTGAGCCAAAAAAAATTATTATTATTCTAAGCCCGCAAAACGTTAATATCACAATACATAAAACTAAATTTTCACAAAATCTTTTATCAGAGTAACTAAAACTCTTAATTAAATTAAATAGTACTTCTGAATATATATTACAAAAAAAACGACATTTTACAACTAATATTCTTTCTAAAAAATATTACTGATCTCATAGGGTGGTTTCTAAACTCATACAGCCCGTACAGCTCATTAACTCTTGTCTCTGTATAATTGTAATAAAATAATATAATGAGCGAAACAATGATCAATAAGAAAGACACCCAGAATCAGCTTCTGAGGGTTGTCCAAATTAAATTATACAATATATAAATCATAATTAAATCAAAGGCGCGATACAGAGTCAAAGCATAGGAGGTATCTATAATAGAGATGAAAAATTGCTAATTCACACCAAACCATAATTGAATTATAATCGGATCAATGCAAAACATACTCACAAGGCTGATACCAGAATTATGCAACCGGATATCACAAAACCTGTGCGGTTATCTCACAATTCTATATGTACTGAGGTATCATACATATCTCATCTTTCAAAATATAAATATCACATTATCATATACCACATAAATATCACCTAGAGCCATGATAGTCATAGCTAAATTACAGAATGGCCACCTGCAGCCTCCGTAAGGTGAGGCATCCCCCACTTACGATACAGAACTAAGTATAGGCGGTAGTTTCACCCGCTGAATGAGTGTCACAACTCTAGAGATAACACGTAGCAATTAATACATTGAGTCATCAGATAATAACATAATCAGTACTTAAACATCACAGTCCCTCACTTCAAATCGAGTAAAGATTCTAAATGATAAGCAGATTAGAACGGAATCAAAGAATATCAGAATATAAGACATTGAACTAAAGTAACAGAGAGATCCAAAGGGAATTTAAATCTAAAAGGGTTGTCCAACTTACCTTGATCATGCCTTAAGTTAATTCAACATTTCTTTCGAACATTATAATTCAATGCTAGTTTCTGGCTGCAAAATAATAATTATTATAAACTATAGTTTCACACACATTTACGAAGAATAGGCTAACAAATTTCAACAAATATAATTAAACCACAAAATATGAGTTCTCAATAACTTTTTGAATTCTATAATATTTATTTAACAACTAATCAATTTTCACCCAAGTTCTTTATCTTGTATTGGTTTCCCTTTCTTGTTTTCTTATTTCCTTTACATCTTTCTTTCACCTATCTATTACCATTTTGTTTCTTTTGTCTTTTCTTTTGCTTCAGCTTTTCTTTTCTTTCAATTACATGGCTGACGTATTTGTTACTACAAAATACACATGCGGGCTACCACCACACACCAACTTACTTACCCTTCTTAAATATTTTCACAACCCTCACATATACAGTTATATACACGGCTGGTACACACAAACATATACTACCTTCTTCATGAGTGAACACACATGCTTACACTCTTTCAACACACCTCCAAAGCTAATATGAACACACACGGACACCATATACAGCACACACATGCACACATACTTGCACCCAGAACATACGTACACATGCAAACATGATAGTATTTATGGACCTAATTACAGCTTTAGCTACATGATACCACCCGGATGTGCTTCAAGTTAGAGTCACCAAATTTAGCATTTCACAGTGCAAAACTTCTTTAATATATCCAAGCTATATCCATGAACTAGCTAGTTTCAAACTAGTATGTAAATAAATAGTTCAAGCTTCTTTACCTTCATTCAAGTTTAATTCTCTGCACAAAGTTATGATTTCCCTTGTTCATGTTTTCCAATCCAATTTCTCTTCTTTGTATTGTTCTATTTCTTTACTACTTTTCTTTTCATTCTTTTCTTTTTTCTTTATCGTGGGGCCTGACTTCTTCTTCTTCCTCTTGAGCTACTTATTTATCCAGGTCTTATATATATACTCGCACATACATAAAGATCACATACCCACATGCACCTCACAACACCTTCTTCTTCACAAAACAACCCATATATACACTCTTACATATGAAGTTAACATGCATACATCAACTCACAAGTACACGTACAACCATTTCCCTCACTTCGGATTCATAACCTTCACATCTAGAGCTGTGTTTTGTTAATTAATACCCATTAATTTTCATACCCTTCTAATTTTACTAATTGGGTGACATGCAACCCTACAAACAAATATATGGAAATACAATGAGGTTTTTACATGCTAAGTAAATACATATGCTAACCTTTGTTCTGGCACGAAGATCCCGAAATTTCATTTAAAGTGTTTTATTTCTATTCCTCAATTATTTTCTTCTTTCTATCGGTTGCTCATATAAGCAAATATATTTTGGAGCTTTGGTTTTTATACATGTAATATTATCTATCATCTATCTGTACTTGGTTAACCCTTAAGCTTATCCTACAAATGAACTATGCCAACTGGTAGGCAAGAAAAGCTATAAGCACAAGGTGGCTAACTCACAATATGGCATGTGTATGTAGTATAGTAGGAGGTGGTTAAATGTCAATAATCACGGATGAGGTGTAAAATAACCATACAAGCATGAGGTGTAGCAGGAAAAGGCTTGCGGTGGGTATATTAACGACCCCAGTCAGAGTTGCAACCAACCAAAATTGAAACAAAACAACACCAAAAATTCTATCCGTTTTTCATAGATTATTCAGACATCTTATTAAAATAAACATAATTTCTATTAAAAAACTTCAATTGATATGTCGTTTGAAACACCTAATTCTTTCTTAATTGTTATAGTTTTTAATTTGAATTTGACCCAAAAAACTGATTCGTAACTTTATAACATTTCAAACTTCTTTAACAATACAATGTAACAATTATCATTAATTGATCATTCTTCAACAATTTAATAATTAATTTTTAACTTGCATTTAGTAGGGATATTACACTTTCTTTCTCTCTCTCTCCCCCCCTCTTCCTCTCTCGCATTCATGTAGTTATGTGAGCATACAGACATTCATATGCTCTATAACTCTATAGATCAGCATTTTCTTTAACAGAGGAGTGCCTTTCTGATCACTATATCTCTCTTTCTGGTCATTGAATTTCTGCAAAACCAGGATGCCATCCTGTTTCAATTCTTAAATGTTAAGAATTTTCTGTATATCTAAAAGTTTCTCCTCTTGTATAGTTGTGTATTACTTTTTTTTCCCTTGCTTCAACAAGGTGTGCACCTAGCTTGGGGCTTCACAAGCTTGCTTCTTGCGTCTCTAACTATTTGCTACAAGAAGATACTGGCAAGATCAAGATCTTAAAATTAAGACAGATATACTAATTTTCTCTTATCCTTTGTTTTTTCTTCTGATTTCCTGGGGCCAAGCTGCATCAATTAATAGTTCTTCAGGTTGAGGTCAATTCTAAGTCATACTACCACTTGAATCTGTACTATTTCGTAAGATTTACTTGAATTCCTAAGTTATTCCCAGGTACGGAATCTGCCATATGAGTATCTGAAACTAGGAGGAGATGATTTACTGGTGCCAATTTGGTCAGAGGCCTTTACTGGTGCAGCATCAGATTATCTTGATAGCAGAGGCCGTGATGGAGAAGAAAATAATCGCGGGCATATGCAAGGGAAAGGACTGAGAATTTTGAAGCGTTTAGTTCGAGAATTTGCTGATAGCCACGAAATATTCCAAATTTGACTTGAATGGTTAGCGTAATTGCTGTATTAGATTTGTTACTGTTGAGAGTGCAAAGTTTTAGCTGTGCGATTCTTCTGTATGTTAATCTTTTGTACAGAATCCCCCAATTTTGATGTGCAATTGAAATTTCAGGAATTTATATTCGCTTAATTTGTAATATTTTGGTGCAACCTTTTGTCTTTAGATTCTGCAAGAGGATGAAGAGTAGATATCTAATTGATGAAACATCTATATTTTTTATTTAACTCAATCAACATCTGTTAATATAAACTTCTTTGAGTTTTCATATCTCAAGGCAAAGAAAGAGAAGTAGAGTGCTCAACTTTAGAACAAAATTATCAAATTGTTCAAAGGTATGTTCCCAACAATATAAGCAGTGGCACAAGCCCTTTATATATATGCCGGTGTTCTTGAAGTACAATTTTTGTTATTGTTAAATATTTATTACCACAACATGTTTTTAGGCCATTGCATAGAAGGTTGTCTAAAAGTAGGCTATACATATTGATGTCAAATATAACACACAAGATTCTTAACTTACAACCAAATGGAAAGGATAGGAAAAAAAAAAAAAAGCAAGGGCCAATCTTCAAAACACATCCACCGTCCCAACTTGCACTAAAAATACTTTTATGGTCCTCACATATTGTCCTTTTGAAATACAAAACCATTATGATATTATTAAACAAATCAAGATTCTTTTATTAATTTTAACATGTCATTTTCAGTTGTGACAAATCTACACATAACTTTCAGCTAACTAGTGGGCTGAACACAAGTCATTGATATTAACAATAAAAGAATTCTAGTAAGGCAAAACTAGAAAATGGACCATGACTTGTAACATTAGTGTTACAACCACAAAGTATGGTGACCTAATAATATATCTATTTAGAAAAATTAAGATCTTCTAAGTTGGTAATGAACAAACTGTTCTTGTAAGGCCATTATCACTGTTGGGTGACCAAAATTTGGCTCCTTACCACACCAAAAGTCTAAAAATAAATTGACCCACTAGAGTTAAGCTCAAGCATGTGTATGAAGAAATCAACAAATATAGTGATTAGATCATAAATTTTGCCCGAGCCTATCCAATGGAGATCGCATCATTGAACGCCATGATGATGATTAACTTCAACATCATGGGGAAAGAAATACAAATGCCCATATGATTGGCACTTGATCAATAAAAGAGGGAAAGAAAGGGAAAAAAAGAAAAGAAAAGAAAAAAAAGAATGAGTACTAGTCCATTGAAGGGTTTAAGAAAACTTTGTTCGGTCAGAATATACGACAATACTTTTCGTATACAACAATTTGAATTCTAAAACCGTAGTTGAACGATTGTCGCAATTAACGTCTAATAGAACTAAGATTACGGGCAGAGCAAGTCCAACAATTTAGCTACTTTAACTTTTTAGCCAAAGTAGAGAATCAAACAAAAAAAAATTACTCCAACAATTTAGCTATCTTGTTAGCTAAATTGAATAACTAGCCAAAATCCTTGCAAATGCTCGCTAGGATCAGCGAGCCAAGTTGACTCGCCAAAGGGTTTGATATCATCATGATCATTGCAGTACAAATATGACTGTTGGTTTCAAAATCCTTGCAAGGGCTTTGATATCACCATGCATCATTCCAGGAAAAATATCAATCAGTGGTGCCAATAATTTTTTTTTTTTTTTCAAAATCAAAAGAATGCGACTATCAAATCATTTTTTCTTTGCTTTCAAAAATTATAAAAAATTACTCTAAAAATGTTGAAGTCATCAGAAATAGAGAGTCTAAATTTATTTATGATATTTTTTTTTGTAGATGAATTTAGAAATAGAGAATTCTTTTTGCAAAGAGAAATATTTACTTTGAATAGAAAGTGTTGTTGGAGTAAAGTTGAAATAGAGAGTTTATAAAAGTAGAGAGTTACTAATTTTACTCTGTATTATAGAGAAAAAACAAGAGTTTGTTAGACTTTGGATAACTGCCTTAGCTTGGGTCAACTAATGGCCAAGATTTGTGGGATTCTTGTAGAGTTTTATTGAGTCTGGTCTCTGTATCCAAAATGAAAAATAAAAATAAAATAAAAAAAACTTCAGCCCTCCACTTCATAAGCAGATCAGTAACACAGCAAAACGATAATTCTTTTCCTCTCTACCAAGCAACTAAAAAAACTGCAGCAGCCATTAAATCATTTTGACCCCATTTTGAGTAGCTTGTGACGTAAAACAAGAATTTTACTATGGCAACAAGACTATTTCTTGCGTACCTCTGTTAAGAGATTTCTTTTACCATTCATAGGCTTATTTTACAATCAGGATCGTGATTCTTGTGGGATTCTTTTAAGCTTGAGAAGTTTTAAGAATTTGAAACATCACTTCAAGTTCAGGTAAGTTAGAATTCTTCATAGTTTCGAAATTATCCATACAATTGTGCGTAAATTTTGAAAGTTTACCATATATATATATATATATATATGTATACGATTGGTGAAATCTTTGAACTTGATTTCGAAATTGTCCCCTTACGAATATTGTATATTGCAAATTGATAACACAGCATTTGAATCATGATTTCAAAGTGTTTGTAAAATATTACTTATTAAAAAGTGCATGAATATTATTGTTTTTCACTTTGTACTATCATGTTTTGGAACTAAAAATAATAATAATTCATTTTATCCAAAATTTTAACCAATAAGTGTTCCTAAAAGTGTTTTCATTTGATTTTGACATTGAGAAAGAAATGTAAACTTGGAACCAATTTTTATCGCACTTAGCATGAACCGGCATGACTTATTATGTCTAAAAGTATTTTGAAAAATATAAAGTTTTGAAAGTGACTCATTTTGGAAGTCTGTTAGACAAAGTGAAAATCAAAATCAATTTCGAAAGTATTATGGCATAAGTGATTTGAGGGAGACTGTGTTAAGTGAACCCCACCGATTGGGGGTTATACATCAGCTAGTAGACCCTGCTAATTGGGAGTTATTCATCGGTCATTGTTATTGATTCAGTTAATGGGGTAGTACACTGTATATTGGATCCCTTCGCCTGTAATGATTGGGCATATTGAGTGGACCCGAGATGCTGAAATATAAGTAGCCAGAGTCTTCCAAAAAATAAGTGATATATTTTGTTTTGTGATAGTAGTTTCTTCTAGATCATAAAAGTGTTTGTAATTAAATTGTTTGACGCATTACCAAAAAGTCAGCAATAACATTATTCATTTTATTTTTATCATTTAATTCTATGTTTGTTTCATTGCACTTATATTTAACAAATCTATCTTATTTAAAGTACAATCAGGTCCCATGTTATTTTTCGGGAAGATTATGCTTATAGGTTGTGAATAAATTCAATTAAGGTAGGAATCGCGTATCCTTGCATGGTTGACCTTCAAGATGCGAATCTTTGAAAGTTATGTTATGGTGATTAGCTCTTGAGTTTAGTTTTTAGTTTTATTTAAAATAGTTAATATTTTGAGGATTATGTAAATTGAAACTTACGCTATCTAAAGTATTGATTATGTATTCAAGGTTTATTTGCCAGAAGTGTAATGTTTAGAGCCTTGCTTTGTAATATTTATGAGGTTGCATTTCTATTTTATTTGTGGTTAGTTATCTTGCGCGCTTAGAGATTTATCTTTCTAACTACGTGACAGTCACAATCTTGGAATTCGCTTTAGGCGAATTTTGAGGGCATGACAGTAGTAGTGATAACTTATGTGAAAATATGGTTATAAACTGTTAAATCAAGCATTTGGGGCTTGTCTTAAAATAGGAATTCTTGGAGACTTAGTTGAGGTAAGTAGTGAAACCCTTTCTTTGGCATAAAAACCTCATATTTTGTGACTTATGGTGATTGGCAAGTTACTGTCAGTTTAGTATTAATATTATTGTATCAAATGATAAGAATATGCGTATCTTAAAAATATGATAAATAAATAAAAAAGTAATGAAAGACAAAGAATATGTTAAAATTTGAGTATAAATATGTTAACAAAAAATTATTTTTTACAACTTCCTCATAAAAGGCAATAGTAAATTATTAAAAATTTAATCACAAATATAAGACAATAAAAAATCTACTAACTGACACTTTCAATGAGTCAACAATTAATAACGTCTGTTTTGTGTTATTTTGACTTTCATGGTTCATTATCCTCGTCTTTTGGTCTTGAGTCACTGTGCTCGTGGCTTTGCTTCGTATCGTTGTCCCGTTCTGTGTGAAGTAAAGACAATATTCATTCTTCCAATGGTTTGCGAGATGTTTGCGACGTTGGATATGCCTTAGTGACTGGGAATTCTGGGATGGTGCAGTACTTTTTGCTCGTATATTTATTCGAGTATATGGTATCATCGAATATTAAAATAAAGCATTAATTTTTTACTCATATGTTTATTTAAGTATGTGGTGTTAATAGCTATTGAAATAAAACATTTGTTATACTTGATTCTACAAGTATAGTTAGAATTTTAAGTTCAAAGTCCACATTCATCTGATTAATTTGATTATATTTTATAGTAACAGTTTCTTCAGTGGAGTGCATTCATTTTTTTTCTTAATCTACCTAATTTGCAATCAAGAATAGTATATATCATATTTCACACATCAATGATTTATCTACACAGACGAAAATGATCAACATGAGAATACTTTTCATAAATAGTCTACCAAAAAGTCAATTTTCATTTCATAAAAAATTATATAGTTACATATTTCTATCTAACATGTTTTATGTTGCAGTATATGTTTGATTTCCAATTTCATTATTCTACTCATTGTAGTAGTATATTGAACAGATAACAAATTGAAACATTTTCATTAGATTTATCTAAGGAAGGACTTCATGATATACCCCTTTTTCAACCAAACAATATAACTTAATATAGAATGTAAAGTTTTTAATACGATAAATTTAACATTTTCAAAGAGAGAAGAAGATGATAAGAGTTGAGTGGTTTTTGAAGGTAGAGAAAAAAAATCCCTATTTTGTTTTCAAACCTTATAAACAAAGGGCAAAATTGTACTTTTACTCCCGCCGTTAATTTTTTTAACTCTGGCAGAGAGTTTGTACCATTTTGATTGATCACAGGAGGGTTCCGTTGTAATTTTGAAATTATGAGGGTTCCATGTACTTTTGGAAAACTACTGGGGACACGTAACTATTTATAGTTATCTAAAATGATGTAGACAATTCATTACCGTTGGATCTCTCTCATGATGTTAGTTAATATGAGAGGATTCTAGCCCGTCACGCTATATCTATCGGGTTTGGATCCTATAGTTATCTAGAATGATGTGGACAATTCACCATTGTTGGATCTATCACATAATGTTAGTTAATATGAGAGGATCCTATCACCTTATTATCACATCTTAGTTGGCATATTTAGTTGTTATGCCAACTAAATAAGCTTATTTTATTTATCTCCCTTCATTTATTAATTTTATATTATTTCTCTCTCTTCTTTTATTAATTTTTCTCTCTCCTTATTTTTCTCCCATAATTAGTATTTCAAATCTTCTCTTTTGTTTAATTCTAATATACATTCAATGCATATTTTTTAGAATTTATCTTCTCCTTGACAAATTCTTTGTTAATATGAGATCCTTTTTTTTTTTTTCTTTTTTCCTTTGTTACTGTTGTGGCGAGCAATTACAGTAAAAAATACTACAACACAATTATAACTTTATAATACGCATGGAATGTTAATCACTTGAGGTGAATTCAATCTTCATTACAAAAAAAAAAAAAATTGAAAAAGAAAAAAAGTAAACCTTCATAACACACAAAAATAGTTATTGAATGAAGTATAATTTCTCTCCTCTTTAGATAATTTATGGCTATTTTTTATTATTTCTCTTGTATCAACTTCCAGAATATGTTAATATTGTTCTCTAATATTTTCACTATCAATGAATACTTTTATATCATGTGTGTCTATTCTGTGAGTAACCCTTCTCATGCTTTTGTCAAGCCCTCGTGCTTACATAATTTATAACAAATAGTTATGTATTTAATAACACTTTAGTGCAAATTTGAGCAGTTTTAATTCTTTCACCAAGACATAACATGTTGTATTCCTTTTTCTTTCCCCTCACTTGCCTTAGTGCCTATGCTGATCTTCAATTTTGCTTCGTTTTCTAAACAATTTATTCCAGTTTCGATGACTGTATGTTCATCAAGAAAAAAGAAAAAATTCCGAAAAATCATGCAATGAATGAACAAAGAGAAAAGTAACAAAAGAGAAAGAAAGAGAAGATATAAAACATTAATTAAGGGAGATAAAAAAGGAAAAATAAAGAGAGAAAATTAATGAAAGAAGACAGAGAATATTAAATATAACATTAATTAAAGAAGAATGAAAAATAAAATAAACTAATCTAGTTGGTAAGCTAACTAAGCATGTCAATTAGGAGGTAATAATATGGTAATAAAAAGAGGGTGACGTCTAGCATGATAGTAGACATAAGTAGGCTGAGAATAGAATAGATAAGTGCACAAATCAAATAATTTTTAGGAGAGATTATTTGTCTTCCTAGTTCCTAGTATTTGGCACAAGAAATAGGGGAACTTAGCATATATAGGAGGTGATCAATTTGTGATAAAAATATGATAGTACATAGTAATACTCAAAAAAATATTTGTAAACTATTTGATAATTTATATCATCATTCATGAAATTTAGTAATTCCTTCGCCTTTATAACTTGGCATACATTTCATTTGTTCAAGTACAGGATGTACGTTCAATTTCCAAAGAGTTCATTTAAGGTTGGTATCGTATAATATTTAACGAACATTTTTGTTGAACATCAATCCCGATAATTCCCTCTTCTCAATGTAAGCTTCAAAACGTTGAACTCTCATTTTTCTCAATCTCTTTCTCGGACTATACAACATACAACATTTCTTACTCTAAAAACAACAAAAAGAAAGTAAAGAAGAAAAAAAAAATTTCAAACCATCAACTAACTTATTTCTCACCCAATCCACAAAAACCTATACACACCTACACTTGATTGAGACATTGGTATTTATGGAGTCCAATATCAATTATTTGTACTGATTCATCAATTTTGTTAGACCTTTTTCATTTTTCATATGATTTTCCACTCAAGAAAACACACTTATTAGAGGGACGTTTTTGCCTTATTTACATATAGTACAGTGAGAAAATTATTTGATTTATGAAAGTATGATATCATATGATTCACAATTATGCAATATGGAAACCAGAATTAAAATGGGATCACAATGATTGGTCGGTGTTAAACGATGCTGCAATTATAGAATTTATTCTCCTTGAGTTATATTACAGAATGATTGAAACAATATAAATAGGCACCCAGACTTGTCAATTTTATGAAATCATCTTCTACTTGGTTGAGTTAAGATTTCCTAGGAATGAACAACAAAACACTTTGTTCCCTGCTCATTTATGCCACTGTCCTTGGTCAGGACTATGCCACAGAGATTTTTCCTGAATATATATATGCAACAACAATGCCACAATGGGGACTAACACATGTATTCATAATTTTGCACTACTTATGATACAAGCCATAAAGGTCATGTTTGGACTTCTGTCCAATGTCGACTTACTAAAGTTAATTCCTTGCTAACACAAGGAATAACACAGCGCAGTTGAAGCACATTACAAAATACTATGGATAGGAGTTATGGCACATCTGCTTATACCTTTAGTGAATGACAATTCTAATTAAGGTGAATGAAATGGAGTTATTGTAAGTGATTTATTCATTTCATGTGGTGGCTTATTTTAGGGGTTAGGGTTTATATTATATTGTAAGTGATTTATTCATTACCTTTGGTTGGATGGGATTTATAGTTAAAAAAAGGGTAGACTAAGAGATTAGAAGTGTAATAAAGCATTATATTTTACATATGGTTAGCAACCACCCAATTAGAAAGAAAATTGTTAAAAGCGAAATAGATCTAAATTATGGTTATCATGCTATTATCCAATATATAGTAAATTATCAAAATGGTCTCTTATCTTATAGGTTTGTGACAATTTCCTTTTTTTCCTCTCCATCTCTATTTTTCGCATCATCGAAAAATCGAATACTGTGATAACTAAAAGGTAGCTCAAAGCCTCAAATGTATATCTATATTATCATTATGCAATTTTTCGTAAATAGACTAAGAATTAAAGCCTACTCCAACAAATTCCCTACTACATTTTCTCTTCACGTGTAGAGAATTAAGCTGCAAGGAAAAATGGTCTCCAACAACTTCCCAATGCAATTCCCTACAAAAGAAAAAATTCCTAGAGCCAATTTCATCATTTCCATTAAAAATTTGACGGCAAACGTACGTGTCTAACATGTGTGTCTTTGTGGAAAAAAAAAAAACTGTCGTTAGATTTTTAACGGATTCACACAAAAGGACTAGCAGTGTCTCAACTTGAAAATATAAAAAACTGAAATATATCACTTTTGAAGATAAGAGACCATATCATTAATGAAATTAAAGATAAGGGACCAAAAGTAGTATTAACCCTATAAAAAATATAAAGCTATTAGAAAAGTTTTAAAATAATGTATTGAGTAGAACAAGATTATTTATTTTAGGATTTTGACGAAATGTACTTTTTTTCCTTATAAAACTCTATTTAATCAATAACGTTTTATTTCTCTCTTTTTTTTTTCACTACCCTTTTCTTATAAGATATATATTGAAATGAAAGGAAATTTTACATATCCATCAATAAAGTCAAGAGTAGGAATTATTACCAAATAGGATCAATAATCATTACTCTTTGTACTTTTTTGACTACTTACAAGAAATAGCCTAACTTCGAAAGGGAACGTCGAATGTTTTTCTATTATTTGCATATGACACGGAACGAACTTTGTCTATGAAGCAAAGCGACTTGGAATCTTACTACAACAGAAACGCCTCGCATTGTTCAATTTATAATAATACGTGTGAAAAAATCTGTAGTAAATTTTAAAATAAAAAGTAAATGACTAAATGCCACTAGAATTCAAATATAGTAAGTAGTAAAAAAATGAAAGTTGCGGTATTTGTGGGGTTACTTTTTTAATTTCAATTACCTGTAATGTTTCGTTAATAAAGTGATAAATAAAAAAAAAAGTCGAGTGCATGAAGGATGGGTGCTATTTAGGTAGCGATTGGTACATTGGAATGGATTTGAGCAGGAATTGAATGAACTAAGGATTTGAATGAAAGTGGGAATGGAATGAACTTGGGAATGAGAATGGCATGTTTGGTATGCTCTAGGAATTAAGAGTAGTAATGCGAATGACTTATATAATACGACATAATTGCCCTTTTATTATTATAGTATTAAAAATAAAAATAAATATAAATATAATCGTAAACAATATAAACATAAATAATAATAATAATAATAACAACAATAAATAATAATAATAATAATAACAAAATAAAAATAATAAATAATAAATAATAATAATAATAACAACAACAACAACAACAACAATAAATAATAATAATAATAATATAAATAATAATAATTATTATTATTATAACAAAATATTATTATATTTTTAATAATAATAATAATAATAATAATTATTATTATTATTATTATTATAACAAAATATTATTATATTTTTAATAATAATAATAATAATAATAATTATTATTATTATTATTTAATCACTATTAATATTATTTTTTTTTTTTTTTATTATTTTATTTTTTTATTTATTTTTTATTATTATCATTTTTTATAATAATAATAATAATTATTATTATTTTCATAATAATATTATTATTTTTTTAATTATTTTTATTTTTTATTTTTATTTTTTTATTATTTTTTATTTTATTTATTTATTATTATTATTATTATCATTTTTATTATTATTTTTATTATTATTTTTATTTAATCACTATTATTATTTTTTATTTTTATTATTATTTTATTTTTATTATTATTTTCATAATAATAATAATTAAACAAATTATTTATAAAGGGTATGGTAGTCAAGTTGATTCTCAAATACATGAGAATGGGCCATTCCCATGTATTTGTTCTGGAATGGCTATTCTCATGTATGTGGAATGGGATTCCCTTGGGAATGACATTCCCAAGTTCATTCCCTCATACCAAACATGAGAATTAAAATAGAATTGGGAATGTCATTCCATTCCCAACTCATTCCCACATACCAATCACTGCCTAAGGTACTTTTTTTTTTTTTTGAATTGGTTCAAGTGGTTGTCAACCACTTGAACCACCGTCTACTAAAATGAGACGCACCATTGGGTCCATCTCCTTTTTTTGGGAGACGGACCATTGGGTCCGTCTCCTTTTTCGGAGATGGACCAATGGGTCCGTCTCCTTTTGGTTTTGGGATTTTTTTAAATTTAATTAGTATTAATTTATTTACTATTTAATTAATAATTTAATTACAAGTTTAGAGTAAAATGTTAATAATACCTTAATTATTAAAATTAACTTGAATTTTAGATTAAAATAAAATATTTAATTTATGAGAATTTTTTTGAAAAATGAAATATTGAGCTAATTTAAAAAAATTTATGGAAGAATTAAATTAATAAAGATAATTAGTTATTTATTATTATTAATTTATTTACTATTTAATTACAAGTGTATAGTAAATTGTTAAGCAAAATTTAATTATTAATTATTTTTCGTCTCTATTTCGTCTCTGCTAAGAGACGAATTGGAGATGACATTCATGTTCGGTCTCCAAATCATCTCCATTGGGCGATGATTTGGAGACGACATACTAATTTCGTCTTCAAACCGTCTCAAATTTGTCACTATTCATGTAACGAAAGTTTTGTCTCCTTTTCGTCACTGTTTTGGCGACGAAAATGAGACGGACCGTCACATTTCACAGTTTTTCTTGTAGTGTAACTAAGTAAGTAAGCAAGCAAGCTAAGTATAGTGAATAAGCTAAACTAAGCTAAGCTAAATTGAGCTAAGCTAAGTAAACTAAGTAGTAAGTAAGTACGCAAAACTAAGCTATGTTAAGCTAATTAAGCCATGCTACAAAAATTAAGTAATAAATAAGTAAGTAAGCTAAGTAAATTAACCTAAGCTAAACAAAGCTAAGTGAGTTTAAGTGAAACCATGCTAAAAATACTAATGGTCCTTTTAAGGCAAAAAATGGTTCGATGGTCAAAGAAGACTAAAAAAATAGTTTAGTAACTCCTAGAATAATTTACCCATTTTGTTAATATTAATCTTCCAGTTGACACACACAATAAAATATTTTATTGTACATTGGACACTTAATTTGGGGTGATGGTAATTGTGAGGATATTTTTGTAATAATTGTTATGGATTTGAATTAGCTATAGTCTTATATTTTTATATGGAGTGAATAATTCTTTATTAATCATGTATATACTTGACACAGTGTCTTTCATTAATAAAAATATAACAACATCAGGATCTTTTAAATTCATGATAATATGAGAGCTATTTTGGACTTAATGAGAAATTAATGGATTTATATTTCTTAAATAAAATATAACAATTGAAAATGGATAGTTATGCCTTACAAATAAACCATAATTGTAAAATGAATCTTTGAGATATTAAGAGAATTAGAGCTTATAGCCTAGTCTCTGTGCTTAATATCACATCTGAATCTTTAATATTATTCTTAACTACTCTAAGCAAATATATCATCCCAAATCATTGATTCATTAAAGGGTAACTTCACTTAGTCCCTATTATTTATATTTTTTTTTCAAGTTTGTCCTTAATGTTCTAAAAAAATCGTATTAGTCCCTAATATTTACAAAGTGATTCAGTGACTGAATTGAGTTTTTTCAAGAAATAATAGGGACTAAATTGAATTTTTTTTAAAATAATAAGAATCAAATTGACTAAGTTTGAACAATAGGGACCATTTGGAATAATTTTTATAAATATTAGGGATCACTATGAATCTTTTAAAATATTGGAGACTATATTGAAAAATCATGTAAATAATAGGGATTAAATGTGAAAGCTACCCTTCGTTAAACTTAATTAATTTAATTATTATCGTAATTTATTATCTTGATTTGAACTTTATCCTTCCCACACTTGGATACTTTCAGGAATTTTGGCATTTTCACGGGTTGTTTAGACTCATTTAAATTTTCCTTGACTTGGAAGCTTGTATTGGACTGAAATTAAATTCTTAGGAATAATAGTTTATCTCGATCTTAGCGGAATAATACTTGACTCACCATGTCTATGTGGTAAAAGAGACAAAACCTATTTACTAAGTTTATTTTTAAATTCAAATTTTACAACGACACAATCATCGTCTTCTTTGATTTCGACACTATAAGGGTTTTGTGATGACAAGCTTCTCAATGAACATAGTGAATAAATATTTGGTTTGGTTTGCGAATGTAAATTGATTTGAGTTGTGAACATAAAGTTGGATATTACTCTCTATCTTTTTTGATCAACGGACAATGGCCTCTATATCTTCCGTTTTGACACTGAAGAGCTATGTGATTGATTACTTGAGCAACTATAGCACGTCAACCATACACCGCTACTATTGAGGAAATGAGAACCAGAAATTCAACTTGTTTACTTCTCGAGAGAAACAAGTCCCTATGTGGCTCCTGCTTAGGAACATTCCCCTTGTGCTTTGGGCACAACCTGTCATGCCCCGGGACCAAGACCCGCGGAGGTTAAGGTCGGAGCGCGACGTGTCATTCAGCTTATTACCTGTAAGATCATTATTTAACAACCTAAACATTCATTAACTTCCACAAGTAACTTCAAAAGAATGCTCATGGCATTTGGCATTAAAAGGCCACAACAACCTGTTTCATAATTACAAGACCTAACATCCCTGTTTGTACTTCATACGTGGCCAAATACAGACATCGAGGCCTCAAAAGAATGGTAATCAAACTTAGTATGTAGTTAATAGTTCAAAAGAATGTTACATAACACAAGGTTGTTCAAAAGTACATCATCAGTTTCTATTAACAAGCTATGTCTTCAACACAAGCATGGAGATCAACAAAAGCAGAAGTCAGTCTCATCACATAAAGCCTCATCGCCCTCAACCTGTACAGTTGGCTCGGCCTCGGTCTTTTTAGTAAGTATGAGAAAGAGGGATAAGCTAATCCTGCGTATAGCTCAGTGAGGATGATAAATTAAGGTTTTCACAAAGGTTTTATCTTTTCGAAATCAGTTTGATAACTCATGCCATGCACATAAGAACAACTAATAATTGAATACCATATACATATAATGATGACAACAAAGCAAGTACTCAATTATACTATCCAAGGGTTGTACCAAGCGAGAGCAGATAAAAATGATATAGATGCACGAACTGTTGTTAGAGGTGGCCAGTCTCGAACTTTCTTGTCAAATCATCTTCATCACACCAATTAAGAATGGGCACTCCGGAGGCAACCCAAAACCATGGTAGCCGATACTTATACCCGACGGTCCGATGCTGTTCGGGGGAATTGGAACTTCTACCGTGGGGTTTACAAGCTGTTTGTATTATTTAACAGTTGAACAAATATGTCCCAACTCTCCAAGAAAACACACCAAGCGAGAGTGGGCACTAATCAAACAAGAACATATTTGGAAGACAACAAAGGAGGTTGTCTCCGTCATGTAAACATATTGAAGTAATGACATCCAACAAGTTCAAAGCAAATCAATACTTCATCGAGCAAAATTTAAAGTACAATGTAAGATCAACAAATACATGTTCTTACAATGCCCAAATAATCTTCACAATGTTCCTTGTCCATGTTAACTAACTAAGCAAACAACTTCAACACTTTTGCATTAACCTAACTTAAACAGTTAATTATCTACCAATAGCTTACATTAGACACACAAAGCAAATCCAATGCTCCTACATTAGCCTAACTTAGGAGGTAAATTTTCCTACTTTTCCAAACTCCAATTAATCTGATTTCAGTCTAAAATCAAAGCTTATCGAAAGTAGATAGTTCTAGAATCAAACGAAATGCAATTCAGAGTTGAATCGAGTGAGATATGGCCTTTAGAAAAATATTGTGCAAATCTGTCAAACATCCGGGCGTTATAGCCTTTATCCGGTCGACCGGATAGAAGCCAGAATGCCCAGCAGAGAGTTCCTATCCGGGCATTACTTGCTACATCCGATCAACCGGACGAAGGCTATATCGACCGAATGGCTAGACGGGAAAACTCAACCTTCATCTAACAATCACTCATGTATCCACACATCCTACTACCAATAATCAAGCATATTCCATGTAGTTTATGGGCAACATATAGGGGTTCAAACATCAACCAACATCCCTATATCAACAATTAGCATCAAACCCACCTAGAATCCAACATACTTCATAACACCAAGATCTACATTCTAAATGCAAAAATGTTAACCCCATACTCCCAATTCTTGCATACAAGCTATACATATAATCCACACACATACAAGAGCAACACAAAGTCACCTTACAACTTCTCAAGAACATCCAATATGAATTTGCCATTCCTAGATCTACAACACACATTATACTCAATTTCATCCTCAAGCTTATATAAGCATACCAAAAGCAAAACTAACAAGTGAGCATCAAATAACCTTGAATGAGTTTTTAAAAGAGTTTTGAAGAATCCCTCACCTTTGCAAGAGTTAGAAATGAAAGAAAATTGATTGAAAATGGTTGAAGAGCTTGAAAATGGCTTGCTTCTACTTTCCTCCTTCATTTCTTCTTCTTCTTCTTCTTCCTTCTCCCTTCTCCTTGGCAAAATCGTGTAGTGTGTGTATGTGTGGGCTAATTGTGGGTGTGTGTGTGTTGTAGAGATTTGATGTATGTTGTGTGTGTTTTTGCCTAGGATAGAATAGTGTTAAGATATTATACAATTTTAGCTTAAGGACAAGAGTGCCCCTCAACTGACTTGTATATTACTAGTTTGTCATTCTAGTGTTAATTATAATTGTCTTGGTTCTAATTCAATTATTCTAGTTAACTATTGAACTTAGTTGGTTCCAATTACTGGCTACACGATATAAATGACTTAAATACACGTTAAACGATGAAATTCTTGTAAATCAAGATAAATGCACATAAATCAATTTTAAAGCACTTAAAACAAGGTAAATACATATAAAATAATTTAATTATATATGCTATGATCTATATGCACATGTGGTCTCGGGCTAGACCTTACACAACCTGCTTTAGCTATATTGCTAGTACCATTAGATTCACATTCCAAATGGATTGTAAAACTATCTCAAGGTCTCACATTGGATTTGCCAGGGTCTGTGTTAAGATGAATTTGAACGAAAAACTTACAGATGTTACTTATACCAAGCAACCAAATGGAGAGGTTGTTGTGATATCTATCGCATATGCCTGGAAGCCATCAAAATGCTCCTCCTGCAAATTTTTAGGTCATTATGCATCCACACGCCCCTCTGCCCAAGCCCTGCCTAGAGTTATAAAGACAATCACCCAGGAGAAGATTAACGAAGTTAATTGCTTTCTTAAGCTCGTGAACTGATCATTTCATTTCAACTTGAACAATCATAACTAGATCTATTTTGTGAATAATCTATTTCTTAGCCAAAGTTTCTTCTGGTATCCTTTTTTCCCTTTTCTCAATCTGCAAGAAATCTTCCTCATTGAATTGTTCGCATGCGAATTCTTATCCTCAAAATAGTGTATTATTATATTCCGAATTCCTACCCCCATTAAGTGGACTAAAGGGGCCGATTGCTAATCCGTTGTACGAGTTATTCGTACCAAGAGTTCGTATCCTCCTATTTCCGTTGATGGCTTTAATTTTTTTTTCAAAGAAAAAATTTCGCAAATTTGCTTCTTACAACTTGTGGAATAGGACGACAAATTCTAACGTGGTCCAAGGAAATCAAAGGTTTGTTTCCATGATTTCATCTATATTGAATCTCTTAATATCCGAATAGCTTATATAGTCATGATTCGAAGCCAAATTCAATCAAGGGAACAAGACTTTTTATGCATTTATGGCTTTTTTTGGGATTTTTCTATTTTAAAGAGAGCCTACCCAGAAGCAGTGTCAAACCAAAATGCCCAGCAAACATTACCTTTCCCTGAAAAGGAGGTGATCTAGCTACACCTTTTAGTTCAGACTACCTTGTTACGATTTTACTTCAGTAAATAATCTTGCCTTCAACATCCATATCCTTGCGATCATGGTAACGACTTCGGATATAATCAGCTCCCATAATGTGATTGGCTGTGATTACAAGGTGTGAGAACATGGTAACGACTTCGGATATAACCAGCTCCCATAATGTGATTGGCTGTGATTATAAGGTGTGAGAACAAATTCACTATCGTATGGTTGATCGATGGTTATTAGCGGTTCCGACTTTATTATTATTTGAATTGCGTGTAATATATTTTTTAAGGGCATTTCGGCTACTTGAGCAATAGACAAAAAAAAAAAAAAAAAGAAATCCCTTGTTTTCTGGTTAGGGTTTATGATACTACCAATAATATAGCCGTTTGAAACTTCAACCTTGACAATGGAAAAAAATAAAACTCCAATCTGAAATCCCATTTGCTACTCATCTTCCGCTAACAATGGACCCTATCGCGGCCGCACTGTTGACCAGCTTCCGGCGGGTCCCGCTGGCTGCGGTGCCGGCGATGTTGGACTGTATTTTGACTTCAACGGGCTCATCTCCATCTTCACTTTTCTCTTCTCTTCTCAATGAATTTCCCAATCTTTCAAAGGTAACCATTAAATTTCTCAAAAACCCATTATATTTCCAGAAGCCTTACTTCTTTATGTAGATAATCAAAGCAAATTGTTCGAAAGCTCAACAATTACCGGTTTTGATAAATCAGTAATTTTCACTTTTTGTCTTAAAAAGCTTGACGATAACCAATTGTTGTGATGATTAAACAAATACCTATTTTTAACTTTCTATAAAGATTCTTTCTTTGCTTAAATAAACAACAAAACAAGCTTACCAAGCAACGTAGATGTAATTTTGTAATTTTCACTTTTGTTGCTGGTAAAGCTTGATGATAACAGCACAACTACCCAATTTTAATTTTCAATGAATTTTCTTTCGTTGTGTAAGCAAGAAAAAAGTATTAACAGATACTTTAATTTGTTTCTTTCTTTGGTAAGGGCGATTCACTAATTGTTCTCTCTGGTTGGTGAAGAGCTTGAGAATACCCCATAATCTCGAGGCGACCACTTATTTGCTCAAAAATTCAAATTTAATTTCCGATAAAATTTATTTCTTTGTGTTTGTAAACAAAGAAATAAAGCTCAGCCAATCCCAGTTTGATGATTCCATGATTTTTTCTCCCTTCAAAAGGTTGACATTACACATTATTTGATGATTAGCAAACCATTTATGATAATTGCACAAATTTCATTTTGGCGTAATAAAGCTTAACAAATACCCATTTTGATAATCCAGTAGTTTCTCGGTTGGTTGCTTAGGAAGCTTAACATTATTCCATTCTTATGATACTTATGCAAAACCAATCTTCAATTTCACTGACGTGCCTACTTTTTATTTTATAGACGAATGAAAGAAAAAGCTTAGCAAAAACCATTTTAAAAGTTCGGCGATAATCCTGTTTGGTTTCCGAGAAAGTTTAGTAATTACATTGTTATGAGGATTGAGCCAATACCGGAATTATCTGGCTATTTCTCGAGTATATTAAAATACAAATGTAACAAATGCAAAAAGAAAAAAATAAAAAATAAAAAAATTGCCGGTATATGTAACAAATGCAAAAAGAAATAAATAAATAAATAAAAAAATTGCTGGTATAATATGGCTGTGGTTTTCTTATTGTGATCAAAGACTGGAGTTACAGTTATTGTGGTGGAAGTTGGTAACTCAGTTAGGACGTGATTAACTGAGGTTTCAAAATTTATGATTTTGTGTAATGATTAGTGAATTTGGCATTTTTGACTAATAATGTAGATAGGTCTTGCATGTTTTGAGTAAGGCAGTGGAGTATGTTGAGACATTTTGCTTGCCTTTGGGAATAGGAAATTGAACAGGGAGATGGACAGTTGGAAACAGAGCAGCGGAACTCTATGGTATCGTTCATTGGTGGATTGTGTCACCTTCTAAAGAAATTAGGTGAGTTATATTCTGATTCCATCTTATACCCCACTATGTAGCTTGAACGTGGAAGAGTGTGCATCTTGTATGATCTTATCTTTTGAACTGCTATCCTACTGTCTTACGTGCCATAGAAACGGGGAGGGGGGAGATGGTGGGAGAAAGAGATAAAAAAAGTTATGTATGAGCTATGAGATAAATGAGACTGCTACTTGCAACTGATGAAAGAATTTTTGAGAACTTTCTTCTAGTTTACCTATTCCCAGTGCGCAAGGCTTGTAATTGTGGACAAAGTTCTTTTTACAAAAGGAATATGAGGTAGTGTTGGTTGATTTCCTCGGAGTGCATATCCAACTAATGAATAAATGAGTGGTGTTTCTTCTGGCTAAAAATATGAGGTTATTGAAGCAAGTGATGGTAGTTCGGAAACAATGTTATGTACTGTTGGTTACAAAGTCTTGAAGTAGTTGTGATGGCTAAGCACTGTTGTCTATTATTTACTTACTTCTCCTGCAGGGGCTAATGTTTTCACTATGCATTTATTTACTTGGAAGATATGGATCCCGCTGTTGCGGTTGGTACATTCCTATGATCTTGAGCTCTTTAATGAGGTATCAGTCTGTCTATGTGCTGTGTTTTAGAACCGCTGAAAACTTTCATTGATCTAAGGTCTCTTATTATTACAACCTGATATATGATTTTTCTGTTTATTGCACTTTCCCTTTGTGATTTATTTAGGCTGCAAGGTTGTTCTTTGATGTCATGATTGAAGGAGACAGCTGGGAAGTTGTTGAAGCAACCATTGTGCCCTTCTTATTAAGATCAGTTGGGCTATCTTTGGGGATGCGAGAAAGTGGAGAACTTTCCACATATAAATGGACTTCATACATGACTTTTTGGAATTCTGACGAACACTTGATATATTGGCCGCCATCTCATGTTGGCAATTCTACTGATAATTTAGATAATGACTCTATCTTATCTCAGTGTGACCACTTCACATTGCCCGTGTGTTGCAATATATTAGCCATGGCATTAGATTCTGCTTTAAAAAGCAACTGTCTAGAAGGAAGTACCTCAGGAATGGTGTTGGAAAATGAGCGCAGCTCAAAAATATTTGCTGGAAATCTGCTGTGGGATCTTAGTAATATTACTTTCCAAATGCTTTCAGAGAGTTCAGAACATAGAGCTTCTGCTATTAGGGTTCTTCTTCCATCCATATTCAAAGCATTAGCTTCTAAATGTGCTTTTGAAGCCTTAGTTTGTGGGCAGAAATGTGTGGTCTCCAGGTGAACGCCACTGCTATTTCCAATTACTGGACCTCTACTTAAGTCATCCCAGTACTTGACTTTGATGTTTTCTTATTGTTTGTTGTGCAGGAGACATCTCTCCATGAAGATTTGGAAATCCTGTAGGATGCTATTTGCTCTAGGGTCTGTAGAGAGACGAGATGCTTATGCTGTCCTTTCTCTTTATCTTTCATTTTTCTCTTTTCTCGATGGATGTGAAGATGATCTGGGGGCTGGTGATGGAAAACCATTTGATTTGGGAACCGAGGAGGACTTTTGGGCTGAAATCAGAAGGGGTTTGGTAATCTGTCCATTCACATAGAGAATTCCTGGACTCACTGATTAATATATGTTCCAGAACTATAGTTTTCTTTTTTTTTTTTTTTGATACAAATGTCTTAAATTTTTTATAGGTTGATAAGGAGAGCTTAGTGCGGAAGCAGTCATTGTATATGCTGCGAGCAGCAGTAAACTTGAATAAGAAAAACCAATCTGACTCTAGTGTTTCAGATACGACACCTAGCAGGAGAAGTTTGGTCCCGCATGGTATGACAAAAAGGGGACTGTGGGCTGACACGGAAGCAAAATCCTTGGGTGTTGGGAGAATATGCAATTATAGTGACCTCCACTCCAACAGTCAGCAGAAATGGGAGGCATTCCTTCTGCTGTATGAAATGCTCGAAGAATATGGTACTCACTTAGTCGAAGCAGTGTGGGATCACCAGGTTTGACATTGTAAAGTTTGTACATATCATAAATGCACATCCTTTATATCTTATAGATAGGGGGAAATGAAGGCCTGTTGGATTCAGTTTTCAAAAAAATTTTTTACTCTCAAGAGTACGGAGCTGAAAATTGGGTTAATTAGTTGTTTTCAAAAACCAAACCGAGCCTTATCCTATTAGGTGTGGTTGGCTTCTGGATCTAACAATACCTCTCATTTATATTGAGAGCGTCTTCTCTATACGCTCGAAGCCCATGAGATCTCGTATGAGTGTCTCCACAACTCATCTTAAGTCTTCCTCTTGCTCTCTTACAATGTACTACCTCCATACCTTCACACTTTCTCCATGGGTCGCCTCTTAATGTGTCCAAACCATCTCAAACTTCCTCCCTCATCTTGTCCTCAATCGCGCCAATCCCACTCTTTCTTGTATCACCTTGTTTCTAATTTTTTCCTTTCTAGTGTTGTCACAAAACTATCTCAAAATTTTCCTTTTGGCTGCTGACATCTTTGGCACTTAGTGGCCTAACTCCTCCAAACCATACAACAAAACTGATCTTATGGAAATCTTATAATGCAACCTTTCACTGGGTTATTTTTTGGTCGCATATGACTCCTGACAGGCTTCTCTACTTTATTCATTGCACCTTGATTCTTGGACTGACATCTGTATTAAACTCTCTATCTTGTTGAACCAAGGAATCTAGTATCTAAAGTTTTCATTTTCAGGTATTCCTTCTATTGAGAGTCCAATCAGGTTCCATATCTTTCTGGGAATATAGTGGCTATGGATGAATATATCGGGGTCAAAACCATGGAGTCAAATCGTGCTAGTTATTTTGGTGGAGAAGAGCGTGGATAAAAACAAAGAAAATTAGGGAATACTTGGGATTTAGAAAAGGAAATTTTTGTCAATATGTCCCTAAAAAAGCATATGCTTATACTTCCAACTCTTCCGCTCTGTCTTTGTACACTTTTACCGGAGTGATTCTGATAATGCATGTTTGATTCACACTTCAAATATAATGAAAAATTTGAATCTTCACAGGTTTTTTTTTTTTGTAGTAATGATCACATTTTGTCTACTGGCAGATAAGCCTATTGCTTCATTCTTCTTTGCAATCAGATAGATCAGCAAACTCTGATGTTTTTGAGCTCTATCACATTCGGATGGAGACCTCAGAGCAAATTTTTGGGTGGTTAGTTGTGCTTTGGCAACGGGGCTTTTGTCATGATAACCCACAAGGTATTAGCATTGTTGAGTAATCTAGCGAAACTATGATGGGGCATAATTTTTACCTTATTGCACGTTTATTTTGACACAATTATTTCCTTTTAATTCTCAATATATGATTATTATATTTGCAGTTAGGTGCTTGATTATGCAGTCATTTTTGGGTATTGAGTGGAAGAACTATGGAGATTATGCAAAATTAGTGCCTGAAGATTTCATACTTGGTCCATTTATACAGGGGCTGAATGATCCTACGCACCACAAAGATTTTGGTTTGTCCATTTTCATTTTGACATTTGCATACTTCATCATTTTACTAGAAGTAGTTGCATAACCCTGTATTTCACGTAAACTTGAGGCTCATGATTGGGGTCTTCCCAAAGAGAACACTTGTAATAGAATTGGTTTACTCAATAGATGAGCACACACCGCCATCTGCACATCTTGTGTCTATGCTTAACATTTTGCTTGGGGTTTTAATGCAACAAGCAAATACGTCAAGTAAATACTTTGGTATACAGCCGGTCACATATCCAGAATTAAAGAGTCAATCAGTCAATAAGCTGAATACCACTCAGCCATAAATCCTAGAATAATACCCAAAACACTCCAGAGTCTTAATAATTAACAAACTTGGGGTCACCTCAGTCCTTATTTCACATGTTTCCTAATGCCCTAGCAACTACCTGAGATATTTGGCTCACTTCCTTTCTCTTTTCCTCTTCTTTTGTTTCAGAAAAAAAAAAACCTGTCTCCATCACCTATGTGTTATACAAACCATCAGCCTAAATTATCTTTTTGAAAATTCAAATATTTAACGTTGAAAAGTAGAAACCGTGAATTGGTGCATGTGCTGCCTGGAGTCCCAGCAGCAAGTTAGGGGGACTTCAAGATTGTTCACAATGTATTGGGAAATGTGCTGCATTCTGAATAGTCAATGTACAAAACCCCCAAAAAGGGGAGAAAAAGAAAAGGAAAAATGAAACGAAATGTAAAAAGAAATTTACCACTCATTTCATTTTTGAATGAGTTTTGGCTTGAAGATTTTCGAGTCATGTTAATAATTCATCTTTTTCGTGTCTCTTAGGTGTTAAAGGAGTCTACTCTTCATGGACAATTGAAGCTGCTTCGAAATTTGTATTTCAATATGCTAGCTGCTTGGCCAGAAGGTATGTGGCGTGCTTGATGAATGCAATGATTTCTTTGTCAAGAAGATGGGAGTGATAGAGTACAGTAATAGTCTTACAGTTATTCTAGCACATGTGTAATATCTGTTATATGCAATCAATGTGTAATAGAGTCAGTTAGCCTAATGACAGCCGTTAAACATTTGTAACTACCTGCAGAATAGTATATATATCTGCAATATAATCAGTTACAGGTCAATGAAATCATTTTATCACTCTTCTATAAACTTCTTCATGGTATCACAGAGCATTTTGATCCTGAGGAAATTTTTTTTTTCGAGAAAGATCTCCATTGGAGAACATCAACCTCCATTGAAGCTCCTCTCAACCTCCATTAAAGCTCCACTGAGAAGCTTCTATTCTCTCTTCCGCACCTTTCTATCCTCAAATCTCTTCTTCTCTGATCTTCAAGTAGGCATATCTCTATACTTTGAAGATCATTATTGCAACTCCATTACAGATCTTTGTAACAGCTTGCAATTTCACCATTGAAACACTGCAAAAGTTTGCGAAGACACAAAACTTCACTTTGCACACTTTCTACTTCAATATTCTATCTTTTCATCGAATCAAAACTTCAAAAACCTAATTTTCTGCAATTTTTCATTCTTCAAGACCCTAATTCTCAGCCATGGCTTCTTCTGAAGTTGATATTCCACAAGGACTCAAGGCACCGACTCAGAACTTACATAACCTGGTCAGAATTCAACTTGATAACAACAACTATCTCATGTGGAAAGCACAAATGGAGATAGTTTTTCAAGCTCATCAGCTCTTGGATCACATCAATGGAGCTGAACCTTGTCCTTCCAAATTTCTCTCAGAAACTTCTTCCACAAATTCTACTTCTTCAACACTCAATCCAGCTTACACTGCCTTGATGTTGAAGGATCAACACCTCAAAACTTGTCTCATAGCCACAATCACTCCTTCTGTTCTTCCTTATACCACGATAATGTGTGTTACTGTGGTTACTCCACCCTTCTAAATATCTTCATTTGGAGATAGTGAATGTATGTAGAGCAACTTTTTGAAATAAAGAAAAGGTAGCAGAATGATACATACGCCAGTTTTTGAATCTGCTGGATGTATACGAAAATTTAATCCTTATATATTTCTCTGAAACATCTCTGCATGATAGGACCCTTAGACATAGGACTTGGGGAATGTGGATGACTCTTTGCAAAAAGTTGCAGTATTCTATCAATTTTTTTGAAAATACCGTTCTTTCATGGAATATCAAATGCCGTTCTTAACTATGAGAAAACAATTGCTTAATAGTCAACGTGTATGCAAGATAAGTATTCCACTTCATTTACTTCTGAAAAAAATATTCCTCTTTGTATTGCCTTTCTCCTCAGGTGAGTAAAGTACTGCCTGTAAATTTATTTATTATTATTTTTTTCCTTCTCCCTCCTCTCTCCCCCTTTTCCCCTCAACCCCCCACCCCTGAGAATTGAACCCTGGACCTCCCAAGTCCAGGGTGATAGCCCTTACCACTGGGCAATCACTCAATTCTTGAAGTACTGCCTGTAAATTAACATGGTCTGTATGACGTTCAATAGATTATTCTTTTACAATTTACCACTGATATTTGAAGTATCTGCAGAACATAAGGATTTTTTATTTTCTTACAGGAAGCAGAGTTCATTTTTGACCAATTTAGCATCGGTGGCTAAAAAGCAATCTTTTGGACGATCTGGACTAATGTGTCTAGTAGAGTGCATTGCCTCAGCTGCTCATGGATTTGAGGGACATACTACCATTGAAATTCAACAGCATGATGATTCTGTTGAAGTAATCCAAGTAGAAGATGGACAAGTAAACACTTTTAAAAATTATGAAGTGGAGTTGCTGGAAGTTCTAAAATATGTTATTGAAAGCAGTAAACAACATTTCAATCCCCATTATCGGTATCAAGGTCTAGAATTCATGGTTTACTATTTGTCAGATCATGAATAGGAAATTTGAGTGGTTATGATTATCCTAAAACCTTGTATTTGCCTCCAGTTTGCAAGAAGATCCTTGGTGCTGCTGCTTCAGTATTGACTGCAGTTGATTTGCCTCTTGAGATCCTTCTATACTTCATTTCAAGCCTTCCTCGGGAATATACTGATCATGGTGGTATGTGTCCAATTGTATGTTTGCTATGTCTCTAGAATGTGTGTTCTTTCTTTATAACTACATCCTTTTCTTCTTGAATTAAATTTTAGCTCTTTTCTGGTCTCTGTCCATCAATCTTTCCATCCTCCTTTTGAACTGTGTTGAAGGTTTGTTGAGATTGAAACTACAAGAATGGCTCCTGGAGAGCAATGAGAGACCCTGTACTTCTAGTTTCTGTGGCTCAAATCTGCAGCTTCTGAAGTTGCTCATTGGGTTCCCTAGAAGTTTTGTTGTACTTGAGCATTCCAAAGATACTACTATTTCTTATGATGATGATGACTTGGATGCATGGGAATCTGAAGCAAACAGATGGGCAAGGACACTTTTTCTTGTTCTTGAGGAGGAACTAGACTTGGAACCTATATTTAAGGCATGTTTTTTTATCTTTCTATTCGTCCGTTGTTCTTATTTCCCAATAATTGTTGATTTTTTTTTCTTGAAATAAGCAAAAAATCATCTTTGATAATGGTCTCACATTTCTTGTGGAAGTTGTTGATATTCACATTATTCTAAGTGGCATGACAAGCGCAATTTAGCACCATGTAAATTTCTAGCTTTTTTTTTTTTTTGGATCAATATAAATTTCTAGCTTTGAACTATTTCCCTTCGTCATTAGTAGATGTTGAGTTTTTCACTTCCGTTGAAGTGAAAAATTACCTGTAGTATATTCGTGCTAAGAATAAAAGATAAACAATGATCTTCTTCATGCGCTGGTACTTGGGCAGCAAGGTCCTCACACTAATTATCTTTGCTGATTACTGTTGATTTGTTCTCTAACAGTTTAAACTTTTAGATGGGATGGTCACATAACCTGGTATTAGAGTTCAGGCTAACATGGTTCAAGTCTTGCCGCTTCACGAAAAAGATAAGGTCTTATTTCAGCTGAACTAGAAAAGAAACTCTGTTAGAAATGAGAGAATATTTCTAGAAAGTTCATTGATTTCTTTTCCTTTACTGAATACAATGGATGTGCTTTCATATTTATAGAGTTACATCACTAGGCTCTTCAGCACATGGCTGCACATGGGCCATGTGCTGATTGTTACTGAATTGACAGCTTGATTACAGCTGTCAATGATCTAACTAACTACACCTAAGTAGATACATCAGATAGAATATTCAGCACATTCAGAACCTGTGGAAGAATATAGGCAGACATAGTGGCAAACGAGCAAGTTCTGAGGTGTTGATCCTTGAGTACCCATGCAGTGTAGGCTGGATTGATAGTCTGTGAAGCAATTGTAGGTGTAGAAGAAGTTGTTTCAGAAGAGATGAACTTGTCAGGGCAAGATTCATTGCCAGACACATGATCGAACACCTGGTAGGCTTGTAACACAACTTGCATCTGTTTTCTCCAGATTACATAATTGGTGTTATCCAATGTGATTTTGACTAAATTATGAAGGTTTTGACTCAGCAACTTTAGTCCTTGTGGCAGATCAACTTATGGAGTAGCCATTGCAGAAACAGAAGAAAGCTTGAAAGATTGAGATATTGGAGAGATGTGAGATTTCTGTGAATTGCTTTGGTGAAAGGTTAGAGGAGATGACTGGAAAGCTTCGATTGAGTTGTGAAGTTTTGCAGAGAGCTCTAATGGAAGTTTGGAGCTGTTCTCCAATGGCAGATGTATGAGAGAATTAGGCTTTTGGATTCAGCAATTAGTTATGATAAACTATTGCTGAATTGAGAGTATATGATCTAATGTGATGGTGAATGAGGAAGATCTGTGAAGATCTTCAGAGATGGAGCTTCAATGGAGGTGTTGAAGCTCGAAAAAAAAAAAAATGGCTACTTTGAGAGAGGATCGAAGCCTACTCTTGATACCATGTTAGAAATGAGAGAATATTTATGGAAAGTTCATTGATTTCTTTTCCTCAACTGAATACAATGGATGTGCTTTCATATTTATAGAGTTACATCACTAGGCTATTCAGCACATGGCTGCACATGGGCCATGTGCTGATTGTTACTGAATTGACAGCTTGATTACAGCTGTCAATGATCTAACTAACTACACCTAAGTAGATACGTCAGATAGAATATTCAGCACATTCAGATTACATTCAGATACGCTAACAAACTCTCCTCCATGGGACCCGTTAGAAAAAGAAAAAAAAGGATATCCAAGTGCAGCTCAAAGAATCTAGCCTGCACGTGAGGGTCGTATTGAGGATAATAAACCAAGATGAACACCTCTCTAACAATTAAGTTCGCTTAAGCAAGCTTTTAGAAGAGTTGGTCACCTAACAGTTACAAATGAAGTATTCCGCCATTCCATTGTGAATTTCACACTTACATTTTCTGTTGGAGAGAAAGTCTTAGTCTAGTTAGAAAATGTTTTTGAGCTTTCCATTTTTATCCTTGCTTTTTCAAATCGAATTTGGAGGGACTTCATTCAAGAGTACGATCATTTTGGGGACTGATAACTCACTATATTATATCATTCAGCTTTCCACAAAAATGTTGGAGTATCCAAAAGTGACCTAAATGTTTGGGACATAGGAGTAAGCTGGGAACAATTGCCTCTTTTGTGTGATGAGGTCATAGAATATCAGGGTTAATTGGCTTTCCGATAGGTTCACTTTTTCTCAGTCCTCTTATGTCTTGCAAATGTGGTTTATCTGTCTTCTGTTCTTATTGAGTACTGCATTATTTCTTCGAGGTCATTTCTGTTCTATATATCTTCTTCTTCTACTTATTTGTTTTTCCTTCACTACTCACCTTGCTTAATGCTGATTTGTGCAGTTTATTCAAGATTATGGCATTCACATCTGCAAGCAGAATACCCAAATGGAATGGGTACCTGTGAAGTATCTTATCCTTGCCTCCAGCTTAGTTCATGAACTTGAGATAATTCAGGAGAGAACCAAAGACTCTTGTATGAAAGGTAGAGTGGTAAAAGATGTTGACATTCCAGACACAGCAGGCCATATGAGTTCTACAAGATATTCAATAATTTTTGAGAAGTTTGCCAAATCATTTTTCTCTATATTGGTATTGATCATTATCCTACTTGACTATCTTGTTTCTGCCATATGAATAGTCATTCTGTTAACATTATTCATGAAGTGATTTCTTGAAATGGAAAATAACCTGCATGCAGGAGGAGCTGGTTTCATTTGCAACGCTGTCATGTTCCATTTTCTGGTCCACTATGGTTGCAGAAAATGGCACGCTTCCTGGATCCATCAGAGGAAGGCTAGGGGGTCCAAGCCAACGTCGTCTCTCATCTTTGACTACTACCTGGATTTTGCAAGCTGTATGATCCATCACAAACTTCAGATTCTTGGTCACTTATGTTGCCATTGAAGTTTGGCAATTCTGATTTCTATTTATATTAAGAGAAGAATTGGATTCATTTTTCCGTTGGGTGGAAGGGTCAACAACAATATATCTTTCTTGTCCTCTTTCCGGAGATGCTAACTTTTGTCAGTTGTACATGGTGGGCTAATCTAACATTGCTCTTATCATGCCCCATTGTACTAGTAGTACAAATTACGTGTTTGGACACAGACTTTATCTGAACCAGTAAAGCTGCTACAACTGTGCGCATGTGAACTTGCATCTGCTCTCTCCGCACCTCTACTCGAAATCCTTTGACTTAGTTCGTGAACATATCCACTAACTTATTCGCTTCTCGACATGGAGTAGCAGTTAGTATTTGATTGACCATGCTGGAGTGGACTTTTTTTATTTTATTTTTATTTAGTTCTCTTTTCCCTTTCCGCTAGACCAGTAGGCTAAATGTATGATATACCATGAAATTCTGTTAGAAATGAGAGACTATCTCTGGAAAGTTCATTGATTTCTTTTCTCAACTGAATACAATGAGTGTGCTTTCATATTTATAGAGTTATATCACTAGGCTATTCAGCACATGGCTGCACATGGGCCATGTGCTGATTGTTACTGAATTGATAGCTTGAGTACAACTGTCAATGATCTAACTAACTACACCTAAGTAGATACATCAGGTAGAATATTAAGTACATTCAGATTACATTCAGATACACTAACAGCCCCCCTCAAGCTGAGCTTGGTGCTGCCAAGGGAAGCTTGCATTTGAGATGATTGTATTTGTTCTGTGTGGGAGACTTGGTGAGAATATCTGCCACTTGATCTTCAGTAGGAATGTAGGTCAATTGAAGTGCTTTAGAAACCACATAATTCTTAACAAAATGATAGTCTATCTCTATATGTTTAGTTCTTCCATGAAAAACAGGATTGGAAGCTAAAGCCATAGCAGATAGACTATCACAATATAGCATAGGAATAGATGTAGGAATTGACAGATCTTGCAGCAGATATGATAACCACTTAATTTCAGCAGTAGCATGAGCTAGAGCCCTGTATTCAGCCTCTGTGGAGGACCTGGATACAGTGGGTTGCATTTTAGAGTTCCATGATATGAGATTAGACCCCGGAAAGAGTGCATAGCCTGATGTAGATTTTCTGTCAGTGGGATCCCTTGCCCAATCAGAGTCTGAATAGCCATAAAGTTGATTAGAACCCTTTCTGAAAACCAAACCCTGTGTGATAGTGCCCTTGACATATCTTAGAGCTCTTTTTAAGGCAGCAAAGTCTGCATTACTTGGGGAATGCATATGTTGACAAAGGGAGTTTACTGAATATTGTATATCAGGTCTAGTCATAGTTAGGTATTGCAGGGCACCAATTAGGCTTCTGAACTCAGTAGGATTGGAGTAAGGAGCTGTATCTGTTGGAGTGAGATGTGTGGACTGAGAGATAGAAGGAGTAGGAGCTGAGTGACAGTCAGCTAGACCTGCCTTTTGAAGTAGATCTTTAGAATATTTTGTTTGATTGAGAATAATCTGGTCAGAAGAATAGTGGACCTCTAATCCCATAACATATGTGAGTGCCCCTAAATCCTTCATGACAAATTTCTGACCTATTGCTGAAACAAGAGAGGTGATAAAAGAATATAAACTGCCTGTTAGTATAATGTCATCCACATAAATGAGCATAATAGTGTAATCCTGTGCAGTTTTGTGGGTGAAGAGTGAGGAATCTGCTGTGCTCATAGAAATCCCCGACTGAGGAGGAATGATGAGAGCATGTGATACCAAGTTCTTGGAGCTTGTTTCAGACCATAGAAAGACTTTTTCAACTTGCAGACATGAGTAGGATAGGCTGAATTGATAAATCCAGGAGGTTGGGTCATATATACAGTCTCTTCTAGTGTACCATGCAAGAAAGCATTAGAAACATCTAGTTGCTTCAGAGACCAGTTAGGGTTGAGGGCTAAACTGAGGACAAGTTTGATTGTTTGAGCTTTAACTACTGGACTGAATGTCTCAGTATAATCTAGACCTTCTTCTTGTAGATAACTCTTAGCAACTAGTCTAGCTTTATATCTAGCAATAGTGCCATTTGCATGCTTTTGGATCTTATAAACCCATTTACAACCAATTGATTGCCTATCTAAGGGCCAAGGGACAAGTTCCGATGTATTATGGGCCAACAAGGCATCAAATTCCTCTTGCATTGCTTGTTGCCAACAAGGATGTTTAGAGGCTTCTTTGTAGGTTGTGGGTTCAGTGAGGGGAGAAGTGGTAACTGTCTTAGACCTAGTAAGCATAGGATGAATGGCAGCTGGAGCTAGATTGGTGAAAGATGGAGAACTTGAGCTAGGTGCAGTGGATGAATAGGCAAAGGAATTAGGCTCTAAAGGACTAGAGGGAGTAGCAAAGAGAGAGTTTGCAGGTGAGGGATGAGACTGTGACTGAGTGGAAGAAGAAGTAGAATCATTTGAGGAAGAATAGTCTTCTGGTAGATTAACAGAAGAGTTAGGGTGTTATGGGAGAGGATGAGAGGAGGAGGATAGCATATTCAGCAGTAAAGAGGACTGTGAAGAATGCTGGGAAGAGCTATGAGACAGGGAATAGTCAGTAGCATGAAAGATTGGAGGAAACTGCAAACGTGACACTTGAGGAGAAATAGGATTGTGAGTTGTGGAAGAGTTTTGAAAAGGAAAAATAGTTTCCACAAATCTCACATGTCTGGAAATGAAGACTCTTTTTGTGGTAAGATCTAGGCATTTGTAACCCTTGGTAGAGGGGCAATAGCCTAGAAAAACACAGGGTATAGACCTGTTTTCAAGTTTATGATTAGTATAGGGTTTTAGCCAAGGGTAGCAAAGGCACCCAAAGACTCTAAGATGATGGTATTTAGGTGGAGTGTTGTAAAGAGCTTCATAAGGGGATTTATTGTTCAGAACAGTGGAGGGAAGTCTATTTATGAGAAAATGGGTAGTAGCTAATGCTTCTGGCCAGTATTTTGAGGGTATAGCAGATTGATCTAATAAGGCAAGAGTGATTTCTACTAAGTGTCTGTGTTTTCTCTCCACTTTGCCATTTTGTTGAGGAGTATGGGGGCAGGTAGTTTGATGAATAGTGCCTAAGGATTGAAAGAGGGAACTAAATTTGTGATTGATATACTCAGTTCCATTGTCTGTTCTAAATGTTTTTATGTTGGACTGAAACTGAGTGTGAACCATATTATTAAAGCTAACATAGGCTGCATAAGCTTTAGATTTAAGTTTAAGTGGATATAGCCAAGAAAATCTAGTAAAATCAATGAATAGAATGTAATATTTGTACCCTTCACAAGAAGAAAAAGGAGCAGGCCCCATATATCTGAATGAACTAATTGAAAAGGAGCACTAGTAATAGACTGAGAATTAGGAAAAGACAGTTTCTGAGCTTTTGCTACATAACATAATGAACAATGTAATTGATTATGATGCAGTTTTACATTGAGTAAAGAGGAAAGAACTTGTGATGCATTTGCAGATGGATGGCCCAGTCTGTAGTGCCACTGCAATGCTGAGGGAGTTGTAGTAGTAGAGTTGCAAGTCAGAAGAGTTGAGTTGAGAGTAGAGGTCTGTATGGTAGTGGAAGGCTGAGTGGATGTAGATGGCAGAGGGTACAACCCTTTATCACAGAGGGCCTTGAACTTCACTTGGTGAGTAGTGTTGTCCATAATAAGCACCTCCTTAGAAGTAAAGACAAGATAACAATTGTTATCCTTAGTGAATTGATGAACAGATAATAGATTAGAAGAAATAGTTGGCACATAATGGATATTAGGAAGAAAGAAAGTAGCTGAAGAAATAAAAATATTACCATGACCAATGCTTTGAATAGGTATTGATTGGCCATTGCCCACAGATATGGAGTCTGTGGCATGATATGGTTGTGATTGATGAAGCTGAGAAGGATCATTAGTGACATGCAGATTTGCACCACTATCCAGATACCACAAACCTTTAGAATTAGGAGCAGTAGTGATCTGAGCAGTGAAAGCTTGCTTAGGTTGAGGAGGATGAATGTAGTTTGTGGTGTCAAGTCTATGCCAACAAACTACAGCAGTGTGATTTTGTTTACCACAGATTTGACAATAGACTTTAGGTTTAGAGTTGGAGGATATTGAGGGTAGTGCAGAGAGAAGGGGAGAGATATATGCACCAGGTGGAGGGCCTCTACCTTGGCCTCTACCTCCTCTGCCTCCTTTAGAGTTCTGAGAACCACCTCTGCCTTTAGAGTTATGTGCTTGAGCAGGATTATATTGAGTGTACAAGGTAGTGTGAACATAAGGAGTAAGGTAACAGAGGGGATGATTTAGGTGGATTCATGTGCAAGTCTTCTTGAATAAGGTAGTTAGTGAGTTCTTGCACAGTGATTGGGGTAGACCTAACCCTAATATTCTGTTTGAAGTTGTCAAACTCTGTTGGAAGACCCTTAAGGATGTAAAGAACTAGGTCTTCTTCAGGAACAACTTCAGCAGAAGATGCAAGATTATTAGCTAGGGTTTTGACCTGATCTAGATAAGACTGCATGCTTTGAGTACCTTTAGACACATTGTGTAACTGATTCTTAAGATGATGAATAATGAGATCTACTGAGAGATGTGAACCTAGAGGCTAAAGTAGACCAAACAGAGAAAGCTGTAGGTAGATGAAGAACCTGTGGAAGAATATAGGAAGACATAGTGGCAAACAAGCAAGTTCTGAGGTGTTGATCCTTGAGTACCCATGCAGTGTAGGCTGGATTGATAGTCTGTGAAGCAATTGTAGATGTAGAAGAAGTTGTTTCAGAAGATATGAACTTGTCAGGGCAAGATTCATTGCCAGACACATGATCGAACACCTGGTACGCTTGTAACACAACCTGCATCTGTTTTCTCCAGATTACATAATTGGTGTTATCCAATGTGATTTTGACTAAATTGTGAAGGTTTTGACTTTAGCAATTTTAGTCCTTGTGGCAGATCAACTTCTGAAGTAGCCATGGCAGAAGCAGAAGAAAGCTTGAAAGATTGAAAATGGAGAGATGGGAGATTTTTGTGAATTGCTTCGGTGGAAGGTTAAAAGAGATGACTGAAAAGCTTCGATTGAGTTGTGAAGCTTTGCAGAGAGCTCTAATGGAAGTTTGGAGATGTTCTCCAATGGCAGATGTATGAGAGAATTAGGGTTTTGGATTCAGCAATTAGTTATGATAAACTATTGCTGAATTGAGACTATATGATCTAATGTGATGATGAATGAGTAAGATCTGTGAAGCTCTTCAGAGATGGAGCTTCAATGGAGGTGTTGAAGCTTGAAAAAAAAAAAAAAAGGCTACTTTGAGAGAGGATCGAAGCCTGCTAGAAATGAGAGAATATCTCTGGAAAGTTCATTGATTTCTTTTCTCAACTGAATACAATGAGTGTGCTTTCATATTTATAGAGTTACATCACTAGGCTATTCAGCACATGGCTGCACATGGGCCATGTGCTGATTGTTACTGAATTGACAGCTTGAGTACAGCTGTCAATGATCTAACTAACTATACCTAAGTAGATACATCAGGTAGAATATTAAGTACATTCAGATTACATTCAGATACACTAACAAATTCACTAAGATATTGAAGCTCACTAGGTAATTATTTTACCTGTTACTAGCAACATATTGGAGAGTGTTTGGTTGCGGTATTTTAACGGAATATGATGCAATTTGAAAAATGTCACCTTTTTTTGTGTTATCTTATTGCAGATCAAAAGATATACAGCTGTATTGTTGTTGACTCATTTGTTATTGTTTCAGTTATATGTATTGTTAGATGATCTATTGTTTAAACCAGATGTTTTTGCCTCTAGGCAGTTTGCTTAGCCTAAAAGAAAGAGGAGGATATAAGCTCTTGGAGTGCTTTTAAGGCTAAAGCTTAAAAACTTAAAAAAAACAATAAAAAGTTAATAACTGCAGACACACAAATTGGTTGGTCAAGCAAGCTTAAAATACCAGCAGCTTGAAAGCTCAAAAAAAAAAGAAAGTATAAGGCAAGGTACTAAGAGGGCAAATTATTGTGAATAGGTGCTTCCTTTGCAAGAATGAAATGGAATCAGTGGGTCACCTAGTACTTAGATGTTCTTGGGCTGGAAGTCTTTGGGAGATGGCTTTTAACCTATGGGTATTCAATGGGTTTCCTCAAAGTCTTTTAGTGACGAGATAAGAACGTGGAGTGGTTTAAAGTCATTCAAGCACAAAAAGAAGGTCCTTTGTACTGTTCCCCTTGTCACTATTTGGACCTTATGGAAGGAGTAGACTAGGAAAGCTTTTGAAGAGAAGGAGTTGTATTTCTTTTTTGAAGTTCTATTGGCTAAATGATCTTTGTTTTTGGACTAGGGGTTCTTGTAAATTTGATATGGATAGCATACAAGAATGTATAGATAGTTTAGTTAGTAGATGTAATTACTTTTGGTGTGAACACCTTTTAAACGTATAAATACTCTAGCTTATAAGTTGTTTTTCCAAACAGCCTCAACCAAATTATAAGCTATTTTGACAAGCTTAGAAGCTTTTAGCCAAACATATCTAAGGAATGTACAAATTTCCATTTTCCATTTTCTTTCGTGCTATTGATATTTCTTACTTGTCTGAAAGGTATCAAGTCCGTCCATTGATATATATCTCCTTCTTGGTCCTCACAATTTGGCTAAACAGATAACATCTCTGAAGGCTGTAGCATCCATCTCAAGTTGGTCTACGCAGTCCAGAAATAATGTGTCACTTGATTCTGCTTTTTCTTTCCTCTGGAACTTCTGCTGGAAGATTATCACAGCTCCTACATGTCAATCAGAGGTACATTTGGATCAGTTAGAAGTTAGAATATAGATGATCTTAAAGTTCCTAGCTTTTTCCATGATTTTGTTGGTTTCGATTTTTTGGAGTGCGGAAGTTGCTTAGTATCACTCTCATGTTATGTGAAGCAGACTGAAGCGGAAATATCCTTAGCAGCATATGAATCACTAGCTTATGTTCTGAAATCATTGGTGACAACGTTCTCTCCCTTGTCGCTGGAGCTTCTCATGGCAAATGATAATTCAACTCCAGTAGAAGAGGATCACAAACCTGTCTTAGATGACTTTGTTAGAACTTTTCTCCAGAACATTGATAACCTTATAGCAGTCGGAAATTTTGTGCGAACGAGGCGTGCTGTTTTGATGAATTGGAAGGTGGTACATCTTAAATTTAGATGTTAGAAGGGATACATTCAGATATTTTCAATGCATCGTCTATGTTAATTTTCACCCAAGTATAATTTGCTATGACATATGAAACTTTAGAATATGCATATATGAAATATGTTTGTTTCTCATCCCCCCTATTCTGGAAGGGGTTCACAAGCTTTTGATCTAGATAATTTCTTGAATTACAACAGTATGTAAGAATCATCGTACATAGACTTGCAGACAATTGTACTTTCTCCACTTACCGTATAATTTCCATTCTCTTTTATTTTACCCTTCCTTCCCCCTAATTAGGAAATTTCCTAGTGTGTTTGCCTGAGAAAGCACATTATTCACAAACATTTTGTGGTTTTTCTTTCAAAAGCTATCTTTTGAGCTTAGAATTTTTAGGTATCAGATATTAGTTTTATAGCTTATTCTTTACAATGAAAGAGTGCTTGCCTCCCCAGAACACCTTCATGATCTTTGCTTTGGAGGTCACCCTTCATCTTCCATATCCACTTTTAAAGAATCAGAGATTAGCTAACTCCATCTGCTTCTCCAGTGTATGTAAATCAGCTGTTCGATATTTTTCTTACTTGAAGTGATCTACATCCATGCTTCCTCCTCAATATCTAAACCTACATGTTAGGGAAATGATGTTGTGCCTGGGTATCTAAGTTGGGAAACACATTTTTTTTGTAATTGACTTGACTCCTTTTGAAAATATTTTCTTTGTGATATAAAAAATTTATTAAATGGGCAATTTTGTAACTATTGATTGTTAAGAATACATGCAGTTTGCTTGGGATTATGTTTGGTTCTATGATTAATTTTACTTCATGTTTCAATTCTCACATTGAAGACATTTTGGTAATCTTTTGGGTTGAAAAATATTCTTCCTTTGTGGGATTATTTTTTGGATGTTTGTGAACCAAATATGTGGAGAAAATTGTCCAATCAGTCAAGCTTCCTAACACTTTGATACAGAGGCGAACTAGCCTGTTCTCCTCTTTCTGGCTTCCCTTCTTTTGGAGTTTCTCTTCCCTTTCTTAAGTCTGGGTAACAAATAAAGAAAGTATACCCTCTTTTATTGTCTACCTTCTGTAATGTGAATGAGATATTTCACTAGTTTCTGTTTATCGTTCTTTTAGTTATAGGACAAATGTTATAAAAACTTGTGAACCAAACATGTAAACATGGTATTTGGAGACGCACCAAAAGCCTGTAGGAATTGAAATCTTCTTGTTTACCTGTAATCCTCTATAATAAAAGATGGACCTTGCGATCCATAGGACCTTTGTAGACAATTGGATGCCCCTGAATAGCTTAATCAGTGGATCTGTGTGAATTGGTTTCTTATCTAGAAAGTTTTCTATATTCATGGAAAGCATACTCATTCACTGAAGTTCAGTTCTCTTTTATGCGAGATTTATTTGTAGTTGTTGATGTGTCAGATGACATTAACCTGCAAAATTGCTGACTTGTCTTAAATGGACATGTTCTCTCTTGGCTTTCAAAATGAGTTTGTTTTCTTATTCTATATTTAACCTTTTGTTTTGTGAGGTCTATCTGTGCAATATCTGAGAAATCGGAGCTGCTAAATTTATAGCAAGTGTTGGGCTTGTTTTTGTAAGGGCAAAAAACCAATGCTATTCAAATATGATTGTTAACGGTGCATTAAGACTAAATGATCTTTTCTGGTCAATGCAGTGGATATGCCTTGAATCTCTTTTATCAATCCCTAATTCTGCTCTTCGGAATGGAGTTCATATGAATAGTTGTAACTTTTTCTTCTCTGATGTTGCACTCAGACAGATTTTTGGTGATCTTGTTGACAGGTGAGATGTGAGGTGGAAGTTACTGATGTTAGTTTTTTTTTTGTGCAAAAGTTTCTACTAGTTTTCGGCAGGGGTGGACCTATAGGGGGGCCAGTGACCCCAAAAATAGAGTTATTAACAAGTGACTTGGACCTGTATTTTAAAAAATATGTATATTTTTAAGGTAATTTTTTAGCCCCCAGTGGAATTTTTTTTCTATATATGAGTTTTCAATTGTGTATTTTTAGCCCCCACTAAGTAAAATTATGGATCCGCCCCTGGTTGTCGGGAAATGTTACGTTGTCATTCAGCTCAGCAGCTATGTTTGTTTATCGTTTTACAGATTGCTTGCTGGAGAAAATGGAACTTAAGCGTTAAATCTCTTTTATTTGATTAGATTGGTTCCTTTTCTCTCCTCAAATTTAAGAATTAACGCATTGGAATTTAACTTAAATATAAGACTACTTATAGCCTTGTAAAGGCTCAATACCAGTTTATACCTGTATATTGTCCGGGGCATGTACTACATGTTTAAAATCTGCATATGTCCTGATTTATGCTCTTAATGATGGGTTATGTTATTGGAGTTTGGAGATTCTTGCTTGCTGAGTCTCCTGTTGTTTGCAGTCTTGAGAATGCTGGAGAAGTTTCTGTGCTGCCCATGCTACGATCAGTGAGATTGATATTGGAGCTGTTTGCTTCAGGTCAAATGGGCTCGCTGGTTTCTTCGTGTTATGGTGTGACTTCCCAGGTACACAACGTGTTTTTTTTTTTTTGAGAAGTAATATTAGGTATACAATGTGTTATTTTGTGATGATGTTACTTGTATACATATTTGTATAAGGAAGATCAGTGCAGAAGTCATCTAATTGCCTGGGCTTCATCATGATCCTTTAAGCATTGACATTAGTGGTTAAATTGATATCCCACTGTAAATTGTTACGACCCGGTTGAGAAAGATATTAGGACTCCCAACTCTTCACGGAGAGCGAGTATAATATGAAGAACTGCAAGGCACTATTGGAGCATGCCAGTGATGCCTATTTGTAAATTTTTTATATTCCTTGTATATGTTTAGTGAAGAAATGTTGTAATTACTTGAACTCAGGATCTATATGGATAGAACATATATATTCACTACAGTAGTTAACAGCAAATCAACTGTCAAAAGTCATGTAACAATGTCACCAACCTTAAGTTGTATTGGTACTGATTTTGAAAAAGATTGCCACAATTTTTATGATCTAGTAACTTTAAGGCTGTGCCATATGAATCATGCTCTGATATTTTTAGGGGTGTTTTATAAAGTTCACTAGAGTGATTTGTTTGCTCAATTCTGGGAAAGCCATGCAGGGCATAAATATTAGTAGACGTGGGAAGTGGGAAAATATACCAAGAATATGAGATCACTATGTGAATAGCATACTTTCTACACCTCTGTGGATATAAGTTTGACTAGATTGAAAAGCTTTTGTCATTGTTGTAGTTAATGATTGACTTTCTTGCAGATGATGTGGCATTTGGTTCATTCTTCTTGGGTATTGCATGTTAGCTGCAACAAACGGAGGGTTGCTCCTATTGCAGCACTTTTGTCTTCTGTCTTACATAATTCAGTGTTTAGCAATGAGCACATGCATGAATTCGACAATGCACCTGGGCCTTTGAAATGGGTGCGCCTTCTCTCTCTCTCTCTCTTTCTCTATCTCTCTATCACCCTTCTGATTTGTTTAAGTTGTCCTGTAAAAGTCATGCTTTGTAGATTTCTTTTAATTTATCTTCTTTTAATTTCTGCAGTTTGTTGAGAGAATTCTTGAGGAAGGGACACGGAGTCCTCGTACTATCCGCTTAGCTGCACTACATTTGACAGGTCTTTGGCTTGCAAATCCCAGCATTATAAAGTACTACATAAAAGACTTAAAGCTGTTAACGTTATATGGGTCTGGTAAGCACCATGCTTAAGCAGTAATTCTTTGTTAGTGCTCATTTTCATTGCTATGGCTGCTGCTTTAGTAATTTGGTTATGGCTGGTTCAGTTTATTTAGTTAAATTTTGATTAAATTAACAAACTTATATGCAATGATTTTTTTTATAGACGTTACATTTCTTAAATTTTGTGTGTTTATTGTTGCACATACCAGTTGCATTTGATGAGGATTTTGAAGCTGAATTGGCTGAAAATCAGGATGCAAAGGCTGAGGTCTCAGCCTTATCTAAAAGTCCAGACTCTGAGCTGATTGAGGTATGTTTTAGATGTATTTTTGATCTACATAAGCCAAAGCCCATAGCTTGCCTAGGAGCTCAGAGAAAGGTAGTGAAGTAATAACTGCTTTCGCACAATCACGTCTGGTCAAAAGAAAACTCTTTCAAGTTCGCCTTTTCTGGCAACTTCAATCAATATCATAGACAAGATAGGTGAATCTGCTTTTCCTTTGAAGAAAGACTTGGCTTCAAGGGAAATGCTAAGGCGTTTCCACTACATAAGAAAAAACTGGAATTAGATCTTGGAAATGATTGACTCAAATAGATGCTCATCATAAGCTTTTTTTTTCCCTCTTTTTCCTATTGATCAAAAGCATCCGGCAGCACCGCGCCAGTAGAAAGAGTTAAGCTACTAAGCTAAGCTATTGTTGGGGAACTCGGTAGAAGCGATTTGCCGCTTCTGCCTTTCTAGGCTTCACAATAGCTCCCCGTCAAAGTACGCCACTGCTTAGGACTAGAAACGCACAGAGGGGCAAAGCTCATGTTCCTTTCAGGGTAAAGAGGCGCATAAAAAAGGGCTGGCCCATCAAAAGTCCGGGTCCTTCGCGAGAGAAAGTATATGTTTAGCTTTTTACCTACATTCATTCATGATTTTATTATGCAACTTTTACCCAAATATATCATCTATCGTGTCTTGAGTTGGTTAGATTATGATGGTATGTAATTGAATTATAACATGTATCCTGGATGGAATGTCTTCAAACTTGGATAATGACCTTTATTGACCATCTGTATAGGGTTTGGTGGTCTAGGGAAAAAGGAAGTTTAATTTTAAAATTCCAAGTGTGTCATTTGTTGCTGCACAAATCTCTTACGTGGTAGATTGCTAATCCGTTGTACGAGTTATTCGTGAACACCTTTCAGGTGTATCAATATCGTCACATGAATCACAAATGCATGAATGTGATGAAATGGTTTCACAGGATTCAACCAATTGTCATGATTGTGGAATATCATTTGTTAGAACTGATTTATTTAATTTGAGAACTCTATCTGAGGTAGTAAAATATTATCTCTAGCTTTATTATGGGGCTTTGAGTACAAAACTGCAAAAGCAAAACCAATAAATCTTAGCTTGAGTGGTTCTCTCTTTTAATATTATGTAACTTTGTTGGCTCTTTACAGGAATTTCTCAACACTGAGCTCTACGCACGCGTATCTGTTGCCGTACTGTTCTATAAGCTCGGAGAAATGGATGATGATAGCGTGGGATCAACAAATAAAAACAAAAGCAGCATGGACGCTATTGCATCTGGGAAAATGTTTTTGCTGGAACTTCTAAATTCAGTGGTATCATATTTGTTCTAGGTTTCTTTACCTTCTGCATAGTTAAAGTTTAATTGTTATGGAGGGGAATTATTGATAAATTGTGGATGAATTAGGCGACACTTAAAAGTGCTTTCTGTGAGTTTAGAAGCTGAATTAACTTATTTGACCCATTTTTTAAAGTGTTTTTAGATAAAAGTTAAAGTTGAAAAAAGCTAAAAAATGAGAAACTCCAAATTGGAGCTTTTCAAAAAAGGGTTTTTTGAAGCTGTTTTACATAATGTGGGAAGCTGTTTTTCTTTTGCTTTCTCCAATATACCCTTCCATATTTTTTAAAGTAAGATATTACCCTCAAAATTTTTAAAAGCACAACGTTGCCTAAAATAGGCCAAACAATCAACGACTTTTGTTCAACAACACTTATAACAAAACTCTACTCTAAAAGTTGTACTGCTTAAAAGCTGAATTTTCACAGCTAGGCCAAACAGCGCCTTAAACACTGACAGATGCCCCTCTAGTTGTCAATCATATTGGAAGGTTGGTCCCTTTCAACCAAAGTATTATATCACAAAGCTCTACTAAATACTGCCATTATGGAAATCATCTTGACTACTCTAAAGCTCTTGTACTTGGTGAAGAGTTAGGAAGCTCCTTATTGGGTCAGCAGCAACTCGATCTCAAGCTAATATTTCAATTATCGTGTAATCTTCATCTGAGCTGCTTCTTGTCAAAGCTGTCTTTTTCCCTGTAGTATTGGAGCTTCTCAGCATATACTGCAGGCTTAGATGTCAACCATAGTGTAAATCGGGAAGCAAGCTCCAGAAGAGAGTTCTGAATAGCAAGTCCTTTAAAAAAATTTCCTTTTGGATTTCCATAATGTTAACCTCTTTATCATCCTAATATGCTTACAATTTTTAGCATTAGACAGCTGTTTGGTTTACATATTTTTCATGACACTGTTTTGTGACGTCAAATTTGAGAATTCTTGGGATTTATTATTTTAACATATTTTGGGGTGGTCAAAATGGTGAAGATCTGAGAAAATTGTAGGCTGTTCGAAGTGTTAGGAATGCTACCAGTGAACAGTGTTTCAACAAAACTTTTGATTGTTCAAGTGTTTTATAAGAAACTGGATGGATTCCTTTATTTTTCCTTCAGCAAAGTGCGTCAACGTCTCTTTCTTGAATCTGGCCTAATAATTTACTTTTTGAATTTTTTTTTTGGGGTAAGTGATGGGTTAGGTTGGTTCCAATTGGTCTTTTTGGACACTGCTTTTGCTTGGGCATGATGCTCTTTGGGGCCATTCTCTTCTTTCGCCGCTCAAACTACAATATGCGACTCCAGCAAGTCTAAGCAAATATAATTGATAAGAATTGAGAGTGAGCTGCAACTGGAAGTTGACGTCTGAAGTATCTAGTGCTCTATATCCTATAGTAAGAATATCTATGTTAAACCTATCGATTATAAAGAGTTCATGTTTTACCTCTTTAGATTTTGTGCTTCTCTGAAGGCCGCTATTGCATCCACACTCTTCAAAGAAGTCAAGAGTTTCATACCTTATGCCAATATTTGCTGGCTGATTAATATGCATCTTTATGTGCTTTTAATCATAAAACTGAGGTGATGTTCTTCCAAGATAGGTCATGACTGTTGGTGAATAAGCGTTCAAGTATGGAATGGGTTTATGTAATTGATATACCAAAGGTGCCCTTGGTGACTTCGATTGAGGTTGTAAGGACTATATCATGCAGAAACAATGCTCCACAAATTTTAGTTTATGCATAATGTTTACTAATCATGAATCATTGTCAGTGTTGTTTGTAAGCGATCATGTATAGCTCATATTTGCTTGTATTGATGGCTGAACTTTACAAAGAATAAAAGACTATATATTAAGGCAGATCTAGAATTGAAATATTTTGAAATTATTTGCCAATATTGATCCCCGAGTGTTTTTACCTAATTCAAGGAGGAATGGCATAAATCTATTTTGATTCTTCAATCTGATTCAGTTATTGAGACAATTAAAATGGCGTTTTTTTCTCTATTTTGCTTTACAATTTAATTTAGAATCAGATTAATTTTTTTGTTTATGCAAAAAAATTGCAGTTGCTACAAAGATATGATCGATATATCATATCATTGTTCTTCGACACTATATTAATTATCCTTAACTCGTATGAGGTCAAGTAGTACTGTAGGAAACTGTGTGAATAAACTAAGTCTTCTTTTACTTGTTCAAATATTATTTTCTTGCTCAGTGTTTTGGATTGTGCTGGCGATGGAGTAGTTGACCTTAATAGCATGAGAGCATGATTGATGGGTAGGGAGAGATAGTTGTTTTCTTATTTTGAAGCTTGAAGATAAATATTTCAATTCCAGATCGATCTGCTTTGAACAGGATGGGCACTTTATCATGTAACTTGGCAAATAAAAGTTAATGGATGTTAAGGATGGGGTAATCGTTCCAGTGTCGAGATTTGTACTTCATTATTTATTTGTTCTTGCCATTTGTGTGCTGGGCCATTTTGGTAGTATTTTTATCATCCATAATGTGGATTTTTGGCTCATAACTTCTACCTTTGATCAATGAATTGCATTTTCACTACATACTAAAGAAAACATCTGAGGAACTTGTGGAGCACGGACCTATCATTTAGCCACAACAGACTATTCTGGTGAAATTACAAAATAAGGAGTTAAAACTTTTTTTTTTCTGATTGTTTTAACAAATGCAATTTGATGGTTCACTGACAGTTGCAATGAACCCTTGTGGATTCTGACAAAGTTATACGAAAAAACAAGATACAAAGAGAAAGTATGGCCATGAATGAGTGAGAGTTTCCACAGTGACTGCACTCTCTTTTTATATTTGTCATTCCATCTCAGTATCCGTGAATTGGGTGATTACAATCAACACTATCCCATGAATTAAGTGATTACAATCAACATTAAAATAGGATCAAACTATTTACAGTAACTATTTAGTATTCACAGCTCACAAGGTTGACTTCTCACAAGTTGCCAAATAGGACTAATTTGACTTGCTAACAGGTTTTATCCTCTTTCCCTGATATCTGATTTTAGTATTCAGAGGGGCATGTGAATGTGTAAGATGTTCACTGGGAATTTATGAACTTAATCTAGCATTTTTAAAGACTGGGTAGTTGGGCCAGACTGACCCTCAGTCAAGCAAATTTCTGTCTTGGTGCTTCTACTTTTATTTGTGGGTAAGCTACAGAATCTCCCAGCAAGTGTTGACAGTGCTGATGATGGCATTTCTTGATGCAGATAAATTGCAAGGACCTATCCAAGGAGCTGTATAAGAAGCACAGTGCTGTAAGTTCATATATGCTGATTAGTTTCTGAGAACTGTTTGTCATAGGTATCCTCTAATTATTCTTTGAGTGGTATCTGTTTTATCTGTATCAGAAGACGTAGAAGTTGAAAGGGATTTAAGGTTACTGATTTATTCATTCATTTATTTGTTCTCTGGTGCTTTCAGTCTTCAGCTTTCTACTTTTACGTCTCTTCAGGACAATTTAGGTTTTATATTTCTGAAATTTTGGTATTGTTTGAGAGTGATGAAATATATTTGAGGGAATGCTGCATAACTTAAAGTAGTGAGCCTTCTTGGTTGATGTTTTATTGGCACTTTAATTGCCTTTGGCAGATCCATAGGCGCAAAATTCGTGTGTGGCAAATGATATGCATTCTGTCACGTTTCACTCATCAAGATATCATGGAGAAAGTGACATGTAACTTGCACATCTCACTCCAGGTAAGTAGGGTTTGCTTTTCAATTGCTTTGTGCATTCATCCCAGTATATAGTACTAAGACTTGGAGAGGCAACAATTTGTGATGCTTGATTTTCCAATTAGTTAATCTCCTGGAGTGATTATTTGACTAGTGGTGAAAATTAGTTTTGGGTGTTTGGAATCATAACTAAAGGGGTTTGAAATTATAGTGGTAAAGTATACTCTTTATATTTTTAAATTCATTCTTTATATTTCATGACATAGGGAAACATATACTTCAAAAAAAAAAAAAAATGACATAAGGAAATATAATGAGGCTCCTTTAAGAAGATTGAAACACTAAAGTCAGTGAAATTTGTAATTCAACCGCCTAAATGGTGTTGCAGTTTTGGTTGCCAAATGTCTTAGAAATCATATTTGATGAGAGGTTACTGTAACTTAAATGTGGTTTTTATGACTTGGGGGAAATCCAAATAAGTTATCAGGCTTGCGAAGTTGGATTATGGAAGGATGAACGAGTAGGACTCCTTATCTGGACATGTTGAGCCCAAAAAATTCGCAAAACGTATGTTCAAAAAACATTGGCAAAACGTAAGCAGAGTTGGATTTTGGACCCACCTCGTTTGTGGTGATGCATCTCTGAAAGATATGACCTCAGCTTTCAATGTTGCAGTTGACAATGATGCCTCTCTGTTGCAGGAATGAAAATGTCTGCAATGTAAAGTTCTGAAGTTATATTTAGCATTTGGTAGGGGAGGAAATATTGCTCTCACTCTCCAAACTTGTTGCAGACAGGTTAATTGTATTAATGATGATTAATCACTTTGCTTACTTCTAATGATGCTCTCTTTCCGGTTAAATCCTTGTACCCTCTCCTATGTTGACAAAGCAGCAACATTCCCTTGGAACGCTATTTTGAAAGAAAAGCACCTATCAAAGTGGCATTTTTTAGCAAAAAGTGTCATTTTTGCTTCTTTTGTGAAAAAAAGTAAACTGCCGCTATTGATGACTTATACAACTTATTAAACTGTTGCCAAATAATAATTGAGTTGAAAATTCTGACCTTAAGGCTTGCAGAATTAAGTCCTTTTGCAAATTGAATTCACACTCAAAATTTCTTAACTTTCCAGTTTCTGATTCTTTTTTTTTTTTTTTTTTCTTCTCTTCCCTCTTCTTCTTGTAGAGGAACAATTTGCCCTCGGTTCGTCAGTACTTGGAAACATTTGCAATTCATATATATCTAAAATTCCCATCATTGGTAAGAAATTATCGATTGAGATTTTCTTATTCTTTTCGAATTTTCTATTTTCTTTTGCCCTTTTTTCATTCTAACAGTTAATGTTCTCTCAATTTCTGTAAACTCTTGATGAATATGAATGATTAACACTGAATCTGAATCATATGACATTAGTTCTACTTCAATCTTCCAATTTACTCTTTCGGCTTTCGCTTCAGTTTATTCTGTTTCATGCTTTTTTAGAAGAGCCTAGGCTCTTTCTTTGTTCTGTATAACGATTCTTCTTAATTGCGAAATTTTACACTTGCTGTTAGGCATTGCATGCATTTGAAGGCATGTCCAAGTTTGCCCATATGGGCTCAAACTTTTGGTTACTTCTTTCTTGTGCACTTCAGGGTTTAATAGAATGTGGTGGAGGCACCATGGTGGAAATCAACTATGAATTGTACTTGTTTTAACTTCTATATTTCATTTGGTCATGCTCTAGCATTGGAATCTTTAACAGAGTAACAACAGCTCAAACTTTTTGTTACTTCTTTCTTGTGCACTTCAGGGTTTAATAGAATGTGGTGGAGGCACCATGGTGGAAATCAACTATGAATTGTACTTGTTTTAACCTTTATATTTCATTTGGTCATGCTCTAGCATTGGAATCTTTAACAGAGTAACAACAGCTTGTATTTAATGTAGGCAGTTTGTAGTTGCTTTTTTTTTACTTGTGTTGACCTATGATATTTTCAATTGATTCAAGGCATTAATTTCTTATGGCATAATTAATAGAATGAGGATGTTGTCTGTGGATCTCATACACTTTATCACCCACGTAATTGTTCCATATGGAGTCATTAAGTAGGATTCTGATTGTTATGATGCTGAATAAACCTGTTTAGTATACAAAAGATTTTGAGGAGAGTACTCCGCTATGCTTCATATCAATCTATTTCTCAACACAATTGCAACAAAAAAGTGTGTGTATTATTCCATTGTTTGTTTTGTTATCACATGGATTAATCATCATTATGGTTATAGTTTGACTATGATCCTTTTCCCCTTTACTTTCGTTTGCTGATATAGGTTGGGCCAGAGTTAGTTCCGTTGCTCAAGAATTATAATATGCGGCCTCAGGTAAATAATATATTATTCAACAACTGTTGTGAAACACGTTATGTAAGAGATGCATTTGCGTGTCTGCCCTGTCATCTTTACTTCTTTATCTTATGGTCAATTTTTAAATATTGAATAGGGAAAATTGAGGGGAACATGAGTGTAGGATCAGGAATAAATCAATAAGAATAAAGATTATACTATATCCAACTTGCTGTGACATCTAATTGAACAAAAGAATCTTCCTTTGAGAAGTTTGTCATTATGATTTCTTTCAATTTATCAGCCACACATATTACATATGCTTTTCTTTGTCTTTTTGGGGCAATATTCTTTGGAAGGAACCTCATCTTTTTCGTCTGGAATAAAGGGAAGCAACGATTTCCGAATAACTGAAATATGTTGGGGGAAAATCCATACAAGTTAGAATTTACGAAAACTAATAATTACACAACAACACAGACCTAGTGGGGGAGAACATTGATATATAGTTGCGCAAATACCATATTGTTGGTTGGAGGAATAGGATCGTAAACCTTTAGAGTCTTTGCACCTTATTTACCGGTAGGCCAAGACGACGTTGCAAGGACTTCCAAATTTTAAAGAGCAAACTAAAAGTGAAGATGCTACACACTATAGAAATATGATATTGGGATTGATAATGTACACTTCTGTTAGTGACTTAGCTAAGCTAGTTAGAGCCTTAGGTTAGTTAATCAGTTGAGATTACAGTTGTCACTTAGCTGTCAGGTAGTTGAATTAAGCCCATGTCATATATGCCATGTGCAGCATTACTTTGTAAACAAGTCAGAAGAAGATAACTGACTTGTACTAGTATAAATAGATGAAGTCCTATTGTAAATTCAGAAAAATAATGAAATCATGTCTCTCAAATTCTCTCTATTCTTTCATGGTATCAAGAGCAGGAACAGATCCTCTCTAGCCGTCACTAAAGCAGCCATTTTTTTTGGAAAACAAGCTTGTTCCAAAGCTGTTCTCCACTTCTCTCAATCTTCAGTTGCTTAATTTCATCTCACAGAAGCTTCGCAAGCTCAAAATTCTTTCTTCTCCTTTCTTGAAAACCCTAGGGTTTACCTTTTTCCTTTGAATTGATCTTTTTCTGCAACTTGAATTCATCCGTGGTTACATCTGAAGATTCATCCATGGAGATTCCTCAAGGACTCAAAACTCTGAGTCAAAAACTGCATAATTTGATGAGAATCAACCTTGATAACACAAATTATGTGATTTGGAAGGCTCAGATGCAAGTTGTGCTTCAAGCACACCAAGTGTTCGACCATGTGCTTGGCCTAGTTCCTTGCCCTAGCTAGTATATTCAGTCTGCCTCAAGCTCTTCCACTACACCTGCTTCCACAACTCTCAATCCAGCATATTCTAACTGGCAGATCAAGGATCAACTTCTCAAAACTTGTCTCTTTGCTACAATCACTCAGGCTGTTCTTCCTCAGGTTCTACACCTTCCTACAGCTTACTCTGTTTGGTCTGCTTTAACTACTAGGTTCAATTCCCTTAGTAGATCTCATATTCATCATCTAAAACTTCAACTGCATAATCTGTCTAAGGGAAATCAAACTATGTAGTCCTATCCTGATAAGGTCAAGTCTATTAATGATAGTCTTAATACTGCTGGTGAAATTGTCCCAGAAGAAGACCTAGTTCTTTACATTGTCAAAGGTCTTCAGAATATGATTCTTTCAGGTCCTCTATAAGGACAAGAGGTCATGTGTCTTCTCACCGTACAAGAGCTCAACTATCTTCTTATCAGTGAGGAATTACACCTCCAATTAGCCAAACCTTCCACTCTACAACTATCCTCTGACCTCCACACAACCCTGTATACTAACTACAATCAAGCCCAAGGCACAAATTCTATGGGCAGAGGCAGAAACCAGAATTTCAGAGGGGGTAGGGGAGGTAGAGGCCAAAGAAATGAAGGTAGAGGTAACTTTGTAGGTCCTCTCCTACCAACACGTCCTCAGTATTCTAACAATCCTTCTCAGCTCTCTGCTCCCACTCCTACTAAAATCTATTGTCAGATCTGTGGAAAACCCAACCACAATGCCCTTAACTGCTGGCATAGGCTGGATACTCAAAATTACTATGATCCTCAGCCTCTTGAAAAGGCATACACTGCTCAAATGTCTCATGCTGAATGCTCAATGGTATCTGGACAGTGGAGCAAATGTCCATGTCACTAATGACCCATCCCAATTGTACACTCAGCAGCCATATTATGGCACAGAGTAAGTAGCAGTGGGCAATGGACATTGTGTACCAATCCACAGTGTTGGGATTGGTAAACTAATCACTCCTTCCTCTTCCTTTTCTCTTTCTAATATACTTTGTATACCCCAGATTTCATCCAATCTTTTTCTTATTTATATTTTAAAGAATGGCTTTCGGCGGTAAGTGGTGGGCTCATCGGTTATTTTCGAGTGTTGTGGTTTACGACAAGGGAACCCCTTATCCCAACTCCTTTTCATTTTGTTGATGGAGGCTTTGGGTGGAATTACTATGAATCTAGTTCGAGACAATTATCTCCAGGGTTTTCATGTAGGGAATCAAGGAAAAAACAATTCTATCTCTCATCTTGTGTTTGCAGATGATAATATTTTGTTTTGTCATGCGGATAATGAACAGATTATCAACCTTCGGTGCCTTTTATTCTTGTTTGAGGTAGTGTCAGGATTGAAAATGAACCTTAGTTAGTGCATTGATTCCTTTGGGTAATTTGGAGAATATGGAGGAGTTAGTGTCCGTTCTTGGGTATAGAGTGGGACTTCTCGTGTTGAATTACCTCGGTCTTCCTCTTGGGGCCATACATAAAGAGGTTAGAGCATTGGAGTCCATTATCTCGAGATTGAGAAGAAGTATGCGTAGAAATTTCTCCTCCTTTGTCAACCTGTATCTGGCAAACTTCTGAATTACCTTTTCAATTTATGTACACTTCTCAGTCTCTCAGAAATATATGATGTTGGTCCATGATATGCAAACACAGAGTTTCATCGACTTAACTAAAGTTATTATCTTCTATTAGCTTAAATGTAGAGGTAATTTATTTGTTTATGTTTTTGCTGATTTCACTTTCATTACTCACACCTTATGGTGCTGCTTTGTTTAGCTGGCATGTTCTTAGGAGTAACATCTCTTGTTGCTGCAGGCCTTGGTTTCGTATGTGTTTATAGCAGCTAACATCATCCTTCATTCTACTGAAGCATTTCAATCTAGGCATCTGTCGGAGTTATTACCTCCTATAATTCCATTGTTGACCTCACATCATCACACTTTACGCGGTTTTACTCAGGTCAGTCTCTGGAAATGGACTTTTTGGTTTTATTCTGTACTTGTAACATGATAATCTTTGGAATATTATGTGTTGTCCAGTTACTAGTGTATCAAGTTCTTCACAAATTGTTGCCTGGTAGCGGTTCTAGTCCCTCTGTAACTATGTCGTTGGAGAAGAGTTGCTTTGAGGACTTGAAATGTTACTTGGCTGATAACCCTGACTGTGCAAGGTATAATTTGAAAGCTGTTCTGACATTTCTTTTGATATTGTGGCATGCTTTCTACACTTAATGTTACTTGTGGTGGTGTTTAAGGTGGGAGTTGAATGGTTGTATTTGGAGACAACTGGCTTCAACTATAGGACCTTGGTATACTTTTTGCTATATCAAATGGAGAATCGGATCTTAGCAATATAATATTGTAAAGAATAAACAAGGATAAATGGTGAAGTTGTCCATCTTGAGAAGGTGGACATTGTATCGAAATTGACTGAACTAAACAAAAGAAATTTAATTTAAAAAGGAAGTAGTTGCTTTCCATATACCCTCGTGACACAGGACAGTGTTTTGTCTTTCTGCTGTATATTCCTGGGAGCATTATGTTCAACATATTGAAATGAGTATGCTGTCTGATTTTCTACTATTGAAGAAACGGGCTTGTTGCAAATGAAATATCGGATCATTATATATTACCATGACTTTGATTTTGCACGATCCTTCAAGGATTATCATGTTACTTTTGTTAATCATTGTTGCAGGTTAAGAGCATCAATGGAAGGTTATCTTGATGCTTTTGATCCTAAGACCTCTATTACTCCATCTGGAGTTTTCTCTAGGATTATCATGTTACTTTTGTTAATCATTGTTGCAGGTTAAGAGCATCAATGGAAGGTTATCTTGATGCTTTTGATCCTAAGACCTCTATTACTCCATCTGGAGTTTTCTCTAACCGGGTTGAGGTGAGAAACAATAGTTTTGAACTTGATTGTGTGATTTAAAATGTCCATATTGTAGTTTATAATAGGTAAATGCAGAACTGGTTCTTCATCCAAAAATGTTCTTTGAGTGCCTTATAGTCTCCTCTCAAATTGGTGCTATGTCTTGCTTCTTATAGTCCAACTGGTGGTATTTTTCACAAGGGGACACACTTGTCACTTGCTAGGGTAGTGAATGTGGCCTTTTCAGTCAAGAAACATAGATGGAGAATTCTCACTTTTAGAAAAATTTAAGGACCATTTGCGGGAGTTATACTAGGTTTTATCTCTAATCTTCATATTGAGGTGAGAAAAGCCCTTCGTATATTTTCTTCATGACACTTGGACTTGGACTATTCCCAAAAATCTTTGATTTTCTGTGAAAATACTCAAAAAGGGATTTTTCGGCGATGATCAATGAGGATCGCCCTACCAATTCGAAGTTTTTTTTCCTGAAAGTTTCAACCTTGAGAATTGAAAATGTAGAATGTTATGTAGCATTTAGCTTTTCCCAAAAATACTTCTACTTCCATGATTCCATCGTGCACCATACGTTAATGTGCAGCAATTCTAAAGCTATATGAATTATTACATTTAAAGTACATTACGTTAGTGTCTCATTTGAGATAATGAATGCAAATATTACTATAAGAATAGGTGTAAGAGTTCCTTTAGTGAGCTCAAACTCCATCCGCACTTATCATTTATGCTAACATCCTTTTTCTGGTTGAATGTAAAAGTCTTTGGTATATTACTGGAATATTGCAAACTTCAATCGGTTCCAGTGTTCAATGCAGGCCTTCACATAATGTGTCACGCCCCCCAAGTTCGCAAGGCGATCTATTCATAAGTTTGAGAATTGTTGTATTGAGCGAATATCAACTAGACTAAAATGGATAATCAAGTTATTACTTAATTCAACGACATAACATGTAAACCACATTCTTATCATGTCTCCCGCCAATGTGGAACATGACAATCACACCCCCCATTAAGAACGTAGCGCCAGCGTCAGAGGCACAATTCAGCATCCTGGGCTAAGTAGACAGTGCAAAATGATAATAAGATTATAAAGATATTGGAGTACGTGAGATGGTCCTGAACTATAGACCTTCTTTTTCGGAAGTTTCTTGCTCTATATGCAGTTAATACATGTATAGTTAATTGTACGTTATCTTGATATGATGTTGTCCTATTCTTAAGCAGTTTCTTCAGGGAGATACAATTTTTTATTCTTTTAAAGCAGATTTGTTGGTTATTTATATTACAGACAACTTTTGGGAGAAAAGTACAATATTAGATCACTTAATACTATAGTTTAACTGAAAACCTCTTAATTCTCTCTTGGCTTTCTTAAAGAGGTTTTATAACCTTCTGTAAGCGTGCTAACTTATTTGTTAGCTTTACAAAATCGAAGCAGCACCTAAGCTATTCTGTACTAGCTTATTTGATTTCATTGGCCACTTTCTCTTTTACATCCTTTTGTCTATTATTTAAGATTCCTGAATCTTGCTTTAATCCTTTATTCTGTTGGCCAATTGAAGGAACTTGACTTTGAATGTGTCCCAACAAGCCTCATGGATCGAGTAATCAACTTTCTTAATGTAAGAACTCGCTTACCATGCTTTAACTTCTCTTGTGGGCTTTGTTACTCACAAAATTTCCTTGTAGGATACGAGAGAGGACCTCAGGTGCTCCATGGCTAAGGATGCGATAACCATCAAGAATGAGGGCTTACATGTTACTAAAGCTCTAATGTCTAAAAGAGAATCGGTATACTCTAGTGATGAACCATCATCTGTGATGACACATAAAATATCACTGGATTTTCAGAAAAAGATTACTTTTTCAAGACATGACATGCAAGAGACTACTGCTGCTATCTTGGACAATGATGAACCATTCAAATCACTCATGGGTATGTTGAATATATTTATGGATCTAAGTATTTGGATGTGCGATATTTGTTATAAAACCGAAACCTCCCGGAACTATAACATTGACTTACTAAGAGTACGAAAATTTGGATTCACCAAAATTTCAGATTTAATTAAAGAAACAGGAGTGCCGGAAGTACAGTCCTTTTCTTTTGGTTTATCCCAATAAAGCTCCCTGTTCTAAAATGTGTGTACTATTTCTTTTCACATTCCAATATTATCCCCTGTCCCAAAAGAATGAGTCTCGAATTGTGGAATAGGTTATAATTGGCAATTCAACAACTTCTAAACAATTTAGAATTACACAAAACTTCTTTAAAATGTCAGATCCCAGAAAAGGAGCCCAAATTATGAGATGGAGAGAGTAATTCTTATGATGTAAATCCTTTGTGATAGTATTGTACGGCCTTTAGTTGCTCAGTTATCTGCTTTTTCTCTCAGTTTCAAGGATCAATGTCCATGTATCTTTTGGTCAACACACGAGTGAATTAATAACTCTTTCTGTCCCTTGGACAATACGATGTCAGAGACGAGATATTTAAGATGCTTTAGAAAGGTCCAATTAATCTGGATGTATTTCCATCATGGAATCTGGTGATGTAATGTTTTCTGCCTTTCAGAGACCTTTATTTCTTGCTAGGTAGTCCCCTGCTGAGCTCATAGGACAAGTCCATCTCATTCTCACCACTGTTGTTGGTGTTTGCTCTGTTGCTGGACCAAGATTAATTTTTCAGATTAAGAATCAAATTAGGTGAACTCTTACCTGTTTAATTCGTGGGGTTTGGCTTCCACTACTTAAGCCTGGCTAATGTTGGCTACCTGAAATTGTGCGAAGATTGTACCATTCTAGTATCCTGCTGGTTCTCCAACATTCTACCTCAGTAGTATCTTAATAAGTTTCCTATGAAAAAAATTATTCTGTAATCTGCATTGGGAGTGATATTCCTTCTCACCATTGTACATAACAAGGATTCTCCATTACTTTTTTGTATGTTTTGATTAAATGGAAATTTGAGCATGATTTTGGATAGATACTTTGGTGGAGAATAAGCTTGCCTCGTTACTATCCTTGGGCCATGAAATTGTTGACCACCTCTAAATTGAAATGTTTGTAGAACACTATGAAATTAATTTGGGCGGCAGAGAAGCAGGAAAAAATTCAGTTGCAGTCTTATATTCAGCCAGTTTCCCTCTTATTTATTGTTTATTCTAATCTCCAAAATTTTGAGAACATTACATGTGACTTTGGTGCTCTTATGGGATGCAGATATAGAGACTGAAGATCAACTTTTTTATGAGTTGCTGCATTCGAGATGTGTAGCTGTCGAAAAACTAAAAGCAAGTCGACAAGATTTTATCCTTGTAGCATCATTACTTGATCGTATACCTAATCTTGCTGGATTGGCACGAACATGTGAGGTGTGTTAGTTACTATTAGTTAACTTCTGGGGCCTATTTAGGTGGTTGAGGGTGTATTCAGAAGTATTGCAATAGTTCTTTTCCCTATATTTTTTATTTTTGTTCAGAGCACTGCAATAGGAAATTTATTATTTCCATTGGGCAATACTTTTGTAACTAAAATTCTGAAACCTAACAGGTGTTCAGAGCAGCTGGATTGGCCATTTCGGACAAAAGCATTCTGAATGACAAGCAATTTCAACTCATAAGGTTTTCACAATTATGTTTTCAGTCCTTTTCATGTCCTGTCCTGATGACGCATTGTTCGGATTCTGGGATTATGTATTATCCGAATAAGAAAGAGAATTGTAGTTGTATGTATTGCCTAGTGATTTGGTTGTTTCTCAGTGTGATTTGGTTGTTTCTCAGTGGAGTTGATTTTGAAATTAGCTTCAAGTTCCACATTGTCAATTTATTCTTGTACTTGTCACTCTCTTTTTCTGTGAAAGAGATAAGATAGAGAGAAAAAAACTCCTGGTTACTAATTTGCATGCTTGGTTTTTGACTTGTGATATCCACTGACGTTTCCATGGTATCATGCAATCCAGCAATATGATTTTGCATAGCTCTTAATATTGTTTTATTTATACCAACAGCAAGGTGAAATGGTGAATCATACAATTCAAAATTGTAAACTAGATCATTTTGACCTGAGAGTCTACTACTTTTAAGTAATCTCATTTTGGAATCACTTTTTGCAACGCAGGTTTGTTTTATTTCATCTCTCATACTTGTGTGTTCGTATTGGTTACCATTTGATGACTACCTTGAGACCGGTTCGCTTTGTATATACAGCTGTCAGATACTTGAATTCTTTGCTGCTCATGGTAATTGGTTTTCTGTTTCTTAGTGTAACAGCAGAGAAATGGGTCCCGATTTTTGAAATCCCAGTTGGTAGTGTGAAGATTTTCTTGGAGAGAAAGAAGCAAGAGGGCTTTGCTATCTTAGGTCTGGAGCAAACTGCCAACAGCATATCTCTAGACCAGTACGTCTTTCCTAAGAAGACGGTGAGTATATTGATCTTTATACTGTTTCATTTACATACTGCAGTTTCCGCTGTAAATGTGCATCTTTATGCATGATAAATTAATCCAGAATCTATGATTGTTATTTGTTTCACATTATACAGGTCCTGGTCCTTGGGCGTGAAAAGGAGGGTATACCCGTTGAGATAATCCATATTCTGGATGCTTGTGTTGAAATTCCGCAGCTGGGAGTAGTTCGGTCACTCAATGTTCATGTAAGTGGTGCCATTGCACTCTGGGAGTATACCCGGCAGCAAAGATTGCGGTGACTGGTGTTTGCCGTTGCACTTGAAAGTGATGGGAGAAGGGACATGATTTCTGTTGATAAGGGGCTTGGAGATTCTTGTATTAACTAGGTATTGGATCGGTTGATTGCAAGTGATGGGGAATGCTGTTTGTTTCAAAAATGGCAATGTTACATGTGCTTTCCTTGTCCCAATTCAAAAACTTGTATTCTGTTACTTTTACTTTCCACCAGCTAGCGAGCTTTTCTCATTGTATAATTAAAATCTTATTTCTGTTACCAGAGATGATTGAGACTAATTAATTATATATCTTGCTCTCTCAAGTTAGTGTGCTACAAAATATTCTTGCATCACGATGGACCTTTTAGACATAGTGATAATTTCTGAGTTTTGTTACTTGTTAAATTGGAAACTTCTCCCCATAGGACGTTTAAATTCGCCCCCTCTGTGGCTTTTGTACATGTTAAAATTGTTTGTAGTTTAGCAATATATAGTAATTGCTGAGCATAACTTGAATACTCTAGTTAGTCGTAGTGAGAATGCCCCATGTTGGATATGTGGGTCGAGGTGGTTTGAAAATGAAAATAACATGCATGCATGCATGCTTTTGCACCACCGGTACCTAATTGTCACAAAGTATGTGCTAACATCTGACGTATAAAAGATCATTTGGTAATGGAAAGAAGTTTGATTATATTAAGCATCCATCCAAGAATCATATTTTCCTCTTAGTTCATCACCACCTCCCACCCATTTTGGTAATGGGATCGGAATTCATCTTGATTCTCCTTTTATATCTCATTAATACATGGGGGAGACCTTTCGCAGCAGAAGCCAAAGTCTTCATGGTTCTAATGGACAAAGATTCTCTCGTCTCTACCAAAACCAAACAAACTTCTATGGGGTAGACACTTCTTTTTTGCTTTGAAACCTCAAATTGTTATTGTCCATCAATTTGTATCTTGTATTAGGATAATGATTATGCTAATCTTAAAGCAGAGGTGTTGAAGGTGTTGCAATCCACAAAGATAGGATGACAAGAGAGCATGATATTTTGCTAGAATCTATCCTGGAAAAAGAGGCATGCACCAAACTGTACAGCTACACTAATTTGCTCAATGGATTTGCAGTTCATGTGACCTCTGAGGAGGTATGCATATTTAACTAAATAAGAAAGAATGCGTGCTTTGCGTGCATATAGATATATGGGTGTGTGCACCCGTGCTTAGATAGAGAAGCATGCACAACCAAGTTTCATTAGTCAATTCTAGTTGCTCGGATGTTCCTACATGAGAACTCCAAAACTTTAGTACAAGGTACATCCGCAAACTTGACCGAAAATACAGGAAAATCTTAAAACTTGTAGCAACCACAAAGGAAAACTAATCATACCTATTATGCAAAGAAGAGTGCAATTAGATAGTGAAAACAACATTTACTCTCATATTCTGTAATCTCCATTACGTGTAAGGAATACCACTGCGTATACTACTTCTTGCAGGTCCTTGACACTCTACAGCATGCACCAGGAGTCAGGGCCATTTATGAAGATATAAAAATGGAGAAAATGACTACACATACACCAGAGTTTTTAGGAGTTCCTTCTGGTGTTTGGCCAAAATTAGGTGGAGCCAACAGTTCAGGGGAAGGAGTTGTGATAGGATTGATTGACACTGGAATTGGTCCTTCTCATCCCAGCTTTGCAATTCAAGCATCCACAAGGACTGGCACTGGTACATTAACGAAAGGCAGAAAATTCAAGGGAAAATGTGTCACGGGGGATCGATTTCCACCAACAGCATGCAATGGCAAGATAGTCGGGGCACAAACTTTTGCACAAGCTGCAATTGCTGCTGGTGAATTCAATATTACACGTGACTACGCATCTCCCTTTGATGCTGATGGTCATGGAAGGCAAGTTATGTTAACCAGTATATATATTAGCATCTAATAATTACATTCATGTAGCTAAAAAAGTTGTATTTGGGTTTTGGGTGTTGTTATTTTATTCATCTAGTTATCTTTTACAAATAGTTTCATACATATAATGCACAAATAAAATTATCCACTTTACAGCCACACAGCCTCGATAGCAGCAGGAAATCATCTTGTTCCTGTTATTATCAATAATTTCAACTTTGGATATGCAAGTGGCATGGCTCCAAGTGCTAGGTAAGCAACTGGTTTCCTTGTTTTTCAAAGGATAAGGTCCAACTATGGTATCTGGTTTAAGATTCAGTTTCATTCATGTAGGTATGAAACTAGAATTAGCTTGTTTCATGATTCATTGTTAGTTTTCTACTAAGTTGTTTGTTAATCACATCAGGATTGCTGTGTATAAAGCTTGTTACTCTTTTGGAGGATATATGTCTGATGTTGTGGCAGCAGTTGATCAGGTTAGAGGAATATAACAATCTGTTCATGGCTGGAAAGAAATATTACATACAAGTTTCTCAGGTGTACTTTAATCTGCTGATGTATCTGATGCAATGAATTGAACATAATTTGTTTGGAAAATCTTTGTTATAAAGGCTGTAGAAGATGGAGTTGACATACTAAGCCTTTCTGTGGGTCCATCGAGTGTGCCATCCGGCCCTTCTGCGTTCCTCAACATCCTAGAAATTCAGCTTTTATTTGCAACTAAAGCAGGTGTTCTTGTTGTTCAATCTGCTGGAAATGGTGGCCCTTCATCCAGTTCTATGCTTTCCTTTAGTCCATGGATCACAAGTGTTGCGGCCTCTAGCACCGATCGAAAGTACAACACCACCATCATGTTAGGAAATGGACAAAGCTTCACTGGCATTGGACTCACACGTAAATTTAACTAAAAAAATTTAGATTTCCTTCAGTGACCTTTGTACATTTACTTTTCAGGAAGCAATTCAGAACTTTGCTTCATATCGTAAAAGCATAACATTTTGCCTCTTTCTGCAGCCCCAACGATGGGAGAAATATTTTTACCAATTGCCGCTGCAGCTGATGTTTGTGATCGGAACATTACTGCCGGTCTCTTGACAGTGGAGAGCTGCCAAAATAGCGAGCCATTCATCCCATCCTTGGTTAGAGGGAAGCTTATTATCTGCACATATAACTTTGACTTTGATTCCGATGCAGCAAGTATTGCCACAGTTGCAGACACATTAAACAGAGTCGGGGCAGCTGGTTTCATACTTGCAATGGACCCTGATATTGGTCCGGAGCAAATTAAGGGTGTCACATTGACTATGAAAATCCCAGGTGTCATCCTTAACGACATGGAAGCCTCTTCAGTATGTTACTTGAACACAATGAAAGTTATTTATTTTAATATAGACTTATCTAATTTCCGTAAAAGTCACAAATATTGATAGAATGAGCCTGTGTCGATAGAGTTTTGGGAATTTCAGAAGATGCAGGACCTTCCTAGGAGACATATGTATATGAAGTTTGTGCATTTCAAAGCAAAACTAAAATTTTGCTTAGAAAATATCTACAGGAATTAGAAATTATCTCAAAAGTATGCTTATGATATGAGTAACCTAACATTTTTCATAGGGTGCAGTCCTTACCTTTTACAAACACATGTATCTCAAAACAAGATGTTGAGAGGAAATCTTGGTTTTGCTATGTAGGCTTTATGGAAGTATATAAATTCAAATACCATAAGAAGCAGAAGTGGAAGAGCTGTCAGTTTTACCGCAACAGCAAGGATTCTAGATGGAAGGCAAGCAATTTATACTGGGAAAGCTCCAGTAGTGGCACCATATTCATCAAGGGGTCCTGACGTGAACAACGCACTCCTGGAGACAGCTGATATCCTCAAGCCAAACATTATGGCTCCAGGCTCCTCAATATGGGCTGCCTGGAGCCCCACCAGTGCAGGGGATCAGTATCTCAAGGGTATGACCAATTGTTGCTAAATTTGATTTCTACGATATAATAATGACTAGTGTTTTATTAGTAGTGATCATATGAATATAACGGATTGGTTTCTTTTTTTCTAATGTTTTGTTTCTAGAAGATGTAAAATTGAACTGTGTACTTCCTTTCAGGGCAAAATTTTGCACTGTTGTCCGGAACTAGCATGGCTACCCCTCATGTAGCTGGTATTGCTGCTTTGATCAAACAAAAACATCCACACTGGAGTCCTTCAGCCATTATATCAGCAATGATGACAACTGCTGATGTAACTGACAAGACTGGTGCTCCTATTCTAGCCCAACAAACCGATCAGCTAACTCCTGCAACACCATTCGATTTTGGGGCTGGTTCCATCAATGCTTCTCGGGCCATTGACCCAGGACTTGTTTTCAACATTTACTTCAAACACTACATACAATTTCTATGCGCAGTTCCAGGTGTGGATGACATGTCGATGAGACGAGCAATCGGGGTAGGATGTATGGCTAAGAGAATGGCATGGTGTTCAGATTTAAACATGGCAAGTGTGACAGTTTCCAATTTGGTTGGTTCAAGGATAGTGACTAGAAGGGTAACCAATGTAGGTGATGCAGATGAGAAGTACAAAGTTACTGTGAGAGAGCCTATGGGAGTGAATGTTACAATGTCGCCACAAGTTTTTAAGATCAATGTAAATCATTCAAGACACCTTAAGTTTGTATTACAAGCAACTCAGGTAACAAATGCTTATTCATTTGGAGAAATTGTGATTGAGGGAAATAAAAATCACAGAGTTAGAGTTCCCATAGTCGTCTATGTAAGCAGCTCCTTGGGATCCTGAAATACAAGGAAAAAAAAAAACTAAAATGAATTTTATGTAATGTTGTTGACCATAGTACATTCAGTCCACATGCTTCTGTCTAATAGAGAATTTGTGGTTTCAGTTTATTTGATATCATTAGTTATGAATTTGTGGAACATATAAAGTGATTGTTTTGGTATCATCAATCAAGCTGAATGGTGGATCTTTTACCGATGTTTCTGCAATCTTGCAAATAGTTTTGATAAGAAAGTTCCCCTTCAGGAGGAATTAATCGTCAAGCATAAAAACAAATTGTGACTGAAGGTTCGTTTTCTTTGTCAAATCATATCCTTACATGTTGTCAATTTCTTTCTATAACATCATGTAAAGAGATTAAGACAAGAGACGAGAGGTGGCTAAGCAAATTGTGTGGACAGTCTATGAATTCTTTTAACAAATCTCTAAATAGAGCTAGGCGGCACCTGGGGGTAGTTAAGGATTCCTCTTTCTCTGATCTCTCAGGAATCTTGCATAGTTAAGGAGCTCGGCTTTTCTATTAATGATATATCCTCTACCATTAGGCATTAGCATTATGCTTAGCCGCCTGATGAAGAAGATACAGATGGAGATGGTGATGATGATGGTGACTCTCCCCAGGACAGCCGGCCTCTTCTCTCTGCAGCATCTTGTGGCCTAGAGAAATATATATATATATATATATATATATATACACACACACACACAACAATTAGCTCAGACGTACAGGCACTTAACATAGAATTCAAGATCAATCAAATAATCACTTGAAAACAAAAATATTGTCATATATGAATACACAAAAATAAGTTTCTAGTGGTTTAAGACCTCCTTATTAGGCTATCCTTACCAGACTCTTTAAATATAGGTCTTAATAGAGACTTTGTACTTTTTAGAGACCCGAGCCTATTTTTTGATGATTTTAATCTCTACTTTATAAATTTTTATTTTATCAAAAGAACTATATTACGTAATAATTGTACGACTCAGAGTCTCTATATTTAGAGCCTTTGGTAAGGATGACATCCTCAATGGAGCCTCTAAAATACAAAACTTTCTTAATTTGGATATTTTTAGAGACCATGTCTCTAAAAAAAATACTATTCATGACAAAAGTACGTGGGGTCCATCACTTTTGGCTTAATCTCTATTTTTTTTAACAAATTTGTGAAAAAAAATGGAGACCGAGTCTCTATTTTGACATCTTTTAAACAAAAAGTGATGAATCACATGTATTTTTGCCATAAATAATGTTGTTTTTAGAGACTGGACCTAAATTAGGAAACTTTTACATTTAGAGACTCCATTGAAAATGACCTTAGGCGTCTAAAGATTGAAAAACTGCAATCCATTACCTACTCGCCCAAACCTTTTGACCATCTAACTTTCAATTTTTTAATTCAAGCCACTTCGTAAATATATTGTTTAAAAAATAACGGGGAGGGGATTAAAAGATAAATAATTAAAATTAAGTTGAAATGAGCTCATTCATTCCCTTTTTTTTTGTACTTTAATTCTTTTAGTTATTCTTTTTTCCTTTTTTTTTTCTTTGAAATCAAGGTGTAGCACTTGTATAACATTTTGTTTACAAATGTAAAGTTTTTTCCTATTTTCAAATATACATGTCGTGTACTTAATATTTTAGTACTTGTTTTCTGATGTATTTGATATCCGAAAAAAAAAAATCAATTTCTTGTTTGTTTGTTCATTGATTTGTATTTTACTAGTAACTTTGAGTGTCAAATATTTAAAAAATTGTTAGTTCGTGGTATTGAAAGCAAGAGATGCAAAATACAAAAAATAAATAAAAAATTTGAAATTTAAAAAAAAAAAAAAAAAAGCATTAACAATTTTTAGTGGCCAAAATGTAATGTATATTAATAGTTAGGGTGAAAAATTTTACTAGCCACAAAACTATAATGTGAGTCCTATTTTACCCACTTAATTATAAATTATTTCAAAAAGACTATTAATTTATAAAATTGGTTCTAATATGGCCACTCTGCTAGTTAGCCTTCCAAACAACGTTAATGGGAACAGAATCACATGCGAGTCACCTGACAAATTAAGGATAAAATTGTCCATTTAATATTTTAATTACAAAACTGCCTCTTAAAAAAAAACTACCTAGTGTTTTGCCCAATCCCCAATATCCCATTCAATACGGACAACATTGCCAAACCCAATCTTAAAGTTGCATGTTTTTTTCTCTTTTGAAAGCGAAGATAGTTCGAGAGATGAGTGTTGAAGGAAGAGGAGGAGGAGGAAGAGGACGCTGCGAAAGCCGGAGCTGTAGAGGAGGTGATGGGCGTATTTGTAGCCATTGAGAAAGGGCTAGTGAAGCGATGTATTTAAGAACACCAATATTTTATTGTATTTTGACTTTTTTTCCTAGGATGAATGCAAAAATTCAAATAGCAGATAAGGACAAACTGAATTTTTTGTGGAATTTGCCTCGTTTGCTTTCTAGTACTAAGCCTGCTTTGGATTGAACAAATATCAAGTACATTTTTTGGGAGGCAAACCAATTGATGCAAATATTGTATTTTTCTTTTGATTTCATGAAGGCATTATTTTTTTTAAAGATCCATTAGTATTAAATTTTTAGGTAATTTATAATGTTTCTTATCTTTTTAAATCAAATTAGGATATATCAAAATTTATTGTTGATGTTTTTTCAAGAATTCTGAAGAAATTTAGGAGGAATTTTAAACGAATTGAAAAAAAAAAAGAGGAATTAGAGAATTATTAATAATTTCAGATATTTATTATAAGAAATTTGAATAAAAGTTGGGCAAATTGGGACCAAAGTGCGAATAAATTAAAATTTTGTGGCTTTATGCTGAATTGACTATTTTGCCCCTCTATCTACTGTTTTGTCACTGCTTTTTGGTTGAAAACTTGACAGAATGGCCAGTTTGGAACCATTTTATAAAATTAATGGTTTCTTTAGAACCATTTATAATTGAGTAGAAAAAATAAGACTCACATGATAATTTAACGGTTCTACGATAATTTACCCTAATAGTTAATGGTGATATATGTCAAAATGTAATGTATATTAATAGCTAATGGAGGTAGCTGCTACTATGGCCTCTATCCTCACCCGCTTGGGGGTCTTATAGAGTAGGTCTTTTAGGAGTTAGGTTTTAATATTTGCAACTTCTGCTTCCCTGATTGTTCTTTATGCTTCCATTAACAGTTCATTCCATTTTCAAGGGGAAGTGCATGGGAACAACCTCCACCAGATTTGGCATCTTATTTGTATAAAAATCGGATTGTCTATTTAATTTGTGGTATGTCTTTGGTTCCCTCGGTCACTGAATTGATGATACTAGCAGAGTTTCTTTACCTTTGTGAAGATGGGCAGAAAGCCTATTTACCTCTATATAAATTCTACTGGAACAACCAAGGTTAGCAATATCAGTTGCTCTCTTGCATATCGTGGCATAAATTTCTTTGTCATGTTTTCAGATGTAATATGTGATTTTTTTGCCAGTATGTAGTCTCTAGTCCAAAGACGCAATGAGTTCGATGCATTCCCTTAACATGGATTAGTATTATTTTTATTGTTAAGAGAAAATCCAAGGCAAAGGGAGAGTTTACAGTTGAATTGCTATGCAAAATTGTGTGAGCTTTATATTATTATAGAATCAATATTCCAGTGTATACAGAGTTTGGGCCAAATGTATGGATTTCCATAGATAACTGGAACATCACATCAACAATATACTGAACACATAATAATATTGTAGATTTTATGTATTCTTTAATTATACAATTTTACTTCCATTAATGAGAAATTGTAAGTTAGATCATCTGTCAGAGAAGGTCTATCCTTTGGTGGAGTTACATGAACTGGGAAATCAAATTAGCAACATATTGGACATATTCGTCAATTATTGAGTAAAACCTAGCTCTCCAGAGAAAGGCATGCTTTCCACGCAATGATTTTTGAAATCATTATCTTGTGTGGTCGCCTTTCAAGACAAAGGAAAATGGAAAAGAAATGATTTAACTTCTTCAATTAATTTCATGAATATATCTGATTTTCTTTCTTCCCATCTTGTTAAAAAATTTGAACCCGTGTCTTCGCGACAGGTATTGTCAAGCCACCAATTTTTACGCTGTGTTGGCAGTGCATGGGGAGAAGCCGCTTTGCTTTTGGTTGCTGGTGCCAAAAGGAAATCGCTCTGCTTTTCCGTCATCGACAATTATGATAAAGCAGGTAGGTCCAGCTTTTCTGTGATGTTGTCTGTGCAGTCCTTTTCCATTCCCCTCTCTATTTTTACCGTTCTCCATCCTTCCTTCTTACTCCCGGAAATGATTTGAACTGTTCTTTAAGATTTCTAGTAATACTAAATCATCAATATCTTTTATAAACAATTAATAATGCTAGTCGCTGTCTGTATTTGTAGCCAATTGCAAGATTTCAGGGTCAAGCAACCAATGTTGATCTTATGAGGAAAGAAGTGAAGAATGTGAAGGCAGAGTTGGTAACCTCAACAAGCCTTCAAGTCATTGTTTCTTTGTCTTTGAGAAAAAGAAGGGGAACCAAAAATGCTGCAGTTTCTTATCACGTTTATGCATACATGTGCTCATTCGCCTATATTTGTGCATATGAATGAAGTGTCGGTATTATTTCCTTATGTAGTCTGAAATAAATTCTTCCTAGCAGATTCACATCTTGCCACAGGACTGATATATCATTAGAACTCTGATTAAAAGGACCAGTCTTTAAGTTGACTTGCCTCCTGGGTGTAAGATATTAATTATGCATTGTGAAGGTTAAGCTTCTGTCAAAGCATATTGGAAAATCGGTTGAAGAGATTGAAGCCGACATAAGACGTCCTAAATACTTTAGTCGAGTGAGGCAGTTGAATATGGAATAGTTGATAAGGTACATCTATTGGAAACCAGTATATTATTTTGGTTTTAACTTTTAATGCATCATGTAACTCACTGTTTTGTCTTCATATGTTGGAGGTTCTTTACAATGAGAGGGGAAGGGAAGATAAGAGGAGTTGTCTCTGACCTGAAGAAGGCTCAACTTATTTAATCAATTGAAAACTAATGCTAGCCATCATAACAATGAGCAAGGTAAATCCTTTACTAACAAGTTGCAAGAGGTTCAGGGTGAAATCTGGGATGTTTAACCTCTGTGTTTGATGTAATAGGTTGTGGATAACAATCATTACTCTCTCATGTCACAGGTAATTCATCAAAAAGGCTGATAATGCTGAATATATCCTCTTTGATGCTCTTATATGTTGGTGTGGTTTACCAGTTTTTGCTGTTGCTGTTTGAGCTCCATTTGATGCCTGGGAGAATGTTGTGTAAAATTTCAAGTTGTCGGATTCGGATGGCTGGCTGCATGGAGTATTTCATCTAAGAATCGCTCAATACACATACATATCAGCCAAGGTTGTAAGAAAAGGGTGTTTTGGGAAAACTGAAAAATGTGTTATTTGTTGAACAAGTGAAGATATAGCTTCATTGTGATTGGTAAATATGATGGAGAGACAATCCTTTACCAGATGGATGGATGGATAAATAGATAGATAGACATATACAAAGCCTTCATTCCTCTCCAAAACTGTAATTGCTTGGTTGTTTTATCATTCAATTATTATTAGAGTAAAATACATCATATCCCTTTATATTTTGTAAAAGTTGTGTAATAAACCTTGTGTTTTCAAAAGTGGCGTATAACCCCATATTTTATCTATAATGTTGCTCACTCTCCCTAATCTAATCTGAACTTCTGTTAAATTTGTTTGGTCAAAAACTATAAAAGACGAACTTAACCCCATTAAATAAATTTTTTTTTTATATTTTGCTTTTTAAATTTCTACACCATAATGCATCACATTAATGAAATTTTGATTAAAAAAATTTCTTATAAATTTTATCTCTTTTAATTCTACTTGAAATTACGAATCTAATGCTTTAAGTTTCATACAATTTGAACAAGAATTGAAAAAGATATGAATTTTTGAAAAAAGTTTCATGGATCAACACATTGCGGTGCTGAAGATGATGACTCAAACGATGTCGTTTTGAGCTTCAGGCCGACCAATCAAGTAATGCCACGTACCAAAGGGTAGAAATTTAAAATAAATAGGCAAAACAAAGATTTGAACCCACGACCTTCACCACACACACGAGTGACTTGACCATTAGGCTATAAGTATTCTTGTGTCTTGTTGAAGGACGAATCATATATATCCTTTATATAAAAATAGCTACCACAACCCACCATCTTTGCCATTCCTCTAGCTATCTTCATCAACTACCTCCGCCACTTCCTGCAACCACCTCCACCAACCACTGACGAATCTATCAGTCCGAAGATCCATCAAAGTAATACACAACAACAAGCATTTTTTTTTTTGATCAAAGACAATAAGTATTTTAAAGTCATAAAATTTTGCAAAAAATAGGGTTTAATTTAAAACCTAATCTTTTTTATTTAATATCTTTTTTAACTAAACCATCCATTGTGGGTGGCTGGTGACGGTAGTACAGCTGCGAATCATTTGCCAATATCAATGTATAATGCCACATCATCTGTCATGGATGGATATATATATAAATACATATGTATACATTATGTATATATACACTTAGTTTAAAACTCAATCTTAAGGTTTAATTTCTAGATGAAAATTATTTATTTGTTATAAGAATTTTCAAAAGATTATTAATGTTAAGTATCTAAAATTATTTAGGATTAATACCACTTTTAGTCCTTTATCTTTGTCCTCATTGACACTTTGGTCCCTTATCTTCAAAAGTGATACATTTCAGTCTTTTATCTTATAAATTTGGAACACCGTTAGTCCTTCCGTCAAGAAAATGACGGAAAAAGCACATATTCGGCACATGGCTCGGTTTTTCCCCAAATTACAGGGGTATTTTGGTCAGTTCACCAAACGCAACATCTAACACCACTACCACGGCTAACACCGCCAACACCAACCACACCGACACTACCACCAATAGCCACTAACACGAACACCCACCACCACTACCACCTAGGAATGGTAATGGGGCGGGGTAGGGGTAGGGGTAGGGGTAGGGGTGGGGGGAACTATCCCCACACCCCGCCCCTCCACTCAAAAAGTTCCCCCATCCCCCGCCTCGACCGAGCCCCCAAATCCCTGTAGGGAATGGGGATTATCCGCAGAGTTTTTATTATTCTTTTTAAACTTTAAGAATTAAAGTTATTTTGAGTCATGCAACTTCAAAATATAAATTAAAGTTATACTAATGATAAATATAAATATAGATCTTAAATAAAGTCTAATATTAATTATTCTTGCAGTTAAATAGTAAAAATAATATTATAGTAATTGAGTCTTAAATATTTAAAAAAAATTTTGACTTAACCATTGTGTATGAAAACTATAATTGAAAAATAATATTTTTTTGTGCTAGTGAGATTGCATTGATTATTATATTTTTTTTTCTTATCGCATGTCACATATAATATTAGTTGCAATTCTTTAAAATTCATCTTTAGTTATGTTATTTGAAGCTTTTTGAAGTAAAACTGAAATAACTAACAAATCTCTTAATTCATTATAAACAATAGTAAAATTAAGGTATTTATGTCAAATGATAGCAAACCTCAAGTTACGACATGTAGTGGTTTGAAGAATAATTATAAAATCCTTTCAAATAATCTAATTTTTCTTTTCCATTTCATAATACTTTGTTTAATGTTATTTTTTATACTTTTATATGTATAATTTTAATACATATATAATACTAAAATAATAAAAATAATTATCTATGTATGCGAGGCGGGTTATGCGGGGTGAGAAATGCTTATCCCCATACCCCGCTCCCCCGCGCGGGGATTAAAAGTTAATCCCCATCCCTCGCCCCATTCCCCATTTCCCGCCTTAATCCCCGCCCCATTTGGGGCAGGGACAGGGGCAGGGGTGGGGGCGGGGGCGGGGTGGGTACCCACAATTCCTGTCCCCATTGTCATCCCTACTACCACCGTTACTACCACCCACACTAACACTAACCACACCAACACCACCGAACACCAACACCAAAAGTCCTCTTTATTTTCCCTTTTTTGGCTCATTCTTGCAAATTTTCAATTTTTCGCAAATGGGTTTTTATTTTTTTTTGTCTTTTTGTTTCCGGATTATCTAAACTTGTATTGGTTTTAGAAGTTAAATCATATTCAAAGTCTGAAGTAGAATCAAAAGTGCAAAAATAGTGTGAACTGATAAAGACAAAAGTAAAAGAAACTATACCTTCAATCCTATTAAATGCTTTAATCCCAGGACCTACATTGCATAAAAGTTTCACTCAGCATGTGTGATGTGACAAGGATGAAGAATTGAAATCTGCTTGTTAGAATTCTGGCACATAATATATTATGAGCTCTTCGTAGAATCAGTCCATCCTTTGGTTTTTTTTGTGGGTTTACTGTTTCCCTTTTTGGATGAATATGTATATATATATATATGTGTATACATATATGTATATGTATATATGTGCATAGATATATGTGAAGAGCGGTGGTGGTAGGTGGTCGGTGGTGGTGGTAGTAGCGGTAGTGGTGGTGGGTGTTGGGTATTGTGGTGGAAGATAGATGAAGAAGATGAAGAAAAAAAAAAGCTAAAAAAGAAAAATAACTAAAAGACGCTTTTATCCTTAAAAGTAGGAATATTTTACTATCATGTGCCGAACATGTGCTTTTTACGTCATTTTTTTAACAGAAGGACTAATGGTGTCCCAAAGTTATAAGATAAGGAATTGAAATGTATCACTTTTGAAGATAAGGGATCAAAGTGTCAATGAGGGTAAAGATAAGGGACTAAAAATGGTATTAACCCTTTCTCTATGGTGAAGATATATCGTGGTGGGATGTGGTAGTGGTGAGGAAGAAGATGAGTAGAAATAAGAATAAAAAATGGAAAAAGATTAGTTCGAAACAATATAAGGGTATTTTGGTCAATGAACATGTGTTTGAATGGTTTTTGCAATCTTTAGTTGCATTGTAAGTGTGTGTATGTCACTCTCTGTTAAATTTAACAGTAAATTGGATGGAAGGGTTATGGTGCAACATTATCGATAACACAGGGGATTCTATGCCACTTTTGAAAACATAGGGTTTGTTATACAACTTTTGCAAAACACAAGGGGGTATGGTACATTTTACTCTTATTATTATTATATACGCTGCTCACCAAAATCGTAAGAAGGCATATATATTTGGAAACGAAGGAATTATTTTCTCTTTTGTCCATTCATGCATGCATCACTAACTCTCTCTCTCTCTCTCGATATATATATATATATATATATATATATATATAGATGGATGGATGCGTCATGTCATGGTGTTATATATTGTTGCTGCACTTTGCTACTGTGAACAAGCTGGTTACTACTATAAATCAGGTGGAGCATGGTATATGTATATGTACGATGAACTGAATGAGGATTGGTAGGAATGAAGGAGCATGCACAGGGCGTACGGTGCAGAATGGGACATGGCTAACCCGCCAAAGGAGGAGGGGGCTTTTGACCTTGAGGTTCCTAAGTGAGATGTCAGCTCCTATGCGACGCCCATGCCTAGCGACAGTGGGTGCAACTGCCTCGTGAATGGAAGGCTGGGTTTACATATGACACCCCCCCTATTCAGCTTAATTGATCAATCCTACCCACCCAAAAATGAATGAATACTTTATATATATATATATATATATATATATATATATATATATATACATATATGTATATATATATATATACATATATGTATATTCTACTGGTCGTTTTCACTTGTTAAGGGTTTGTTTAGCTAATGTTCTTTAGTTGCTTGATGAATTATGAAGGATTGATTTCTGGTATGCAAAGTTTGTGACCTCTCCCTTCCCCCCTAAATAACAAGACCAAGAATATTTGCAGTCTATTATGAAATATCGATTGGTGGATATTCACTATCAATATAAGCAGCTTACAAACAGCAGCGTAAGCAACTTGCAGTCACCAGCTACTAAGCAGCTTACAAGTAGCAGCGTAAGCAACTTGCAATCACCAACTACTAAGCAGCTTACAAGCAGCAGCGTAAGTAGCTTGCAGTCATCAGCAGCTTACAAGCAGCAGTGTAAGTAGCATGCAGTCATCAGCTACTAGCTTCTGAAACTCTATAAATAGAGAAGTATAATTAAAATGTAAATCATTCAAAAATCAATAACAGTTTTAGTTTTCTCTTGATACTATTTGTTGTCTTTTGCAGTTAGTTTATAACACGTTATCAGCACGAGTCTCTACCATTGAGTTACTTGGTAGAAAGTTATGGTGGGAATCAAATCTTACTCTTTGAATATGAAAAAGAAAACCTTACCACAGTTTTGAAGCTATTTCAGATGGAGGTATGAATATTATACCCTATGTATATAGAAAAATCATTTATAGAAAAATATTTTTCCTTTATTATCTTATCCTTTGTAGGATTGAAATTCACATTGTTATAGTAAAAACCCCACTAGAATTTATAGAAAGCCAAAATTTTCAGTTGGCTTAATTCCATTTTCTGAAGTGAATGAAATAAAAATTCTTTGATGTGAATTGAAATTAGATTCCCCGAAGTGAACCAAAAATTGCATTCCCTGAAGTGAATGAAATTAAAGTGGGTAGAATTACATTCCCTGAAGTGGATGAAATATAAATTCCCTGAAGGAATATAATTGAAAATTCCCCAAAGTTAGTGGAATTAAATTCTCTGAACCGAATAGATTTGAAATCCCCTAAAGTGGATAATATTTATTTTTCTAAATAAAGTAAAATTATATTCCCTGCAACGAATGAAACTACATTCCCTGGAGTAAATAGAGTTGTGCTCTCTAAAGTGAATTATATTGCACTTCTTATACTAATTGTAATATCTACATATTAAATTGGTCATAGTTATGACCGTGGTTGAGATAATATGTCCCACAAACAATGCTAAGATTGATAATCATCACCACCAGTAGTGGAAAAATGAGGAAAAGCATGAGAAGTCAAAACCACTATGAACATTTGTGGTCTGAATGCATATTAAGTGTGTACCTGTCGTACACTTGGTCCAAGGCACAAGTACTAGCTATTTGATTTTACTAATCTAACTTGCTCCAGCATAGCTAATATAACATAACCTTGAGGCCTATAATTTCGAATCGTGGATTCATTATATTTTAGCAAGTTCAGAAGATTTTTGCTAAGATTAAAGATATTTGTCGAAATGAATATCTTATTGAGACCACAAATGATGGTGATAAAGACTATATTTGCATTTTATTTTGAATCCATGCTAGAATCATGTATTTCAAAATTCTTGCTATTTCTTATGGGTTGTATCATACAATCTTACGAGCAATTAAATCACCTCTTGTACAAATGCAAAGATATCATAATACAATTGTTATCATGGTTTGGCATAATCAACTTGGCTACCTAAGGGCGTAATGATATCTTGAACCCCTAGTTGATGATCACGTTAAAGCACGCTTTGGTGCTTGTTGTTCCCTCCATTAAAGGGAAAAAAAATCGCTACCTGAAGTTAGCATGAGATATTTTAGAGGAACCCGAAGTTTACTGTGATACATCTTTGATATCTCAATATAATGTATGTTGGAGGACAATATTATTATCTCATTCGAATCTAAGACATTAGCTCAATGAACTTGAAGTTCAAGCGATTCTTCATTTGCAGAGTATTGCAAATAATTTACAAGATGCAAAGAATATTATGAAATCACAAATATTTGCTATGAATGTGTTGACACAAATTGTTGTCCCAGAAGGACATATAGTGAACACATAACATATGTATCTGAGACACAGTAGAAGCGTGATGTATCTATCGGTGGAAAGGATATTATACCTAATATATGAATTATGAATCCTGAAGATGCCATATTTTTAAGAAGCACGATAGAACTAGTAAAACCAACCAATGTTGGTGAATGCACAATCCTTGCCGAGATTGAAGAACAGTTGGTCCCTAGAGAGACCAAATGATTGGAATAAAGCGATTAGGATCCTGAACCACAAAGTGTGGATGAATGTCGACAAAGACCAAATCGGTCAAAGAAAGAGAAGCAATATAGTGGAAACTCAACTTACACGACAAATGTGACATTCTTGTATGTGAGATTGAGGGGAAGCATTGTGAAGCAAACCCTATGTCATTTTTAATCCCACTATACTTGGATACTTGCAAGTACTGTACCATATAGGTATATATCCCTTAAACTGCTTAAAGCTTCGCATGGAATGGGTTAATATGCTATATGGGTACGCTTTGACTTATATCCTCATATGGTAACTGTAATACCATTATTAATGAGTTCCTATGCTTCTTATAGAAATGGCAACAACTTGCCAATATAAATAACGTGATATTGATATTGAAGTTCCTGAAGAACTTGCTATGCCTGAAGCATACGATATTGAAGTTCTTGAAGAACTTACTATGCCTGAAGCATATGACTCGAAATTCTGAGAAATATAATCGATAACAAAGATCTTTGTACAAATGAAAACATTTTGGAAGAATGTGGTATAACCTTCTTAGTATATGTTAATATTTTGTTAGTCATATATCTTATTAAGAAGTATTATCTCCCTGTAGATCTCTATTTGCTATCAATTGCTTATTGTTTTAAATTTGCCAATTATTGCTGAAATATATGCTGATAATTCTTGAATGTCATAAAGGCTCCTGAAGAGCTTATACAAGTGAGAGTTTATCAACCTAAAGATTGAGTACTAACTGACAAGATAATATTCAATAGAAAGCATTAAAATGATAAAGATTATATGATTACTGTCCTAATATTGAAAAGGACGATTGGGAAGATAATGAGATAACTATTGTCCTGAAGTACCATGTCTCAGTCCTATTGATCCACTAATGTATCTTGCTAATAATAGAAGGCAAGAAAATTGTCTACCATTAATTTGTTAGCGAAATATAGGGCAGTTCCAACCTGAAGGTATTAGAATAAAAATAAGCACCTGTTGTGCTATCTATGTGGAACATCAAATATGGACTTATATTATCCAAGAATGTTGATCTTATAATAGTCAGCCCTATAGATGCTGACCAGTTACCTGACCCCCACAAAGAAAGATCACAGACATTTCATGTATTTACTTGTAATATGGCTCCATGAAACAGAACATGAGTGCTGTTCTTTCAAATCATGATGAGATTGTGAAAATTCATGAGGTTAGTTGAGAATTTATATGATTAAGATTTGTCATACAATACATTCAGGAATCATATGGTTTACCTTTTGAAAGAGCTAGTCTCATTAAAGGTGGCTATGGTGACATGATGAAACATATTTTGTCAAAAAATTTCTACACATGAGTTTTAAAAGAATGATATTGATGATATTCAACAAGTACAGTCAAGTGAAAATCTAGCAGATTTGTTCACTAAAACTTTACCAACAAAGATGACAAATGACATATTCAGAAGTGTAGAATGCATCGCTTAAAAAATCTGTCACCATGACGCATGTTGCAATGAGGGGGAGAATATATTGATGCACTGTACTCTTTTTCCTTCACCAAGGTTTTTTTTCCCATTGAGTTTTTCCTGGTAAAGTTTTAACGAGGCAAGGCAAATATATTTGATATGATAGAAACATGTCGAGCCAAAGTTCTCTTTCATGGATGAACTCCAAGAGGAAGTAAAACAGATATTCATTGAAGATTGATTTATGTCAACTCAAAGAATACTCTTGTTATACTCAGATGAGGGGGAGACAAATATGCACTGTACTCTTTTTCCCTTCGCCTATGTTTTATCCCATTAGGTTTTCCTAGTGAGGTTTTAATGAGACATATTTTTATAATGAATATCCAAGGAGGAGTGTTATGAAATATCGATTGGTGGATATTCACTATCAATATAAGCAGCTTACAAGTAACAGCGTAAGCAACTTGCAGTCACCAGTTATTAAGCAGCTTACAAGTAACAGCGTAAGCAGCTTGCAATCACCAACTACTAAGCAACTTACAAGCAGCAGCGTAAACAGCTTGCAGTCATCAGTAGTTTACAAGCAGCAGTGTAAGTAGCATGCAGTCATCAGCTACTAGCTTCTGAAACTCTATAAATAGAGAAGTATAATTGAAATGTAAATCATTCAGAAATTAATAACAGTTTCAATTTTCTATTGATACTATTTGTTGTCTTTTGCAGTTAGTTTATAACAAAGTCATATTATTTCTCTTTATTGAAATTATTCTCTAATTTATTGCACGCACGTGGAATAAATTGGAAAGCACATGTAGGATATTGTTGACCAAATTCTAATCTGATTAAAGATCCTCCCAAATAGGATTTGCTTGCAAATATTAACACTAACAGAAATGATCTATGCATGATCATATAATTTGATATAATATATAGCATGCAATGAACAGAAACTAAAGATACAAGTCAGTCAAGGATGCCAAATGCTTAAGAAATAAAGCTGGAACGTAGAAACCAGAAACCCATTAGGCCATTACAGCTTGAAGACGACTGACCTATCTACGGAAAACTCGGAACCTAATACATCCTGCCAGTGCATTCTGCAGAACCACAATAACACTTCTTCACCTTGATATTTCCATTGGAATCACGGATCTGATCCACTGAGTAATTGTAGTGGTAAGTCAGCTCTTGTAGAGCAGGAATGTTCTCTGCTGCAAACAGCATTATGTGTGGCATTCTTGTGTCCTCGTGGTCGTATAGTACATTCTGAGCATAGAGATTGGGTGAACAACTGTGGTTGACGAACCTCCCAATGTTTCCATATTGTGCCGCGTCAATGGTATATCCACCATCCTCGTTAACATCACTCCAATCAATGTCATTCGGCTTGGAGGAACAGTCATTGTAGTTCCGTCCAATATCAAACAGATATTCATCGTTACCAGTTCTTTGTTCAGCTTCCTTGTCTTCGAGAAGCTCTCCAGCATATTCACATACAAAACTTCCTGAAGGGATGAAACTCAGGGATCTGACACCCCAGCCCCTCGACTCTGTCTTAAAGATCTCAAGCTTGATTTTCGTACCGCGCTGGCTAACTCTATTATAGCACGAAGGAGGGCATTTGCAAGAAGGACCGCACTCGTATACAAGGGGTTTTGCTTCAACTATAGCTCCATTATAGTTGTATGGAATCTCTCCTCCATTTTTTACCGCACACAAACATTTTCGAGAATCAGAGCATCTACCGGTGCAATCACACCCTTTAGGAGGAATTGGACGAAACCAATCTGGATACATCATCTTTGTAATGTAAGTGAACGTTGGGGGCTTCTCAATGTCAATTGTATTCACAGCACATAAAGGGAATGATTCCTTTCCACCTGATATATCATCAACACAAACACCCTGCCGTTTCTTGGATTTTTTTGATAACTTCACTTCTTTCCAGGCAAGTTCTGGCTGACCTGGAATTCTTCTCAGCTCAAACTTAAAAACCATCTTACCATGTGTCCCTGTTTCTGTCCAAAACCTTTCCACCATGTACAGGCCATCATAGACATATGTTGTGACTATCTTGTCTTTTGCATCAGAAGAGTCTGCAGCCTTCATCTCTTTGGATCCACGAATCACCCGTACAGGATTTCTTTCAGTGATACTATTCTTTAGAGCCAAGTTCCCTCTTTCAAGCTTCTGGTCTTCTGGTTGCTTATTCTTACCAATTACATTTCCGCCCTGCCCAGAGTATACCAGGACATCAGCAGTTTCCATTTCATCAGCATAAGCTCCTGAAGCAACAATACTAGTGGCGAGCAGCATCCCATCATGATTCAAGTAATCTATACCAGCTTGGTACAAGCGATGAACCCCAACAATTGCAAGCTCCACTCTGTACTGAAACTCATCTCCCACTTCAACTCCTGGAACTGCTCCTAAGTGGTGCATGCCTGTGTTGACTTCTTTTCCTTTTTCTTTGATAATCTTTGCTGCCTGAAGATCAATCCTTTTGGCACTTTTCTCAGACTGCCTTGGGGCTCCTCCTCGTTCTGGACCCGACTTTGCTTCTTCTCCTTGCAAAAGCTTTCTACATATTGCTTGGAACAAACGGAGAGTCTCTCTCACTCTGTTACGGGCATCACCGAGACTTGAACTGTTGGGACCAAAAGGAGGCAGGCTAACGTCAAAATCACGCCTTCCATGAATAGGTATAGGAGAAGGACAAGCATTCAGTGGCTCTACATAATGAGCACCACATCCTGCTTCGTACTTAACTATCACAGCACCTGGACTTCCATCAAGAGTCTGGCCAGCAGAAGACGATTTCCTCTTTGTAGATGATCTTTTTGAAGAATCTGCTTTAGGAATACTTTTCTTAGCAACAGCTTTGGACCTCTGTTGCCAGCCAACGTTATCCTTTTTGACTTTGTCTTCACTTGCTGCCCCTACTGAAATAGATAAGGCTGATTTTCCCCGCCTCCATGGGCAATATGGCTCCGCCATTAGACCATGCACGACCTCTCGAACAACTTCACCTACCGCACCCAAATGTTTCTCTGAGGGCCAGCTCTTATCACTAGTGTCCTGTGAATATAGAACAATCTCCTTCCCAACAACTTCATGATTGACCTCATTGCTGTTACTCACTAGAGTCTCAGATTCCTCCCTTGGTTCAAAAACAAGTTCTTTCCATTCACTTTTCTTATTATCATGTAAACTTCCTTCCATTTCTTCACTACCAGCAATTATTGTCCCTGTAAATGGACTAACTTCCATATTGGCCATCAATGGCGTTTCCAAAGTGCCGTTCCCCACATCGACTGATGATGTTCCATCGAATAATCTATGCATCGCCTCAGATTTCACCTTGAAATTTGGACTCTCAACCAAACTCATATTCTTAGAATTAATACTCTGAGGCTCATATATAGACTCTCGAGGAGCATTCGGTCCACAAAGCGGAGGGAAGTCACGAATAGTCGAAACTCTTCTTATGCGAAATTTATCCTTTGGAGTTGGAGAATCCTCTTCCTTAAAATGAATGCTATGACTGACTGACGATTCAGGAGGTAACAAAGCTTTCAAATCATCAACTGAAACCACCTCATCAATTGAAGCACCGGTTTTGAACACAGGTTTTTCCTCCTTACCCACCCTATCAATAACAGATAAACCTTCCACCTCATTACGCTCCTCCTTAATAGCTTGAACTTCTGGGAATTCTAGAGGTTGCACATCTATTTGCATTTCTTCGCAGCCATTTATCAACCCATCAGTGGCAACAGCAACAACATTCTCGACTAGAATATCCAATGACTCATTCTCTTCTTCGAGAAATCGAGCCTTTGTTTGATGAACATAATTTTGTTGACCATTAGCCTCCACCTCCTTAATCACATTATCACCAACAACATTTTCTTGGGGATTCGGATTGAGTGGGGGAGCATTTGGACCACAACATGGAGGAAAATCTCGAACAGCTGAGACTTTCCGGATCTTGTACTTGGGCGTACACCCCGAGGGATGGTAGCCCTTGTCCAGACCACCATTTACAGACGTTACCATTTCTTAATCTAACACAAGTATAATATCTGCTGCTGCCTGCAAGAAAAATAAATAAATAAAATTTGAGAAAGAAAAAAAAAATAAAAAAATTGATAAGTAATAATAATACGGAGACCCCATAGAGCGAAAATACTCCACAATAAAATGAATAATAATATTAAAATACCCAAACTGGCTATCAGGGATGGAAATTACATCATAGATATAAAAATTTACATCAACGGAGTAAACAAAGGTAGGGGGCTTTGCATGGCAAACTGACAGAGATGAGAAAAATCAAAACGACACCGTACCTGATCTCTAATATTCGATACAGATTCTATTGTTTGGCTACCATTAAAACGAAAAATAATGGCTGACCAAAACGAAGAGAAAAGGGGGAAAAAAATGCATAAAGAATTAATAGAGAAAATTACGAGGAAATGTAAGTAAAGGAAGCTATATGTGAAAAACTAGTAGTGATAAGCTCCTACCTAAGCACAGCAGTGCTGCAGTATTAACTCATATGGGTGTGAGGAATTTTGAGGACTTTTTTATTTCCTTCTTTCTTTCTTTCTTTTTGTGTAATTTTCGTAAATGAGTACAGAGGATTACTTCTTCATTTTGCAATCTGTGCCCTTCAAGTTTTGAGAATACACAGTTACGGTCCCTTTTCCTTTTTTTTTTTTTGGGTCGGGGTGGTCCGTTAGTTGGCGCGAGTTTTGTTTCCTAAAATGACGACGTGCCCTTCTTAAGGTCGTTCCGGAAGAGAAGACGGGTATCGGGTTTAAGGGATCCTGCATAGTCCATCCAACAACATGGCATCTCACTTGTAATTAAATAACGAGCAACACATTTATTTTATATATCATGGCACATTAAAAGGAAAAATATTTCAAATATTATTTTATATGATATATTGATGAACTTCAAAATTAAAATTTAGTAGGATAAAACATAATAACATAAAAAGATGATTATTTTATATACTTATTAATGTTAACACATATTAAACTATCTTAAGAAAAAAATAATAGATGAATTCAAAGAAATTGGAAATAAACATATTTTTTTTCTTCAAAAACTTTATACTTTTTTACTAATGTCTCATTGCATAAGAGTTTATTTATATTTTTAAAAGAGATTACGATGAAAGGTTTTATATGAAGAGATTGACATATAAATATGTTTTGTGATTTATATAAAACTTATAATAACAACTATGTACTATTTAGATCCTAAATTTAAAGTTATTAGCTCATCACTAATATTATATGTTGCTCAATTGATTTAAAGTATTTATTGGATTGAGATTGTCACACTGCGAATGTATAACATTGATATAGATCTTATATAATTTTGCGTATTGAAGAATTTCTCATTATTAAAAAATAAATATATCTTAACGTATTTAAATTTATTTCACATTTTATTAATTTCAACGTTGATGATTTGGTAAATATTTGACATGGTGATTAGTTAAATAGATTGTTAATTTAAAAATATCTAACCAGTTAATTGATTAGATAATTTTTTCTTTTGTATCAAATTGCTGCGTTTGTAGGACCCCAAAAATAAAAACAAAAACAAAAAAGAAATTTTCTGCGTAACACCGACTTTTACGCCTTATTAGTTATGAAAGCGGATCGGCCTTTTAATTAATATTAATATGAAAGTTTACTTCCTAGAATTAAAAAACCCAAATTGTTAACTTTCCCAACCCTACAAATAGATACATATATTAGAAATGGAACCGTCACTTTAGAATGAACATGCATGGTTTCTCCTACCTCACACAGTGATTCCTCTATTCACCAAACATTTTATACCCCTCTTCAACATTCTCTTTCCCATGCCTCCTCTGATGCCGGTGACCTCACACCACCGCCACCGCTAACCACCGGAAATGGTAACCCAAATCACTTGGGAGAAAATGAAAATCTAGGGTTTCAAATTGACGAATGTGACAAAAATCTTGGCGGTTCTGTGATAAGGGATTATGAAAGGGAGGGTTTGGAGTGTAAATTTGATGAAAATAGGGTTCTAGAGTGTAACATTGTCTTGAAAATTGGGGTTCGTGAGGCCAATTTGTATTTTGATGGAGACCAAACGCAGCGCACAGACACAAAGGGTCTCCATTTGGATTCTGAAGAATATGGCAAAAAGGTAGGGTGTAATAAGCAGAGAAGATCAATTAGTTTGGATTCCAAAGTGGCTGATAGCATTAGTGAAGGCAAAATCTTGGTTCGAATTTGGCGACAGGGTGATGACGATCGTGAACGTGAAAACTTGTGTGTCAATGGGGTGGAGGGAGATGGAATTAATAAGTCTGAAATTGGCCCGATTGGTGTAGGTAACAATTTACAGAGAAAAGGTTTAACATGTGAACAAGTCAAAAGAAAAGTAAACAAATATGTTCAAGGAGGTTATGGGAATGATAAAGGTGAAATGTTGTGTACAAATTGCAAGGGAGTTATTGGGGTTAGTAGAGGTGAAAAGTTGTGTGAAACTGGTGAGAGAGGTGCCGGTGTTAGTGAAGGGGAAAAAATGCGCAAGAATGTCCGAAGACATAATGCAGTAATTGGAGGTGAGGAATTGTGCAAAAATGGTGAGGAAGGTGACACGTTTAGAAAAGATAACTTGAGCAAGAGTGGGAATGGTGATGGTGAGGTTTGTAAGGTTGAAAATTTGCAGGGCAATGGTGTGAGGGGTTTGCACGAGGCAATAAAGGTAAATGAGGAGTTTAAGTTCGTTAATTCAAGTGATGGCATGGATGGGAGAGGGAAGGAGAGTGGTGCTTTAGGGAAGTGGAAATTGCCATTGTCAATGACGGGGCAGGGGAAGGATGTATGTGGGGGAGGTGAAGTGTGGGAATACGGCTGGATTCCATATGGATCTTTTGGAGGCATCGAAGTTTCTTATAAGGGAGGTGGATGATGATGGTCTTGAGAATGACTATTTGGAGACAGCTAAGAAGAAGGGTATGGGTTTTCCTCAGACGAGGTGGTGCCCACCGGAGTGAATTGATGCATAACCACTAGTTGATGGAGTAAGGTAGCGGTGGTGGTCGTGGTGGTTTTTGAAGCTTTTTGCCTTTGGTAACATTTTAATGCTTTTCAAGTGGAAATGTTGATAGGCACCTCGGTGTAGATAAAGCTGTAGATCATAGGGGCTGTTTAGAGCGAGCCAAATTCTGACAAATGGTATATATGTCACTGAGAGATAGAACATAGCAGATAGACTTAGTAGTTGAATGATGGTTTACCGTCATCATTTTTGTTTCCCATATGAATATTGTTGTAACTGGTGACTGTAAATAATGGGTCTCATGCGAGACTTGTAGCAGTTGTTTTCACACACATACTTGATACCCTAGCAATTTGATTTTGTATGAACAAGATTTTGTAACTCAAACATATTATATGATTGCCTAATCAAATTAGACTTGGTTTACTGTCATCGTATTAAATGTTTTAACCTCCTTATTTTTTGCTTGGTAGTAGCTCATTTTCACAAGTATTTCTGCATGTTCTCCTCTCGACAAGGGGAGAATGACTTCAATCATTCTTGCTATTCTTGCTGGCTGTCATACTATAAAACTGCTAAACCTTATTTTTTTTATAGTAGACGAAGAATAATGGAAATCTGTATATTGTTTCAATAGGGTGTACTTAGTCCAGTCATTCTGCAGTTCCAGATATTCATCACCCAACTAAATCTTGCTTGAATAACAGCCATATCCTGTGGCAGGCAGGACCAAGCATAACATTAGCCTTTTATTGATCATGGTCTGTGCAAGTCTTCGAAAGTATAGTATATCTCATCTTCATCATGACTTGTCATGATTGGCATGTTTCCCATGCTGAATAGAACTCATCTGTAGCAGGGGATCTATTTTAGTGCATTTCTCCTCATCTCTCCTTATGGATTTTCTTCTTCACATCTGTCATTTTTATCAATACATACTCGGTCAGCATGGCATCACTTAGACAAGGCAAACAACAGAATCCTTATTGCTAATATATGAGCTTAGAATATTTTCTCATCATCATTTTGCCTAAAGATTCTTGTGCTCTTGATGTTTTAGTATTCTCATTATTGCTGTAGCCACTGAGCCTGGGCTCGGCTCCCAAATGGTACGTACTGCTAGTGTCATCATAATGTTATGTGATAATTCATCAATTATGTTGACATGTTCAAGTAGTGTTCATACAGACTTAGCCTCACACGTATATGTCATTACACACAGCAGAATCTGCAGCCCAATGGCCCATCAAGCACTTATACTTTGATTCTTGTTGTTTTTTGACAAAATCTTGTCATATATGGAGATGCAACTCTTTTCTGTTTGATATCTTCTTTATGTTGACTGTAAACTGGTATTTTGCTATTTCTTCGTCATTACTGCATGCCTTTCTTGGGGTCTTAGTCTTAGTCATAGTCTATCGCTGGAGCACCACTTTTAGAAGTAGGTTTTAATATTTGCCACTTCGTTTCCCTGATTGTTCTTTATGCTTCCATTAACAGGTCCGTTTTCAAGGGGAAGTGCACGGGAACAACCTCCACCAGATTTGGCATCTTATTTGTTTAAAAATTGGATTGTCTATTTGGGTATGTCCTCGGTTCCCTAAGTCACTGAATTGATACAAGCAGAGTTTCTTTACCTTTATGACAATGAGCAGAAGCCTGTTTACCTCTATATAAATTCTACTGGAACAAATAAGGTTAGCATCAGTCTTTTTGGCTAGATTCACTCGTTTGTCTAGCCGGGATGACAAGCCAGCCGACCAACCCTTAGTTTTTTCCTATATATTTCGCCACTCCCAAGGGATATTTTTTCTTGTTATTCCCTTCCCGCCTTCTCTCTTCCATCCCGCGGTGAAGCTCTCGGCTTGGACATTGCTTACCTTTCTCCCCCGCCGCTGCTTGATCTTGCTCCTGAATCCTCTCTTTGCCTTCTTGTAGTCTTGGATTTCTATATATATTAAATGCATTGTCAACTTTTTTAAGAAAAGATCGCCATATGCACGTCATGCTTACTATATAATTTTGACCTTTTTCAGGGTGGTGAGAAGTTGGGTTATGAGACAGAGGCTTTTGCAATTTATCATTGTATGAGTTTAAATTTTAGCTCAACGGTGGCTTTTGCAATTCATGATGTTATGAGGTTAAATTTTAGCTCTGGTCATCAATGATTGAGTAAAACCTAGCTATCTAGAGAAAGACATTCTTTATGTGCAATGATTTTTGAAATCATTTTCTTGTGTGGTCACGTTTCATTTCTTTATTTCTTTTGAGTTGGAGAATAATCATAAGACCTCTGCCAGGTTTAGGATGTAATCTTGTCAACAGGCAAGGTTGAAATTGGAAATCCAAGAACAATTATCAATCTTATTATTTTCTGCCTGAATGGAGCATGAAGCTTGTATTATAACTACATTACGTTTGTAGATATCAACTCAGTCCCAAACCCAAAATCTAATGTAAGGATGACGACTCTACTCTTGGACAAAAGAAAATGTCTAATAACTGTAGTAGGTAGCAAATTTATGCAAGTTGCATTTCTGCTGTAGCCATTGAGTTACCAAATTTTGCTTATCCACATAACTGGATTTTAGTATTTGTAACATATCAAATAAGTGCATGAGAAGTAATGCACATTTGGCTTGAAAAGACAAAAGGAAAATGGAAAAGAAATGATTAACTTGTTCAATTGATTTCATGAATATATCTTCTTTTTCTTTCCATTATGCTAAAAAAATTTGAACCGGTATGTCAAGCCACCAATTTTTATGCTGTGTTGGCAATGCATGGGGAGAAGCCGCTTTGCTTTTGGCTGCTGGTGCCAAAGGAAATCGCTCTTTGCCATCACCGACAATCATGATAAAGCAGGTAGGTTTTAAACTTTTCCTCTCCACTTCCCTCTCTATTTTTACAGTTGTCCATCCTTCCTTCTCACTCCCAGAAATGATTTGAACTGTTGTTTAAGATTTCTAGTGATACTAAACCATCAATATCTTTTATATACAATTAATAATGCTTGTCGCTGTCTGCATTTGTAGCCAATTGCAAGATTTGAGGGTCAAGCAACCAATGTTGATCAAAGAAGTGAAGAAAGCCTTGGAGTCATTGTTTCTTGTTAAAGATGAAAAGTAGTTTTCTTATAAAGTTTATGCATACCTGTGCGCATATGGCTACATTTGTGCATGTGAATGAAAGTGTGGTATTATTCCCTATGTCGTGTTGTCTGAAATAAATTCTTCCTTGCAGATTCACATTTGCCAGAGGACCGCTCTGATTGGAAGGACCAGTCTTTAAAGTTGACTTGCCTCCTGGGTGTAAGAAGGTATTGATGTTGCATTATCAATTGTGAAGGTTAAGCTTCTGTCAAAGCATATTGGAAAATCGGTTGAAGAGATTGAAGCCGACGTAAGACGTCCGAGTGAGGCAGTTGAATATGGAATAATTGACCAGGTACGTGTATTGGAAAACAGTATGTTATTTTGGTTTTAATTAATGCATCATTATGTATGTAACTCACAGCACAATGGGGGAGAGATAAGAGTTGTCTCTGACCTGCAGAAGGCGGCTCAACTTATTCAATCAAATGAAAACTAATGCTAGCCAACCATGATAACAATGAGCAAGGTAAGGTAAAAAATCCTTTACTAGCAAGTTGTAAGAGGTTCAGAGTGAAATCTTTTCATAGAGCTTTTGGTTGCTAGTCTCTACTCTAATCTCCCAGCAGAGCTCAGCTTTGTGTCATGTCATTGTACGTGTTTGTTATATCATATCATCGTATGAAAATTCATCCACCCGGGTGGATAGAAGAACAACTCCATATCGTAATAGGGAAGGAATGTATTTGCCTGCTCTGCTGCACTTTGCTTTGCTACAAATGAATGTAATTTCTGCATTCTTTTCTATTTCACCTCTAACACTAGTAAATTATGTTCCTATTTTCAACATTATAATTAATAATATATTAATATTGATAAACTAATTACAAGATCGACAGCCAAAAAAGAAAAAAAGCACAAAATATACAAGAAGAGAAGAGACGATGGTAGTAATATTCCAGCAAAAGTAGAGAGAGCATCATATCAATATCATCGAGATTCCATGCCCATGCATCAAAGCCTGAAAGAACACTGCATGCGATTTAAACACTTTAAAAAGATTTAATTAATTATTCTCTCGCTTCCTTTTGATTATATATATATATAACATTTAATTTGTCGGATACATACCCAAGTAGAAGTATGGCGCTTATTCCATCATGTTCTTCAAATCCAAACAATTTTTTCAGTCTTTAAGAATTCTGACTTTATTAGGCGGCGACCAATAATTCATCTGCAACGTTCGTCCAGAAACGCATCACATCAAAACAAAATTCCTGTGTACGAGACGGCGCAAATTGTGGTGAAGAGCTTCACAGAAAAAACAAATAAAACAAATAAAAAGAGGAATACAAATGAATTGTAGAGTTTATAAGGAGTGTTGGTGCATTTATATATATATATTCTGAAATAAAAAGGTGATTCAAAACGATTAGTGTCGTTACCTTAGATAAAGAGAAGTGAAATAACGGTATTATTGAATACCACAAAATAAAGAGTATCAATTTTAATTTAAACCACTTGCTAGATCTAATTAAGAGACTCCATATATATCCAGAAGAAAAATGAGAAATGGAAAGTAAAAAAAGTGAGAAAATGAATTGACGAGGGGTAACCGAGCTGGGGTGAGTTACCCATGCCGACCTGAGACGGGCTAATCTGAGCCGAGGCCAGCACATTCAGCTAAATACCCAATCGAAATGCTGACCCGACCTCGGAAAACCCCGACCTCAATGTTAGCTGTTCCGATGGGACATAAAGTACTGATGGGACATAAAGCTGTACTGCATTAAATGCTGTCAGACCCGAATTTAGTATAAATAAAGCTCCACCCTCTTCACTTTGGAGGTAACTCGTCATTAAATGCTCTCAGCTACCTTACCAGCTCGGACATACTAATCATTCACGCACCCGAGGGAAAAATCCGGGTCATCACCCCGCATTTTCCTTCTTTTCTCTGTGCAGGTGACGTAGCCGACCTGAAAAGTTCAACTCGGAGGCCAACCTGAAACGTTCAGCTCAGTAAGCGTAGCCGAACAGTTCAACTGCGAGAATCCGACCTCGACAGTTTGGCGCCGTCTGTGGGAAAGAGTTCCTTCTATCACTCTCCTCCACCACTCACTGAGAAACCACTATGGTACAAACGAGAAGCCACAGCGCACCGGTAGAGGATTCGCCTAACTCGGATGGGGACCTCGAAACCACGCAGGTGCCTAGCCAAAACCCAAACCCAAACCCAGCCGACGTTGGGGTGAGCCAACGTATACACTTAGCCACTCAAACCAACCCCGCAGTGGAAGGAGAACTCAACTCCAACCTGTCACCAGAGATAAAAATGATGTTGAGGATGTTCGAGGAACTCAAAGAACAGGTAGCCCGACTAGCTGAGGGCTCCTCGGCTCCGCAAGAAGCTACGCTGCGGCCCTTGCATCCACAGTTTCGCATCCCAGACCCCAGGCCAAGGCCGATGCAGGACCAGGAGGGCTTCCCAGAGCCGGTGGCGAGACCCGGTGAGGCGAGAGGTCCAAGGGCGGCTCAAGTCGACCCCGAGTAGGCTAAAACCGCAGCCGCTATAGCCAAGGTTATCAACCAGCTCGACGTAAGCCCCCTCTCACCCGAGGTACTAGCCACGCCACTGCCCACCGGCAACCGGATGCCCAACCTGGCCGTCTACAATGGAGATGGAGACCCAGCCAGCCACTTGCTCAACTTCGATCACCACATGACCCTGCATGACATGTTCGACCTCATGAAGACGAAGATATTCCCGACTACCCTGGTTGGCAATGCCTTGGATTGGTTCCAGAAGCTTCGTCCCGGTTCAATTGCAAGTTTCCATCAGCTGGCTGAGGCTTTCCTCTCCCGGCGCGCCACCCGCCACACTTCTACACTACTGATGGTAAAGCAACATAGAGGGGAAAGTCTGAGGGCTTACACAGCCAGATTCAATGAAGAGTCCCTTCGAATTCCCAACCTGGAGGACTTCATGGCGTTGATGGCTTACCAGAGTGGGCTCAAGTCTGGCCCAATTACATCTTCATTGGCAATCGACCCCGTGGATACTGTGTCTGAGCTGATAGTGCGAGCAAAAGGGTACATACACTCGGAAGAAATCTATCAAGCAAAGAGGGACGATGACAAGAAGAAGGAAGCTGGCAGGAAGGGAGAAACCTCCCGAGCCCAACCTGGGGGCAAAGTCCAAAACGACCGAGGCAAGCAGCCCCAACAGCCAAAGCAGAACCCCTGGTTCACTATGTTCACTCCCCTCAACACCACAAGGGAGCAGATCCTGATGGAGATCCAGCACCAGAACCACCTGCCTCCAGCTCCGAGGATGAAAGGCCGACTCGAGAAGCGCAATAGAACCAAGTATTACTGCTACCACATGGACTACGGCCACACCACTGAAGAGTGCAAAGACTTGAAATAGGAAATCGAGGCACTGATAGCCCGAGGCCATCTCCGAAGGTACATAGACCCGCAACCGACCCAGAATCATGATCAAAGAGATAGAGAGAGGAGTCCACCCAGGCGCCAGGCTGGGGGCGGACGTTTGGCTGTGATTGAAACCATTGCAGGAGGACTGGCTTCGGGAGGGGAGACCTCGGCAGGCAGGAAGGGTTATGTTCGGGCTGGAAGGGAGTATGGACCGGTGCGGGGTCCGGCCCCGAGAGCGGAAGAGCTCACCTTTTCCTCAGAAGACTTGGAGGGGGTAATCTTGTCCCACGATGACCCACTGGTGATCAGCGCTGAGATAGCCAACTTCACCATAAAGAGGCTGATGGTGGACACAGGGAGCTCAGCAGAAGTTTTATTCCTCAGCGCTTTTGAGCAAATGGGGTTGGACAGGAGCCGACTCAGGCCATTGAGGGGCACTTTAGCTGGTTTCACTGGGCAAGCACACCAAGCTGAAGGAGTTATTAATCTTCCGCTGAAGCTGGAGGACGGAGATAAGCGGGTTTCGATGCAGGCCAACTTCATCGTAATGGATTGCAACTCCACCTACAATGGGATTTTAGGTCGGGTAGCGCTCAACCATTTCAGGGCTGTCCCTTCCACCTACCACCAGGCCCTAAAATTCCCGACCCCGGCCGGCACGGCCACCATTCGTGGAGCCCAGCTCTCAGCTCGGGAATGTTATGAGAACTCACTCCGACCCAAATATCAGGCCGAATGAGAACCAGATCTGCCTGAGGAAAAGAGAGATGCTAAGAGAGGAAGCCCAACTGAAGACCTTCAGGAGATGGAGCTCTCTGATGAAACCAAGAGAGCAAAGATTGGGAGTGAATTCTCTGCCAACCTCAAGAAAGGTATAAGCCAATTTTTTTTAAAGAATGAACACATATTTGCCTGGTCTGCCTTTGACATGACAAGTATTGACCCGGATGTAATTGAGCATCACCTGAATGCCGACCCAAATCACTATCCGGTAAAGCAAAAGCACAGGCATTTCCATTATGATAAGCAACAAATCATAGCAGAAGAGGTAGACAAGTTAGTGGATGCCGGCGACATAAAAGAAATACAGTACCCAACCTAGTTGTCCAATATGGTACTGGTGACTAAGTCCTTAGGTGGATAGAGACTGTGTATTGACTTCACTGACCTCAACAAAGCCTGCCCTAAGGACTGCTTTCCCCTACCACGGATCGATCAGATGGTGGACGCCACCTCCGGATTTGAGCTACTCTCTTTCATGGATGCCTTCAAAGGCTATAATCAAATCAAGATAGCTCCTGGAGACAAAGAGAAGACTGCCTTCACCACCGATAAAGGACTCTACTACTATGAGGTCATGCCTTTTGGCCTCAAGAATGTTGGAGCTACCTACACTCAGATGGTGAACAAGGTCTTCAAAAATCAGATTGGTCAGAATCTGGAAATCTATGTAGATGACATATTGGTAAAGAGCAGAAGGGCGGAAGACCATGTAGCTGACCTGGCTGAAGCCTTTGCCGTAATGGAGCACTTCGGGATAAAGCTGAACCCGAAAAAGTGCGCATTCGGCATCAAGGCAAGCAAATTCCTGGGCTTCATGGTCACAGCCAGCGGAATAGAAGCCAACCTGGAGAAGGTCCAGGCGATACTTGACCTGGCACCACCGACCTGCGTGAAAGACATCCAGGTGTTAGCAGGCAAGGTCGCAGCGCTGAGCAGATTCATGTCCAGGTCGGCTGACAAGTGTGCTCCTCTGTTCAAAATATTAAGGAATCCTAAGAACTTTGAATGGAATGCGGAATGCCAGAATGCCTTCCAATAGCTGAAAAGGTATCTAACTTCGCCGCCCCTGCTATCCCGACTTGAGGTGGGGGAGGAACTGGTACTATACCTAGCATGCTCGGGGACAGCAGTCGCAACAGCACTAGTCTGAGAAGAAGGAAAGGAACAGAAGCCGGTCTATTATGTCAGCAAAACCTTGCAAGGGGCTGAGGTGAGGTATTCACCATTGGAAAAACTTGCCCTCGCGCTCATCACGGCGGTAAGGAAGCTGAAGCCATACTTTGATGCTCACCTGATTAAGGTCATGACGGATGCCCCACTCAAGTCCATCATGCACAAGCCAGAGGCATCGGGTAGACTACTGAAATGGGCAGTTGAGCTGAGTCAATTTGACATAACCTACCAGCCCAGAACAGCCATCAAAGCCCAAGCCATCGCGGACTTTATGATGGAGTGCACCGGCTGAGCCGAGCATGACCCAAAAGAAGTATGGAAGGTCCATGTGGATGGGGCATCAGGGAAGTCTGGTAGCGGAGCTGGGGTGGTCATCCTCGACCTGACCTGACATGAGCACCAATACTCCCTCAAGTTCACCTTTCCGGCGTCCAACAATGAAGCGGAGTACGAAGCGGTGATTGCAGGATTAAAAATTGCAGCTCAGCTCGGCGCGCAGACGGTCGACCTGAGCACTGACTCTCAACTGGTTTCTAGTCAGATATCGGGAGAATTCGAAGCTAAGGACAGTAACATGCTAACTTACCTCAACAGAGTCAAGAATTTGACCTCAGGGCTCAAAAGGTTCACCATACAGCAAATTCCGAGGGAAGAGAATACGAAGGCTGATGCCCTGTCCAGGTTGGCCTTGGGCGAGAGCCGACCTGCCTTGGTCCATGTGGAAGAAGTATCTGAACCGAGTATTCAGTTAGGGGTACAAGCCGTAGCCGAGCTCAATCTAAACCCAGATTGGACCAAATCAATCGTGGACTACTTGGAGGGGGGTATGACCCCAGAGGATAAAAAAGCAGCTCGGAAACTCATGAAACAGGCCTCAAGGTTTATCATAATTGTCAGGCAACTCTATAAGAGAGCCTACACTTGGCCTCTCTTGAAATATGTTGGGCCCGAGGAGGGAAACTATGTATTCCAGGAAATCCATGAAGGGGTATATGGAAACCACTTGGGAGGCAAAGCTCTGGCTCAGAAGGCATTGAGGCAAGGCTACTTCTGGCCAACCTTAGAGCAAGATGCCAAAGAGTATGTAAAAAAGTGCGACACTTGCCAGAGATTCGCCAATGTACAGAGGAAGCCTACTGTAGACCTCACAGTGATGATAAGCCCATGACTATTCTATCAATTGGGTCTAGACATCATCGGCCCATTGTCGACCGGTGTCGGCCAAAAGAAGCACGCCTTCGTAGCTATGGACTACTTCACCAAATGGCCCGAGGCTGAATGTGTTGCTAGAATAACAGAAAAGGCAGCTTGGGATTTCGTATGGAAAAAACATCATTTGCCGATTTGGGGTGCCAAAGGTCATCGTTACTGACCACGGCAAGCAATTTGATAGTACATACTTTCGAGGCAAATGTGCTGAGATTGGAATCGACCTTATATTCTCGTCTATTACTTACCCTCAGAGTAATGGCCAAGTTGAAAGGACTAACCAAATTATTTTGCAGGGCCTGAAAACCAAGCTGGAGGAAGCAGAGGGCCAGTGGGCATCGATTCTTCCCGAGGTGTTGTGGGCTCAGCGGACCACCACCAGCTCGACAACAAGATAATCGCCTTTCGAGCTGACCTTCGGTACTCAAGCAGTACTGCCAGTGGAGATAGGGTCTCCGACCAGTAGAACCCTCCATCATGATCCAGAAATAAACGGAGCACGGATCCGTGAAGATCTCGATCTTGTCGAAGAGCTCCGAGCTAAAGCTCATATCAGAATGCTGGCCAGCAAAGCTGCCATGAAAAGAGCCTTTGCCAAACAGGTCAAGCCTAAACCTATTAAGGTTGGAGACCTCGTGCTCAGAAAGGCCATCTTTTTGCCACGCTCGGGTAGCAAGCTATCCCCGACCTGGGAAGGACGGTACGAAGTCGTGAAAGAAGTCCGACCAGGGACCTTCTACCTCCATGATAAAAACGAAAAACTGTTGAAGAACGCTTGGCACTCAGAACACCTGAAGCGGTATTTTGTCTGAATGGCCCCGAGCCAAAAAATTTTGTAACGGCCCCGAGCCGAAATCTTTTGTAAAGGCCCCGAGCCGAAATCTTTTGTAAAGGCCCTGGGCCAAGACATTTCTTGTAATTGGCTCCCGAGCCCAAGTACTTCTTGTACAAATTTAATACAATACATTTTTGTAAATTAGTGCAATGCCCGACCTGGGGACAAGCACCAAAACGAGTGCATTGCCCGACCCGGGCCCGAGTGCTACAACTACACAGCTACTTCCAACTCGAATTAACGCGGTGGCCACGCTTAATCACGAGTTAACGATCAAGTAACTCAGCTCGGACTATGTTCCAGCTTGAGTATAATCAATAACAAATTGATATTCTACCAGTTCGGATTAAGGTCCAACTCGGTGTAATCCGACTTCAGGTCGGTATATTAATCTGGGTCTAAACTCGAACTCAACATTCGTCAACATTAGTTTGACTAATTTTAAATCGGACTGACGAGTCCAGGTAGGCGACGATTATGAAGTTGCCCGGTTAACCAGCTCGGATTAGGATGATAATTCATTAACCGCATCCAGCTCGGTTCTTTTTACTTAAGTTCGAGTGGTCCACTATATTGTCCGACCCCGCTTACTTGGAAAAAAATTTGCGAAAAAAGAAAAAGTACACAAGTACTAACTCCGATAAAACGCAAAAAAAAATTCATTTCATTCAATTGAAACATGATTACAAAAAGCCCAACTTCGGCGAAATTACAAGAGCCCAACTCGGGAAAATTTACAAAATCTACTTTGGCGCAGCGGCAGAGGTGGTGGCTTCGGCTTCATCTCCGACCTGGTCCATGCCCTTCTGGACGAACTCAGTCACCTCCTTAGCCTGGGATGTCAGGTCGGATGGAAGTTCAGGAATCTCCCAGAACTCCGGCGGCGGAACCTCTAAGATCTCGATGTAATCGTTCTTGGTGGCTGGAAAGAAGGTCTTCGCTCTCTCCCGAACCGCGACTTGACCTCAGAAGTAGAATTCCATCTCGGCGTATTTCGCCATGGCTCCGTCTTCTGTGGCCAACCAATCCACTGTCGCGTCGCTGGACTTGAAGGCCTCCACTGCCTTCTCTCCCTCGACACAGACCCGGTCCACCAGATCCCGGAGCTTGGACTCGGCCTCTCGTTTCTCCTTCTTGTACCTCTCGACGTCCTTCGTTGCGGCTTCACGCTGGGTCTTTTCCAGGTCAAGTTCCTTCTTTAGGCGGTCGATCTCCGTCGTGTCCGCCTTCCACCTCTGAGCGGCTTCCTCCCTCACGGTCTCAAGCTCGGCTCGGGCATCCACGTATCGTTGCTCGAGCTCAACACAGTGAGTCTGGGCCCTGACTAGGAAGCTGGGAACCAAGAGGATGTGGGACTCGGCCTGCATAGGAGAAAACAAAGCAATCAGCCGAGCTAAAAAACAACATTACCAGAGGTTGGATAAAAACTCACCGTGACTATGGCCGTCCTCAAATCAAGCGAGAGCTGCTCTGCCGGGACCGTCGCCAGCTTGGGGTCGCGGTCCACCTTGGATGCCTCCATGAAGTCTTTGCTTGGAGTGCTCACCTCTGTGGCCTTACCTTTCCCGGAGTGTTCGGCTCGAGGCCGCTTTCTGTTCTCAGGCCGGGATGAAGAACGCTCGGGGATCACTACTCCCGAGCCCGAAGTCTTGGGCAAAGGGGACCCCGAAGCCCCTTTTGAGGAGACCTCGGAGCCAACCTCCCGCACTTGGCCGCTGGGCCGCTGCCTCTGCCCTTGAGCGGTACCTCCCAAGCCTGACCGAGCTGACGCCTCGCCGCTGACCTCGCTCTTCCTCCGCACCTGCGCATATGCGAGCTTCCTCATGTCCATCATATCTGCAAAAGGTAGAGGAAGGAAGTGAAAACGAGCCGAAGGCCAGCCTAAAAAGACTAGCAGACAGAACAATGGGGAGGTCGGGCGCTAATCCTGCAAACTGACCCTCTTATGAGCTAGACCCCGCTCCCATTCAGGCTCGGGAAGCAGGTTGGGATGGTCCCTCGAGAGGTCGGGCTCCCTACCAAACAACTTGGAATCCCAGATTCGCTCCCATTTGAGCACACTGTCGATATCAATCAGCGTCCCGAGCGCGGGCTTGAGCACCGCGACTTTCCCGAGTTCCTCCTTCGAGAGCTTGGGGTCATCATTGGCGGTCTTCCTCAAACTTGGGATCTAGTCCAACCTGCACCCAGAGTTCACCGCCGGCTCCACCCAATAATAGTCATTATGCCAGCCCTTGTTAGAAGAATGCCACTTGGTGAATATGGAGTTGCCGACCCGAGCTGGGAAGTGGAACCACCCTGGCTGCTTCGGGTTAGGCTTGCACACGAAGAAATGCCTGAACCTACGCAAGGTCGGCTCCACTTTCTTCTCCAGGCAGAACACATAGAAGGCCACCATCACGGCCCAACCATTCGGCGACATCTGACCTGGGCTGAGCTCGAAATAGTTCAGGATACCAACGATAAAATTAGGGAGAGGGAGCTGGATTACGTCGAATGCGAGATCGTATATGGTGAAGTGGTCGGCAGGTGCATAGCAAGCCGATTCTTGCCGACCGGGAACCTTCAGCTTGTGATGATGATCCACTGACCAGTTCCTCAGCCTGGCATTGGCCATTTGGACTATGGAATGGCACTCACGTTTACAACAAGCAAACAGCTGCTCGATCCTCTTCCCCCGAGTTGAAGAAGCACTGGTTGTGGCTGAGCTCCGAGGTTGAACAGCACTAACTAGGACAGCTTCGATCGGCTCGGTGGCAGAAACCCCAACTAGGAACTCTTGAGGTATCTCGACGCCCTCCAGTTGATTTAGCGGCTCCTCATCCTCCCTGTCTTCCAAGTCTCCCAGGTCGGCCAAAGGGTCCTCATCGGCCTCCTCTTGTGCCAGTCTGACCCTAATAACTTGGCAGTCATCATCGCTCTCCCCGAGCCCAGATTTTTGAGCCGACCCTGAATGTGCACTAGTGCTTTCTCCACCTTGATCTCTATTTGAGGTAGATTCCGAGCTCGACGGATTCTCATCACCACCATAGGACCTCACCTCCATCGCCTGGGAATCTTCCGACTCTGACCTCCCCATCCTATCTACAGACCAAATATAAATGTACAGGAATGACTAAAGGGAGTCGGGACGTACCTACTGCTCTTAACTGCGGAATGGGACCGACTTAGCTGGCTCAGAGCTAAAAATCCTGAGGATGCTCTTTCCGAGCTAATTGCGTCCGACCACTCTGGTGTCCGACCTAAAAATCTTGAAGGTTGAAAGCGAAGTGTAGAGTGAATCTCGGATGTCAAGGCCCTATTTATAGGCACTTCTGAAAATCACCTCGGGAAGCCCAAACGTCGCGTCTTGTCAGAACCGCCAGGTGACATGTCAGCTATCTAAAAGGCATGCACCGCTGACGTGGCCATCCCTACTCTATCGGGGTTGGGCACCTCCAGCTCAGGAAAAACCCAATTCTAGATCTCACCCCCTCGATCTCGACTTGGGAGGGGATAGATGAGGGGTAATCGAGCTGGGGTGAGTTACCCATGCCGACCTGAGACGGGCTAATCTGAGCTGAGGCCAGCACATTCAACTAAATGCCCAACCGAAATACTGACCGACCCCGAAAAACCCCGACCTCAATACTAGCTGTTCCGATGAGACATAAAGTACTGATGGGACATAAAGCTGCACTGCATTAAATGCTATCAGACCCGAATTTAGTATAAATAGAGCTCCACTCTCTTCACTTTGGAGGTAACTCGTCATTAAATGCTCTCAGCTACCTTGCCAGCTCGGACATACTAATCATTCACGCACCCAAGGGGAAAATTCGGGTCATCACCCCGCATTTTCCTTCTTTTCTCTGTGCAGGTGACGTAGCCGACCTGAAAAGTTCAACTCGGAGGCCAACCTGAAACGTTCAGCTCAGCAAGTGTAGCCGAACAGTTCAACTGCGAGAATCCGACCTCGACACGAATATATAATACTTTTGATGATGGTCTATCACTTTTATAAAATAAAAACTTGGTTTTTTTTTTTTTTTTTGCGGGGGAGTATAAGTTAACGGTTGGCGAGGCGGTGAAGCACCAAATTAACAGAATCACAAACTCACCACGTAACTCCACGTTGCATTTTGCCCCTTACGTAATCACTGTCTCTCCCGCCAACCTCGCCCCCCACCTATTTCACACACACGCACACTATTTTTTCAACAGAGCATATAATGTAACCTCAAGCATCTCAACACCCTCTTCCCTATCTATCTTCTCTCTCTCTCTCTCTACATATACATATACATGATTGATAAAAATGCAAAAGATTTCAAGGAATTAGTCATGGGCACTTAGCTTGTCAAAGTTGTGACCCGGCCCCACTTGATAAAATTCCCTTCTCTTTTATGCTCTTTCTTTCACTTTCATTTTCATTTTCCATATTCCTGAGTTAGTTTTCAAGTTTCAGCAAACTTATCTCCTCCGTGTCCTTTTAACACTTTTCAATTTTCAATTTCCAAGGTTGAAACTTTTTTCTAAAATTATTCATTTTCTGGTTCAAGATTGGATTTTTTTCCTTTTGATTTTCTGTATAGGGCCGGGTGTGAGCATCTTTTATTTTTCATTTTCCATTTGGTTACTTCAAAATATTGGCGGGTTTGTTTTAATTTGTGAAGATGGCTAGAGAAAATGATGCAAGAATGAGGAAAATCCCACCTGGGATTTTGTTGATAAGAAGCATTAGAGGCAAAGATTGGAGCTTGAAAACATATAGATATGTGATTTTGCTTGTTACATTCATAGCATATACTTGTTACCATGCTTCAAGAAAGCCTAGTAGTATAGTCAAAAGTGTTCTTCATCATGATCCCACAAAGAATGATACTATGCTGCACAATCCATGGCCTCTTGGTGAAATTTTCGTCAAACAAGCTAGTATAACTGAGAACAATGGTGTTTTGACGACTCATAGATTCAATGGAAGGAAAGGTTGGGCACCATTTAATGGAAAAGATGGAGTTTCGAGATTGGGTGAAATTGATGTTGCATTTCTCGCCTGTTATTCTATAGGGATGTATGTTGCAGGACGTTTAGGGGATAGTTTGGATCTCCGATTGTTCTTGACAACTGGAATGATTGGAAGTGGCATTTTCGTCGTGCTTTTTGGGATGGGTTATTTCTGGGATATTCATGTTTTCTCATTTTACTTGGTTATGCAAATGGTGGCTGGGTTGTTTCAGGCAACTGGGTGGCCATCGGTTGTTGCTATTGTTGGCAACTGGTTTGGTAAGAGGAAGAGAGGATTGATCATGGGAATTTGGAATGCTCATACTTCCGTAGGGAATATTAGCGGATCCCTTCTTGCTGCTAGTGTGTTGGAATATGGTTGGGGATGGTCGTTTATCCTTCCGGGTGCTTTTATAATTCTTGGAGGGATATTGGTGTATCTATTTTTGGCAGCGTATCCCGAAGATGTTGGATTTCCTTGTCCAAACAATTCACCATTTGAGGTCGCGAGGGTGCCCAATGACGTGGAAGCCCAGATGGAAAAAGAAGCTGCAGAAGCAAACAATATTGAAGAAGCTCTGACTGCTAAAGTTGCTGGAGCTGAAGGGGAAAAGAGCATTGCCCGTAAGTATTCTTCAGCAAACAGAAGCAGTGTTGGGCTCCTTGAAGCTTGTTTGATTCCAGGAGTAATTCCATTTGCATTATGCCTCTTCTTCGCAAAGCTAGTGGCGTACACATTTTTGTACTGGTTGCCATTTTATCTTAGTCAGACAGGTATTCTCTTGCGTCCATTCAGTGGTTTTTACATTGTTTTACTTTGTCTACATATATCTGCTTGAAATATGTTACAATTTTTCTCCTCAGCAAGTTTATGAAGTTAAGTAGATTGTAACTTTTAAGTTTGCGCTTTCTGATGTTGTTCCTTGAATCTCTAGATTGTGCCAATGTCTTGGCAGTTGACTTGCACTACATAGTCTAAAACATGATTTATAGATTATCTTAAGCCACACCAATATCCATACTCTGCAGTTCACTTGAATGCGTGTTCCATATATCTCTTTGTCAGCTTCATTTGCAGCTTCTGATTTGGAATTTATCGTAGAGGTTCTGTCTCTGTGGAGATTCTAGTTTTGTGTTTCTCATCAGGTTCCTAACATCTTTGTACAGCTATCGGAGGAGAGTATATGTCTGTGAAATCTGCTGGGAATCTCTCCACCCTGTTCGATGTAGGCGGAATTGTTGGTGGAATTCTGGCTGGTTACGTATCTGACAAATTAAGAGCTCGTGCTACTACAGCTGCTACTTTCATGTATGCAGCTATTCCTGCGATGCTTCTTTACCAATCATATGGAAGTGTATCTCAAACAATGAACATTGTGCTTATGATGATTGCTGGTTTATTTGTTAACGGGCCATATGCACTTATTACAACAGCGGTCTCTGCAGATCTTGGTACGCACAGCTCTATTAGAGGTGATTCCCGAGCATTGGCAACAGTTACTGCCATTATCGATGGCACTGGATCCATTGGTGCTGCTTTGGGTCCTTTGTTGACAGGGTTTCTTTCAACAGAAGGATGGGACGCTGTTTTTACTATGCTAATAGTTGGTGCTCTCGCAGCTGGTCTTCTCTTATCTCGTTTGGTTGTCGGTGAACTTGCTGAAAAATTATCTAAAAGAAGGCTCAGTGGGCAACATAATCTTGGAGGTAGTATTTCTTCCCATCTTTAACCTTCATATTCTGTGAATGCATCTCATTTTTGGATAGATGTCTACATGAAAAAAAAGCAGGCATGTGTTGGACCATTATGCAAAAGCCATGTATGGTAGATACATGGACTACTTACAGAGAAGGGGAATGTGGGATCCAGCTACTATTTCCTCGCCTTTTCTTTTTTCCGTTCATGATGAGGATCGGCAGCTTCTTCCTTGGGCAAAGTGGGGAATCCATATATGATTGTTTCGGTTGAGGCATCCTGCTGCCTCAAGCATTGTGTTTTTACCTAAAAGTTTAGAATTTTGATGTTTTGATATACATATATCACCCTGCTGGAGGCTCAGCAGATAGCACATTGCTGTTTGCAGGTGCTGCTGCAGAACCATTGCTTTCTGACCAAAGACGGTAATAACTCCAAAATGGGTTATGAAGCAACATGAGCTCAAGAACGAGAGATAAAAGGCGGGCAGGGGTGGCGGTAACATTTGTTAAGATCCGGGGAAAGCTCACAGGTTCAGCATATATACACATACTACTAGTTGTGCATTTCATTGTAACATAAAATTTGTTTGTTGACTTGGATGTAAAACTTTTTGTTTTTGCTGCGGGACCGTTTCCAAGCCAAAGATCCTCCTAATTTTGGGATGGTGTCATTTTGTGAGTATCTTTTACCTATTCGTTTTTCCCTCACTCTTCCTCCTCCTCGTTTTCCGCCTTACAATATCTATCTGTGCTTGGTTCTCTTTTGGGTGATAACTAGATTGGAGATTCATCGATTGGATGTTGTTACTACCATGTATGTATGTATGTATGTATGTGTGTGTGTGTAACATTTTGACTGATTTTGGCTTAATTAACAAGACAAGATTTGTTTTGTATTCTTGTTTAATAAGAGAAGATGTCTGTCCATAGTGGTAGCTCAAGGGTTTTAGAACAGAAATGAAATCCCCATATGAACTGGGAAGCTAGCTGTGCTTTTGTGTGCATTTCAAAAGATCAAATTAAGGAGAAGAGAGGATATGCTTAATATGAGAATAACAAAGCAACATAATAATATAGGCACGAAGTGATATGTAGTGATGTGATGTTCACATGGTGTGGTGTGCCAGCCATTTCCAGATGCGGGTTCACATTCTCAGACAAAAGAATGGAAAGTAGTTAAACCCAGCAGCAGAAGTGGCCCTTTAGTTTTTAAATGTTATAATTAAAAATACTGAGGGAAATCAATTACATAGAGCTATTTGAGGATGTTATATATATATATATATATAGATGTTGATATTATGTGTTGAGTCCTAAGTAACTATTGCACAACGTTTCAAGCAAATTATGTCCTAATCCAGCAAATATTATTAAACCATTTAATCAGTAACACTCCACACATACAAAATGGCCTTGCCCAAGAATGATTAATCTTTTTAATTGACAGTAACATTAAAATAAATATAAAACGATACAAAATAAAAAGACATATAGGAAACATTTTGAACTAGCACTTAACTTGAATTCAGGGTCTTTTGATCATTGGGCTTGAAGAAGTTTCCAAAGTTCATTTTTGTTTTTTTCCCGATATGAAATTGAATGATGTAAATAAAGCAAGAGTATAAAAGAGAAGATAAAAAGAGATACCAAGATTTAGAGGGCGGCCAACACCAATGCCAAAGCCAGTGAAGACTTGACCCACTTTCAAAGTAAACGGATTCTCTATTCTCACAGTTGTTTCTTTAGTGACTATCACTCCACTGCTATTATGGCCGCTAGTGGTAATGAGGTGAAGAGGTAGAATTCAATATGTTTGCGTTCGAAAATTTTTTCGTTGCATCTTAGGTTGTGTTGAGACGCATAACTGCAGTTAGTGATCGGTTCGTCTAACCAACAGATGCTATTCTCACATCATAAAAAGAAAAAGAAAAAAAAAAATCATGTATCTATTCAAACATCAAATATCACTCCGTTTCCCTGTAAAATCTATATATATCAGCCCGCCCCTTTATGTTAGCAAAACTATCAAAAAACCCCCCTATGATTTTTAAAAAACGACACACCGCTCTTCTCTGTCTCTTTTAAACTAATTCCGTTAAATTTTTTATTAAAATGACAAATTTACCCTTATATTATACTTTTTTTTTTCTTTTTCTTTATTCTCTCTCCTCTCATTCTTTTCACCCAAAAAAAAAATAAATTTCATCATCTTCCTCACAGCACGCGCACACGCACACACAGAGTAAAAAATGAACTATTTTTTTGTTTCTGACCCGAAAGCTTTGAATTAAACCCCACAAACAAACCAGGGACATTGAAGATGGCAGGAACTTTTATCTTCTTTTTTCATAACAAAGTTGAATATTAAGACCATATACGACTTTACTGAAAAAAGAATATTAGTAATCTGCTGTATACCTGCAATAATTTCACAAATGAGGTGATCAGGCCATTGATGCCAGAACAAGGACCCCCGAAACACATCTACAGTTACATCAAAGAGGAAAATGATATGATAACAAGAGGCAAAATCTGCCATTGACTAACTACATGATAAAATCCCCATCTAAAGATTTGAAGGCATAAAAAGATTGAAAAAGAGGTAAAATCAAATGGGCTAAAGAAGATAGAAATGGAGTCAAAATGAAATCAACTGGGTCAAAATAGTGCTGAAAGAAGAGTGGTGATAAAGTCAACAATAAGAAAAATCCCAAAATGCATACATCTAACACTATTTTGATCCCCAAAAAAGAACTTTATACAGAGAAAAATAAAATAAAATCAGTAAAAGCCATTGCCACAAACTTAAAATTTTACACAGATACACACAACACACACATACACACATAGAAATGGATCAATGAGTCCATAAACAACAGAAAAAGGAGATACCCAGATGAGAAAAATGCACGATTAACAGTTAGAATATGGCATAGACTTCAAAAAAAAAATCAAAACTTGGCAAAGTGCATCACTAGAACATTGTGTGTGTGTGTGTGTTGTGTATGTGTGTGCGTGCGGTACAGGGGCTGATGGGGTAGGGGGTAGTAGGTGGGGTGACGGGGAAGGGGTGTAGGTGGAGAAGATGGGTTTTATGTTTTACTTATTTTTTTATTTTTATTTTTTGTGTAAGGATAGGTACAAGGACATTTTAGTCAATTAACTAGTTCATGCAAAAATTACTCCTAGCTGCATAAAGCGCGTGAGTTGCACTCTGAATGGAAAAACAGGTGGCATGCAAACGGAGGGGTGGTATGTCATTTTTTTAAAATCATAGGGGGGTTTTTGATAGTTTTGCTAACATAGGAGGGCGGGCTGATATATATAGGTTTCACAGGGGGGCAGAATGATATTTACCCAATATTTATTCTTTCTTTCTTTTTTTCGTTACAGCTTCCACACCTAAAAAGAAGCTGCTCTCGGCTTGCTATGGTAGCAACCAAAAAATCATTAAAAAGAAGCTGAAGTAGAGAAATCGTGTTTTTTTCATACGGTTAGGAATAAATAAATTTTATAACATTTTATGGAATTTATTTGTAAATTTAATTTATTTTGTTTAATTGCACCTTTTAAAAAAATTACAAATCCAATATTTGCAATTCTTGGATTTTCACAAACCATATTTAAATCGAAGCCCAAGATGTAGAATTTACAAATCTACATTTTCTAATTCTTCTGCTAATCTTTTGAGGACAAAATTACCCTCAGACTTAAATGATGACTTTGCTAGGAATAGTCCAAAACCCAAAAAATAAAAAAATAAACGTTTTCCCCACTCTTCTCTCTTTGACGACAAAAAAAAAAAAAAAAAAAAATTGACATCTTTCATTCACTCTCTTTCAGGTATTCGTTTGATTTTCCTTATAAATTTATTCACTATTTTTCTTTTGGACAATATTTATCCTACTTGATTGACTTGTATGTAGAATCTTGTTCCAAACTATGCCTTGAAATCAGAAATAATCATATGATTGACTTGTATATAGAATTTTGTTCTAAACTGTCCATGGTTCGTTGTTTGTTCTTTTTGGTCCATTCTCGTGCATCTCTGGCATAAGGCAAATAGTGCCACATTGACTGCTCTTTTCTTCTACAAATGCAAAGGCATTGCACCACTAACTTTGTGGCTTTCAGAGGCTGCCTCCTGCAAGGGAGACTAAGTTAGACCAAAGCGAAATTATTTTAATTGATTGGAAGATATTTGAATTTTTTGAATTTTTTTTATTTTGTTTTTAAATTTAATAATTATTTTGTAATGTTTAAATTTTTAAAAAATATTTCTTTGTCTTTTATTTTCTATATTTTATTTTTTTTAGATTTTTATAATAATAATAATATTGATAGTTTCTGGTTAGTATCTTGCTGTAACAGAAGTTAAAACAAAATAAATAGACGCATGCAGAAAGTAAGGACACCGAGATTTAACGTGGTTCAACCGTGCAGTCTACGTCTATGAGATCTCCCCTGGTCCAACAAACCTGTTTCATTAATCAATAACAAGTTACAACATCAATGGATTTACACAAGTAAAGACTCCCTCTTGACCTTTGACTCCTTGATGAAGAATTTTCTTAACGAACCTAGGTTTGGCGAGCTCCCCTCGACTTGCGACGTTCTTTCTCAAGAACTACATCTTCTTCTCCCGAAGAATGAACAAAAACAATAAACAAATAAAAACTCTTCCTATCAAAGATTAAAACAATACGCATAGTGGAAGCATAAATAAACTGTCTGTTTCACGATCTGCTGCAGCAACACATGCTCTATTAGATTTCCTATATTACTAAATTTTGTTGCAGCACATCGTCAATCTGCTATAGCAAAACCTGACAGATCGAAATTCTCAAATAAATCTTCTTTTTCAGCTCAATCTCTCGCATTCCTTCCAATCGTGTGAGGTTCTGTATATATGCTGAATTCGTTGCCTAAATCTCCACAAGGTAATCCGTGCTTGGGCCTTGAGTTTTATGGAATGACTTTGTCTCCAAGCAATTCTTGAATAAGGCAACCTTCATTTCTTGAATAAGAAAACTTCAATCACCTTTAATTAGATGTCAATTTGCCTTTTCAACTCTCTTGTAAATATGGTAAATCTGTCAATCACAGTTTTTCAAATATATATGCATATATCATAATTAAATTCAATCAAGACATAATTTTGGCAAAACACAAGCCAATCAATATCACATCTCTTGTTGCAGCAAGGGGTGTAACAAGCTCCCCCTTTGGCTTTGTTTTGGAAAAACTGAATATCAGAGTAATAACACACTAGAGATAAAGACAAGGTATCATCAGTGTAACTATGCATAAGACAGAGCCAATGAAAACATAGCACAAAATATATCAGAGTATCAGAGTAGAGATTAAAACAACCAAAAGAAACAACATATATCAGAGCAAGAATAAGAAAAGAGTAAAATAAACAGTTCAGAACCAGTGTATAAGAACATCAGAGCAAAAATAGCAAAAACACAAGATTAATCCCATTTATCTCCCATTTTTTGACAAACAAAGGCAAAGGGTTACGCATCTGATAGTACGATATAGCACTATGCTCCCCCTGAGCATCAACTCCGGCTGCAATGGACATGAAACTGTAGTTCGTTCTCCCTGAGTACCTGCTTGATGTTGGCCCATTAATTTCCCGCTGAAAATTTCAGTTATGACACATCAACAAAAAGTGGTAACTGCACAGCTCCTGCTGCAGTATCGTTCATCAGAAAGAAAAGCTTTGTTGTGACAAAACTGTTAGTTCTTCAACATTGATGCAACAAAAACTATAACTGACAGATAAGCAAACTTTGTGCTACATCAAGTTATGACCAGACTTATTTGCAAAAACTTGGCGTGTGAGATTATGCTGCAACATACGTCAACTAAACAAATTTCACACTTTGACATTCAACCCTCAAGATTCTTTTGACTTTTAAAAAAAAAAAAAAAAAATTCAGAGTTTACACACACACACTTTTATGAGCATGAACTTTGAGTCACCACTCAAATTTCTACTCATCACATGCATAAATCAAACAAGAATTTTAGGAGTGGACTATGTGTGCGTGTGATTCATGTTCAAGCCAGTCTAGACGGTCCTCAACATTCATCACACTAGGTCAGATTAGAAGAAATACTTGGTCCAACATACCTGATCCTCTAATCACCCCTGCAGGATTTTAAATATAACCATCTTTCAAACAAGAGTTTCAAGATTTTTTTTTTTTTTGTATAGCGGCCTTCACTCTAGAACTATTCTTTGTGGTCTTAGGTAGCCCTTTCCATTCCAACTTTTGCTGCAATATCCTGCATATGTTTTTTTCTTTTGGCAAGGTGAATAGAATTCAGGAATGAATCTCAAAGAGACTTCTCTTTGTTAGATCCCCAGTCGTCAAGCAAGTTCACAATCTTTTCCTGTTGAGACTTCAATCTAAGATTCATCAGAATGACATGTACATGATGTGCATTGATAATATGGTTTCACAAATGAAATCACTAGCTGATCTATAAATATAACTTTCAATGCTCTAGTGATGAACCAATGCACATACACACAAACCATTAAATCTTATAGAGAACAAATGCCTAAGGCTTTTCTCAAGGTCTTAAACCTTACAGAGTCTAGTGCCTTAGTGAAGATATCTGCTAGTTGATAATATGTTGCAACATAGTCTTAAACACCCTTTTTATGTTTTACTGGACAAGGTAAAATTGATTTTCTTATCCAGATTTGTTTCACTTTTTGTTGCAACAAATTCGCTTTCATTTGTGATGGCCTCCTAAAATCATTATGAACAAAAGGTTTAACAAATTTACCTCTTTTCAGCATGTCAATGTACCTGTAGTATTGTGGTCTGATGTGTCCAGGAGTGTGGCAAAAATGACAAACTGGCACAAACTTCTTTTTCTTAAATTCTGGAATTTTACTCTCTGCTGCAGCTTTTGTTGCAACATCAGTTGCGACATCAGTAGTCTTGTCATTTTGTTTTGTTACAACATTCGATTCTAGTTTTGGCCCTCCATTTTCTCTGACAAAGGTTGTTTTTCCAGATTCTTTGACAAACATCGTTTGACTTGTTGATACTCCTCCTTGATAGCCTAATCCAGTATGATCTCTGCAAGAATTTTGAATGGATAACATATGATCAAGTTTATCCGTACCTGAGTTCATCATCTTGAAGCCTCACTGAATCTGTGATAGTTCCTGCTGCAGCATATCTGCTTTTTGCTAACTTTCTCCCAAAGACTTTTGCAACTCAGCCTTTTCTTTTTCAAGTTTGGCAATCTTGGTTTGTTGATCTTGATTCACTCTACACACGATCAGCCATTTTTGGTACATCATTTTGTAGGTTCTTATGAATTTTTCCTCTTCTTCATCACTGTCCAATTCGGAATCAGTTTCACCATCTGATATAATCAATCTTGTTGCTGATGTTGTTGCTAATTCTGTTGTAGCGGGTGCAGTTTCAGTCTCAGCATCTGATTGGGTTGCTGCAACACATAACGCAACATAGTTGCTTGTGTACTCTTCATCACTGCTACTGCTACTTTCTGATTCTTCATCGCTCCATGCAGAATTCATGGCTTTCTTCCTTCTTTTCAAAGTATTGGCACACTCAGGTTGAATGTGACCAAATCATTCGCATTCATGACATTGTATTCTTTTTTTCTTCTTCAATATTTCAGAATTTGATGAGACATTCTGCTTCTCCAACATTTTCAGCACTTTGTTGACATCAGAAGAGTATTGATCATCTTGATTTTCGAAAACTGTTTTTAAGGCAATGCTTTTTTCTTTCTCCTTTTGTTTGAACGTCATTTCAAATGTCTGAAGAGAGCCCATTAACTCATCAATCTTGATTTCATCAACATTTTTTGACTCTTCTATTGTTGCAACTTTGATAGCAAACCTGTCTGGAAGTGATCTCAGTACTTTTCTCACCAACTTCGAATTTGAATATTTCTCCCCCAAGGCAAATGCCTCATTGGCAATATCACACAACCTAACATTGAACTCCGTGATAGTTTTATCTTCGTTCATCTTCAATTGTTCTTGTCGCAAGAATTTGAAGCTTTGATACCTTTACAGCTGTAGTGCCTTCATATGCCATCTCTAAAATCACCTATGCATCTTTGGCTGATTTACACGTTGATATCAATTTGAATTGGTTTATGTCAACTGCATTGAAGATGGCATTCAATGCTTTGGAATTGTAATTCGCCAATAGATCTTGTGTTTTGGTCCATTGTGTTTTAGGTTTTGGTGCAATATTGTCTTGTGCATCGGTAATTGTAGGATGCACCCAACCTGTTAGAACTGCTTTCCAAGCTTTCTCATCAATGGACTTGATAAACGCCATCATGCGTACCTTCCAGTATGAGTAGTTTGAGCCATCGAGGAGAGGTGGTTTAATGATTAATCCGCCATCATGTAGAGTGTCCATATCTGTAAGAAAAACTAGAAAAACTCTTCCAAAGATCTAACTGAGTCAGTTCAGTAACCTGCTCTTGATGCCACTTGATAGTTTCTGATTAGTATTTTGTTGTAATAGAAGTTAAAACAAAATAAATAGACGCATGCATAAAGTAAGGACACCGAGATTTAACGTGGTTCAACTGTGCGGTCTACGTCCATAGGACCTCTCCTGGTCCAACAAACCTGTTTCATTAATCAATAACAAGTTACAACATCAATGGATTTACACAAGTAAAGCCTCCATCTTGACCTTTGACTCCTTGATGAAGAACTTTCTTAACGAACCTTGGTTTGGCGAGCTCCCCTCGACTTGCGATGTTCTCTCCCGAGAACTACACTTTCTTCTCCCGAAGAATGAACAAAAACAATAAACAAATAAAAACTCTTCCTATCAAAGATTAAAACAATACGCATAGCGGAAGCATAAATAAACTGTCTGTTTCACGATCTGCTGCAGCAACACATGCTCTATCAGATTTCCTATATTACTAACTTTTGTTGCAGCACATCGTCAATCTGCTATAGCAAAACCTGACAGCTCAAAATTCTCAAATAAATCTTCTTTTTTAACTCAATCTCTCGCAATCCTTCCAATCGTGTGAGGTTCTGTATATATGCTGAATTAGTTGTCTAAATCTCCACAAGGTAATCCGTGCTTGGGCCTTGAGTTTTATGGAATGACTTTGTCTCCAAGCAATTCTTGAATAAGGCAACCTTCCTTTCTTGAATAAGGAAACTTCAATCACCTTTAATTAGATGTCAATTTGTCTTTTCAACTCTCTTGTAAATATGGTAAACCTGTCAATCACATTTTTCCAAACATATATGCATATACCATAATTAAATTCAGTCAAGACATAATTTTGGCAAAACACAAGCCAATCAATATCACAGCTCTTGTTGCAGCAAGGGGTGCAACAAGGGGCGTAACAACTATGGATCAATAATGGAATTGAGAAAATAACACTTATATGATAACTTAGTTTCAATTGAATAAAAAAAGGTAATCAAGTAAAACACAACTGTTAATTCCAATTTCACATGCGTTCCAAACACAATTTAGATTTATAAATAATAGAATTGACTTAATATTATTTTATAATTTCAAATAAGAAAATTTATTTATAAATAAAAATCTTCATGGAATTAATTTATAAATAAAATAAATTTCACACATGAATTGCTTCTGAACACTTTTTTTTTATATTAAAAAGCAGTGTGATTATAAAATAATAATGCTACCAAATCACCTCAAGATAAGCAAATTTCTTGCTTTATTCCATTACTAAATACGTGAGAGAGATTTACTTATATTAGTTGCTTATCAGTTTGTTAGTGTTTGTGATGAATCCAAATGAAGTTAAGCTTGTATTTGCATTGGTTGGGTAAGCCCAATTTTATGTGTCATGTCGTATTAATGTTATATGATATATGATAATGTTGGACTGGGCTAGTAACCAGCCCAAATACAATTGCTTTGTAATGATTTGAAGCCCATTGGAATTGCGTGACCAAATTAAAATGCTTTAATGAGAATCTTAAATTGTCCAAAAAAGGGAGAAAAAAAAACATCTTGATAACATAACTGATAATACCATCAATTACTTGTTTCGCGTCTGCAATACTTAGGTATACTACAAAACATGCAAATTGCGTTAGAAAATGTACAAAGTAGTTGAGACTTGAGATGTGCCCCACTTTTAATACATATAGCAACTAAAATATGTATACATATACCCTATTGAACAATGAAACATGGCTTGAGAAGAGATGGTATCTTCTTATACGATCATATGGTAGGGAGCTGATTGAACTTAGTGGTGTTACTTTTTAAAAACATGATGTAAAGTTAATTAGCAAAAAAAAAACATGATGTACAGTTGAGCTTATAGATGTATGGAGTCGAATACACGTCCCCCTATCATATACAGTCTCATTTTGTTAGGGATGTGATATGGGTATAAATCGGCCCAATTTGTATATGAGTATGAATTGACCCGATTCAAATGGCTTAACTAAAATCAGTTTAATGATTTGATGGATAGTCCGGACATTGCACGTTGAATAAAGACAATATTCACTGGTTAAAGGGACAAGTCTGACATGTGTAAAAATGGACTATTACGCATTTAATATTTTTCCGTCATTAGTGTTAGTATAAATAGCCAATTGAGTGCACCAATCAACGTAATTGATATTCATTTTTGCTATTTTTCTTTTAGTAATTATTTGAACTCGGACAAGTTAACTTAATCTCACACCGGAAAGAGTACACGGATAATAACACCCATTGTTAATTACTCTGTCTTGCAGATACGAAGTTGAACTCAGGCTGAAAAAAATTTCAACCCCTCATAGATCGGCCTTACAGACCATCGAAGCAAAGAAGGAGTGGGAATCAAGGAAAAAAACCTCTATGCCAGTCTGCTCTTTCTTTACAGACAGGAGCCTTCCTTTGGTAAAAATCCGGTCGATGTTTTTAAGATTTTTCCCATGATAAATAACAAATAACTTTGAGTAGAAAAGATGATAGTAGTGAAACTTGCATGTTGTTTACTTTGATCACTCATCAACCATGGAAAGTCTGCAACCTCATGGCTCTGTACGTACTACACATAATATAGTGTGCTCAACATTTTCAAGCATAATTCATTTCCGTAGGTCCATTAAAAGTGTCTTTCACTAGCTATGTAATACCCCAAACAAATACGAGTTAATAATACATTATTAAATCATTAAAGAAAGATCAGTTAACAATAATTATTATATAGCGTGTTAACATATATGAGTTAATATGTAATTCAGTATGAAAAAAGTAATGTCGACCGTTTAGTATGTACGTCTAAGCAATAAGTTAAGCTCCAAAATTTATTTAAAGAAGTTTGCAAGATTTCAAAGTTACGAATCAATTTTGGGCCAACTTCGAAATTAAATTTGTAATAATTGATAAAGAGTTAGTTAGTGAGAAACATATGGTTGAAAAGCCTTATGGGTCTAGTTTCTAATGCTTCAAATCGAGTATCAATTGTAGTTTTCTAAAATAAGTTATTATGGTTTTTGTAAAATGCGTTTGAACTATTTACGGAAGACGAATCGGGTTTCGGCATGATTTTACTACGATTTTGATTTGTTCCCAAATTTTTCATTGGGATTGTTTTTAATAAGACCAGCTCGTGGGGTCCATAGACAATTCAACAAAACTTTTCTCATATGATAACTATGCACCGTTAAGCAAAAGGCAAGAAAAGAAGAGTAGATGAATCAGTCGAGCTTTTGTTTTCAAGCTGCTGCCTGGCGCACATTTGGAGCATTGGGGATGAGTGGAATAATTAAGCTTTAAGACAAGAACACACATGAAAGATATAAAAACAAAAAGAATCAGAAAGAAAGATGACCAAGAGGAAAAAAAACCGAGAAACAGAGAAAGAAATAGAGCAGAGACAACAAAAAGGACTCTTCAAAGCATTTCAAATTCCATTCAAGTAAGGATTAATTTCCATTGAGCTTTTCTTGGTTTAACACTAAATATGCGTTTAAATATGTAAAGTGATAAAATAAACCTAACTAATTGGATTTTAACCTTAGAAAGTTAATATATGGATGTATTTCGAATATAGATATGAAGATGATTTGATGTTTGAAGCTTTAATAACTCAAGCAATAAAAATAGAAGTTGATATGATGTGGTGTTAGTTCGTGTGTGTGCATGTAACTGCGATAGTTTGTATATGTGTGTGTGTCTTGTATGTGTGAGAATTAGCTATGTATATGTGTGTGGCTATACTGGTCAGCGTGTGTGTGTGTTGTAGCAGGTATGTATATGAAGGATGATAGAATAAACTCAACTAAACCTGGCTCTTAGCTGGAGGATCATTAATATGTGAGTGAGTTTGGGATACAAGTGGGATAAAAATGTAATCTATGAAGCTTCAATAATTGAAAGGGGTAAAATCATGAACTGTGCATTTTAAATCAAGTGTGTACATGTGAATAGCCGTGTGTGTGTGTGTGTGTTGAGCGTGTGGCAGTGTGAGGTGTGGGTGTGTAATTAAGTCTAAAGAGTTGTGAAGAACATGGGTTGTCTTGTATGTATATCTTGATAAGATAATATGTGTGTTGTAGCAATACTATGCTTTGAATATGAGTTCATATAGAATGGTGCTATGGTTGATTGGGCTTAGTCCAATAACAAGTAGCAAGAAGTAAGGAAGCAAAATAGTAAAAGAAAAAAACGTTGAAGTTAGAAAGGTTTGAGGAAAGATAGGCAAAGTCAAACTGACCAAAACAAATTATAGTCACACTGCAAGGAAATGTGAGGAATAAGAGATAGAAACGTAAATGGAAAAAAGAAAGGAAAAGTTTACATAACAAAACACAAGGAAAAGTCAACATAAGAACAAAGGTAAGGAAAGGTGGCAGAGAGAATTTTGACGTTGAGAAAGAAGAAGTTGGAGGCTAAATAGAAGATATTCCACTTTAAGTATATATATACAATTAGGAATAAGAAAATAAGAGAGTACTAAAGAACTTGGATAAGTTTTGATTAATTAATCAATCAAATGTAATCATAATTTATGAGTTAAATGTACTTGTTATTTTTTAAGTTATTTTCTTAAATACATGTTAAATTATAGAGTATATCTATTATTTTGCAACAAGCTCAAGCTAGCAATGTGCTTATCACTTTAGAAAGAAAAGTTGAATTAACTTAAGATCCGATTGAGGTAAGTTGGACAACCCTCTTGCACTTAGATCCCTTTTGGTTCTCTCCCTATTATTTCAGTTTGATGTCACATATTCTGAAATTTGTTGGCTCCGCTCTGATTTGCTTGTCACTAAGAGTCTTGTACTTCAATAGTAGTGAAACCTTGTGGCGCTTAAGTATTAATTTGTGTTATAGTTTGGATAAGCTATTGTATTTATTACTATGTGTTATCCCTAGAGTTGTAACACCCATCCGGCGGGTGAGATTGCCGAATATGACCCTATAAGATTGTGTGACCGTAGGTGGGAGATGATTCACCATACGGAGGTGTGGGGCCGACAGGTGGCCATTGTGTGCCCTCGGTGGTGGGAGATGATTCACCGTGAGAGGATGAGGCCAATACAGGCCTTCCATTATTTGGTGTGTGGAGATTTAACTATGACTATTATAGTTCTAGGTGGTATTTACATGGGTTACGTTTGTAAGATGCTTGTATTGTGAATGTACCGTAAAGTTTGCAAGATACCTCAATATAAGTAAGATTGTGAGATAAGTTCACCAATTTTGTGATATCCGGCTGCGCAACTCCGACATTAGTCTTGTATATGTGTTATGCATTGATTAGATTATGGTTTAGTTTTGGTATGATGTTATTTAATTAGTTTTAGTCCTCTGAAGATACTCCTGTACTTTGACTTCGCAATGCACCTTTGATTTAATTATGATTCCATATTGCATCATTTTATTTGCACGACCCTCAGAGTCTGACTCCGGGTGTTCTTCTTACTGAGCATCATTTCGCTCATTATATTATTTTATTATAATTATGCAGAGGCAGGGGTTATTGAGTTGTCCAAGCTACATGGGTTTAGAGGCCACCTTATGAGATCAGTCCTTGCAGTTGAATAGTATTATGAGAAATATAGTTTAGAAGAAATACCATATGTAAATCTTGTAATAAATATTTGAAAATGTGATTCGATTTAATTAAGAGTTCTAGTCGCTCTGATGAATTATTTCATGGATTTAGATTTATGTATTGTGGTATTAGCGCCTGGTGGGTGTAGGAGGAGAAATCTTCTTAGACTCGCGGTATCGCGTCCCTGGGTTTTGCCTTAGTGAATCTTGGGGGCGTGACAAGCTAGCTCGTGGGATTTACTATATATAGCCCAATGCTACAAATTAAGTTTGTTAATTCTGTCCGTAATCATTTTTCTTGTTAGCTGGGGCCTGGGGCCAGAGAGAGTACTTCCAGATTCATATATACTAGCAAGAGAAATAATTAATTAGATAAGGAAAAAAGAAATTAGGGAACTTATAAATTTTTCATTACAAGCTAGCTAGCCTCGTCATCAATCATTTTGTGTAGCTTGGAACTGTGACAATAATGTTGATCATGACTACTCCTAAACCATCTTCAGAAGATGGAATAATCATCACAAAAGCTTCATCATCATGAGGAACTGAGTTGGTGATCCAAAATGAAACACGAGTTGGCGGCCTATTTCCTTGATGATCAGTAGTAATCAAGAAGTAGAGTTTGTCCATGCCTAAATCATTCCAACTTGCGGAAGATAATCCAGTCATCGTCACAGGGCTAGGGCTGCTGCTGCTGCTGCTGCTGCTGATCAATATCTTTGCTGCTTCTCTGGAACAATTCTCAGAAACCTTGACATAATTTCCTGATGGCTCTTTCAAGAATAAAGAGAAATTTGAAGCCGCCAATTTCGTACCAATCTTTTGCTCTGCCTCATTGACGCATAATGCTGCAAGATTCTTGTAAGTTGCATTAATAATAATATTGTCGTCCTCCAAATCCAGATCATCAATAGTCTTGGTGGTGGCAATTATCTTGAAGATCATACTTTCTGCCCAGGTGCTGGGATCAATTGGTAGAGACGATGGATATCCGCCAGTTTCAGTTTTTTCTGAGATTAGGGAGATAAAATATGGGTATTTTTTCACTACTACTACTACTACTATACTAGTAATTGAGACGACCATGTTGTTGTGAATTTCAGACCATCTACTGAGGAAGCTCAGCAGGAAAAAAGGATCTGCCACAAGGAGGCTGGAACTAATCCCAAAACATTTGAAGTTGGTCACCTGAGACGACGAAAACAGACATGACCACATCCACATGCATGAATTGAAAAAACTAATTAAACTGTATGTTAAACAAACTAGCTGGTTTGATCGAGTAGGCAGAAATATTTGATCCACTTACTTGGACATAAAATAGTGGGGAAAATTGAGGATTTTGTGGATTAATATTCTCCCAAAAGACAAGTTGGGATTCTTGTGCTTGTTTGTTTTCCTTGGAATAATATTCTAGAAAATCTGGCAAGTCCATTTCAATGCTTGCCTCGACCAATCTGGCACCAGAATCATTAGTTACTATCTCAAAGTCTCCATCACCATCACCATCACCAATATCTCTTCTTCTTCGTAGCCTTCCAGAAAGATAGGTACTTGTGCTAATGCCTTGCCTAATGACTCTTTGATCCACCCTGCCATGAGCCAACCTGCAGAAGAAGAAGAAGAATCATCCTGATTGTTGCTGTTGTTGTAGCAGTACATAATAACCATCTGAAAACGCCTTTGGAAAATGCCTGATGAAGGTCCAACAGCACTACTACTCTCGGCCGGGACTATTAATACCCGATATGACTGCCTTGGATCAGTTGGCTTCATTGGCATAACACTCTGAATTGCTTCTATGTGCAATTTTGAGCCAAAAGACGATGTTCTAGTATTGAAAATTTCCATGTTAATTTGCTGATTTTGGAATCAATTGGCGACGACCATGTCCATGCATCATATATATATATATATATATATATATATATATATGGTGATGGTCCGGACAAAGTTGGGTGAAGTGGGTGTGGGAAGATGATCAAAGTATGAAAATTAATGCTTCTAATTGATGTTGTTACGAAAGCAGAGCACTTCATCAACAATATTAAGCAGTTTTATGCATGCATGATTGCATGCCAACGTTGTCTGTTCATGGAAAGCTCGCCAATTAAGTCACAACAACGTAACCATGCTGCAACATAATTTGGTGAAATACGTGGCATGCCTATATTGTATACAATACAATTGGTGGGGGGGGGGGGGGGTTTGTTTTGCGGTTGGGATTGGGAAGTGGTAAGTCCGCAATTAATCAATTTTTAAAATGTGTCAACCTCGACTTTAGACCTGCTTTTGAGTTAGAGTTGGCATTTGGGCAACCCTCCAACGCGGCCCAACCCCGAAAAGCACAAACCAGTTCAGCTCAGCTGATACCAAGCCTAACTCTGCACAACCCAGCACATAAAGATGAACTGAGCTGAATCATGAAATTTACACACCAGTCCAATTGAACTCGGGCCCATTTCTACGCGGAACCAACTTAGCCCCTGAGCCTAGCTCGTGGTTGTGAGCTTTGAGAAAAAAGGCCTGGGCTGAAGTAGCCCTTGTTATTTCAACCCATGTTTCCATGCGAGCTAGGTTAGGCTGGACAGGCCTAAGGCCAAGTCGGCCCAAATGCTTGCTCACCTAAAATTTGTAGAGGTTTCTCGCATGTACTTATTTGACTGTTGAAGTATTTGAATGACATTTTGGTCATTTGAACCTAACAGAAAAAAACCAACTTTCAATTCTTCCTGCGAAATTATCTGGTGGAATTGTACACCAAACGGTTGATTCTCTACCACTTGTTTCCTCATGGCATACCACGGCATCACTCTGATTGCCCCTAATGTTTCTTTCTGAAACACACACACACACACACACACACACAGCGAGGTACGTACAGGTGAGTTCATGGCATCAACTTTATCAAGCCTTGTGCTTCTCTCGTCTCCCATTTCTCTTCATTCTTCACGCCGACCAATGCAAAGGCAAAGTAGAAAATCTTCACTTGATCAATATATTAGAGCGAAACCCAAACCTGTATCCATTGTTAATGCCCAATCTGATGTTAGGAAGGAAGATATAGTCATTGTTGGGGCTGGAATTGCTGGCCTCGCCACGGCTGTTTCACTACACAGGTTAGGCTCAGCTAATTAATTTGCCAATGTTAACATGTAATTTTTAAACAGCAACTACAATAGCCGTTGATAATTAATTTGGTGTGTGTGTGTGTGTGTGTGTGTGTGTGTGTGTATTGTTTAATGTGATATTTGTTGTTGTTACTTAGGCTTGGAATTCAATCCAGTGTGCTGGAACAGGCTGAGTCACTAAGAACTGGAGGAACCTCATTGACACTGTTCAAAAATGGATGGAAGGTTCTGGATGTTATTGGAGTTGGCAATCAACTCAGAAGCCAATTTCTTGAAATTCAAGGGTGACGAATTCTTCTTCTCTCGACTTTACTATGGATTTATGTTAGTTTTAAGTTTTACGTTTGGACAAGATCAAGACAATGCCCCCAAGTGCAATGACAGACTATCCACAAGACGCTTAATTATATATGCAAGTATTAGCAAACATTATTATTTCTTCAGAAAACACTCCATATATATATATCAAAGCCTGTAAATTAATCGAGGAAAAAAAAAAGGAAATATATAATAATTTCTCCTGAACTTTTTAATATCTCTTCAGCTGTACAGGATGGTGATAAAATCAGAGGATGGACGGGAGCTTCGTTCTTTCATATTCAAAGAGGCGGATGAAAGGTAAGTAGAGCTAGCTCCAACGACTCTTGTTTGATGATACATGCATGTTGTTACGGAAGCACTTTCCATTTTACCTAGTCATATGCTGCAGCCAAGAAGTTCGTGCTGTCGAAAGAAGAATTCTACTTGAGACACTTGCTAACCAGTTACCACCAAATGCAATTTCTTTTTCCTCAAAGCTGGCAAATATTGTAAAAGGGAAGGAGGATGACACCTTGCTACAACTAGAGGATGGCACTCAGATATCTGCCAAGGTAGGTCGTCTATCTCTAGTTCACTACTAATAGTTTGGCCATTGACATTCACCATATGATTTGTGAAGCTCATCTGTTACGTTGTTAACTAATTTTAAGCTTGTATGATCAGATTGTGATTGCCTGTGATGGAATTCGGTCTCCAGTAGCTAAGTGGATGGGGTTTGGAGAGCCAAAGTATGTAGGGCATTGTGCTTTTCGTGGCCTTGGATTTTACCCGAATGGACAACCCTTCGAGCCACGAGTAAACTATATCTATGGAAGAGGCATACGTGCAGGCTTTGTCCCAGTTTCTCCAACTAAAGTTTATTGGTTTGTCTGCTACAACACCTCATCGCCAGGTAGATATGATTAGTCTTTCTGAAAAGACAGTATCTTGAAGCAATGTTGTAGTAGTTGATATTGCATTTGGTGATATATCTGACAAGAGAAAAACCGGATAAATATATATATATACTATGTTGTTCTAGCTAACAGGGTTACAATATCTGTGGCAGGTCCAAAGATTACTGATCCATCTGTGCTGAGGGAGCAAACTCAAGAACTAGTTAGAAATTGGCCCTCAGAATTGGTTAGCCTGATAGACCAAACACCAGATGACACTATCATAAAAACTCCCTTGGTAGATCGATGGTTGTGGCCAGCTATAAGTCCACCTGTATCAACAAGAAATGTGGTGCTGGTTGGTGATGCATGGCACCCGATGACGCCCAATCTTGGGCAAGGTGGTTGCTGTGCTTTGGAGGATGCCCTGGTCTTGACCAAAAAGCTTGCTGAGGCAATCAAGCATGGAAGGACATCTGTTGAAGATGCTTTCAAGTCTTACGGAGATGAGAGATGGTCCCGTGTCTTTCCATTAACTCTACGTTCAAATCTTGTGGGAACATTGTTGCAGTTGGACAATCCAGTTGTATGTTCCGTTCGGAACAACATTGTCATACCTAAACTAGTTAGCCTTGGACCAGTTCTAGAACATACAAACCTCGAAATTGAGCCTCTATAGCAAACTCAGAAACATTCATTCTTCTAGTGACGGATGGATGGACAATGAGAATACCAGCTCTATAACCACAGAAGAGAGTTTTGTGTCCCTAAACTATGCCTTGCATCATGTATCTTAAATGTGAAGAGACCTCAATGACTAATGAAATTTTATAGAAACATTATAGTTTTCAACTGCAATGATCAAGACACTTGGAAAGTATCATATTTCAAATGATATACTTTATTTATTTATTTATTTTTTTTGTATATTGATAACACAAGAAGTGAAGAAGCACTTACACTTGCAATGAGAAAAGGGTAAAAGGAAATGAATACGAATCCAGTATACAAGCCAATGTGAGCGACACGTACATAATGCAAATTGTCCAAAATCACTATCCTGTAGAAGTGAAGTTAGCTGCATCCAGATATTGATGAGTTGAATCAAAGTGGGATTGGTTCAAGCCTGAGAGCAAGCTGCTCTTTGAAGCATCATTTTTGACATCACCACCAGCAACTCTGGCAACAAGTGAATCACCTTTACTCACCACATCAACTGCAACTGCAGTATGCCATTAATTGAACACTTCAAATGAATCCAATAACAGAGTATGAAAATGGCCATACAATTCTATATCATCAACAGAGAAAAATGAACAAGTAAACCAAATGATGATAAATCTGTATCGATAACATATTGAGTAAACTCGTATTAACAAACAAATTTTAAAACCATACACGTATAAAATGAACTTGATAAGCTTAAATTAATTAATTAATTACCTGGGCTAGAAAAGAACCATAAAATGATGGCACAGAGGACCAAAAGAAGTGGGATGAAGTGGATGGCGTTTTCAGCAGATCTGATACGGCTCTTTTCTTTCTTTGCAACCTGGGATTGAGGATTGTATGTTGGCAGTTGGTCAACAATTGGAACATGGTTTTGATTCGACAAAGCTGAGGATGATGTGTGCGAGGAGTACTCGTCTGAAACTCTTGTTGAGCTCGAGGAGCGGTACATGTTGCAGATGATAGAGGGGAGGGAGGGACGGAGGGAAATGAATATTCTTGAGAATAGGGTGAGAGAGGAGAGATGGAGGACCAGTTTTGGTGGTTTTGACTTTCTTCAGTTCTTGACCAATTTTGGTGTTTACGCGGTTTGGGTCAAATATCGGCTGCACCCCCATTCGCTTCCAATTTTTACTTTTCTTTTTCTTCTCCTTTGTTTTTCACTAACCAAAAGATTATTCTCTAACAACTCATTGTAAGCAGGAAGATTCATTCTAAGATTATACATTTTACAATATAATAATATATTTTAATGTATATTATAAATCAATTAAGGGTTAAATAATATTTGTGATTAAATTTTAAAGGGTGTTTGATTCACAAAATCTTACAAAATTTTCGAGAATATGAACTCTATAATATATTATATGATACTTTCATATTTAATTTGCAGAATAAAAAAACTATTTCTGACATATCAAATCCCTGGGGCTACAATATTTTCATTATTTTCTCAATTTGTATTCCATATTTAGTTTGCAGAATAAAATAATAAAAATAAAATAATTATTAAATTGTTAAGTTAAATTAAAATCTTATAATTTAAATTTAAAATAATTTTTAAATGCTCAATTCTAAAATTAAATTTTTTAAAATTAAATTTCAAAATTAAAAATAAATAAAATAATTTTTAATTTTCAAAATTTTTTGAATTTTTTTTAAAAATTAAAGTTAAAGTGTACAAATACAATAATAAAGTAACTTTACATATATAAATATGGTAGACATTTTCTTGTATATTACTTTTTATGACATTTTTGTTTTTTGAGTTAGAGTTGAAAAATTATTCAAGATTCTTAGTAATATTGAGTTTAAATTAAACATAATAATATAACAGTGTTAGGAATTTGACAAAAAATTTGTAAGAATATTTTTAATATACCAAACTATTTTAATTGTATTTCCAGAAATAACATTCATGGAGAATGTCATCACCAATAATATTATTATCAAAAATAAAAAATAAAATATTCCGTAAAACAAACGTAGTCTTATATTCTCCATTTACCAATGCAAAAATTGCCTAATCATTAATCCAAAAAGGGAGGGTGACATTTATGTCTTGTCGTCTTTGATCTTGTCTTATCAAGAGTCAATTAGACCTATTAATGTCTACCCTCATTGATTATTATCGTGTTCTTTGTTTCGTAGATTAATTTTTTAATTTTGGAAGTAGTTCTCAATATTGTAATTTTTAAGAATAATGTAAAATTTGTTTGGTATATCAAAAATATTTCTGAAAATATTTTCTCAAATTTTTGAAAATATTATAATATTATATTTGGTTTACATTTATTGTTCTCGAAAATCTTGATTAGTTTTTTAAAAATGTCTACAACTGAAAAAATAACTTCAATATCATATTCAAGATAATTTTTTTCTTGTATCTGCACAATCAATTTATTAATATTGTCACAAGTATTTGTCATTAAAAAAAAATACCAATTAATAATAAATTAAACAAAAAAATAAAAATACCATATTAATGTATCGAAGATAATAAAAATTTATAATTCATGTTATTTGATCGTTTTTCCTTTTTTCTTCTCCGTTAGTTTATGTGATGTGGTCAACAGAAGCTACTTTATGATTCTGGGATGTGTTGTTTGGCTGCATCTTCGAAAAGAAAATATGAAGAAATGGCAAAGCAGAAACAGCGTTGAACTCACAAGAACGAAGTCATTGTACATCAATTTTGAATTATTTGTCACAAGAACGAAGTCATTGTACATCAATTTTGTATTATTTGAATTGGCGATGGCCCGGTTAGAGAGGGATCTACGGCGCCGGAGACTTGTCGTCGGAGACGGCTTGTGATCGGAATTGAGAATGACGGATGACATGTCAGCATCGTCGGCTAAGGTTTCGGTGCAATCGTGGAAAGAAAATTCATCGGACGCGACGTCAAATGCTTCTTCTTCGTCGTCGTTTTGATTGCTCGATATCAATTGTTCCATTGACGTAGAAATATGTGTATTTATACGTGTGAATAAAAGAAATAAATGTATACACGTATATATGTATATATAGGCGTATTAGGGTGTTTTCATCTTTTTATACTCTCTAAATTAATAAAAATAATTCAAGAATAACATATTCTCATCCCCTGATATAAGAATAATTTTCGGTTAAAATATGGAAATAAAAAATTCCTAAGAATTTAATATTTTTAAAAATAATTTTTTAATTCACAAACCAAACATAAAAATATTATATTCTTAACTCTTTATTCACAAAAATCTATTTATAATACACAAACTAAATATCTCCTAACATCTAACCTTATTACTGTGTAACGATCGAATATCAAGCAAAAACAAAGTATTAGAAACCATCGAAATGACGTGAGAATTCTAAACGATATAACCATCGTCATAATATTTAAAAGGGATGTATGATTTATATAACAAGCTAGTATGACACGTGGCGAGTATTGGTACATTTGCCACGTCATTGACCCACCTTTTAGGATTCAAGACCCCTCTTCCAAGCTAAACTATTATTTGCAAAGATTTTAGATCAGATTCTCGCCGGAAAACACCGATCTCAGTCAATTCCGCCACATCTCGGGAAATAAAGATAACGGAATCTGACAATAATTAACCATGAATCCTAAATAGTGAGTTTCTCTTTTTTCACCACATAACTCAAAATTTTGCTTTTCTTTTTTCAACATTTTTGTCTATTCAGATTCCTTAGTTTTGATCTATTTTTAGCATTTATGTGATATACTTCTTTTAGATCCGTTGTGATTGTCCGAAAATAATAATAATAATAATAATAGTTTTTCTTCTCTTCTCTATGCTTTCTTCCCTTCAAAATTAGGAATTTTTGATTGTTAATGCTACTTTTATATCGATTGATTCAGTTATATGGATCGATGTGCACATTGACTAGTCGTTTTTTCAATTAAAGATAGTATATACATACATATTGACGAGGGGAATTCCGAGCTGAGGTAAAATGCCTACGCCGAGCTGAGGCAGGCTAATTCGAGCCAAGCTCAGCACATTCAACTAATGCCCGACCTGGATGCTGGTCTAACCTCACCCCGACCCCGGAGAACTCCGACCTCGGCAAACAGCTGTTCTGATGGGACATAAAGCCTTGATGGGATATAAAGCTGCACCGCATTAAATGCTGTCAGGTCCGAATTTAGTATAAATAGAGCACCACCCCCTTCATTTCAAGGGTAACTGATCATTTATGCTTTCAGCTAATTCGCCAACTTGGACATACTAATCATTCGCACGCTCGAGGGGTAAATTCAGGTCATCACCCCGCCTTTTCCTTCTCTTTCCTTGTGCAGGTCAAGTGGCTGACCTGAATATTCAACTCGGAGGCCAACCTGAAAGTTCAGCCCGGAGGCCAACCTGAAAGTTCAGCTCGGAGGCCAACCTGAAAGTCCAGCTTGGCAAAGCTTAGCTGCCCAATCTCAGCTGCGAGGTTTCCGACCTCAACAGTTTGGCGCCGTCTGTGGGAACGAGTTCTTTCTATCACTCTTCTCACCACTCATTGAGAAACCATCATGGTACAAACTAGAAGCCACAGCGCACCGGTAGAGGACTCGCCCAACCCGGACGAGGACCTCGAAACAACACAGGTGTCTAGCCAAGATCCAACCCAAGCTGACGTTGGAACGAGTCAACGTATGCATTTAGCCTCAGAAACCAACCCCTTTACAGATGGAGACTTCAACTCTAACTTGTCACTGGAGATGAGGATGATGCTTAAGATGTTCCAGGAGCTAAAAGACCAAGTAGCCCGGCTAGCTGCGGAACCCCCAGTTCCACAAGCAGCTACGCCGCGGCTCGCGCGTCCACAGTTCCGCATTCCAGCCCCGGGTGAACCCAAGCACAAGACGGAGAAGGCTTCCTAGAGCTGGAGGCGAGACCCCTGGAGGCGAGAGGCAAAAGGGCGGCCTAAGCCGACCCCGAGCAGGCCAAGACCGCGGCTGCCATAGCCAAGGTCATTAAACAGCTCAGCGTAAGCCCACTCTCGCCCGAGGTATTGGCAATGCCATTTCCCACCAGCAACTGGATGCCCAACCTGAACGTCTATAACGGAGACGGAGACCCGACCAGCCACCTGCTCAACTTTGATCACCATATGACTTTGCATGATATGACAGACCTCATGAAGACGAAGACATTCCCGACCACCCTGGTTGGCAATGCCCTGGACTGGTTCCAAAAACTTCGTCCCAGCTCTATTGCAAGTTTTCATCAACTGGCCGAGGCTTTTTTGTCCCGCTTCGCCGGAAACCGACGTGCAACATGTCACACCTCATCATTGCTGACAGTGAAACAACATAAAGGAGAAAGTTTGAGGGCTTACACTGCCCAATTCAATGAAGAGACCCTCAAGATCCCCAACCTGGAGGATTCTATGGCGTTAATGGCTTACCAAAGTAGGCTCAGGTCGGGACCCCTTACGTCTTCCCTGGCCATCAACCCCGTGGATACCGTAGCCGAGCTGATGGTACGAGCAAAAAGGTACATACACTCGGAAGAAATCCACCAAGCCAAGAGGGATAATGACAAGGAGAATGAAGCCGGAAAGAGGGGAGAGACCTCCCGAGCCCAACCTGGGAGTAAGATCCAAAATGACCGAGGCAAACAACCTCAGCAGCCAAAGCAGAACCCCCGGTTCACCATGTTCACTCCCTTTAACACCTCAAGGGAGCAGATCTTAATATAGATCCAGCACCAGAACCACCTACCTCCAGCACCGAGGATGAAAGGCCGACCTGAAAAGCGCAATAAGACCAAGTATTGCCGCTACCATATGGATTACGGCCACACCACCGAGGAATGCAAAGACTTGAAACAGAAGATTGAAGCACTGATAGCCCGAGGTCACCTTCGGAGGTACGTAGATCAACAGCCGACCCGGAGTCAAGATCAGAGGGACAGAGAGAGAAGTCCACCCACGCGCCAAGCCGGGGGCGAACGTCTGGTTGTGATTGAGACCATCGTGGGAGGATTGGCATTGGGTGGGGAGACCTCGGCTGGCCGGAAGGGTTATGTTCGGGCTGGAAGAGAGTACTGGTTGGCACGGGGTCCGACCCCGGAGATGGAGGAGCTCACCTTCTCCTCAGAAGACTTGGAGGGTGTAATATTGCCCCATGATGACCCACTAGTGATCAGCGCAGAAATAGCCAACTTTACCGTGAAGAGGTTGATGGTAGATACTGGGAGCTCGGCAGAAGTCCTATTTTTGAAGGCATTTGAGCAAATGGGGTTAGACAGGAGCCGGCTCAGACCATTGAAGGGCACCTTAGCTGGATTCACCGGGCATGCCCACCGAGCTGAAGGAGTTATTAACCTCCCCTTGAAGTTGGAAGACGGAGACAAGCGAGTTTCGATGCAGGCCAACTTCACTGTAATGGATTGCAACTCCACTTACAATGGGATACTGGGTTGGGTGGCACTCAATCATTTCAGGGCCGTTCCTTCAACTTACCACCAGGCCCTGAAATTCCCGACCCTGGCTGGCATGGCCACCATCCGCGGAGCCCAACTCTCAGCTCGGGAATGTTACGAAAACTCTCTCCGACCCAAATATCAGGTTGGCTGGGGACCAGATTTGCCCGAAGAGAAGAGGGATGCTAAGCGAGGAAGCCCGGCCGAAGACCTTCAAGAGGTGGAGTTCTCCGATGAAGCCAAGAGAGTAAATATCGAAAGTGAACTCTCTTATGACCTCAAGAAAGGTATAAGCCAATTCCTTCTGAAAAATGAACACATATTTGCATGGTCTGCTTCTGACATGACAGGTATTGACCCGGCTGTGATTGAGCATCACCTGAATGCCGACCCAAATCACTATCCAGTAAAGCAGAAGCGCATGCACTTCTATTATGATAAGCAACAGATCATAGCGGAGGAGGTGGACAAGTTGGTAGACACCGGTCACATAAGGGAGATCCAATACCCGACCTGGCTATCCAACGTGGTATTGGTGGCCAAGTCCTCAAGCAGATGGAGATTGTGCATCGACTTCACCGACCTCAACAAGGCTTGCCCTAAGGACTGTTTTTCCCTACCTCGGATTGATCAGATGGTGGATGCTACCTCCGGGTTCGAGCTACTCTCTTTCATGAACGCCTTCAAAGGCTATAACCAGATTAAGATGGCTCCCGGAGACAAAGAGAAGACTGCCTTCACCACCGATAAAGGTCTCTACTACTATGAGGTCATGCCTTTTGGCCTCAAGAATGCTGGAGCTACCTACACTCGGATGGTGAAAAAGGCTTTCAAAAATCAAATTGGCCGAAATATGGAGATCTATGTAGACGACATGTTGGTCAAAAGCAGAAGGGCGGAAGACCATGTAGCCGACCTGGCTGAAGCCTTCGCCGTAATAGAGTACTTTGGGATAAAGTTGAACCCGAAAAAGTGTGCATTCGGCGTCAAGGCAGGAAAGTTCCTCGGTTTCATGGTCACAGCCCGCGGAATTGAAGCCAACCCGGAGAAGGTTCAGGCGATACTTGACCTGGCGCCACCGACCTGCGTGAAGGACGTCCAGGTACTCGCGGGCAAGGTCGCGGCGCTGAGCAGATTCATGTCCAGGTCGGCTGACAAATGTGCTCCTCTATTCAAAATATTGAGGAATCCTAAGAACTTCGAATGGACTAGAGAATGCCAGGACGCCTTCCAGGAGCTGAAAACGTACTTAGCTTCACCACCCCTGTTGTCCCGACCTGAGGTGGGGGAGGATTTGGTACTATACTTGGCATGCTCAGGCACAACAGTGGCGGCATAACTGGTCCGTGAAGAAGGGAAGGAGCAGAAGTCGGTTTATTATGTCAGCAAAACATTGCAGGGGGCCGAGGCGAGGTACTCCACCTTGGAAAAACTCGCCCTCACGCTCGTCACGGCGGCAAGAAAGCTGAAGCCATACTTTGATGCTCATCCAATCAAGGTCATGACTAATGCTCCGCTCAAGTCCATCATGCACAAGCCGGAAGCGTCGGGCAGGCTGCTGAAATGGGCGGTTGAGCTGAGTCAATTTGACATCACCTACTAGCCCAGAACAGCCATCAAAGCCCAAGCCATCACGGACTTTGTGGTGGAATGCACTGGCCGAGCCGAACATGACCCGGAGGATGTGTGAAAAGTCCATGTGGACGGGGCGTCCGGGAAGTCTAGAAGCGGAGCTGGGGTGGTCATCCTCGACCCGACCCGGCATGAGCACCAATATTCCCTCAAGTTCGCCTTCCCGGCGTCCAACAATAAGGCTGAGTATGAAGCAGTTATCGCGGGGCTAAAAATCGCAGCTCAGCTCAGGCACAAACAGTTGATCTGAGCACCAACTCTCAATTGGTTGCTAGCCAGATATCAAGAGAGTTCGAAGCTAAAGACAATGCCATGCTGGCCCACCTCAATAGAGTCAAGGACTTGACCTCAGGGCTCAAAAGGTTCACGATACAACAAATCTCGAAGGAGGAGAATATGAAGGCTGACGCTCTGTCCAGGTTGGCCTTAGGTGAGAGCCGACCAACCTTAGTCCATGTAGAGGAAGTGTCTGAACCTAGTATCCAATTGGGGATGCCAGCCGTATCCGAGCTCAATTTAAGCCCAGATTGGACCAAACCAATCATGGACTATTTGGAGGGGGTATGACCCCGGAGGATGAAAAAGCAGCTCGAAAGCTCATGAAACAGGCCTCAAGGTTTGTCATAATAGCCGGGAAATTCTACAAGAGAGCCTACACTTGGCCTCTCTTGAAATGTGTCGGGCCCGAGGAGGGAAACTATGTACTCCGGGAGATCCATGAAGGAGTATGTAGAAACCAATTGGGAGGCAAGGCTCTAGCTCGAAAGGCATTGAGGCAAGGCTATTTTTGGCCAACCTTAGAACAAGATGCCAAAGAGTATGTAAAAAAGTGTGACACCTGCAAAAGGTTCGCCAATATACAGAGAAAGCCAGCAGTGGACCTCACGGTGATGATAAGCCCGTGGCCATTCTATTAGTGGGGTCTAGATATCATCGGCCCATTGCCAACCAGTGTTGGCCAAAAGAAGCACGCCTTCGTAGCTGTAGACTATTTCACTAAATGGCTTGAGGCTGAAGGTGTTGCTAGAATAACAGAAAAGACGGCTTGGGATTTTGTATGGAAAAACATCATTCGCCGATTTAGAGTGCCCAAGTTCATCATCACCGACCACGGCAAACAATTCGACAGTGCATACTTTCGAGGCAAATGTGTTGAGATTGCGATCGACCTCAGATTCTCATCTATTGCTCACCCTCAAAGTAATGGCCAAGTTGAAAGGACTAACCAAATCATTTTGCAGGGCCTGAAAACCAAGCTGGAGGAAGCAGAAGGCCAGTGGGCATCGATTCTTCCCGAGGTACTGTGGGCTCAGCGGACCACCACCTGCTCGGCAACGGGAGAATCGCCCTTCGAGCTGACCTTCAGTACTCAAGCGGTGCTGCCAGTGGAGATCGGGTCTCCGACCAGTAGAACCCTCCACCATGATCCAGGAATAAACGGAGCCCTAATCCGTGAAGAGCTCGACCTCGCTGAATAGCTCCAAGCTAAAGCTCAAATTAGAATGCTAGCCAGCAAAGCTGCCATGCAAAGAGCCTTTGCCAAGCAGGTCAAGCCTAAGCCTATTAAGGTTGGCGACCTCGTACTCAGAAATGCCATCTTTTTGCCCCGCTCAGGTAACAAGCTCTCCCTGACCTGGGAGGGACCGTACGAAGTTGTGAAAGAAGTCCGACCTGTGACCTTCTACCTTCGCGACAAGAACGGAAAACTATTGAAGAATGCATAGCACTCAGAACACCTGAAGCGGTATTTTGGCTAAAGGCCCCGAGCTGAAATCTTTTGTAAAGGCCACTGAGCCGAAATACAAAGCAACAGCCCCGAGCTGAAATCTGTTGTAAAGGCCCCGAGCCAAAATACAATGAAATGGCCCCCGAGCCGAAATCTTTTTGTAACGGCCCCGAGCCGAAATACAATGTAATGGCCCCCGAGCCAAAATATTTTGTTAAGGCCCCGAGCCAAAACATTATCTGTAATCGGCCCCCGAGCCCATGTACAAATTCAATACAATGCATTTTGTAAACTAGTGCAATGCCCGACCCAGGCCCAAGCACCTAATCAGCGCAATGCCCGACCCGGGCCCAAGCGCCTCAGCTACAAAGCTACTACCAACTCAGATTAACGCGGTGGCCACGCTTAGTTACGACCTAATGATAAAGTAAACCAACTCAGACTACTTTCCAGCTCGGGTATAATCAATAATACATTGATTAGCTTTGCCAGTTCGGATTAAGGTCCAACTCGGTATAATCCGACTTTAGGTCGGCATGTTAGTTTGGGTCTAAACTCGAGCTCAACATTTGTCAACAATAGTTTGACCAATTTTAAATCGGATTGACGAGTCCAAGTCGGCGACGATTATACAGTTGCCCAATTAACCAGCTCGGATTAGGATGATAATTCATTAATCGCGTCCAGCTCGGTTCATTACTCTTAAGTTTGAATGGTCCATTAAATTGGTCCGACCCCACTTATTTAAGAAAAATTTGCGAAGAAAAAGGTGCACATGTACAAGCTCGACCAAAACGCAAATAAAAAGAAGAACATTCATTTCATTAAATGGAAATGCAATTACAAAAAGCCCAACCTGGGCAAATTTACAAAGAGCCCAACCTGGGCGAAATTACAAAAGGGCGACCTGGGTAGATCTACAAAATCTACTTAGGAGCAGCGGCGGTGGTCGCGTCGGCCTCGTCCCCGACCTGGTCCATGCCCTTCTGGACAAATTTGATCACCTCTTTAGCCTGGGACGTCAGGTCGGCCGGGAGCTCAAGAATCTCCCAGAACTCCGGCGGCGGAGCCTCTAAGATTTCGATGTAATCATTCTTGGAGGCGGGGAAGAAGGTCTTCGCTCTCTCCCGAGCTGTGACTTGGCCCCGGAAGTAGTACTCCAGCTCGGTGTACTTGGCCATAGCCCCACCTTCCGTGACCAACCAGTCCACGGCAGCCTCGCTAGACTTAAAGGCTTCCACCGCCTTCTCCCCTTGAGGGCCGACCCGATCTAACAGATCCCGGAGCTTCGCCTCGGTTTCGCGCCTCTCCAGCTTGTAGCGCTCGACATCCTTGGTTGCGGCCTCACGTCGAGATTTCTCCGCCTCGAGCTCCTTGCTCAGCTGGTCAATCTCCGACATGTCCGCCTCGCGCCTCTGTGCGGCTTCCTCTCTCAAAGCCTCTAGCTCAGCTCGGGTATTGATGTACCGCTGCTCGAGCTCAACGCAGTGAGCCTGGGCGCTAGCCAGGAAGTTGGGAGCTGAAAGGATGTGGGACTCGGCCTGCGTAAAAGAGAGCAAAACGATCAGCCGAGCTAAAAAACATAACCATATCATAAGTCTAATAAGACTCACCGTGACTATGGCTGTCTTCAGGTCGAGCGAGAGCTGCTCCGCCGGGACCATCGCTAGCTTGGGATCGCGAGCCACCTTGGTCGCCTCCATGAAGTCCTTGCTGGGAGGGCTCACCTCCGCGGCCTTGCCTTTCCCGGAGTACTCGGCCCGAGGCCGTTTCTTGCTATCATGACGGGACGCCGAGCGCTCTGGGATCAGCACGCCCGAGCTCGATTTCTTGGGCACGGGAGACCCCGAGGTCCCCTTTGAAATTACCTCGGTGCCGACCTCCCGCACTTGGCCCCTAGACCGCTGCCTCTGCCCTTGAGGGGCAGAGCCCAAGCCGAGTTGAGCTGAGACTTCACCACTGGCCTCAGTCCTTCTCCTTCTCTGGGCATACGCGAGCTTTACCGTATCTGCCATACCTACAAAAACGAAGGAAAGAGAGGTGAAGAATGACAAAATGCAAGTTAAAAAAGGCAACGGCGATCAGGATAGCGGGGAGGTCGGGCACTGATCAGGCAAACTGACCCTCAACTGAGCTCGGCTCCGCATCCTCTTCCGGCTCGGGAAGTAAGCTGGGATGATCCTTTGAAAGGTCGGGCTCCCTACCAAATAACTTGGAGTCCCAGATCTGCTCCCATTTGAGCACACTATCGATGTTTATCAACATCCCCGGCTCGGGTCTCAACACCCTGACTTCCTCGAGTTCCGCAGCTGAAAACTTGGGATCGTCGTTCACGTCCTTCTTCAGGCCCGGACTTCAATCCGACCTGCAACCCGAGTTCACAGCCGGCTCCACCCAGTAATAGTCGTTGTGTCAGCCCTTGTTGGAAGAATGCCACTTGGTAAATATGCAGTTTTTGACCCGAGATGCGAAGTGAAACCACCCTGGCTGCTTCGGGTTGGGCTTGCACACAAAGAATTGCCTGAACCGGCGCAGGGTCGGCTCAACTTCCTTCTCGAGGCAAAACACATAGAACGCCACCAGCACGGCCCAACCATTCGGCGACGTCTGACTTGGTCTGAGCTCAAAGTAGTTCAAGATGGTAGTGATGAAGCTGGGAAGTGGGAGCTGAATAACATCGAATGCAAGGTCATAGATGGTGAAGTGGTCGGGAGGAGGATAACAAGCTGATTCGTGCCGACCTGGAACCTTTAGCTTATGGTGTTGATCCACTGACCAGTTCCTTAACCTGGCATTGGCCATCTGCACCGTGGAATGGCACTCACGCTTGCAACAAGCGAACAGTTGCTCGATTCTCTTCCCCCGAGCCGACGAACCACTAGTTGTAGTTGAGCTCTGAGGTCGGACAGCCTTAACCGGGACTGCTTCGATCGGCTCCGCCGTGGAGGCGTCAGCTAAGTACTCTTGAGGAATCTCAACCCCCTCCAGCTGATTCAGCGGCTCCTCATCTTCTCTATCTCCCAAGTCTTCTAGGTCGGCCAAAGGATCCGCCTCGGCCTCCTCTCGCACCTGCCTGACCTCAACGACTTGGCAATCATCATCACTCTCCCTGGGCTCGGACCATCGAACTGACCCTAGAGATTCATCGGCGTTGTAGCCACCTTGGCCTCCATCAGAGGTAGAGCCCGAGCTCGACGGACTCTCGTCCCCACCATAGGACCTTATGTCCATTGCTTGGGAATCTTCCGACTCCGACCTCCCCATCCTGTCTACAAATTGAAAATATATGAACAGGAATAACTAAAAGGAGTCGAGATGTACCTACGGCTCTAGCTGTGGAAGATGACCTGACCTAATTGGCTCCGAGCTAATGGATTCCGAGCTGAATACCCCGAGAAGATATTTACCGAGCTAAAAGTGTCCGACTACACTGGTATCCGACCTGAAAGCTCCGAACCTTGTATGCAAGTGTGAAATAAATCTCAGATGTCAAGGCCCTATTTATAGGCAACTTCTGTAACCACCTCGAAAATCCCAAACGTCGCATCTTGTCATAACCGCCAGGTGACGTGTCAACTATCTGAAGGGTATGCGTCGCTGACGTGGCCAACCCTACTAAGCCGGGGTTGGGCACCTCCAGCTCGGGAACAACTCCCAAATTCAGATCTCACCCTCTCGATCTCGACTTGGGGGGGAGGATTGACGAGGGGGATCCCGAGCTGAGGTAAAATGCCTACGCCGAGCTGAGGCAGGCTAATTCGAGCAAAGCTCAGCACATTCAGCTAATGCCCGACCTGGATGCTGGTCTAACCTCACTCCGACCCCGGAGAACCCCGACCTCGGCAAATAGCTGTTCTGATGGGACATAAAGCCTTGATGGGACATAAAGCTGCACCGCATTAAATACTGTCAGGTCCGAATTTAGTATAAATAGAGCACCACCCTTTTCATTTCAAGGATAACTGATCATTTATGCTTTCAGCTAATTCGCCAACTCGGACATACTAATCATTCGCACGCCCGAGGGGAAAATCCGGGTCATCACCCCGCCTTTTCCTTCTCTTTCCTTGTGCAGGTCAAGTGGCCGACCTGAATATTCAACTCGGAGGCCAACCTGAAAGTTCACCTCGAAGGCCAACCTGAAAGTTCAGCCTGGAGGCCAACCTGAAAGTTCAGCCCGGAGGCCAACCTGAAAGTTCAGCCCGGAGGCCAACCTGAAAGTCCAGCTTGGCAAAGCTTAGCTGCCCAATCTCAGCTGCGAGGTTTCCGACCTCAACACATATGTTTAATTATAATAAAAATAGCTTTGATCAGAAATGACAATGTGACTAAAGTTATTGTCTTTTTGTACGGCCAATTTTCTAATATAATTCGCGATATAAGAGTGGAAAAAAATATTCGATAAGTAGGAGAGTCTGGGAAAAGGTAGGTATATGCAGTATTACCCCTACGGCCCTACTCCTGTCAGATACCTTTTTTCAAGACTTGAACACGAGAGTGCTTGATCATTGAACCACTTATGACCTTGGCATTATTTCGATGAATCATTTCTTCGGACAGAAGAAAGATTATGTAAATACTTCCTCGAAATCTCACTTATCAAATTCCATTGTGGAAGATACAATTTTTTCTGAAGAATTTGTCACAATATACCTGATCCATACATAATATCTTGAAAAATGGATACAAATTTTTGACTGCTACTTAGTATTGGCAATATGTTTGGAAAAGTATCTAAAAATATCAAATTTAGATATTTGTACCATGTCGAAATAAGGAACCATGGCATCTAGAAAAGATTGAATCTTTATATTAAAATTATGAAAACCTTTCACTCAGAGTAATTAATTGAATTACTTGTGAAATCAGACGAGAAGATTCTTATTGTTAAAGCTGCCCTTGGAAAATTAAAAATATAGATATTTATCTAGTTAGTTCGTGACTTTCAAAATATTAGGTGTATGTGTAATACTTCTTTTTTATTGGGCGGGGGTGTTTACGTAGCTTGGACGAGAATGGCATGCATAGCACGTAAACTATGTTTTGATATGCATCAGTTATTTGTGAAGGAATTTGGAACTTGAGAAAATGGAGTTGTGTTTTCTACTAAATAAGTTAATGGCCCTCTGTGATCCACTTTGTAGCGACTATCTTTTTAAGCTTTTGCTAATTGGAGATTCTGGTGTTGGAAAATCATGTCTACTTCTGAGGTTTGCTGTAAGTTTATTGTCCTTCTTAATTCCATTTCTGCTTTTTGTTATTTCTTTTTGGGTCGCTCCATTTCTACTATTTTTGTTACATTTTTATGCAATTTGCTGATTGCGCTTTTATCTTTGTGTCCCAGGATGATTCATATCTTGAAAGTTACATAAGTACCATTGGTGTTGACTTTGTAAGTGGTTAATATGGCCTTTTGTTTAACTAGTTATTCCGCAAGTTAAGCTCAGAATAACTCCTTATCTATTCTTGTATAGAAAATCCAAACAGTGGAACAGGATGGCGAAAACCATTAAACTCCAAATTGTAAGTACTTGAAATACTCTATTATCTGGACACTCATAAAGGAGTGATGATTTCTGTTAGGATTTCAAGTTTGTGGCTGTTGCATATTTTTCTTCGTTTTAATGCTTTTCTCTGGCACATGCAGTGGGATACTGCTGGGCAAGAACGTTTTAGGACAATTACTAGCAGCTACTATCGGGGGGCTCATGGCATCATTGTAAGTGATGCATTTCCTCATCAGTCTCAAGACTGCTATTTCCTTCGGTACTTTTCTAGACTGATATTTCCTTCGGTACTTTTCTATACAACAATTTAATCTCATTACGATGGCATTTTAATAGGTGGTGTACGATGTTACTGATCAAGAGAGCTTCAACAATGTCAAGCAATGGTTGAATGAAATTGACCGATATGCAAGTGAGAATGTGAACAAGCTTCTTGTTTTTCTTGTTGGAAACAAGTGTGACGTTACAGCACAGAAGGTTGTTTTATCTGAGACAGCTAAGGTGACATTTCTACACCCTGTATTCTTGATTCTTGTGTTTAATGATAGATGTTTATTGCTCCTCAATAGGGATTTATGTGCCAGAAGAAGATCTTATGTCGGTAGCTTGAAATAAAACGATTCTGAAGTTCTGTTTGATGAGTTAGTAACTTAGAAAAAATATCCTTGCCAATTCAGGCGTTTGCAGATGAACTTGGGATTCCTTTTATGGAAACAAGTGCCAAGGATGCCACCAATGTAGAACAAGCTTTCATGGCGATGGCTGGTGCAATCAAGAACAGGTAATGCGGGTTCATTTTGCTGATTTGATCTAGTTTGGGAAAATACTTTTCAAGATTCTCTGTAGAAAGTATGGCTCTGTGTTGGTGATTTTTTAATTCATAAACTGGTATGTTTTAATCTTTCTGCAAGTATGTGTAATTGTTGTGTGCTATGCGTCTTTACAGGATGGCAAGTCAACCAGCAATGAATAATGCCCGACCCCCAACTGTGCAGATTCGAGGACAACCTGTCAGCCAAAAGTCCGGATGCTGCTCCACTTAAAAGTGAATTCAATTTGGTTGGCTTGTTATGTATTCCACGGCATGTAAAGTTAGCCTTTCTTTGTAGTGCCTTGATGTGAAGATCTGTTCGTGTAGATTGCTTTTTTTCTTCTTGTTGTTTCAACACTCTGTCAAACCATTGATTCTTTTGAATGTGTCCGATTTCAGAACAGCATTTGTACAAATTCGAAATATTGGTCGATAGCATTATTTGCCTTCAGTGTCTTCCCTGTAATTTTTACATTGTTTTGATGATAAATGTGTTCCTACAACATCTATGGGGTACCGGTATAAATGCTCATTTGCGAATCAGACCTATAACTCCAAATTTTGCCTGCAAGCTAATTATCATATCAGTCCTACCAGCAGTACTGGAGGAAAATCTGAGGTCTGAAAGGATGGATGATCAACCCAGAGGAAGCTGGAGCATCCCTCGATGGTAGCTAAGAATCCCATGTCGCATAGTACAGCCTTGGAGGCTTCAAGAGGCTGCTGGATCCATTAGATATTGAAAGAAAATCCAGATGCTCACGACTAGGTGGTAGGTTACTGTCTTAATTAGTTTGTTAAGAGCTTGCCACTTGCTGCTGATGCGGAATCTTATGACCAGACGGTGAAAATCAGCAAGTAGCTGCTATGTCATAATAAATCCAGATTCAAAAAGCCGCATGCATGTTCTCTCTGAGATTTCTGACAGATCCGAGTCGCTTCCTGGAGGATGATGACTTACCAGTAATCACCACAGGAGCATGTTCCAACTTTATAATGGTGAAAATCATGTGGTATCTCGCACAATGATCTCCGTCCTATAGCCAGTTTCTCACTGTGCTTCAACAACAGCTGTTCTTTCTCATCTTCTTCCACGCAGATTCAAAATCGGGCTTATAACCTGCCAACTTCATTTTCTTTTCCAGTATGTGAAATCCAATTCAGGGTGAACCCTATCTCCTGATCTGAATTCATGAACAACATTCTTTAGTTATTACCTCTATCCAACTATAGCCCGGAGCCGGTTTTCTTTCATTGACTTTCTAACCCTGGAAACACTTTCCCATCTGTTTCTTTGATGCATAAATATTAGCAAGTTGGACGTATCCAGCTGCATTTGTAGGACTGCAATTAAGCAAAGTTAGTAGCAGCAAACTCTGCTACCTCTTTTTAAGTTTTTGTGGATCCGACAAGCACCTAGAAGGGTACCAAATGCAGCAGCATGAGGTCTGAGAGGCATTTTCTTTATCAAGTCTACAGCTTCATCCAACTTACCAGCTCGACTAAGGTCAACCATACAAGTATAGTGATCAGGCATAGGTTTGATTTCATAAATATACTGAATTGCCACTATCAACTAATCCAGCATGGTTACAAGCCGACAAAACTCCAACAATTCTCATCTCATCAAACAAGTCCATAGCCTTTACACATTTCCCATACTGAGCATACCATGAAATCATGGTTTACACGGCATCTCACCTCTAGGAACAACTTCCAAAGCACCACACCTGCAATACTATGTTGTTAAACTAAGAAGAATGGGGTGTTGGAGGTTGTGTTGTTATGTTATGGGCCGGGTACAAGTGGGTTTCGTTAGATAGAAAATTGGAGGAACATGTTTGTGAAATAGCATTTTGGTAGTCAAATGTAGGAGGAGGAGGAGGTTACGAGGATGAAGAACAACAACAATCACATCAGCAGTGTACTAGTAAATATCCGTCATCATAACATCATTTCATTACCACTGTATCAACAAAAATTTACAACTACTTTTAGATCTCGTTTGCAACATCCATTCCAATACAAGAGGAGATAACCGCTTTTTAGGCCGACTCAACTTCAGCGTCTACAAGACAACAACTCACAATTGGATCTCCAAGTTCCAGTGCCACAGCAAGTTCACACGCTTTGAGGAAAAGCAATAGCTTCAGGCCTCTAGGGCTGTGAACTGCAAAATATATGCTTGCTTGCTTGCCCAACAATAATAAATTGCTAAAGTTACAAACGTATCAAGCACGGAGCCAATAGAAGGAACAAAATTGTTTTAAATTAACTCAAAATCAAAACTCGATCCCATAAATTAAAAGTTGGAAGGATATAAAAGTAAACCTAACTCCTAACATATCATAAAAAGGATATCCCCATGCAGGTCAAGGTCAGGAAGAACCAAGGTTATAAAATCCCTGGAACACATCATCTAAATATACACTCTTAAACTGATTGTGAAAATTCATAATAAAGTTTTTCGATGAAGCAATTTCCATGACTCCTGCGGACATCCTGCAACCACGCCATCGGAAACCATGGGAACCACAAAATGGGTGAGGAGCCTGGGAAGCAGATTTACTTGGCACCCAATGATGGGAATTGCGCAACATCTTGAATGGATGGAGCATCCGCATTGTTCAAGTTGTTTCCACCATATCCTCCCCTACCACGTCCACGTCCCCTGCCACGCCCACCGGGCCGATAGTAAGTCGCCTCTCCATCAGCAGGCTTCAGGAACTCGTTTATGCTTAAAGACTGCAATGCACAGAGATTATTAGAACAAAAACATGCACACTATTTACCTGAGGAGCAAATGAGTTAAGACAACAACAGAAAATTGCATTACTCAGACCACGACAGATAATTTACAGAAGCAGCAACCCAGTAACAATAATTGGTTAAACCATTAATGTCAAGTACATAAAAATGGAGATAAAGCAAAACCACTTTCAAGAATGTGGCAGCAATTTCTAAGCTTTAGATTTCTCGCAGCCAACATGTCACTAAGTGCAGAAAGTCTCAGGCAGCACAGAGAACTTATTTGCCCATGACTGATCAAATATAGATTTGTGTTGCGTTGCCAAAAGAAATAAAATTGTGGAATATAGAAAGCTCATAAACATTGTAGAATCAATTTGACAAGGACAAACACAAATTCAGAATAAAATCCAAGGGGGCACCAGACGCTAATTACATATATTATTATAGTTGTTAATGCATCATGATGGAACCACAACAACATGCCGTGAATTTATACAGGATCCTGTAAAAGGTAGAAAGAACCTCCTTCCCATATTTTAAAACTAGGAATACCTTTTTGGTCTTCTCGTTCACTTCTTTACGTTTGTCCTTATTGTCAGCAACCTGCAAGTATCCAATTTCAATCACAATGAATTCATTTTTTAACAAGAGCCTCAAATATGAATTCCAAACAACATCATCAAAATTGTTTTTTAGTGCTACCAGCATTACCAGCTTAATGAAGATGACATCTTCATTTTTCTTGTTGGAAAGCAGCTGCATAGATTCAAACTCTTTGTCCAAACCAACCTTCCTCTCCTCAGGTTTCTGTGACAGCAATGCCTTCCTCTTCTCTTCGAGTACTTTCTCATACTCTTCCAAAGTCATCTCCTAGTAGAGCAGCACATACGGATGCCATTAATAATGCGGACATATTGGCTGAATATATTAGCAGTTTAATCCAAATTGCATATAAAATTAGACATCTCATATGTATGAAGCAGGCACAAATTTAATTAGTTCTATTGTGGTGTTTTTTGGGCATTTTTCCCCTATGCAAAAACTACATCATCACTCCAAAAGCATATAATGACATGATTTTCCAATTTTACATAAGGGATGAAGAATCACACGGTCAATCCCATCTCACAATAGCTCAATCTATCCACAATTCACAGTAACTTTTGAACCACGCATGATCATCACAAATAATTAGTTGTACAAAACAAAGAAAATCTGAAGTGTTCCATGTGTTGTGCCATACTATTGATAGATAACAAGGAATATTTGAATTTTTAATTGAGCAAGATACCACAGAAGCCCAGCCACAATATTTAATTATTGGCTTATCCTTCCAACTTTGTTACAAAATCAGAAGGCATTTAAGGGAACTACAATATGGAACCTACAAGAAAGAGTAAAGATATGTGACAAGATTACAGGAGAGATCAACCTTTTCCTCAGGCTCCTTTTCTTCTGGCTCGTTAGCAGAAGCATCCTTGTTGGCTTCTCCAGCATCGTCCTGCTCTGGTTGTTTCTCACCTTCAACAACTTTCTCACTCTCATTCACAGGTTCTTCAGTATCCCTAAAATAATAGTCAATTCATATTAGTCTATATACGCAAATAGAAGTTTTCCCATTACAGGCAAAAAAAGGGGAAAAAAATTGCAAGGAAACAGATCTAGAAGTCACAGCTGCACTCACGGAGCAATCTCATCAGTAGGTGTTCCCCAATTGCCACGACCAGCACCTTCGCGCTTAAACTCATTCCTACAGAAAGAAATATGTGAATGAAAAGAATAAACATTTTTTATGATTCACATAAAGGATGAATAAGTCCACTACCATTATGAAACCAATGCTGTTAATAAACTAAAAATCGCTTACCCATGTCCAGTCCCACTTCGGCGTTCAAAAACCCTGCGAGGGCGTTCCCCTTCAGCAGCATCTCCATTATTGAAACCACCACGCCGACCACCACGGAAACCTCCGCGAGAGGCACCAAATGCACGTCTTTCAGTGGGCTTGTCTGTCTCTCCATCTTCTGAAGCTCTGTATCCTCCAACATATCCATTGCTGCTGCCAAATGTATTTTCATTGTCAGCAGAATCTCGATTAAACCCACGTCCACCTGGACGGCCACGGCCACCTCCACGGCCTCCACCACGGCCACCTCCACGCTGAGAATCATTCTTAGCCTCCCTCACTGGTGTAAAAACAGTAAACATTATATGAAGCAATTCAATAACTGCCATATCAACTAATACAAGAAAAACTTGCCACCGTCTAACTAATCTAGAACTAGGACTAGAGTAACTAATTACAGAATAGAACAACACCCTAAAACCATGCATTATTTTAACCAGTGGCCCAACTTCAAAGATTCATAAAAATGGCAATGACTGTAATGACCAATTAACAGCGAAATAGCTGGCTTAAACAGATGAATGTATTATCTATAGTTCAACTTTTCCTTGATAATACAAGCGACAAAATGTTGAGGCTAGTACTAACATAAGTTTGGGAAAAGCTAACAGCTTGGAAAAAGATAATGGACAATCCCCGACGTGAGACTAATTTGTAAAATCACAAACATACACATTATTTTCGTTAGTTACAAAAAACTACAACATTAATAACACTTTATATAACATACATATGGCTTTATATACATTTACATATATCTCTCGTGTCCACATGCATTTACATATATTTTTAATAAGCAATAACACCTGTACATACATATACAGATATACACTCATAACTAGAAATGATAAAAGTAAATAATATTTATTAAAAAGATAGCATCATTATGATATTGTTTTTACCAGCCTGAGAGGGTGGAAGTGGCTTGGAAGGCAGCTTAGCAGCAGGCTTAGCCGGCTGAGCCTGAGCCTGAGCCTGAGCTGAAGCCTTCTTAGGCGGCGGTTGAGCTCCAGCTGCAGGAGGCAGCTTCTGTTGGTGAGCAGCAATGAGCTGAGTTGGGTCCTCAGTATCATCATCTCCCAAAAGATCAAATGGGTTCATCGACGCCATTTTCTCACTCTTCTTTTTCTCTCTATGTATAAATGTATGTCTATATGTATCTAAAGCTTAAAGCTTTAGTAATGAATTTGTGAATAATTTTTAGTTTTGAGAAGCCATATGCGAATAGATCGATCTCGCTTAAAGTGAAGTGTGTGTGTACTGTACTGAGTGGAAAAGAGCGGCAGAGAGGCTTGAGAAGGCGAATGAAAGCTAAACCTAATCTTTATAAACCCTAGTGGAAAGTCAGGGAGGGATGTTGATAAGGTGAGGGAGGGTTCATTGTATCATATATATATATATATATGGTAGCTTATCTAATCATGTCCATTTGGATTTTGGGCTTCGCGACCTGGACTCCCATCAATTGGGTCCACGGAAACCTCCGTTTGTTTGGCGTAAAATATTTTCTCAATTTTTATATTTTTGGTAATACTAAAAAATTGATCAAAAAATAGTGACTATTTTTTTTCAATTTTACAAACACTAAAAAATTTGTCAATTAAAAAATATTTTTCAGTCAAATATTACAGCTAGTACAAAATTTGGAAAAAAAAATTTATGTTTTTTAAAAGAAGAAAATATTTTTTAGTATTCTATTTTTCACGAAAATATTTTTCCCCAACAAGATATTTTACGACAAACAAACGGAGACTTATGCTCCGTTTGTTTGGCGTAAAATATTTTTTCAAAAAACATTTTCTCAATTTTTTGGTATTTGGTAAAATTGAAAAATTGGTCAACTGAAAAATATTTTATAATTACAAATGGTGGTTACTTTTGCTCAATTTTTCGGTGTTTGATAACACTGAAAAATTAGTCAACTGAAAAATATTTTCCATTCAAATATTACTGCTAGTACAAAATTTGAGAAAATATTTTCACATTCTTTGAAAGAATAAAATATTTTTCAAAAATCACTCACACTTACGCCGCTGCCCTACCCCTTATCCCCTACCTTACCCCCCTCACCGCCTACCTCCTACCCCTACCCCTACCCCTACTTTCACGGTTAATATATATATATTATGTGTATATATTTTTTTTTATAAAATCTAATATAAAAAAATATTTTTTACTGTATATTCAAATACCATAAAATTTTTTTTAGTATTTTTTTTTAAAAAAAAATATTTTTTTCCTCAATGAGTTATTTTACGGCAAACAAACGGAGCCTAAATAGAAAAATAGAAATCACGTTCTGGGGTTGACTCAAAGTCACGGAGTTAAGTAGAGTTTTATTTCATTGCTTCTTACCTTGGCCATGTAGAAGCGACAACCAGACGAGAAGGCAAAGGAAGTACACACTACACAGTTTTTTTTTTTTTTTTGATAGATAAATACACTACACAGTTGAGAGCTTAGTCCTTTTTTTTTTCTTTTTTTTTCTTTTTTTTTTCTATTTTCCGTTTTTTGGTGGATTGGAAATTTCTATCAAGATCAATTGGTACAAAATTATAACTTAATGACCCACATTTTTATTATTAATTTGCGAATCTTAAATAGAAAACAAAAATAAGATAAGTGATTTGAAAAATAAAAATTTTTATTTTGTGAGATTTTATGATGAGTAGAACTATGATAGAAATAGAAGAATTTTTAGAAAATAAGGATAGAGTTTTACATAGTGTTTGGGAGCAGTTCAGGTGTAGAATTTATTTGATTTATAAATGAATTCTACAAGGAATTGTATTTACAAATGAATTATCTTATTTTGAATTGTAAAACAGTATTAAGTCAATTATGTTATTTGCAAATAAAAATTGTGTTTGAAACACATGTGGAATTGGAATTAAGACTTATATTTTACTCAAATACCCTTCTTTTATGCTATTAAAATTAGGTTTGTCATATAAAGGTTATCATCTAACTCTATTATTTATTATTGCTATTATCATACAATTGTCAAAAAAAAAAAACCCAACAAAGAAAAATTGTCAATAAAGTTAAACATTACAAAATAATCATAACTTCAACTATCAGTTCAAGATTACAAAATAAATCTACATTCTACTTAACAAAATAACTTTAAGTTCAATCATGCGTTTAATATGAAAATATAATCTTAAGAGAAAGGGCGAGAAAGACATCATTTTTTTTTTTTTAGCTGAAAGAGAAATAGTGAGGAGGCAATGATTTTTTTTTTCTTTTTATTTTAGCCAAAGTTCATCTCTTAAACCTAAAGGTAATTTTGTCCTCAAAAGATGAGCAACAAATTTAACAAATGTGAATTTGTAAATTCCACTTCTTGAGCAAAGATTTGGGTAAAACATAAAATTTTGGATTTCTAATTTCTTTAAAGGGTACTTTCAAACACCAAAAATTGGATTTGTAAATGAATTTCACAAAATTTTATAAAATTCATTTGTTCCAAAAAGCCTGTTAATTATGTTTGAATTCTAAGTGTTTATCATATTATGATAAAACCTCTATATAAACAAGTAATAAGACCTTAGAATCTTACAACTTTTAGAAAAAATTAATAAAGTTATAAGAGTATTTTATCGAATTCTTAAGGTTTAGAAGTTCTGATATTTTTTAGGTAAGTAAGATTTATCGTTCTTTCATACCCTTTTATTGATCAACAAATTTTGTTCCAGTATTTGTATTCTTTGGCATTCGTTATTGATTATTGTCGAATACTATTTATCGATTCACTGAATAAGATTAAATACATGACATTGTTTTGAGCCTAGAGACTATACAAGTTGTGTATTGAATTTTAGACGATTGGGAGTTAATTAGTCACCATATGTTATTGATTATGTATTGCGAATTTTTGACTATGAACGTGCGGCCAAGCAGCCACTTTTTTAGTATTTGGTATTATGTCATTGTATTAATTATTGAATTTCGTATCGATTATTGGCGTCCGAATGTGCTTGATATTTGAGGCTCAACTTTCCTTGGTGTGAGTTCTTATTAGTCATTGTTTCACTCACTATTTTATTTGACTATTGCAGATAAAAATTTAATGATTGACTTTAGATTTTTTTGTGTTAATACTTTTAATGGATATATGTACTTTGAATATTAAAGTTTTGACCTTTTATAGAGTTAGATGCTATGTTTTTGTATTTATGTAAAGAATTTATTTTATTTATTATCACTTTTAAGACGAGTTTAGAAAGTTAATCTTCTTAAATTTATGACGATCTCGTTTTTGAATTTATCTCCAATTTGGGGGTGTGACAATAATTAATTTAGAAAGGATTAAAAGTGGGAGAGAGAATCAGCTATACCTAGCTACACAAAGAACAAAAGAAAAAGTATGCAACCGACCAAAAGAAAGAGAATTCTTCAAGGTCTACAACCAAATGGGTTGCTCTTTAATCCATCTAGACTGACATCAGTCTAGATGGATTTAGAGCGTTGATGGTGTAGGGTGAATATCAGCCCTTGATATTCACCCGCTTTTATTAAATAATTTATTTAGTTTATTATGTCAAAGACCAAAATACCCTCGATTCATTTATTAGCTCCCAGACTCACCAAATATGCAAAAGTCTATTTTATCCTTTCGTTAAAATAACTTTTTTACCCCTTTGATCATTTCGAAGAAAATCAAACCTATACACACTTTCCCATGTCTTTTTCCTCACCCACAACCTTTGTGTTCATCTCTTCATCTTTTTTAGCCAAAAAGAAAAAAAAATTATCTCCTCATCTTCTTTAACCGTTGGTTGAACGTGTTTGTCAAATCGCCAAGCATCAATTACCATTCGTGTCCAGCATCATCGTTTTCGAGCATCACCATCGCTGTCGTTGAGCTTCAAGCTGTTTCACATAAAAAAAAAAAAATTTAAAAAAGTGAGGTAATTTATTTTTGGTTTCTGTTTTTCTTTCTTTTTTCTATAATGATTTTGTTTTTCATCTTTGTTAATTTTTTTTATGAGTTTGTTGTTTATCTTTGTTTCACATAAAAAGAAAAATGTCAGGCTAATCTCAGAATACTCTTTCACTTAGGTTTTTGTCATTTGGGAAGGTAATCCCAATTAATTTGATTAGGCTAATCTTCAGTTAGTTCATTTAATTTTTTCTAATTTATCTTATTTTTATCTTGAAGCAATTATTTTGGTTTGAAAATATTTTTGAAATAAGATTATTGTTGGATGTGCATTTGTGATTCGTTTTATAGTATTTTGGAGTTTGGTGCTTATAATGCTAAGAATATTGCCCATATAATTGTTCTTTCTTACTGAAATTGTCGTAATTATTAGATAGAGCAAAACTAAATGTTGACTTCACTCTGGAAACCAAATGCATTTGTCCGGGAGTAGTGCTTGTTAATTTGTTCATGAATTCAATTTGGATTAAAAGATTGCAGCCTTAGTAGCTCAGCAGCTTAAGATGACATATCATACATAGTCTTTGGTGGCCATAAAGAATGGGTTTGTATCTTCTCATAACATTAACATTATTTAGTAATGAGAGAGATCCAATTGTAGTAAATTGATAGTGCAGTTATGACAAATGATCTTAACAATTCACAACCATTGGATCTCGGGATCAAAATCCAAAACAAACTAAGTTAGTATAACATAGGCTGATATACCTGAATATTATGCCTGAGACATCAAACAAGGATGTAGCTCAGATGGTAGAGTGCTCTCTTAGCATGAAAAAGGAACATAGGTCATTACTCTGCATCTAAATGATGCCTTCTTCTTTTTAATTTTTCCATAACATAACAATCTTAACATTATATGTTGTAGTTCTATCGTTTTATTTCTTAGTCTGATACTAAAGTGGTTCACGCTATTTTTCATTTTTCTGAAATTACATAGTTCATCCAACACAATGTCGACTCCTTTTTCTATTCTTGAAAAGAGCCAAAAGCCAAAGCTAATGATACAATTGTTTCTTTGCTAAGTAATAAAAACCATCTGTTAGTTTATCTAGACTACATCATGGCTTTTAACTTCAAACTGCAATTGCCAAGTTTCAAAACCACTTTTCATAGTTTATTGCTTACAAACCAAACTATCTTCTCTAAGGCCATTTAACTATTATCATATAATATTTCATAATCATAGTAGCTTCCTATCATCTAAATACATTCTAATGTTGCAGTTTTTGAATGTGTCAAATGTTGCAAGCGCAGACTTTCGGTTAGAAGACCAAGAGACTAGTTAAAATCCCCTGCTTCTAATGGAGTTACGAGACCTACGTCTAAGTGGATGACTAGCTTTCAAGGAAGGGAGAGATTGGAGTCTGAGGCATCAAACATCAAGTGAAAGTTTAATGAGGTGAAAGAAGATATGCTCAAGGTCAAAAGGGACGTTCATGGTTTGACAAATGAGCTTAACTTCTTTTTGCTCAATTTATAAATATTTATCAATTTGTCAAGATCTCACTTTGTTATAAAGCTTTTTTCTTTTTGGTTTTTATGGAATAAAGGACAGTTCATTTTAAGTTATTTGTTGCGGTTCATGTGAATAGTTATCGAATGTCATGTGATTGTGGATTGCATGTGGGCTTGAATGTATTTTTGAAGTATTTTGTTGTGGTTTATGTGAATGGTCTCCAGCTAAAATGGATAATTATTTGTAGGTTTTCTGAAGAAATATTTCTGATTGTCACCTAGAGTTCTTACAATTAACATAATACTTGTGCTATTTTTTTATAGACAACTTGTGTTATGTTCTGTAGGCAAGAAATAGTCTTGATATATCCAGTATTCATTCATAAGAAACCTATGCTTTGAAGCTCATATCATATAACAAAAGGGATCTTGCACAAATAAGAGTATTATTATTTAAGGAATCTAAAAACATTTCAACTTTTAGTCAAGTCAGAATATATTGGTGATGCAAGAGAATTTCATAGCATTGACAAGGATAAACTTAGTTCTTTTTCTTTTTGGGTCAATGGACTCAGATAACTAAACTCAATTAGGAATGAAGGTTAATTTCATGCTATAACAAAATTCAAGTGCAAATGAAAAATTATTAAAATGCAAATAAAAAATATTAAAGTGAAACTAAAATTCATGAACACAATTGAAATTTGAAGTTAGTTCCCTATAATATTACAATTGAAAATGGCCTCATATATATTATAAAGTGAAAAATCAAAATTACTTTTATGCGCATATGTGCTGGACAAAATTATAAAGTCAAAATTACATATGAGATAGGTCTATATGACTCATAATCAACTATGCTCATATTCATGCTATCTATCTAATTAATAATATATATCTAGTATTGAAAAATATGACCACAATCAAAATACTTGAAAAAAGTTGTAATAGTATAACCTAGAATTAGTGGAAGTTAGAGTTAAAGCTTTGATGGGATTTTAAGTATTATATTATGTTTTCTAATCATGATGGTTAATAAAACCACAATATAGTCGATATGAATGCACATGGCATTTCTACAACCACACACTAAGCATAATACCACCTACACATAGTTGCACATGTAACCAATGATTATATTTGATTGACTAACCTATTATTGAGCTAATACAATTTTCTTTTTCTTAGTGATCCTTTATAAATAAACATGTGTTAAGTAATATCATATAGCTACTATTGCATAATATAGAATAACAAAATTTAACCATAATCAAAATGCTTCAAAAACTTTAGCGATAATATCACCTGGAATTGGAGTAATGTAAATCTTCTTTTTTTCTCTTCATCAACATATACAATATACTTCTTTTCATGTTTATATAGAACTTTCATTAGTGAAGTAGGTAAAATTAAAAGTAAAGCTTTTATGAGATTTAAAACGTGATATGATGTTTTTCTACCTTAATTAAATGGTTTGATGATATGATTCATAATGTCACACTACAAAAATATTATTTGTAAATTGTACATTTATATTTATTGATCATACTATGCTTATTTGTAGATTTTCGGGTAACAACAATTCGTAAATACCTTGTAGATACCAACTTAGGTAAATATACTCTACTAATATGTAATGTCAATCTATAAATGAATTATTTGTAGATTCTACATTTATATTTGTTGGGTGTATTATTCATATTAGTAGATTTTCGGGTAACAATAGTCTTTGCATTAAATGCGTACAAATGAATTATTTGTAAATTCCACATTTATATTTGTTGAGCGTACTACACATATTTATAGATTTTTAGGTAACAACAAATCAAGTCTTTGCATTAAATGCATACAAATGAATTATTTGTAGATTCCACATTTATATTTATTAAGCGTACTAAGCATATTTCTATTCAGGTAACAACAAATCAAATATTTGTATAAAATGCATACAAATGAATTATCTGTAGATTTCATATTTATATTTGTTAATTGTACTATACATATTTGTATATTTTCGAATAACAACAAATCAAATATTTGCATTTAATTCAAAGATAACAAAAATTCTTTGCATTTAATGCAAAAGATACTCTAAATGAGGATATTATGGTAAATTATAGTCTATTTTTTTTTCACCAATTAAATAGTGTTAGCCATAATAATAATTTAACACCTCTTAAAGGAGGACATTATAGTAAAGTCAACATATATTTCTCTCTCCACTTCAATGATGGTGGGTCCTACGCAAAAATATTCACAATCTTGCGTATGCGTTGTAGGGATGTTATAGTAAATTAAACACTTTTCAAAACAATACATTAAATAATGATTTAAAATAACATGTTTATGTGTCAAATTTTCATTGGTCAAGTCTGGACTGTTATCAGTCCAGACTGACTGATTATTTTCCCCAACCAAATTACTAGTCTTTCTGGTGCATTTTTACAAAAGCAAAATAAGTATTTGTTTGGCCCAATTTTTAGTTGTGAATTTGGAAGTTAAAATTAATATATTTGATTTATTTTTTAAAGTGTTTTTAAGTATAAGTCAAAGATAAGAAAAATTCAAAAGATAACAAGCTACAAATTAAAACTTTTTAAAAAAAGGTTTTTTGCAAAGTTATTTGCGGAAATTTATCTTTCTTTTTAACTTTCACTTGGACAGATTTCTAATTTCTTTTCATGATATGATAAATAGTGTTTTATCCATAACTGATATTTAGCATCATACTGACATACACATAGCTATCTCTAGCTGATGGAAAAAGGCACGCTAGGCTTAGTGTCTCAATACGTCTGCCTAACTTCCTATCCCTCAACAACAACCATTTTTTATTATTAAACTTTCCGCAGTGTGCGTGAATAAATAGTTTGGTAATAAAAAGAATATGTAATTAATTAATCAAATATTGAAGCCACCTGCATGCGCAGAGGTTAGGGCATCTCTAATAGAGTGAGTAAAATGTAATTATTGATCTTTTTAAAGACTTTGGCAAAAATTTTTTAACACTAATGATAAAAATAGAAACCCGAAAAATAGTTTTTTTAAAAAATTTAGAAACTTTGTGTAAAAATGGAGACCGGGCTCCATTTTTTTCAACAAAAATAGAGACCGCAAAAGAAGACAAACGGATCTCCATTTTGCACTTCACCCGAGGCGACAAATCATCAGATCTGACAGCAATTAAAACAAAAAAAATCATTGCAACGTTCAGATCTGAACATTGCAAAAAAAAAAAAAAAAAAAACCTTGCAACGGTCAGATGAACGTTGCAATAGTAATATGAAAATCTTCTATATATACAATCAAAACATTGCAACAGATCCAACATCCAAAAAAAATATTCATACTGCTATATACACAAAAAAAATTTATTTTCCGAAAAAAAAAAAAAAAAACCAAAAGGTAACACAAATCAACAGATCTAACCTTTTGGGGGTGGGGGTGGGGGTATCGTGGTGGCAAGGGGGGATGGGTGGGTGAGGGGCGGTGGCAGGGGGTGGGGGATAGGGGTCACGGGTGTGATAGAAAGGGAGGGGAAGGGAGGGTGGCGTTGGGTAGGAGAGGGAGGTCACGGGGGTGATGGAAAAGGAAGGGAGGGGAGGAGGGGGTGGGAGAGGGGGTGACGCGGTGGCAGGGGGTAAGGTGACGGAGGGTGATCGGGGAAAAGATGGAAGAGATGAAAGAAAAAAGGGGTGGGGGTTTATATAGGTTGTAATTTTTTTTTTATATTCATAATATATTGTAATTAATTTTCTTTCATAAAATTTAACTTTATATTTTAGTTAGTACTTAATTTAATTTTGTAATTATTTTGTAATGCTTAATTTAACTTTATATCTTTTTAATACATAATTTAATACTAACTTTTTTTTTCTTTTTAAGCTATGGATGAGATTGAAAATAATATATTCTAATATAATCGGATATAATTAAACGTCATTCATGTCAAAAAATTTTACAGTTGTCGAATTAATTTATTTTTTGGTCAAAATGTTCGTAAAAAAAAGTTATGACAATATAAAAAACATTTAAAAAAAAATTAATCGGCTTAAAAAAAAAGCAACTAATCAAAGTAGTATGCAAAATTAAATTAAACACAATATAGAGACTCAACTAGCTTAAGACTCTCATTAGAGATAAATTATTTATTAAAGATTCAAAAAAAATTATGAGTCTTAAGTAGAGTCTCTAAAATAATTAGAGCCTTTAAATATAAAAATAGAAACCCTGATTTTAGAGACTTTACCGAAGATATACTTATTGACACGGCCTATATTAGCAAGATCATGCATGCAAATATTGAAGGTATAATGGAAAGACAACTTTAAATAAACGAAGCAACAACTCCAGCCCATTCCTTGTTATCCATTTTGAATTTAATTTGGAAATTCGTCAACATTAGAGTTCCAAATGTTACAGCACAGAGGCGCTGGAAATCCCAAATCTGCTATGACTATATACTGTATATATTTTCTCAATTAAAAACTCATTTTGATATTGATAGTTGAGACTTGAGACATTAATTAAGTGCCAACCAGAGACTAAAGAAAAGTAAGATATAATGGACGACGTTGCTTAATAGATACGGAAATGCATGAATAAGAGGCCCACTAGTAGTTTCTCAAATATTGATTTGACCATTTCATTACTTTCAACTAAAACAATCAAGACAGACATACATTTTCAATTTTACTTTGTACTGTAAAGAAAGTAATATTTATCCATTTCTCAAGATGGACTTGGTAATACACTAGAAATAGACGATATACTATCTTTATCAAGATTCAAGGTTAACCCCTTTGCCTTGTTTGTATACAACATTTTCACATTGGATTTCTGTTCGTTTAATAACCTCCACAGACTTCTCTTTGCATTTGATCTAAATGGACAATTAGACGCCAAGAACCCATCAACCAAGTGTAGGTATGCTTCCAAGTCGTGACAGCATGCTACATCTGCATTCGGCTTCAAAAAGGGGGACATTTTTGTATCAACTCTTAATTCAGCTCCGACATGTGAATATGCCCAAGGCATGTTGTCTAGCACATTAAGCACCTTCTCAGCTCCCGCTTTTCTAAGCTTCTTATCTAATTCTTCGCTCACAAACATGCCTGGAACTCTAGTGATCACATCTTGATTGTTCACAATACGCAATACCTTAACATTGTTGGAGTTAATACGATTCGCAAAGCTCCGATTCCCAACGCGAGGACCGCCAAAAGAAAAAACTGCCACTGGTGGCGCGTCTGGAGAACATATACTTACTTCATCCGCCACTAGTAGTGCCAAGGCTGCACCAAGACTATGCCCGGTCACCGTGATACTCAGCGTCTCGCCTTTGTATTGTTCAATCAATCTTTGCACTTCATCCACCACTGCTTGGGATAGGCTTGCAACATGAGCCCCGTGTGTCTTGTATAGACTTGAAAATCCACATTCCACTTTTGGTTGTCCATGACTACTACTTGTATCATTATTCTCTCCTGAAATTGGAACTAACAGGTCTCTAAAATTTTCGGCCCATTCAAGACAAGTGGCAGTTCCCCGTAAAGCGATCACGATATCCCTCCTTCCCATGCGTTGGATTTCAGTCCTATCATCACACACTGCCACGTAGCCAATCCAACTGGACCTTTGGGTCATCCACCCGAGATCTGGCGCCACATCATCAACCCACTTTGGCAAACCAATTGATGATGTGGCATATAGGCTCTTGGTCACCTTGTATGACCTGTCTGGCAAAGCCACACGACGCGGCGATGGAGGCTCGCTTGCGGATGTGGCAGGGTTTGAATGAAAAGAATGGTAAGCTGCCTGAATGAACTCACCATACCTAACAACCTCTCGTCGGAGATTCTCATCAAGCGGGTCAAGGAGGCCGGACCAGTCATTGCAGCCATGGTAGTGGCGCCACCGGCTGCCAAGGACATTCCTTGGAGAATATTCCATGGACGACGACTTTGACAGAAGCCTTTGTAGTCTATTCAAATGCCGTGGGGACAGCTGCTCTGCTGCTTTCATCTCAGGCCATAGTCTTGCCAAGTTGAGGCCGCCTTCTAAGAGGCCTCTTCTTCCTTTGTTCTCCATCGACGACACTTGATGAAGGGGGTCTGGGTCTAATTGTAGGTTAGGCGGCTGATCAGAATGCGTTTGTAACAACTTTTCAAGATTGAGCAAGTGCTTTTTTAGGTCAAGGGTTGTGGCTGCAGCAGGTTGTGCATAATTAGCAGGAGGCCTCGTCGATGGATTTAATGGTGAAGCAGCAGTACTGCGGCACTTGAAACTTGCTCGGCTTGCCTGAAATACGTGAAGATTAATGTGTGCTGGAAGCATTAAGCCAACCTGCATCATCATTAATTTTTAGGAATTTGCTCTAATTAATTGTGGGGGAGAAGGAAGGAATTGAAGGGGTCTGTCTGTTTGTCTTGTTTAGATATATAGATAGATATGCAAAATAAAGAGATAGTCAATTAACTAATAATAATTGTAATTGTATATCTAAACTAAGAAGAAACCAAGTGGAGATTGAATGGATCAACTGATCATCAGGCTTATATAAATGGCCTCTTCTTGTGTATGGTCAAGTATTATATCTTAGACCGTACCTTAATTATGTATTATTATTCAAATGTCCAGCTGACGTAGATAAGGAAATATGTAACGAAGGAGCCATGAAATTGACCTTTTCTATTTAACTTGTCCGAAAAGTCTGCATACTCGGTTTGCATTTGACCACAATGCCCCTCAGCCTTCGCCATCTCCTGTTCAATTCGAAATGTCAAATGAACCCCCGCCCTCCTTCCTTGCCCACAAGTAGACAAAAAAAAAAGCTCAAGAAACATTACTCCCAGTTCAATTTATTATTGACTTCTCGTCATACCAACAACGAGGGTGTCGTAAACAAGCTGTAACATTTTTTTTTTTTTACATTTTAATTCAGTTTTCAGCTTATATTTTAAACTGATAAAATAAAAAATTAATGTACTATAAAAGTTATATATGTACTGAAGATTCAAATTTGTACAATTTTCAAATGCATGCCTTACAAGCCGTCAAATGCCCTCTTTTTTTGCCAAAAGATGAAGAAATGGGTTTAGTATAAAAGGTTGAATCTTGAATAATATGCTCTAAAACTAAGAAAGACAAATTCTAGTCAAGCGGTTTTCCAATAATTAATATGCATGATGTCGGCAATTAGCTAAAGAATCATTTCATGCACTTACGTATTCATTTCCATATTGCATTAACGACGACATTATTTTTGTCATCATAATATTTGAATATTTGTTACTTTATGGATTGCGAGGCGAACCAGTGTCTGAATTGTCTTGTAAATTTTGGATTGTCATATATACTATGGACTCATATGCTCACGGAATCTTCGACAATGTTGGATGAATGGCTAGCTATAAAAAGATATTAGGGGTGAGACATATGTTAAGTTGTTAGTTAGGCTAACTCCAACAACCTTCCTATTTTTTTCTCTATATGTAGTAAGTTTGGATTTCCTCTTTAATTTTAGGGACTCCCTATTTCAATTTTACTCCAACAATACTTCTTATTTTAACTAAAACATTAATATTTTATCATTAATTTATTATTTCTTTACCATTTTCATTCAATCATATCTGTTTTATCTATTCTACATCAGCAACACAACATCATAAAAGCAATAAAAAAATGTTTGGGGAGGTTGTTCCACTCAATGAATCAGGCGAGCAAAAAAGGTAAAGTGGCGAGTGGAGTAGCAATGCTGTTGGAGCTGCATTGTGGCCTTCAACCTCGTCAAAATAGAGAAAGATTGGTTTTGACGAGGCTCTTGGAACCAACCTTATGTCACTTTGGCTTTAATTAGGCCTCCATGTAACCCCAAAAAAAGAAAAAGAATATGTGTTACTTTGCAGTCGTGTTTATGAACAACTAATAAGTAATTTTAGATCTCAGCAAGTACCGGGTACGTATTAATTGATTTCCATACTATCTAGAAGTGCCTTATTTTTTTGGTCATGAAAGGAAATATCATTAAAAGAAAAGAAAATACAAGGATTAACTTACGCCAATAGGTTCAAGGTCTTGAATAAGTAAAGCACAAAGAGGAAGGGTTACATTAGAAATTCAATCGATGGTCAGACTATTTTTGACTTTGTTCTCGACAATTCAGTTACACACTTGGTTGGCTATTCTCTTAATGCATTGAAATTTAATAGAAGAAATTTCTGTCACAATCTTTTGAACATTCTTCGTAATTAGACAAATCCTCCAATGGGGTGACCGTCTCGAAGAATTGATTACTTTGAGAATCACCTCAGCATCACTTTCTAGTATGATGCAAACACCTATGAGGTTCTTCACGTAAATGCAAGCATTTCAGATCACTAAGGCCTCAACTTCAGCAGCAGAACCGCATATGGCAATCACCGCTTGACCATCAACTAGGTTTCCATTCCGGTCTCTGCAAGTCCAAGCTGTAGCAGCTCTCCCATCCCTACAAAAAGAGGCATCAACATTAACTTTTAGACAATCCCAAAGGGGAGAGGACCAAGAGGTGGGGTTAGTATTAGAATCAGGATCGGATGTCCAATGAGAAGATTGAGGGGAGGAGTCTGAGACTCCAGAGAACTCTGAAAACAAACACTTAATATGATGGATGGCTTTAGGAATATCAATACTTTGATTTTCCAAGTAGTAACCATTTCTGACTTTCCAAATTTACCAACAGTAGAAAACAATTATTGATGATGCTTCTCCTATGCAGTACCTTGCATTAGAGCATCTATGAACAAAGTCAATAAATCAATCACCAAATCTAGTGATACAGGGGTCAATAGAGCACTGAAGAGGGGAAGCAAGCTAAAACCTGGTAGTCCATGGGGTCTAGAAGTGTCCACGGAACATTTATTTGCATATGTTGAAACTTAATTAATTTCAAATGTGCTGGCTATTGCTATTTCATTAATATTCCTTGATGAATTGGCTTGTCTTTCAAAGTAATTAATGTTGTCGTGAGCTGTGTGTAATTAGATACATATTATTTTATTACACGAGCGCTTAAAAAATATGTATGATTGATGAAACTTACATTTTGCTAGCTCTTTTTAAGCGTGCTTGATTATTCATTTAATTTGTTGGTCAAGTGAGATGGTGATATATATCATAGACGATGGCCGGGGCTCATATCAATCGATTTCGGTTCTCTTTGTTGATGGCAGTCCCAGTGATCTACACAACAGTTATACAAATTTTATATATATGATCAATTTAAAGACAGTAGTTTCATATACTTAACGGTATTAATTAAGTGTGTAAACCAAAAACTGAAGAATCTAAAATGGAGTATATATTATACATACATATATATATATATATATAACAAGTCAACATACATAAACTAGTTACTTATTTTTTTTATCACATAGAGGACATGCAAGAAGATAATCATTTTCAGGAGCAGGCTCCCCACAAAATTTGCAAGCGCAATATGGACAATACCATGAATCTTCAGGAACTTCCTATAACAAATTAAAGTAAACAATAATCAGTTCCATTTTGATCGTATACCCAACTACGTACTACGATATTAACAACAATATAAATGGTATTATTCACCTCCATATCCATGCAAACTTGATGGTGAGTTGAATTGCAATCCTCACAGCAGATCAAAATTCCCTCCATCTGCGCAGATCATACAAGCATCATCATGCAAGTCAGTAGCGTTCCCTTTAGCCTCGATGATGTTAAATCCACGACGCTCAGACTTATTCCAAGCTTCAATCATGCATGCAAACTAAGAGGGAAACATGCTTCTTAGCAACAAATATGTTTTCATATGGCTTGCCTAACTCCCTCCAGCTGCATGATTATCAAAGTCTGCTGCAGTGAAGACTCTATTGCAACAGGCACAAATTATGCCCTCCCTCCTGATTATTCCCTTCTTTATCTTCTGCTTCCTACCTTCATCCATACAGAACACTTGAGAGTTTTCTCCAATAAGGTCAGAGTAGTCTATAAGCCATGAAAATATTGTTGCTTTCATCTTAATTCTTTGGTCATTCTCGTTCTTGCAGCAATTATATCTTTTTCTTTTAGGGTAACAACCTTGATTGTTCTGATCTTCTACAAGTTTATTATAACTTGTAGAAGTGAAATTATTTGTTTGGCTGCTGGAACTTGACTTGCTACCCTGTTTTTCCCATTTCTTTGATCTGCCTGCCATGTTCAATGTTACAACTGACACCAACCCGTGAAAATTTTATTCTGTCTCGGCTACAATTAAGTTGGCCAAGATTGAAGAACAAGAGATATCAATCGTGAGATGATGATATAAGGCAATAAATATTTCACAAATGGTAGGATGATTGAAATTTTTGTTGAATCTGTTTCTGTTCTCATCATGATTCTTTTGATCTTCTTCATTGAAATAGCTTCCATTCCTGGAAATATTAGAATGATAACTGAAACAAAAAGGGTACGAGACAACTAGCATTTTTATTCTGTCTTGAATAACCAACCAACCATTCTAGTGTCTGATCTTATATAACCTTGCGAAGCCAACAATATTTATGTTATGTTAAAATTGATCTTTTTGGATATAAGTTCTTTATCACAAGAGATCATCTGTCCTAATTAATCACCGATCAAGATATTCATCTGGTTAACATACTATATATTTTATTATCAAGCTAAGATGGAATTACATACGTATTCTTCATTAAAATTTAAATCTGTATTTACCTTCCAAACAAAGTAAGTTTCTGACAAGGCATGCATTTCAGTGCTTCTGTTTTGTACAGCTTTCATGTACCTCTCAACCTTTTCATCCATTTTCTAACTGGGCTAATTAAATCTTCTGTGTTATGAGGGACAACTAAAGCTTCTAACTGGGCTTTCTTTTCTCTTCTTTTTCTAAACCTAAGTGGGCCTGAAAAGCGATTATACGTACAACATCTAATCCAATTAAAAATATAATGTATCTTTTTAGGGCAGCTATGCTTTTTACAATATCATATTATGGCCTCAGATAAATATAATAAAAAAACAAAAACAGAAAAGTGTGTTTAATGGAAAAGATATATTAAAAAGAAAAATATTTTAAAGAAAGATTAAGACTAAGCTTTTATAAAATAGTAAGTTTAAAAATCCAAAAAATGGATTAATTAACTTATTTGACACATACATATATGCAAAATTTAGTGAAAAACTTAATTAATAAAACAAATAAAAAAATGTAATTTTTCCAGTTGGCTAATTAGTAAATTAATTAGAGTACTTGATCAAATTGATTAAACACTATTGGTCATCCTGATGAATACTACAATTAGGCCTGTTTCTAGATACTAAATTGCTGATGATGGTGAAATAATTTTGTATAATTTTAATGATAAAAGAACAGAAAAAGGTAGTATTTTGTTTATTTTGGTAGCAAGAAGCACATAGTTTGTTGAAATAGATTATGCAATATTGATAAAATGATGAAAAAAAAAAAAAAACAAAGGGATTTTGATCCCGGTGCAACACTACTTTGGGATGATCAGATCATTATGGGCGATATATAATCATCATCATCATGGGTCCAACTTCCAAGGATTTTGGGGTTGGAATGGGCCTTGTGTAATTTGGTTCACTTCTCCCTGCATTGGCCCTTTGCCCTAACTTTTGTAACTAATTGTATGTTTGGGCTTAGGATAAGTTGATTTGGACATAATAAAGGTAAAGAACATCATGCAATATGTATAACCTAGCTCATTTATATAATGGGCTAATTACATAATAAATTAAAACATGATGTTATGCTTGACCGAAATATACGTAGGAATAACATATATCCCATGAATTAAAAAACCGTCGTATATATTGAACTCATGAGTTGGCCAAGGCAAATTCGAAATGCTTAGCAAATTAAGCAACTTGCTTTGAACATTGGAGAAGCCCTTTTTTCTATTCTCTTCAGAAAGTTGAAATTGTCAACCACTATACATTTATTTATTTTTGTCAAAAAATTGTCAACCACTTTTTGATCGACTATATATAGTCGAAGTTTGAAAGTCAACAGATTTATTGATAACCAACTTTGTTTCATTGGCCGTATGGGAACTTGACCACCTCCGCATCGATCTATGTCATATTCTGTCTACCAACTTGCATGCACTAATTTAACCAATTTTTTCTCTTCATACATGTCTAGAAACTACAAGTAAGATTTCACATATCGATGTACATTTCTTTCTTATATTGTATTTTCTTACATTCTGCTTCCGAAAGAAACATAATTTGATTTTTTGCTATATGGAAATTGAGTCCATTAAGCTATATATATATATTACTAATTCTGAAACTAATTGAAAAATTCAACCTTCTAAATGGGCACATCGGGATATGCTACTAATTGCTACCAAGTGTTAAGTGTAGGTGAATAGTGAAAGAAATCTAAATGCATAAATCACAATTAATGCGTTTGATTTATAAAACTGATGACTTCATATTTCAAATTGTGATCCAGAGAATCAAAATTACTCGAAAAAAGCCTCTTTGTGATTAATGCAATTCCGAACTAATGGTCTTTAATGTGGTGAATTTCAGTTTACATTAACCATATTTCTTCAAAGTTTTACCTTCTTTAATTTTATAGAGGTCTTTCCTTTCATCTTCTTAATTCCAATAGTTGATTTCATGTCATATATTGCAAAGCTCTTTTCTTGATCATGTAACAAGCCTTAATTTTTATCACTAGTAAATACCATGAGAAAATTGTGAAGGTTTTTATATATTCAGATAGGAGAAAACCTCACTACTAGTCCCCATTGTTTCATTTTGTCCCAAACTAGTTCCCATTGTTCCAACTGTTCCAACTAGTCCCTAATATTTCAAAAAACGTCTCAAATTAGTCCCTTATGTTAAATTAGGTGTTAAACTTAACATAAATAAATAGTAATAAGGGGGTAAAATGGTAAAAGCAACCATCTTCCCCTTATACCACCGCCCCTGCCACCACCAACCACACCACCACCGCCTTTGCCACCTCTAAGCACACCAACACCGCCTCTGCCACCACCAACCACATCAACACACAAATCACACACAAAACACACACAAATTATATACACAAATCACACAACACACCACCATGCACTGCCATTGCCACTACCAACCAATACTACCACCACCACCATGCACCGCCACTACCACCACCACCACCAACACATAAAACACACACACATATACAAAAATCACACACACACAATACACACAAATCATATACACAATACACACACATACACACAAATCCAATAACCATTGCCACCACCAACAACCACTGCCCACCAACCACCGTCGCCCACCAACCGTCGCCGCATACAACACACACACACAACACACATATATACACACAAATCATACATATATACTGTCACGCCCCGACCCAACCCCCAAGCTAAAGGTTAAGTCCGGACCCGACACACGGACAGAGTCTCCTCTGTACCGTGGACATTCTGAAAACCTGTAAACACTTAAACAGGGTCCCAACAATACAATACAGCTTTTCTCAATTAAACAACAAAGCTATAAGGCCATCCGAGCCTTATAGTGCACAATAATTCCAAAACACACAAGCATGCGAGAACTAGTTGACAGCATAGTCTTATAATCATAACATTCTAGGAAATCAATAAAGCAACTTAAGGGATAAAGCATTCTACATCAACTATCCACTCCCAAGCATGCAAGGAAATAAGACAAGAATAAAAGTTATTACAGTTCGTAGACTTTCAAAGCTACAACCCATCCATCTAATCTTCAACTTATACAACAAGCATATACAAAGCCCTTGGGCTACAAAATAGTACATAAAGTAATTAGATGAGTCTTCCACAAAGCAACAAAATCATTAACCACCTCAAGTTATCAGACACAGCAACTAAGGTAAAGGCTCGATCTGAACTTCTTCTTCCTCAACTAAATCAACAAGCTGGGGATCACCCTCAGCGTCTCCTGAAACAGATATCGAGGTATGAGCAACCACTGTTGCCCAGTGAGGGATATAGTCCCGGGGCGTGCAATGCAACAGATAATACAATTACACAACAATAACACTTTATCAATTTAAGAATCAATGAAAACTTAAATAACCACACAATTAAAAGGATACATTTCAACAATCCCCTATACACCAATCTTCACTGGTCTTCAATCACGATCCACGAACCACGAGCACGATCACGATAAGCCGGCATAACCCCAATCACTCCAGTGGGTGTACTCCGGATGTACCCCGAAACCTACGACCCAACATCCCCTGGCAATCTCCGGACCAGGCGAATGAGGGAATAGGGTACGGAGTTTGAATATCCACCGGCAAGCCCTCTGCCGCCCAGCCGATATTCAACACATCCGCCCCGACACTATGGTTGCGCAACCACTATGCAATGCACTCAACGATGGCAAGTTAACAACAATAATATAAGCATTAACACATATGAGGATCAACAAAGTAGGTTGACCTCGATACAATTAGGATAGAAGCAAGGATAGAAGCTAATAAGCAGTTTACAAATGAACTTATACCATATAAGCATAGAATCATTCCAAAAGCTCCAAATCAATTTAAAATCATATATAAACACTTAAGAAGCCCTGACATGGGTTTAGAAGTGTGAGACAACTTAAATTGCACCTAAACCCCTTTGTTTTTCGATCTATTTCTCTTCTAAACCAAAGTTAATGATTTCATTTTCAAAAGAAACTCTCCCAACCTTCTAACTAACCCCCAAGGTACCCTTTCAACCCTCGAACTCAATCAAATGCCCGCGTTTACCCCGAAAGCCCCAATTTCCCTCTTTTGGCTTTAAACCACACCTACATTGTCCGGGCTTCAAACAAGGGATATCAAGGCATCTATAGCACCTAGGTAGCCTAAGGAAACTAGAATTGAAGCCCGAATCCACCCGGAATCGCATTAACCCCGAAAGCCCCAACTTAAAGTCGGCTATTTTCCATTTTTAGGCGATTTAAGGGCAATGCAAGTGTACGGGGTTATTTAATTATCTTCACTAGCACCTAAGGCATCAATTAGAAGCATTAATTCAAGCCAATTCGAGCAATTACACAAAACCCTAGAAAAAACGTCACTATTCACCCTAGAAATCAAACTAACGATTCTAACCGTTTAAATTGCGAAACGACGGTTCAAAAGTGTTCTCTAGCATTCATATAGATAGTATATTAGCATAGATAACATTTACAATGGCATTTAATCATATTTCCAACGATTCAAGAAATGAGCAATTATTTAAAAATGCAAAAACAAGCCATGAAATCCCTCACCACTACGCGTAGGAGCACCTAGGAACCTTGCAAACACCCTACACTAGTTGCTCGAGGCTTGGCTTGGCTTGAATTGATGATTTGATGAGCAAAATCTCCTCCAAATGCACAAGGAAGGCTGTCGGGTATGGGCACTGTTCACAAGCTGAATTTTTTTGTTTTTGTGTTATAATGTGCTTGTGTTATGTTATATAAGGTAGGACTTGGGGTGGGGTCATGTTGGGTAATTAAATGGCTTCTAAAATGTGCGTTGAAAGTTTAGAAACAAGCCTAAGGTGATAAAATATATGCTAGCTAATTAATTACCTAAGTTAGTTACGTAACACTATTCATTCAATTACTAAAGTCATTTTCTAAACGAGCCTTCCTAACGCCTTAAGCTCAAATGCACATTTTTCCCACTACTTTTACAATTAATATGATTTAATAAAAATGCTAATTAACTAATAGAAAGCATTTTAAAAACGGAGTGAATAGTAGTCACAAGTCAGTTAATAAGGCATAGAAGTAAATGCGCAAATAAGGGATGCAACAGTAATTAAATGCATGGCAAATTCTCGGGCGTCACATCCTCTCCCCCTTAAACTAATTGCGCCCACGCAATTCTTACATGATTCGGCGAATAACTCCGGATACCGATCCCGCATCTGATCCTCTCTTTCCCATGTCGCATCCTCTACTCCGTGATGATCCCACAGAACTTTAACCATCGGAATGCTTTTAGTCCTCAGCTCCTGAACTTTCTGATCAACAATTCGAAGAGGTTTCTCTGTGTAGGTCAAAGTTTCACTGATCTCTAGCGGTTCCGGTTCAAGTATGTGAGAGGGATCTGGCTGATACTTCCGAAGCATGGAAACATGAAATACGTCATGAATTCTGACCAGACTAGGAGGTAAAGCTAGACGGTACGCCAAATCCTCAACAGTTTCAGTTATCACAAATGGTTCCACATATCGAGGACTGAGTTTACCTCCTTTACCATGCCGAATCAAACCCTTGCGAGGAGAACTTTTCAGAAATCCTCGATCCGCTACAGTAATTTTCAGATTACGTTGCCGTCTATCTGCATAACTCTTTTGCCGACTCTGTGCTGTAAGCATTCTTTTTCTGATAAGCTGTACCTGATCAATCATCTTGTTCATTTCAGGTAAAAGAGTAGGGTCGATAGTCTTCATCTCACCAACATCATCCCAGTAGAGAGGAGACCGACATTTACGCCCATACAGTGCCTCATAAGGTGCCATACCAATAGTAGCTTGATAACTATTGTTGTAGGCGAACTCTGCTAGTGGCAAATATTTCTCCCAACTTTTACCGAAGTCCAGAATACAAGCCCGCAACATATCCTCAAGGATCAAGATAGTTCTCTCGGATTGACCATCTGTCTGAGGATGATAAGCTGTACTGAAATTCAAATTCGTGCCCAAAGCTTTCTGAATCTTCTGCCAGAACTGAGATGTGAATCTGGGATCTCTATCCGACACAATACTCTTTGGAATTCCATGAAGTCGGACCACGTTCTCAATATACAACTCTACCAGTTTATCAAGAGAATCAGACTTCTTTTTAGCAATAAAATGAGAAGTCTTGGTCAGTCTATCCACAATAACCCAGACTGAGTCGTTACCCCTCGAAGACCTCGGTAAATCGGATACGAAATCCATAGTAATATGATCCCATTTCCAAACAGGAATAGCCAAGGGCTGCAACAACCCTGCAGGTCTCTGATGTTCTGCTTTAACTTTCTGACAGGTAAGACATCGGGCAACATAGTCAGCAATTTCTCTCTTCATATTATTCCACCAGAAATTCTGCTTCAAATCTTTATACATTTTCGTACTGCCTGGATGGATAGTATATCTGGAACTGTGTGCCTCAGCAAGAATATCCTTCTTCAGAGTTGGATCATTCGGAATACAGATTCTACCTTTGAATTTGAGAATACCATCGTCGTGCAGTTTGAAATCCGACTCTCCCCCTTTAGAATTCTCTAAGACTTTCAACAATTGAAGATCAGCCTGTTGAGCTTCTCGAATCCTGGATAACAACAGAGATTGAATCTGCAAACTTGCAAATTGAATACCAGAATTTGAAGTACTAGGCTTCCATAAGCACAATTCTTCCATGAATTCCCAATTCTTGATAATCAAGCTAGCAACAGTAGCCTTTCGGCTCAAAGCATCAGCAACAATATTGGCCTTACCTGGAAGATAGTTAATAGTGCAGTTATAGTCCTCAAGTAATTCCAGCCAACGCCTCTGCCTCATGTTCAACTCTTTCTGTGAAAACAGATATTTCAAGCTCTTATGATCTGTAAAGATTTCAAACTTGTTGCCCCAGAGATAATGGCGCCATTTCTTTAACGCAAGAATGATAGCTGCAAGCTCAAGATCATGAGTCGGATAGTTGAGTTCATAAGGCTTCAGTTTCCTGGAAGCATAAGCAATAACCCTGCCATTCTGCATCAATACACAACCCAGACCTTCCTTCGAAGCATCACTGTAGATCACCAGATTATCATAACCCTCAGGTAAAGCAAGAATAGGAGCTGTAGTCAATCTCTTCTTCAATTCCTGGAAGCTGGCCTCACATTTATCATTCCAGTCAAATACTGTTTTCTTCTGAGTAAGCTGAGTTAAAGGCCCTGCAATCTTAGAGAAATCCTTTACAAACCTCCGATAATACCCAGCTAAACCAAGGAAGCTACGAATTTCCGTGACAGTTTCAGGTCGTTTCCAAGATAACACAACTTCGATCTTCGCTGGATCAACAGAAATACCATCCTGCGAGATAATATGGCCAAGAAAAGCAACTTGCTTAAGCCAGAATTCACACTTGCTAAACTTTGCAAATAACCGATGCTCCTGAAGAGTTTGCAACACAATTCTGAGATGTTGTTCATGTTCCGCCTCAGATTTAGAATAGACAAGGATATCATCAATAAATATGACTACAAATTGATCCAGATAAGGACGGAATACCCTCTGCATTAAATCCATGAATGCGGCGGGAGCATTAGTAAGACCAAACGGCAAGACAACAAACTCATAATGGCCATATCGAGTTCTGAAGGCAGTTTTAGGAACATCATCTTTCTTAATCCTCAGTTGATAATAGCCCTGCCTCAGATCAAATTTGGAGAATACCCTGGCGCCTTGCAACTGATCAAACAACTCTTCGATTAAAGGCAAAGGATATTTATTTTTGATGGTTACCTGATTAAGACCCCGGTAATCGATGCATAGGCGAAGAGATCCGTCTTTCTTTTTAACGAAGAGAACTGGCGCACCCCACGGTGAAGAACTCGGCTGAATGAATCCCTTCTCAAGCAAGCCCTGCAATTGAATTTTCAATTCCTGCAACTCAGGTGGAGCCATTCTGTACGGAGTCCTAGAGATAGGTGAAGTCCCCGGCAATAAATCAATCATGAACTCTATCTCTCTATCAGGCGGTAACCCAGGTAATTCCTCAGGAAAGACCCCCGGAAACTCTCTCACGATAGGTACATCATTCAATTTCAGTTGATCCCCAGGTTGATTAATCAAATAAGCAAGATAAGCCTCACAACCCTTACTCAATAATTTAGATGCCCTAATAGAAGAAATAATAGGAGTTCCCGTAGATTTTCTACTACCAACTATTTTAAGTACGGGTTGGTCAGGCATCTCTAGATACACAATCTTCTTTCTACAATCAAGCTGGGCATAATATTTACTTAACCAGTCCATCCCCAATATAATTTCAAAGTCATTGAAGGGTAGGATAATCAAATCAGCAGGAAAAACACGACCTTCAATAAATATGCTACATGCTCTGCAAATAGATCTAGTAACAAACTTCGGACCCATAGGAGTATAAACCACAATCTCATGCAACAGTTTATCATGTTTCAATTTAGCATTTTGTGCACAAGTAGGAGTAATAAAAGAATGCGAAGCCCCGGAATCAATTAAAACCTTAACTGATTGATCATTAAGAAGAAAAATACCTTCTACCACAGCGGTAGTGTCCGGAAGCTCCTCGGCATCCAAAGCAAATACTCGGGCCTGGCCTCGTGGTGGTGGTGCTGCAGCTGGGGCCCTGGTCTGAGAGTTCTGAGCTGATGTCTGACCCCTAGGGTTCTTAAATTTCTGACAGTCTTTAACCCTGTGCTGATCACTGCCGCAACCTGTACACTTGTTATGTTTCTTCCAACAAACATCCTCAGTGTGACCCTGACGCTGACAGAAGCTGCACTGCTGGTGACGTCTTGCAACAGTGCCTCCCGAAGGAGCTCTGTAAGTAGAGGTAGCTGAACTACCCTGCTGCGAACGGGAAACTGCTGGACGGAACTGACTCTGAGTCTGACTCTGAACTGGTCGTGCCTGAGTCTGAGTAGGCCCTGTGTAACTCTGAGTCTGTCTCGGCTGCGAACTCTGCCCAACTGATACAGCCTGCCCCTGGTACCCTTGACTCTGAGACTGAAACCGTTTACTCGATTGACTGGTCTCGGCTAATACATCGGCTTTCCGTTTCTCATATCTCGAGGCAGCTCGGACTACTGCAGCATAGTTAGGAAAATCATTTGAAGACAAGTTCAGCATAATATCTCTCCTCAAACCCATGATGAACCTCTGAATCTTCATGTCCTCCGGCTGAATTAAAGCTGGTGCATAACGGGAAAGCCGGGTAAAAGTAGCCTCGTATTGATCTACCGTCATACTTCCCTGCCTCAAGTTTATGAACTCAGTCTGTCGCCTCTCGCGGGCAACTACCGATATATACTTGTCTCGAAATTCTCGGACAAAGTCGGCCCACGAATGATGACCTCCCTCAGCTACCCATTTCTCACTGATGGTATTCCACCAATCTTCAGCATCACCCTCGAGAAGGAAAGTAGCATAAGTAATCTTCCTGTCATCATGGCACTCCAATATCGCTGCCACTCTCTCGAACTTTCTTAGCCACATTTCAGCTTTCATATCGTCCGGCTCCCCAAAGAAAGTATAGGCCCCATGATGTATAAACCGATCATACAGATTCCCTCCGGTAGGACCACTACCTCCGGCTCTCGCAGCCTGATTACCTGCAACGACCCCTGGCTGACCCTGTTGTGTAACAAACTGGGCAATAGTATTCATAGCTGTGGCCATCGTGGCCAAGATCTGTGCAGTGCTCGGCTCTTGAACCTGCGGTGCATTTTCGGCCACCTCAGCTTCTTGCCCTTGTACCCCCTCGGGTTCTCCACCAACATTCGGATTATCAGCACGACGGCGAGGCCCCATCTCGAATAGCTAGAATGCAAAGTATTATGACAGGTATATATATGTATATATGCAATTTATAAGTAAACACATAAAGAAAAGTCCAATTAGATTCACATAAAGTCAAGTGCATAGAAGTTCAAATAAATATTCCACATTCTTGAAGTAAACATAAATCACTAGATCATACTTGACATTCTAAACTCTTGATATTCTATTTCCATGCTAGCATGTTCATTCCTTATTCAAATTTCACTTAGGTCAATCAAAATCAAGGACTCATGTATTCACAAAGTCACATAACAAATCTCTACCCACAGACCGAGAAATTTAACCCGGCTTCATGCAATCTATAGCTCTGATACCACTTAAATGTCACGCCCCGACCCAACCCCCAAGCTAAAGGTTAAGTCCGGACCCGACACACGGACAGAGTCTCCCCTGTACCGTGGACATTCTGAAAACCTGTAAACACTTAAACAGGGTCCCAACAATACAATACAGCTTTTCTCAATTAAACAACAAAGCTATAAGGCCATCCGAGCCTTATAGTGCACAATAATTCCAAAACACACAAGCATGCGAGAACTAGTTGACAGCATAGTCTTATAATCATAACATTCTAGGAAATCAATAAAGCAACTTAAGGGATAAAGCATTCTACATCAACTATCCACTCCCAAGCATGCAAGGAAATAAGACAAGAATAAAAGTTATTACAGTTCGTAGACTTTCAAAGCTACAACCCATCCATCTAATCTTCAACTTATACAACAAGCATATACAAAGCCCTTGGGCTACAAAATAGTACATAAAGTAATCAGATGAGTCTTCCACAAAGCAACAAAATCATTAACCACCTCAAGTTATCAGACACAGTAACTAAGGTAAAGGCTCGATCTGAACTTCTTCTTCCTCAACTAAATCAACAAGCTGGGGATCACCCTCAGCGTCTCCTGAAACAGATATCGAGGTATGAGCAACCACTGTTGCCCAGTGAGGGATATAGTCCCGGGGCGTGCAATGCAACAGATAATACAATTACACAACAATAACACTTTATCAATTTAAGAATCAATGAAAACTTAAATAACCACACAATTAAAAGGATACATTTCAACAATCCCCTATACACCAATCTTCACTGGTCTTCAATCACGATCCACGAACCACGAGCACGATCACGATAAGCCGGCATAACCCCAATCACTCCAGTGGGTGTACTCCGGATGTACCCCGAAACCTACGACCCAACATCCCCTGGCAATCTCCGGACCAGGCGAATGAGGGAATAGGGTACGGAGTTTGAATATCCACCGGCAAGCCCTCTGCCGCCCAACCGATATTCAACACATCCGCCCCGACACTATGGTTGCGCAACCACTATGCAATGCACTCAACGATGGCAAGTTAACAACAATAATATAAGCATTAACACATATGAGGATCAACAAAGTAGGTTGACCTCGATACAATTAGGATAGAAGCAAGGATAGAAGCTAATAAGCAGTTTACAAATGAACTTATACCATATAAGCATAGAATCATTCCAAAAGCTCCAAATCAATTTAAAATCATATATAAACACTTAAGAAGCCCTGACATGGGTTTAGAAGTGTGAGACAACTTAAATTGCACCTAAACCCCTTTGTTTTTCGATCTATTTCTCTTCTAAACCAAAGTTAATGATTTCATTTTCAAAAGAAACTCTCCCAACCTTCTAACTAACCCCCAAGGTACCCTTTCAACCCTCGAACTCAATCAAATGCCCGCGTTTACCCCGAAAGCCCCAATTTCCCTCTTTTGGCTTTAAACCACACCTACATTGTCCGGGCTTCAAACAAGGGATATCAAGGCATCTATAGCACCTAGGTAGCCTAAGGAAACTAGAATTGAAGCCCGAATCCACCCGGAATCGCATTAACCCCGAAAGCCCCAACTTAAAGTCGGCTATTTTCCATTTTTAGGCGATTTAAGGGCAATGCAAGTGTACGGGGTTATTTAATTATCTTCACTAGCACCTAAGGCATCAATTAGAAGCATTAATTCAAGCCAATTCGAGCAATTACACAAAACCCTAGAAAAAACGTCACTATTCACCCTAGAAATCAAACTAACGATTCTAACCGTTTAAATTGCGAAACGACGGTTCAAAAGTGTTCTCTAGCATTCATATAGATAGTATATTAGCATAGATAACATTTACAATGGCATTTAATCATATTTCCAACGATTCAAGAAATGAGCAATTATTTAAAAATGCAAAAACAAGCCATGAAATCCCTCACCACTACGCGTAGGAGCACCTAGGAACCTTGCAAACACCCTACACTAGTTGCTCGAGGCTTGGCTTGGCTTGAATTGATGATTTGATGAGCAAAATCTCCTCCAAATGCACAAGGAAGGCTGTCGGGTATGGGCACTGTTCACAAGCTGAATTTTTTTGTTTTTGTGTTATAATGTGCTTGTGTTATGTTATATAAGGTAGGACTTGGGGTGGGGTCATGTTGGGTAATTAAATGGCTTCTAAAATGTACGGTGAAAGTTTAGAAACAAGCCTAACATGGGAAAATAGGTGCTAGGTAATTAATTACCTAAGTTAGTTACGTAACACTATTCATTCAATTACTAAAGTCATTTTCTAAACGAGCCTTCCTAACGCCTTAAGCTCAAATGCACATTTTTCCCACTACTTTTACAATTAATATGATTTAATAAAAATGCTAATTAACTAATAGAAAGCATTTTAAAAACGGAGTGAATAGTAGTCACAAGTCAGTTAATAAGGCATATAAGTAAATGCGCAAATAAGGGATGCAACAGTAATTAAATGCATGGCAAATTCTCGGGCGTCACATATACACACATATAAAACACATACATGAATCACACCACACACAATACACATACCTATTTTTTGTTATTTTTATTTTTTTGGTCAGATGGGGATGCGCAGGGGGTTCATGGGGTGGGATGGGGGCAGTGGGGTGGGGGCAGCGGCGTGGGGAGAGGGTGAAGGTGGGGGCAGCGGCGTGGGGGTGGGGTGGCGACGTAGGAGGGGGGTGGGGTGTTTGTTTTGACTTTGGGAATAGGGGTGGGGATTAGATGGTGGGAGAGGGGGTTTTTAGTAATTTTAATTAGGTTTTAAGGGTATTTTAGTCATTTAAATAGGTTATCTGTTATATTTTTAACAGAAAGGATTAACTTGGGACTTTTTAAAAAATATTGAGGACTAATTTGAGACAGTTAAAACAATAGGAGCTAGTTTGGAACAAAAAAAAACAATGGGGACTAGTAGTGAAGTTTTCTCTTCAGATAGCTAGGATACTAAATTAAAACTAATGATTAAAAAGATCATCATGGCCAGGTAGACGGCATAAGGAGGCTTTATCATAATAAGCCAATGCTGCATCCTCTGCGGTCTCATAAGTTCCGAGCCACACGCGGGCTCCATTCTTGGCGGGGTCCCTTCTTGGCGGGGTCCCTTATCTCATAAGTTCCAAAAACGTCACATAATGAATTGTGATTTTCACAATTAGCTGAAGAGCTCCTAGAAAAGTGATTCTGGTTCAGCTTTGCCAATTTACAAGAGAGTGCTGTTGAAGGGCGAATATGAAGCCATCACCTTTCTGTACCCACCAAACAGCCTGCAGCTTTTAACATCTTCTTCCATAGCATCTTGAACGGTTATCATATGTATTTCTGGACTCACCGCATGCTTCCCGCAATGGCAAACGCGACAGGGAAATCGTTAATGATCGCATCTGATACGCATATATATATGTATATGTATATATATATCTTTCACATAATCCCCCACCACGTCCTGGAGATTTTTAATTGCGATGCTTTCTTTTGGATTTAAAAATATGGAGGCCTTGATCGACCCTCTCCGACAGAGTATCTGGGAGGAGATATTAGTACTAGGTCCCACCCACTCTGGCGGCCTACCAGATCAGCTGTCTTAAATAACAACATGATTCGAATTGTTTGAAACCAGTGTTGTGCAACTCATATTATAATGAGCTAGTTTATGTGCTTAAAAATGCTTAAATCTATGTTATAATATATATATATATATATATATATATATATATATATATATATATAGTAAAGGACCAAATCTTTACAATTACGCAATGTATGCTCCATAAAGTTTATGAACATAATCTGTCTGTTATAATACTATCCATCAAGTTACATCTTATTATATACAAGTTATGAAACAATAAAAAGAGAAATTGATTAGCTAATAATGTACTTAGTATGCTCGATCCAAATGTAATTCTAATTCGTTTCGTATATAAGGAGCCTCTTAGATCTTTTTTTTTTTTTTTGCTCGGCACCCTTAGATCTATTTGTTTAATAATGCTGTGGTTAATGTTTGTTTATAAGTTTTAAACATGAAAATTTGAAAAAGAAGTAAAAACGAGAAAGTGGGCCTATGGACTCAGAAAAAGAGCCTTCTAATGTAGCAAAAGTGTTTGGGCCCCTAATCAGAACCAGATGCCAATGAGGGCTTATATTAAAAAAAAAAAAAAGGAAGAAAAGAAAAGAAAAGAAAAGAAAAGAAAAGATGTTTAGAATGAGAAGCAGAAGAAGAAGAACAGCAGCACCAGTTGCAGCACCTCCTTCCAACGTAGTATCGTCTAAGAGTGGGGATTATTCTTCTTCTATTGCTCAGCAACAACAGAAGTAAGCTCGTTTTCCGTCTTTCTTTTTTTTTTTTTTTTGGGTTTGTTGAAATTGTTTTACGGGTTATCTTAGTTGAGTGTTTTCTTCTTTCGTGACAAGTTGCTATGAAGGAGAAAGATTGGTCTCACTTCTTAAATCCATGGAAAGGTAAATATAGTCTCTCTCTCTTTTTTTATTTTTTTTCTTATTGGGTTTTGAAAAAGCAAAATACACCTGTTTATAGAGAATTGATAAAAAGAACAGGGAGATAGAATCGGCGAGAGTATCAGAAACTGGAGGAGTTATACCTGAGAAACTATGGCTCAAAGTAAGTAGTATATTTAATTAAATAAAGTTCCCGTTTTGGTTCGGTTTGCACGCTGAGGCTTGAGCTAGCGCGCACTCTCTCCCTCTCAGCAACAATTTTCAATAGGGGTGAACGAAGTGACACGCGTGCTTGAACGGATGTCCCCAATCTCTCAAACTCAGACGGAGATTGAATGCTCGCCGCCCAGTACTACTAGTAAGCTTCAGGTTTGACAGAGCTCTTGTCAATTTAACTGTTTATCCTCTATTATTTTATATTATGATGCTGCTGATGATAATGATGATGATGTTAATTGGGTAATAGGCCATAATATTAGCAGCGGATTGCAATCCGCGATGGCTGACAAAGCATTTACTGCTAGGCTTGGCCTCTTCAAGGGGTGTCACCATCATCTTTGTCAAAGATAACAACAAATCTGCTTCTTTGAGGTTAGGCCAACTTCTCAAGCTTAAGACAGCTATTGCAATTGGAGTCAAGGTCACTAACTAACTACACTACACTTACATTACTTTTTTTTTTTTAATCATTTACTTGTGCATCATTTTCTTCTTGCTTATATATATATATATATATGCTGCACTTGATGCAGGTGCGAGGAAATTCCATCATCAATCAACTTGTTGACAAGATCCTTGTTGCCAATGAAATTTAATTTGGTTGCGATACAAAACTGGCAGCTACTTATCAGTAACCATCAAATAATTAGAGTATTCTCATCAGTATATATATGGCACATGATTCCACTTTCTTTGCTATGCTCAAACCTGCGGCCAATGTTAGGAAACTAGATTATTTTTAATTTTGCACTTTAATTGTGTTTTTAACTTTTGTCATGATGGGTTGGTAGATCTTTGCCTTTGCCATTCTGTAGCACTCAGAGCCAGGATACGTTTCTGTTTATTAATGGAATTTCATTTTACAGCATTATCCAAATCCTTCGTCAAATCTTTCATATGCTATGTTGATCTTTGCACTTTGATTGTGTTAAGTTGCTTCATCCCTTTTTATATAACATCTGCAAACTATTGCATACTACAATCCTTATTCAGAATCAGATGCCACATATGGAAGAATTTCTCTCCTGCACACTTGTTTTGATCTGTCCTTGTTTACCATAATTTTTTTAACGTATAATTATACGATGCTAGATGCCTAGATGCCTAGATGCCTAGGCCCCAATTCTACCAACAATTAGGTACAAACCCATGGCAAACATGTGTTATTGGTTTCATGTAATTTTTCCAACAGAATAAAAGGGGAATGGGGCAAAAAACTGCAAAATTTGTTGGCAAGGTCTTTTCGACCTGTTTCAATTCCAAGAGGAACTCCCTTCATTTCCCAATGTCAATACTTCCATCCATCCAGATCCAGGTGAATCATTGTCTCTCAAGTCTGCCTCATTTTAGAGTTTTCACAGTGGCAGCACAAGCATCCAAGAATCTCTTGAGAGGCACAGGGGATAGCAATCACTTGGACAGCTGCTACTCTAGGAGGCAGGACTAGGCCTTTATCATCCCCATGGACCATGATCATTATCTGCCTTTCTTAAACTGCCCCAATCAGCTTGTCTAACATGGTCAAGCTTCATTAGTTAATATGTGGAAAACTACAATTTTCGCACCCACAATTCTCATAGACAAAGTCTTACCATCTACATACGGGTTCCAAAGTAGAGGGAGAGCTTCAGAAGGTCATCCAGTAACCTGTGAACCATCTGTGGAAGCAATTGTCAGGAAGAAAACCATAGAGGTCCAATTTATTTCCTGTTTACTAACGCACCTAAAGCCACACGCATAAAAATCCATCTTTAGCTTCTCTGCGAAGCCCACTTTTATTCCCGTGCTTCCTTTGAATAACTATTGTTTCTCTGCTTCAACAATGACTTGGATATGGAATAAGTGAAAGTTATTGTAGTCGTGTGAAACTTTGTTCTCGATAGTATTGATATGGGTCCAATTATATACTGAGTTATGTGAATTGCTATGTAATTATCAGGCATCTTTCCTTCTTCTTATTTACATACATCTCACAATTTACTACTCGCACTTTTTTTTTAAAGGATGCTACTCAATTTTAGATTAGAACCTGGGATTAAAAGTTTTTGAGATAGGTTTAAGGGTAAATATTCAATTTGGTCTCTTATCTTTAGGATTTGTGTCATTTTAGTCCTTATTTTTCAAAATGTACCATTTTAGTTATTTATCTTTATCATTTGTTTTAACTTAGTCCTTATCTTTCAAAATGATAGAGAACTAACGTGGATCATAATAAAAAATGTAACGACTAAGTTGCGACAAATGGTAAAGTTACGATACTAAAATGGTACACTTTAAAAGATAAGGACTAAGTTGAGACAAATGGTAAAAATACATGATTAAAATAATACATTTTTAAAAATAAAGATTAAAATAACACAAATTATAAAGATAACAGATTAAACTGGGTATTTACCTTAGGTTTAATAAATGTAATACATCGATGTCCATCTGCATGTGGGTGTTTATGAGTGAACATATATGTTGAAGCAGATCGAATCAGATAATGGTGCATATGCAAATTTTATGAATTACCTTTGAGAATTTATAATATTACAATCAAACACATGACTATAAAAAAATGGGTACAAACGAAATATAACAAGGATCCTCTTATATAAAATTTTCTTTTGCAAAACTTCCAATAAATCTTGTCTCTTAGATCTTCGCACAAATGGCAAAATCACTTGTTATTTAAAGTTTAGGGGACTAAGAATGCGTTGATGAAACTTGATTTTTCATAAAAATACATATTTATTTGAACTTGTAGTCGGATGATTTGAGTACTTTTAAATGGTACAATATAATATCACTAGACAGTTAGTGAGTAACTTTTAGCAACTAAAAAGAGCAATATGTTGTGATATTATGGATATTCATGAAAGCTATTTAAGGTTGTCTTTAAGAAAAAAGATAACTATTTGGCTGAAAATGTGAAGATGCTAGCCCGGATAATTTGAAAGTTTATCTCCTTTGATGATGTTTTGTTGTAATCATTTTATTTTGTCTTGTTGTCCTTTGTAAGTGTATATGTATTTGTGTCTTGCAATGCAATGGGTGAGAGGAAGAAAACAACGAAAATAATTATCTCTCATTTTCTTTCAGTTTTCACTTATATTAGTCTTCTGGCAATTATTTTATAACACGTTATCAGTACGAGCTTCTATCAATTGTTACTACACAAAGAATTCTTGGGAACAAACGTGAAACGTCATGAATCTGCAAATAAATCTCCTCTCACTTCTCTTTTATCAATTATATTCATGAATGTTATCTTTTTATGCAAAATACAACTAGCTTCATAACTGCATCAGTTTTCGTTATATGATTATATAGATGAGCATTCAGAACTGACCAACAAGTGAGAACTAACATCATTGATTAAATATTCTTTTGATATGTTATACTGAAAATACTCCTCGATGGTACTTTATTTTTATACATTTTTACTCCACTTTTGTTTAGGTCTCTGTATTAAAGTATCATATTCTTAAATAATAAAATGTTTTGTGTTGGAATTATCTTCTACTGCTTCATAGTGCTATTCCTTTTATGTTGTATCCAAATAAGTAAATAGATACACACTGTTTACTTATGCTTTAAAGCACATTTTACAGTATTCCTTATATATTATGTGTAACATAATACAACATGTTAAAATATTATAATCTTATTGTCAGACACTGATTTGGTATTTCAAGTCTTATTTTGTAATCCGAAAAAAAAATGAGCTGAACAAATAGCTCGCTAGATGCAATCTGTTGCAATTTGTTTTACTTTATTGGAAAGATCCGTTGCATTTTTTATGTTAGTCAAGATTAAAGAAAGGTGACAAAAGAAAAGAGAAAGAAAAGTAAACAAAAGATGGTAGACAAAAATTAAAGGTGACAATAATGATGCTCATAAACATTGGCAAACACTTTGGTGTTCTTTGATTAGTAATCACGAAAAAAAAATTATGTTCTTGTAACATAAAGAGATACACATAGCAGCTTTCATATCCATATGAGAAGAATGTCTCTAAATTTTATTCAGCTTCTAAGGTTAGCTTCAACTGTTATTGCATATATTTATTTATTTATTAAAATTCATATATATATGAATTAATATAATAAAGTCCATTTCTTTGAAATCCCACAATTGTAATGCCAATAAAAATCCGTAGCGATATAAACAAGAATACTCATTCGAGCCGCAGGAACATTGATTTCTCGTTTTATCAGATCTGGTTGTGTTGACCCTTGATAACCTAAGAGAGGGAGGGTGGGGGGGGGGGGGGGGGGTGAGGGAGGGAGGGGTGAATTAGGTTGTTTGACAAGATTAAGCAATTTAAAAATTCTTAATACGGAAATAATGTCTAGTGAAAATTAATAATATCTTAGAAGTTCTTGTAGACAATTAATAATATCTTAGAAGTTTTTGTAACACTAGATAAGCAATTAGAACTTCAAGAGTTTAGAGTTGAGGGTTTAGGGTTTAGGGTTTAGGATTTTTATTTATTTATTTATTTTGTTTTCTTTTTCTATCTATTTTTTGTTTTTTTTTTGTTTTTAAATAGAAAGATGGAATGACCCTCATAAATTTATTAAACTTGAAAACAACGTACAAGAGCTAGATGGAGACCTGAACCTGATCTCCAAAAGGGGATAGGGGACAAAGACCAAAACCATCCCCTTAATGAAACTAAGAGACGGGACAAACCCCCTTCTCATAACAAAACACCTAAAAATAGGAAGAAGAAAAAAGCAAGGCCTACACCAAGCCCAACGTCCCAAAAACTCAGAAGGCTGCAGCTTCGTCTCTGTAAACTCAAAAGTCGACGCTAAAGCCATCTCCATTCCAGCAAACCAAACAAAATAACAAGAAAACCAATCCAGATCCAAAAAAAACGATGAAAAAGAAAGGGAAGAGCCACTAACCTGCTCGGACAAAACCCACCACTCTTTTCTGCTCCGCACAAGCTAGCTATCCTTCTCCTTCGCAAGATCAACACGCAGACAGGAAACGGAAAAAATAACAGCATGAAAAGAGGCTCAGCACCCCCGAAAACTCGACAATCCCAGCCTATCAACACGAACAATCCCTCAGAGCAAACTATGTTGCCGAAAATCATTCACATAATGCAATCCCTTCGCCCTCAAGCTTTGCCTTGCCAGATAATCAGCTTCCTGGTTCCCTTCTCTGAAAATATGACTCAAAGTAGCATGAAGTGCACCAAGCAAAACACGAGCCCTCTCAAGATCATAAGCCAAAACCCAGGAACCACGCCCTTGCCCATTAATCAAATTAACAACCACCTGAGCATCCATCTCAACCCAAACATCCTCCAAACCATACTGCAAACAGATAGTAAGACCACGAAGAAGTGCAAACAACTCAGCCTGGATCACAGGAATATCCCCATACCCTTCGAAGAAGGCCACAAGCATATTACCATATGAGTCCCGAATAAGCCCTCCTGCACCTGCCCAATTCCCTTCACTACTACCATCCACATTCAACTTAAACTTACCTTCCTGGGGTCTTAGCCAGACCACCATAGGTAAGGGACTCGGCCTGCTCTGAACCTGACAATGAAAGAGATGAGCCAAAGCAGAATCCCCCTTCCTGTGCCATGACTTGATCAAACCTGCAAGAGAAAGTTGCCACAACAAATTCCTAACGCGCCAGATAATCGTATCAGAGAAGAAACCCATATTCCTGTGCTACGAATCATTTCTCTCAATCCAAGCAAACCACAAGATAAAAATAGGGATCAAAATACGCACATGCCCTTTGCACACATAATCACCAGAGTAAAACCAAGCACTCAACCACACAAACATATTATCCGAATCAGGTAATCGGACTCCAAAAATCTGGGCAAAGTGCAGCCAAACTACCGAAATCTTTCTCCCATTCATGAAGACATGAGATATAGACTCCACCTGATTGCAACATTGACACCTAGAAGCAAAACATATCCCCTTACGCTACAAACGCTCATCCACATGCAACCAATCGTGCAACAACCTCATCATGAAAAAAGACATTTTAAGAGGAATAGAAGAGTACCAGATTTCACGAAACGATCACCGACTCTAAGCCTTCTTCCTTACAAGATTCCAAGCACTATACATCATGAACCCTCCATGCGACGTCAGCTCCCAATACCGTTCATCTTGGGCATACAACCTCAAAGGAACCTTAACTAACTCCGTCACCACAAAAGACGGAAGAACTGCCTTTTACTTCGCCAAGTCCCATTCACCATTGAGCACAAAATCTTCCACCTTAGCAGAAGAAAGAAACCCATCGGACTTGTAGTAGCCAAAGGGCGGTCTCCCCACCATACATCATGCCAAAAAAATGCTTTTCCAGACTTAACCTTCCAACGTAAAAACTTCTCTCCTCGATCCCCAGCGCCTCTGATCCTCTTCCAAATACTGGAATCATGCAGTCGAACTCTAACGGAGAAAGGGTGCCTTCCCTGACAGTACTTCACCCTCATGAATTGTGCCCACAAACTGTCAGAGGTCCTAAATCTCCACCACAACTTAATCTCCTGAGCATCCCCAAGATCATGCAAATCACGTACCCCAAGTCCTCCCTCACTCTCCGAGAAACAAAGAGACCCCCAAGGAGCCCAATGAATCCTTTTGGGTGAATGAGGGGGATTTCCCTAAGGGATTTTATTGATTAAAAAAACAAAATACACAGCTGGAGGGGGACACAAACCTAACCTCCAGTGGAGGATGGGGAACTTACCTGCCCCATCGTCTTATCTAAACTAGAAGAAGGCACAAACCGCCCCTTCATAACAAAGCACCTATGCAATCGAAAGCACAAAAGGACAAAATAAACTGAAACATTTGATGAGTTCCTGAAGATTCGTGCCAAATTCCTGCCTAAATAGACACAAAAAAGGAAACACGAATCCAAATATACCACAAGGAAAAATTGTAAACAAAGAAAAAAAAACAAACCTGACATCCTCAGAATTTGAAATTTGGCAGTTGCAATCTGTCCATCCTAAGGATGCCACGCAGCAACTTGTAGTCGTGCACGTTAGTTAACACATGCAGGCTAGTAGCTACAACACCTTTTGTGATAACCCGAACCCGGCATGCATTTAATAGCACTTGACTGCATTTGATTAAATGTTTAATTAGTTAAATCAACCAATTTGTACTATTTTAATATTCCTCTTGGAAGCATTTAGTAGTTGTAAATCGAATAATTAAAAGATTATTACCTATTCCTAATAATTATAGTAATTGAATTTATTCTCTTGTGATTAATTAAGTGTTATCTTAAATGTTAGTGTTTAATTGTATTTGACTATGTGTTTATATTAACTTTCATTTGTAGCTTAATATTAACTTTATAATTCTTGTAATATTTTAGAAATAGTTAAATTAATTATTTTAAATGAATATTGATTACCTTGATTGTTGTGATTATTTTAATAATCGGTTTTGGTTGTCTTGCATTAAAATCACTCGGTTTTCAATAAAAGAGGAAAGTAGCTCCGAACCGGAGTAAATTTTAAACTAGGATGCTTTCCAAAAATGATATATTTCTTAGATTCTTTGAGATTTAATTGTTACTTCTTTGTTGTCGCAACGTGCATTGCATATCGAGAGCGATAGGTAGAGAACGGTTTCTAGTCCTCAGCAAATAGTGAAACTAGTATTTAGATGACTTAAATTTTATATTTTAATTGTTGTTAGCTTTAATTAATTTTTTCCTTAGTTAATATGGCTTTAAAATGCACAAAATAAGGCCAATTTGACCAATTTAAAGTTATTTGACCAAGTAGCATTGACCTTTGACCAAGCTAATCTCCTTAAATAGTTAAAACAAAGCAAAATGAAAAGAAATAAAAGCTGAAATCAGAAAGGGAGCTGGCCGAAATATTGAAGAAAAAAAAAACCATTTTCAACTTTCAAAACTTCCAATCTTCGCGTGAGCTCGTGCGGGGTTGTTACCGAGACAACCAGCGTTGTTTTCCTAGCGACTAGGAGTGCCTAAGGTGAGGGAATCACGTTATTTGCGCATTTAAATGTTATGTATGTCAACTTTGTGATTTTTGAGATTTATCCGTAGATTGTTGTTTAAAGCGTTTTGATGCTTCTAGAATGTTCCTTGACAATTGTAGAACGTGTATTTATAGCTTTTTAACATTTTCTGCGGTTAAATGTTGAGATTGCAATTTAAAATGTCAATTGAATAGTGTTTTGTGAATAGTAAATCCTTGAAACGATGAAGTTGCGCTGTTATGCTATCCGTTGATGTAGAAATGTGCTAGGTATGCTAGAAAGCCTAAATGCATGGTTTGTTTAGGTTGCGTAATGGAAAAAAACTTGAAAAATGCATTAGTGAAAGTTGGGGTCGTTTAGGTCAAGTTTGGCATTTTATCGTTTTGCGTGATGGCATTGTCTCAGGAGGTCATGGAAGCACTTTTAGTGCGGTTATGGCAGTGGTTGGGTGATCGGTTGAGGTAGCGGTAGTTCAAACGAGCAAATGGGGAAATCGGGGCTTTGCGTGAATTCTAAGGTTAAGTAGGGTTTTGGGGTCTTTAGACGTGCCTTATAGTGACCTAGGAGGATTGGTGAAGTCGGTTTCCAAAACTCATGGCTCGTTTGAAAGTAGTAGCGTTTTGGAAGTTGGGGTCATTTTGTGATTTTGTGTGTTTTCATAAGTGTAGTGCCTATAGAATGCTTAGTATTGCTTGTTATGCTTGAGAAAGTTGATTATGATTGAATATGTATGTCAATTGTTGATAACTCTTGTTAGTGTTGTTCTTGTTAATTTATAGATTGTAAATGTTTGTTATCTTGTTCTTGTTACTTTATAGTGTTGTTCTTGTTCTTGAATTTGTATATAAATTGTTGATAATGCTAGTTAGTGCTGTTCTTGATATCTTGTTTGTCGCCTCTAATTTGTATTGTTGTGCTATCGCTCGTTTATCGCCTTGTATCGAGTCTTGCATTGCATAGTATCAGGGCGGTGTGATGGGCCTCTCTGGGTAGCCTTGGGTTGCCAGTGTTGGTTGCCCTAGCTCCGTGTCCTATTCTCTTTCTCGCTTGGGTTGCCTCCCAGGGAGATTTGGGTCGTAGAATTGATGGTTACTCCCGGGGTATTCCAAACTGGTGTTATAAGGTGGTTGCGCGCTTATTGTCATCGTTGTCAACATCAAGCTCGAGATTGATGTATCGCTCGTAAAATGGTATGTTGCTCGTATGAGTGAACCATAGCCTTCAGAGTGTGGTATAGCTTTGAATGGTTGTGTTAATGTTTTCATTACTTGTTTATTGTATTGACTGTTTATATTGATTGCTTGCTTGTCAATTATATTGCTTAGCTGCCTTATTTGCATTGCACGGATTTCTTTCTCTCCACCTCGATATCTGTCTCGCCCTCACTGAGTATACGTGTTGTGTATACTCATTCCTCACCACCACATTTCAGGAAATGTCATGTTAGCTGGAAAGTTCGTGATTTCGTGAAAGTTCGTGCTTGAAGAGTCGTCTTGCATGCCTATGTGGCTTGAGTTGTCGAAGTTGTAAAGATGTATGCTTTTATGTATTGTATGTATTTAATGTCAAAAGGGATGTAATTTAAGTTTCATTAGCATTTTGAAGTAGTTTGATAAGTTAGATTATGTATCTAGCTAATGTAGCTTAACTCCAATGCATGTTTGTATTGCCCAAAGGAAAAGAGTTAGAATGGCATGATAGTTTATTTTAAGCAGTAGTTTAGTATGGTTTAATTTTCAAGTTTGAATGTACTTGTCAAAAATGAAAAGAGATAGGTTAGCTTTTAAATTGGAAATGTATGTATACTTGCTGAGTTTAATTGTTGAGTACCGAGGCTCGGATGGCCTTGAGGTGGTTGAATGTTTGGACATGGTATTGGTCCACTTATATGCTGTCGCAGGTTTGCTTTTTGCCTAGAAACAGGGGAGACTCCGTCCGTTTTTCCTAAAAATTATGCCCGGGTTTGGAATTGAGTTGTGATTAGATTGATTGATAGAACTCCTGGTCTCGAGAGGGATCGGGGTGTGACACCTTTGTTAGCCAGATAATCTGCAACCTGATTGCCTTCGCGGTGAATATGCGAGATGAAAATATCCAACTGGTGAATGAGTCTCTTAGCACTCTCGATCGCATGACAACATCCCAAGACCCCGACCCGTCGCTTTTGAGGATTTGCACCACAGACAATGCATCCATTTCGATTCAAATTTTCTTGTAACCATTTTCAATACAAAGCCGCAAACCCCGAATTAACGCCATAAGTTCATCCTTGATAGTGGTCTGATAACCAAGCGGTTCAAAAAATGCCACTAACAAGGTTCCCTTATTATCTCTGACCAGACCACCTCCTCCTGCTTCTCCGTGGACCCCATGAACGCTGCCATCAACATTGAGTTTAACAACACCTTCTTTAGGCAAGAGCCATCGGACAACCAACGGTAATCTAGGATTCAGAATATGAATTTGGCAATAAAACTTCGTGGCTAGTGACCGATCCCCTTTCCAATGCCAGGATTGAAGGAGCCCTGCTTGACCCAATTGGGTTATTAGTCTTTGAACCCTCCAAACAATTCGATTTGGGTAAAACCCTAAATTCCTATGACGAGCGTCATTTCTCTCAATCCATAAAAACCACATAATAAATAAAGGAATAAGCACCCTGATATGGCCATGATAAACAAAATCGCCAGAGTAAATGCATGCCGCGATCCAGTGATGTGGCCTTTCGCTCTGCGGCAGTCGGATACCAAACATCCTAGCAAACATTTCCCACACCTGTCGAGCTCCACTCCCATCGTAGAAACAGTGTGCAAGGCTTTCCTCATGATCACAACATTGACATTTTGAGGCTAAAAGAATGCCTTTTTTCTTTAATCTGATCTCCACAGGGACCCAATCATGCAGGACACGCCAAATAAAGAAAGAAATTTTCAATGGGATATTGGCATGCCAAATACGCGAGTATGAAACACGACTCACAGCTTTCTGCCGGACAATCTCCCAAGCGCTCTTCATGGTGAATAGCCCCGAAACAGAAAAATCCAAGTAAGGGGTATCATCCCATGTCGGGATGATAGGAATCTCAATGATCTTATCCACAATATAATTTGGGAGGTGTTTTCTTAACATATGGACATTCTATTCCCCTTCTTCAAAGAAATCCCTAACTTGAATAGATCCCATATTTTGGCGCCCCAAAAAAATGGCGAACGACTTATCTCCCTACCAAACATCATGCCAGAAAAAAACACTCCCTCTCCCAATTCTCCATCTAATATGCGCCTCACAATTGCTCTCAGCTTTCTTAATACGACGCCAAATAGTAGAATCATGAATTTTAGACTGTACTGTGCAAGGATGCCTACCTTGACAATACCGAGTCCTCGTAAATTGTGACCAGAGGCTAGGTTTAGTTTAGTTTATTTATTGTTTAGGTTTAAGGTTTAGGTTTATTTATTTAAGGTTTAGTTTAGGTTTAGTTTAGGTTTAGGTTTAGGTTTAGGTTTTTATAGTTTATTTATATAGGTTTAGAGTTTAGAGTTTAGGGTTTAAGGTTTAGGGTTTAGGGTTTAAGGGTTTTTTTTTTAGTGGAAAGAGGGAGTAACCCTCAGAAATTTATTAAACTTGAAAATAAAGTACAAGAGCTGGAAGGGGACTTGAACCTAACTTCCAGAAGGGGATGGGGGGCAAATACCAAAACCATCCCCTTAATGAAACTAAGAGAAGAGACAAACCCCCTTCTCATTACAAAACACCTAACAACAGGAAAGACGGAAAAACAAGGTCCACACCTAGCCCAAAGCTTAAAGAAACCAGTAGGCTGCAGCTTCGTCTCTGAAAACTCAAAAGCCGACACCATAGCCATCTCCATTCCAGTGAACCAAACAAAACAACAAGAAAAACAATCTATTTCCAAAAAAGAACGATGAAAGCGAAAGAAAAAAGCCACTAACCTGCTTGGACAAAAACCACCACTCCTTTTCGCTCCGCACAAGCTAGCTATCTTCTCCTTTGCAAGATCAACACGCAGATTGGAAACAGTTTAAGCAACAACATGAAAAGAGGCTCACCACCCCCGAAAACTCGGTAATCCCAGCCTATCAACACGAACAATCCCTCGAAGCAAACTGTGTTGCCGAAAATCATTCATATAATGCAATCCCTCCGCCCTCAAGCCTTGCCTTGCCAGGTAATCAACTGCCTGGTTCCCTTCTTTGAAAATATGACTCAAAGTAGCATGAAGCGTACCAAGAAAAACACGAGCCCTTTCAAGATCATAAGCCAAAACCCAGGAACCACGCCCCTGCCCTTTAATCAAATTCACAACCACCTGAGCATCCATCTCAACCCAAACATCCTCCAAACCAAACTGCAAACAGATAGAAAGATCACGAAGGAGTGTAAGCAACTCAGCCTGGATGGCAGGAATATCCCCATACCCTTCGAAGAAGGCCACGGGCATATTACCATACGAGTCCCGAATAAGCCCTCCTCCACCTGCCCAATTCCCTTCACTACTACCATCCACATTCAGCTTAAACTTACCTTCCTGGGGTCTCAACCAGACCACCATCCTAGGTAAGGGACTCTGCCTCTTCTGAACCTGACAATGAAAGAGATGGGCCAAGGCAGAATCCCCCTTCCAGTGCCATGACTTGATCAAACCTGTAAGAGAAAGTTGCCACAACAAATTCCTAACTCGCCAGATAATCCTATCAGAGAAGAAACCCATATTCCTGTGCTTTGAATCATTTCTCTCAATCCAAGCAAACCACATGATAAAAATAGGGATCAAAATACGCACATGCCCTTAGCACACATAATCACCAGAGTAAAACCAGGCACTCAACCACACAAACACATTATCCAAATTCGGTAATCGGACTCCAAAAATCTGTGCAAAGTGCAGCCAGACAGCCGAAATCTTTCTCCCATTCATGAAGACATGAGAGAGAGACTCCACCCGACTACAACATTGACACCTAAAAGCAAAAAATATCCCCTTACACTGTAAACGCTCATCCACAGGAAACTAATCGTGCAACAACCTCATCATGAAAAAAGACATTTTAAGAAGAATAGAAGAGTACCAGATTTCACGAAATGATCGCTGACTCTGAGCCTTCTTCCTTACAAGATTCCAAGCACTATACATCATGAAACCTCCATGTGACGTCAGCTCCCAATACGGTCCATCCTGGGCATAAAACCTCAAAGGAACCTTAACTAACTCCGTCACCATAAAAGAGGGAAGAACTGCCTCTAACTTCACCAAGTCCCACTCACCATTGAGCACAAAATCTTCCACTTTCGTAGAAGAAAGAAAACCATCGGACTTGAAAGAAGCCAAAGGACGGTCTCCCCACCACACATCATGCCAAAAAAAAACTTTTCCAGACCCAATCTTCCAACGTAAAAACTTCTCTCCCCGATCCCTTGCCTCTCTGATCCTCCTCCAAATACTAGAATCATGCGGTCGAACATTAACTGAGAAAGGGTGCCTTCCCTGATAGTACTTTGCTCTCATGAACTGCGCCCACAAACTGTCAGAGGTCCTAAATCTCCACCACAACTTAATCTCTTGAGCCTCCCCAAGATCATGCAAATCTCGTACTCCCAGTCCTCCCTCACTCTCCGGGAAACAAAGAGACCCCCAAGGAGCCCTATGAATCCTTTTAAGATCCCCAATATCTCCCCAGATGAACTTGTTAAACAGTCTCTCAATACGCTCAATGACCCCCACAGGAGCCCGTTGCACCTGCATGAGATAAAGAGGCATAGATGTAAGCACACTCCAAAGCAACATAATTCTCACACTCGGCGAGAGCACTCTCGACTGCCAACCTGTAATTCGTGAAGAAATTTTCAGAATCAAATCATCAAACAAGACCACCTTCTTCGGTCCCTTATACAACGGAACACCAAGGTACCTAGTCGGCAGACTCTGCCTAGTAAACCCTGTAGTCCTTTCCACAATCCTCACCCTAGCCCGCGGTGAGGATTCCGGAAGGATGAAACCACTCTTTGCCTTATTCACCTTCTAACCAGAAAGAGACTCAATACTCTGCTAGAAAGCCCATAATCCTGCTCAAAGAAGATTTACAACCATTTGCAAAAATAACAATATCATCTGCAAACGCGAGGTGGGAAACCAAAAAAGAACTCTTATCAAAATATTGCATGGAAGAAAACTGCACAAACATTCTATTCAGACCCCTAGACTATTTAGTTTTAGGGTTTAGGGTTTTTAGTTTAGGGTTTTTTTTTTTTTTTTTTAGTGGAAAGAGGGAGTGACCCTCAGGAATTTATTAAACTTGAAAACAAGGTACAAGAGCTGGACGGGGACCTGAACCTGACCTCCAGAAGGGGATGGGAGACAAAGACCAAAACCATCCCCTTAATGAAACTAAGAGAAGGGACAAACCCCCTTCTTATAACAGAACACCTAATAACAGGAAAAACAAAAAAACAAGGCCTACACCAAGCCCAAAGCTCAAAAAACTCAGAAGGCTGCAGCTTCGTCTCTTACAAACCAAAAGCCGACACCAAAGCCATTTCCATTCCAGCGAACCAAACAAAACAACAAGAAAAATAATAATTTCCAAAAAAGCACAATGAAAAAGAAAGGAAAGAACCAGTAACCTGCTTGGACGAAAACCACCACTCTTTTCCGCTCCGCACAAGCTAGCAATCCTTCTCCTTTGCAAGATCAACACGCAGACAGGAAACAATTTAAGCAACAACATGAAAAGAGGCTCACCACCCTCAAAAACTCGGCAACCCCAGCCTATCAACATAAACAATCCCTCGAAGCAAACTGTGTTGCCGAAAATCATTAACATAATGCAATCCCCCTGACCTCAAACCTTGCCCCGCCAGATAATCAGCTGTCTAGTTCCCTTCTTTGAAAATATGACTCAAAGTAGCATGAAGTGAACCAAGCAAAACATGAGCCCTCCCAAGATCATAAGCCAAAACCTAGGAACCATGCCCCTGCCCTTTAATCAAATTCACAACCACTTGAGCATCCATCTCAACCCAAACATCCTCCAAACCATACTACAAACATATAGATAGACCACGAAGGAGCGCAAGCAACTCAGCCTGGATCGTCGGAATATCCTTATACCCTTCAAAAAAGGCCACGAGCATATTACCATGCGAGTCCCGAATAAGCTATCCTCCACCTGCCCGATTCCCTTTACTACTACCATCCACATTCAGCTTAAACTTACCCTCTTGGGGTCTCAGCCAAACCATCATCCTAGGTAAGGGACTCTGCCTGCTCTGAACCTGACACTAAAAGAGGTGCGCCAAGGCAGAATCCCTCTTCCAGTTCCATGACTTGATCAACCCTGCAAGAGAAAGTTGCCACAACAAATTCCTAACGCGTCAGATAATCCTATGAGAGAAGAAACCCATATTCATGTGCTTCGAATCATTTCTCTCAATCTAAGCAAACCACAGGATAAAGATAGGGATCAAAATACGCACATGCCCTTTGCACACATAATCACCAGAGTAAAACCAAGAACTCAACCACACAAACACATTATCAGAATCAGGTAATGGGACTCCAAAAATCTGAGCAAAGTGCAGCCAAATTGTCGAAATCTTTCTCCCATTCATGAAGACATGAGAGATAGATTCCACTTGACTGCAACATTGACATCTAGAAGCAAAAAATATCCCCTTACGCTGCAAACGCTCATCCACAGGAAACCAATCGTGCAACAACCTCATCATGGAAAAAGACATTTTAAGAGCAATAGAAGAGTACCAGATTTCACGAAATGATCACCGACTCTGAGCCTTCTTCTTCACAAGATTCCAAGCACTATACATTGTGAAACCTCCATGCAACGTTAGCTCCCAATACGGTTTATCCTGCGCATACAACATCAAATGAACCTTAATTAACTCCGTCACCACAAAAGATGGAAGAACCGCCTCTAACTTCGCCAGGTCCCACTCACCATTGAGCACAAAATCTTCCACTTTCGTAGAAGAAAGAAAACCATCGGACCTGTAAGAAGCCAAAGGGCGGTCTCCCCACCACATATCATGCCAAAAAATGCTTTTCCAGACCCAATATTCAAACATAAAAACTTTTCTCCCCGATCCCCCGCCCCCCTGATCCTCCTCCAAATACTGGAATCATGCGGTCGTACACTAATGGAGAAAGGGTGCCTTCCCTGACAATACTTCGCCCTTATAAACTGCGCCCACAAACTGTCAGAGGTCCTAAATCTCCACCACAACTTAATCTCCTGAGCATCCTCAAGATCATGCAAATCTCAAACCCCAAGTCCTCCCTCACTCTCCGGGAAACAAAGAGACCCCCAAGGAGCCCAATGCATCCTTTTGTGATCCCCAATATCTCCCCAGATGAACCTGTTAAACAGTCTCTCAATACGCTCAATGACCCCCACAGGAGCCCGTTGCACCTGCATGAGATAAAGAGGCATAGAAGTAAGCACACTCTGAAGCAACACAATTCTCGCACCTGGCGAGAGGACTCTCGACTGCCAACCTGTAATTATGGAAGAAATTTTCTGAATCAAATCATCAAACAAGACCACCTTCTTTGGCCCATTATACAATGGAATACCTAGGTACCTAGTCGGCAGACTCTACCTAGTAAAACCTGTAGTCCTTTCCACAATCCTCACCCTGGCCCGTGGTGAGGATTCCTTAAGGATGAAACCACTCTTTGCCTTATTCACATTCTGACCAGAAAGAGACTCACACTCTACCAAAAAGCCCATAATCCTGCTCAAAGAAGATTTACAACCATTTGCAAAAATAACAATATCATCTGCAAAGGCGAGGTGGGACACCAAAAAAGAACTCATAGCAAAATATTGCATGGAAGGAAACTGCACATACATTCTATTCAGACCCCTAGACAAATACTCAATAGCCAGAATAAAGAGCAGAGGCGAAATGGGTTCCCCCTGTCGGAGGCCCCTTTTTGATTGGAAATAACCTGTGGAGCAACCATTAAGCAAAACAGAAAACCAGCAATTGAAGACACATTTTCAAATAATGGAGACCTAACGGTCACTAAACTCGAAGCATTCCAACACTTTGCAATTAAAACCCCAATCCATCCTCTCATACGCTTTCATCATATCCAGTTTAAGCAGAATATTTGACCCACGAATAGCAGAATTCAAAGAATGTACTAATTCCTGAGCCAAAAGAATATTATCCCCAATCAATCTGCCCCCAATAAATCCACTCTAATTCTCAGAAATAAGCTTAGGAAACAAAACACACAACCTCGTAGCCAACATCTTTGTAATAATCTTATTAAAAGTAGTGCAAAGACTAATTGGCCTGAAGTCGTTCTACATACTTGGATTATCTTTCTTCGGAATCAAAATCAAAGTCGCAGAGGTGACACCCCTAGGGAGCTCTACTCCCTCCAAAAAGGCACTCACAACTCCCTTGAGATCCTCCTTAATAACATCCCAACACACCTGAAAAAACTTCAACGAGAACCCATCCGGCCCCGCCACAGAATATGGGTCAATACTGAACACAATATCCCGCAACTCCTCCAAAGTCGGCACTGCAAGCAAAGCATCGTTCTCTGTACCCGAAAGGATAGAGGGGATCAAAGTCCAATCACCTCCTTCCCTCTCACACTGCTCACCCTGGAGAAGCTCTGCAAAGTACTGAACTGCCGAGTTCTTTATCTCCGTCTGATCCTGAAGGGTAACAACTTCCTAGTCCCTCGATACCTTTATCTCCCAAACTTTGCTTCTCATGTGCTTGGTCTTCAACAAAAGATGAAAGAATCCAGTATTCCTCTCACCTTCCACCAACCACCTGCAACTCGCTTTCTGTTGCCAGAACTGCTCCTCAATAGCTAATAATCTGACCAACTTGGCTCGAGCTTCATTCAAAGCCATCCGATCCCCAGGCACAGATGATGTTTGACATTGAATCTCAAGTTGCTCCACTCTCTGCTTGGCCTCTCTGACATTCTAAAACACATCTCCAAAAATGTTTCGGTTCCACCACTTGAGAGCACTCTTCAGTTGCTGTTGCTTAAACCAAAACCTATCAACACCTTGAGCCTGCAAAGGAGAATTCCTGCTAGCTTGTACAAAATTGAGAAAATTATGATGATTAGTCCAAGCATTTATAAACCGAAACGAGGAAGGTCCTCTATCAATTGAAAGAGAAAGCAAAAAATGAAGAGGACAGTGATCAGATCCTTATCTAGCCAAGTGCTTAATTCTAGTCACAGTGAAAGTATTTGGTCACAAATGGTTGATGCAAACACGATCCAGCCGCTGAAACAGAGTTCTATTAGTCCAGGTGAACTCATTGCCTTCATAACCTGCATCAATTAAACCATAATCCAACAAACAATTGCCGAATTCTTCCATCGAAAACGCATTCGGCATCGTACTATTCCACCTTTTAGACGTTGCCAGGATGGCGTTAAAGTCGCCACCAACCATCCACGGACCCTCAACAACCCTGGATATCAAAGCCATTTCCTCCCAAAGTTCCCTCCTCTTAGTCAACAAGTTTTTAGCATAAACAAAAGTAGAAAACATGGGCTCCTTGAGCCAGTGAACAGTAATGCACACCGTAAGAGCCTGAGCATGGTCCCTCAGAATGTCAACCTGTAAGTCTTCATCCCAAAAAGCCACACTTTATTTGAACAATTTTGAGCAAACTTGGAAGCAAACCCCAAAGTCCGCGAATAAAAAGAAATTTGATCCGCAGAAACCATAGGTTTTGAGATTGCAACAAACTTTAACTTGTGCAATTTAATCAACTTCTTCAACCTACGCAAACCCACAGTTCGCGCCACTCCCTTAATATTCCATATAAGTCCACTAATCATCAGAAAAATGGGAGGAGTCGCCTGTGTTACCTTTTTCCACATAGGACTTACTTCGCGTGATGCGCGGAGAACCCAACTGTTGTTGCCTCTTTTTTGTTGACTTCTTGCTCTTCTCAGCAACCTGCAACTTATCCGTCGAGCTGTTCCTGGAGATCACCCTAGGGTGAACCTCTAATATGTCCTCCAAACCTGTAGTTTGCCCTTGAAGAGGGAAGTAACTGGCACCTGAATTTGAACTTGACAATATCGGTTCCCCGTTGGTAACACACAAAGCCAACTCACCAACCTCAACTGGCAAAACTTCTTCGCCCCCATGTATCTCCCTCTCTATCCTAGCTCCAGTACTATCATCAACCCCTGCAACTCCAAACATTGCACCCCTACCCATATCATTTCCCTCATTCCCCTTACTCACCGATTTTTCAGCCTCACTACCATGAACCTCATCCTCAACCCGAATGACAATCTCACGACCCTTGATCTCATGACCATCATCTTCCTCTTCCTTGCCCTCACTATCATCCTCGCTGTTACCACCATCCTCGCTACTACTCTCATCACCATCCTCTCCCCTCACCTCACTACTAACACTATCACTCTGTCCTTTAGAACCCCTCTCTAACCTACCCCCTAACCCATGGGACTGTTGAGAAGAATCCCCAACAGAGTACACATGCAAAAGGTCTCACTAGAGGCACTCTTGGTGGAACCTGAGCTCAAATTGAGACAATCATCATTACTCAGTTTCTCACCAAAAGTAACTCTCCTCACCTCTCCCTTTTTTTCTCCTTTCTCATTTTTTCCCTCAACACTCGTTTTTTTCTCTCCCTCTCGAGATTCACGCAATATCTCACCCACTCTATTTTGCACCTTACACACTGTCTCTCTATCTTCCTCTTTTTGACGCTCTTCTTCTTTTTCAAACTCCTCTCTTTCTTTTTCTCGCTCCTCTCTCAATCTCTTTTTTTCGCTCTCAAGATTTTTCACAAACTCTTCTCTCGCTTTTTCTTGCTCTCTCTCAAAATCTTCTAATTTTCTCTCATGATTTTTATCAGCCTCACTCAAAGAGCTCTCTCCGTTCTCAAAGTTCAATCTATCAAAAAAGTTTTTAATTGGAACTGTGTTACCTGTATCATTTTGAGGAGTCTTAGCTGCATATTGCTTGTTGTCCATTTTATTTCTCTTGCCACGAACATCAGTGAACCCATCCCTGTCAACTGCCTTACCCTTGCTCTAGCCCGATGAAGGTGGGAGTGGTGGTGGCTTAGGATCATTATCCCCAGACCTTGGTCCTCTACTAGGTGGTCTTCTATGAAACATTTCCCTTCTCCTTTTCTCGAAAGCCGCTCTACGTTCTTTTTCTGACGTGGTAACCAAACAAAATTCCTTCTCATGCCCTAAATTCTTACACCGAGTTCAATAAGGAGACATATCCTCAAACATAACCTCTTGCTAGTATCCCCCAACACTCACACCATCCTCATTCTCATAACTAACAAAAATCTCAGATGGAGGGGTTTTTAAACAGTCAAACTCAATTTGTATCCTAGCTTGGGACGGACGTGTCCCCTTAGAAGTCGACTCATTCATTTGAATAGGAGTTCCAAGAGTTCTAGCAAGCCCTATTAGCACAGATTTTTCAAACAAGTGAGCACGTAAATTCGGAAACGAAACCCAAATAGGAACAATAGAGGACTCTTTTTCGGGAGAAAAATCCAAACTCCACTTAAAAGGACGCATTTTCCGACCATAAAAAAACCACTCATTCTTATTCCAAATTCGTTTGAAATCCTTCTCATTAGTTAGCTTAATAAGAATATGCTTGTAATCCAACCATAAAACTTGATACTCACCAACCAATTTCAGCTTAGAAAAATGAAAACGTATCCTTGCAATTAAAGGCATACTGTTAAACTTCCCAACAATGGCATATTTAAAAGGTTCAAGTGAAACGTCAAGTTCGGCCAATTTAATACCAAAAGACAATTTATTCATATAAGTTTTTGGTCCCCGTGCAACAGGAATCAATGGAGGTTTATCAAAATTTATAACAGCAGCGAAACTCTTACCCCACGCTTTTGGAGACGACGACTTGACAACGTGAGGCAGATCTGAAGCTAGCAACGGCGGTACAGGGGCTGTAATGGCCATATTTGACGATGACGTGGGCTGAAAACCAAAAGGCGTAGCTGGGGCTGGCTGTCGCACCTGAGGAGGCACGACAACTGGCCCCTGCCGCACCTCGTATAGTGCGGTGGGGTCCTATCGCACTTTGCGTGGTGCTGCAGCAAGGCCTAGGGTTTAGGGTTTAGGGTTTAGGGTTTAGGGTTTAGGGTTTAGGGTTTAGGGTTTAGGGTTTTGGGTTTAGGGGTTTAGGGTTTAGGGTTTAGGGTTTTAGGGTTTAGGGTTCAGGGTTCAGGGTTTTTTATTTTTTTTGGAAAGAGGGAGGGATCCTCAGAAATTCATTAAACTTGAAAACAAAGTACAAGAGCTGGAGGGGAACCTGAACTTGACCTTCAGAAAGGGATGGGGGACAAAGACCAAAACCATCCCCTTAATGAAACTAAGAGAAGGGACAAACCCCCTTCTCATAACAAAATACCTAAAAACAGGAAAAACAAAAAAGCAAGGCCTACACCTAGCCCGAAGCACAAAAAACTCAGACAGCTGCAGCTTAGTCTCTGAATCAAAAGCTGATGCCAAAGCCATCTTCATTCTAGCGAACAAAATGAAACAACAAGAAAAACCAACCATTTCCAAAAAAACATGATGAAAAAGAAAAGAAAGGGCAACTAACCTGCTCGAACGAAAACCACCCCTCATTTCCGCTCCGCACAAGCTAACTATCCTTCTCCTCTACAAGATCAAAACGCAGACATGAAACAGTTTAAGCAACAACATGAAAAAGGCTTACCACCCCTGAAAACTCGGCCGTCCCAGCCTATAAACACGAACAATCCCATGAAGTAAACTATGCTGCCAAAAATCATGAATATAGTACAATCCCTTCGACCTCAAACCTTGCCCTGCCAGATAATTTGCTGCCTGGTTCCCTTCTCTGAAAATATGACTCAAAGTAGCATGAAGTGTACCAAGCAAAACACGAGCCCTCTCAAGATCATAAGCCATAACCCAAGAGCCACGTCCCTGCCCTTTAATCAAATTCACAACCACCTGAGCATCCATCTCAACCCAAACATTCTCCAAACCATACTGCAAACAGATAGAAAGACCTCGAAGGAGTGCAAACAACTCAGCTCGAATCGCAGGAATATCCCCATACCCTTCGAAGAAGTCCACGAGCATATTACCATGCGAGTCTCGAATAATCCCTCCTTCACCTGTGTGATAACCCGAACCCAGCATGCATTTAATAGCACTTGATTGCATTTGATTAAATGTTTAATTAGTTAAATCAACCAATTTGCACTATTTTAATATTTCTCTTGGAAGCATTTAGTAGTTGTATATTGAATAATTAAAAGATTATTATCTATTTCTAATAATTATAGTAATCGAATTTATTCTCTTGTGATTAATTAAGTGTCATCTTAAATGTTAGGGTTTAATTGTATTGGACTACGTGTTTATATTAACTTTCATTTGTAGCTTAATATTAACTTCATAATTCTTGAAATATTTTAGAAATAGTTAAATTAATTATTTTAAGGGAATATCAACTACTTTTCATATTATTGCTAATCAGTTTTATTTTTCTTGCAACTTAATGCTCGGTTTTCAATTAAATAAAAAGTAGCTCCGAATCGGAGTAAATTTTAAACTAGGATACTTTCCAAAAATGATATATTTCTTAGATTATTTGAGATTTAATTGTTACTTCTTTGTTGTCGCAACGTGCATTGCATATCGAGAGCGATAGGTAGAGAACAGTTTCTAGTCCTCAGCAAATAGTGAAACTAGTATTTAGATGACTTAAATTTTATATTTTAGTTGTTGTTAGCTATAATTAATTTTTTCTTAGTTAATATGGCTTTAAAATGCACAAAATAAGGCTAATTTGACCAATTTTAAGTTATTTGACCAAGTAGCCTTGACCTTTGACCAAGCTTGTCACTTAATAAGCTTATAACATAACAAAATAAAAAAAAACAAAGCAAAATCAGACCTTGAGCAGGCCGAAACAAGAAGGAAAAAGAAAAAAAAATTCAACCTTTCAAATCTTCAAATCTTCGCGTGAGCTCGTACGGGGTGGTTTTCGAGGTGTCCAGCGTTGTTTTCCTAGCGACTAGGAGTGCCTAAGGTGAGGGAAGCACATTATTTGCGCATTTAATCGTTATGTATGTCAACTTTGTGATTTTTGAGATTTATCCGTAGATTGTTGTTTAAAGCGTTTTGATGCTTCTAGAATGTTCCTTGGCAATTGTAGAACGTGTATTTATAGTTTTTTAACATTTTCTGCGGTTAAATGTTGAAATTACAATTTAAATTGGTTGTTGAATAGTGTTTTGTGAATAGTAAACCCTTGAACGATGAAGTTGCTCCGTTATGCTGTCCGTTGATGTAGAAATGTGCTAGGTGTGTTAGAATGCCTAAATGCATGGTTTGTTTGGGTTGCGTAATGGAAAAAACGAGAATTATGCCTTGGTGACAGTCGGGGTCGTTTAGGTCGAGTTTAGCGTTTTCTCGTTTTGCCTGATGGCATTGTTTCGGGAGGCCATGGAAGCACTTTTGGTGCGATTATGGCGTTGGTTGGGTGTTTGGTTAGTATAGTTGTAGTTCAAACGAGCAAAAGGGGAAATCGGGGCTTTGCGTGAATTCTAGGGTTAAGTAGGGTTTCGGGGTCTTTAGACGTGCCTTATGGTGACCTAAGAGGATTGGTGAAGTCGGTTTCCAAAGCTCGTGGCTCGTTTGAAAGTAGTAGCGTTTTGAAAGTTGGGGACATTTTTGGGATTTTGTGTGTTTTCATAGTATAATGCTTATAGAATGTTTATATTACTTATAGAATGGTTATAATTCCTATAGGATACTTGTTATTGCTTGATAAGGTTAATTGATGTTGTTCTTGTTACTTGTTTGATTGTAAATGCTTGTTAATGCTTATTACGCTTGTTAGAGTTGATTATTGGTTGAAATGTTTATCAATTGTTGATAATGCTTGATATCTTGTTTATCGCTCGTTTATCGCCTTGTATCGAGTCTTGCATTGCATAGTGTCAGCACGTGAGTGATGGGCCTCTCTGGGTAGCCTCGGGTTGCCAGTGTTGGTTGCTCTAGCTCCGTAGCTATTCCCTCTTCTCGCTTGGGTTACCTCCCAGGGAGATTTGGGTCGTAGAATTGATGGTTACTCCCGGGGTATTCCAAACTGGTGTTATAAGGTGGTTGCACGCTTATTGTCATCGTTGTCAACATCAAGCTCGAGATTGATGTATCGCTCGTAAAATGGTATGTTGCTCGTATGAGTGAACCATAGCCTTCAGAGTGTGGTATAGCTTTGAATGGTTGTGTTAATGCTTTCATTACTTGTTTATTGTATTGACTGTTTATATTGATTGCTTGCTTGTCAATTATATTGCTTAGCTGCCTTATTTGCATTGCACAGATTTCTTTCTCTCCACCTCGATATCTGTCTCGCCCTCACTGAGTATACGAGTTGTGTATACTCACTCCTCACCACCACATTTCAGGAAATGTCATGTTAGCTGGGAAGTTCGTGATTTCGTGAAAGTTCGTGCTTGAAGAGTTATCTTGTGTGCTATGTGGCTTGAGTTGTCAAAGATGCAGGATGTATGCTTTTATGTATTGTATGTATTTATTGTTAAAAGAAATGTAATCTAAATTAGCTAAATAGTTGAGGTAAATCGATAAGCTAGTTATGTAATCAGTTAGCATAGCTTAATTTCAATGCATGTTTGTAATGTCCCAAGGGAAAAGAATTAGAATGACATGATAGTTGATTTTATGTAGTGGCTTAGTATGGTTTAATTGTCCAGTTTGAGTGTACTTGTCAAAACTGAAAAGAGATAGGTTAGCTTTTAAATTGGAAATGTATGTATACTTGCTGAGTTTAATTGTGAGAACCGAGGCTCGGATGGCCTTAAGGTGGTTTTGAATGTTTGGACATGGTATTGGTCCACTTATATGCTGTCGCAGGTTTGCTTTTTGCCTAGAAACAGGGGAGACTCCGTCCGTTTTCCCTGAAAATTATGCCCGGGTTTGGATTTGGGTTGTGATTAGATTGATTTATAGAACTCCCGGTCTCGAGAGGGATCGGGGTGTTACAACCTGCCCGTTCCCCTTCACTGCTACCATCTACATTCAACTTAAACCTATCCTCCTGGGGTTATAGCCAGACCACCATCCTGGGTAAGGGACTCTGCCTGCTCTGAATCTGACAATGGAAGAGATGAGCCAAGGCAGAATCCCCCTTCTAGTGCCAAGATTTAATTAACCCTGCAAGAGAAAGTTGGCACAACAAATTCCTAACGTGCCAGATAATCCTATCTGAGAAAAATCCCATATTCCTGTGCTTCGAATCATTTCTCTCTTCCCAAGCAAACCACAGGATAAAAATAGGGATCAAAATACGCACATGCCCTTTACACACATAATCACCATAATAAATCCAAGCACTCAACCACACAAACACATTATTTGAATCAGGTAAGCGAACTCCAAAAATCTATACAAATTGCAGCCAGACTACCGAAATCTTTCTCCCATTCAAGAAGACATAAGAGAGAGATTCCACCTGACTGCAACATTGACACCTAGAAGCAAAAAATATCCCCTTACGCTACAACCGCTCATCAACCAGCAACCAATTGTGCAACAACCTCATCATGAAAAAAGACATTTTAAAAGGGATAGAAGAATACCAGATTTCCCGAAAAGAGTGACGACCTTGAGCCTTCTTCCTAACAAGGTTCCAAGCACTATACATCGTGAAAGCCCCGTGCGACGTGAGCTCCCAGTACGGTTCATCCTGCGCATATAACCTCAAAGGAACCTTAACTAACTCTGTCGCCACAAAAGAGGGAAGCTCTGCCTCTAACCTCGCCAAGTCTCACTCATCATTGACCACAAAATCTTCCACATTCGCAGAAGAATGAAAGCCATCAGACTTGAGAAAAGCCAATGGGCGGTCTCCCCACCACACATCATGCCAAAAAAATACTTTCCCAGATCCAATTTTCCAATGCAAGAACTTCTCTCCTCGATGCCCTGCCTCCAAATACTGGAAACATGTGGCCGAATACTAACAGAGAAAGGGTGCCTTCCCAGGTAGTACTTCGCCCTCATGAACTGTGCCCACAAACTGTCAGAGGTCCTAAATCTCCACCATATATTAATCTCCTGAGCATCCCCAAGATCATGCAAATCTCGAACCCCAAGTCCTCCCTCACTCTCCGGGAAACAAAGAGACCCCCAAGGAGCCCAACGAATCCTTTTGTGATCCCCAATATCTCCCCAGATGAACCTGTTAAACAGCATTTCAATACGCTCAATGAACCTGTGTAACGCCTCGATCCCTCACGGAACCGAGACTTCTATTAGCCATGCTATTCTCAACCTATTTCCAAACCCCGGGCACGAAATTTAGGAAAAAACGGATGGAGTTTTCCCTATATATAGGACTATCTAGAAACCTGTAAACATCAACATACAACCACAAGACCATAATTCACAACCTCAATTCATTTCATCCTTACAAGCATGCAAGTCAACTAGATAATAAGGTAAAACAATATAAGTTATTACAACTCAACTACCAATAACACGAGCTTAAGCTTTACATTACAACACAAACTCCTTCAAGCCCAACAAATACATACAAGGCCAAGCCTCAAAGTAGATCATATAACAACAACTTCACACAATTCACATGTAGGCATCCAACCTCAACGCGATAGGCAACCAACAACACAGCACTCAAGGTAGTTATTTTAATTTCCCCTGAAATATTTTAAAACGAGGAATGAGTAACCAAAGTTACCCAGTGAGGGAGGTGATGCAGCATACCAGGGCGTGCAACATGATATGCAACATAATATTAGCATTTTCAACACCAAATAACACAACCAAGTAAACAAGTAATTAACCACATATTGAAAGGATACGGTTCCACTTCAAGTCTTCAATCTCGTACCACGAACCATGAACTTCACACAAGTGCCGGCAAACCCTTACCCCTCCAAGTTGGGATACTCCGGATGTATCCCGATCCTACGGCCCTTTTCTCCTGAGGTAGGTCCATGCCTAGCAGGTGAACCACGCCTCTGGGGTAGTGGAGTATGCCTCAGCGAGAAGGGAATAGGCATCATGGTAGTCGAGGGAGCACGGCAAGCCCGACGCCGCCCGTGTTTCTCGACGTTACCATGTCCGAAAAGGTTACGCAACCCGACACGAATTCAAGAATTCACGAGATAATATCAAACAGACACGAGTAACTACAAGATAACAAATAAATGGTACATGTAACTCTATCAATTAGCTAAGTCATATAATATAAAAACAATGAAATAAACTAGGATGCACAAAAGGGTTAAAGACTCCCTCACCTTTAGGAAGCCAAACATACGAAACTTAGCCAAACTCCCATTTGAACCTTCTCCCATGGCATCAATTCCCTTCAATTCCTAATTAGGCAGTTATGCAATAAAATCATTCTACATTCATCCGATTGGCCATACACAAATAACATGAGTTAAGAATGCTAATCATGCAATTAATTAGCCAGTTCTACAAGTTCATATCACAATATCAAACTCTAAAATCTCTAGACATGCATTATCTTAACTAACTTCGAGGATACGACAAGAAGCATTCCTTGCTTTTTAGCATTAGCATGCACAAGGCCCTAATTTCATTTAATTAGCTAAATGGCAGCCAATCACCTCCCATTTTAACTTACATGTTCAACAAGCTAACCACTTGTCTAAACTCAACTCTAGCTAATTACAAGATAATTCAAGTTATCATACTCATTTTCCCAATTTACATTTTATAACTCAATCAATAGACAAATATAGCAATTATAACAAGTATAGCAATTCAAATAGCTAATTATGCAATAAGCTTAACTAATTCACATAAGCTTCATTTAGACACTTTCCACATGCTTAGTATTTAGGTAATAAACTTTACACTTATATAACATATAACTTTATCATAATCAATTAGAGCAAATATAACAATATAATAACTACTAATGCAACTAATTCAAGTAATTCACAAGAAATTCAACAAATCTCCTTCTAAATGCTTACAAAACAAGCTTTAAACTTCACACAAAATAATGAACCTCAAATCTAACTATACTACATCTCTAATGACACTTTATGGCACCACTTAAGCCCTTGAAATCTCACTTTAAAGTACAATTACCCGAAAAGTCCAAATTTGCCTCTTTATGCATTACACTACAAGTATTCTAATCGGAGCACAACTAAGTGAAGCGAATACATTTCTAGCACCTCCTCACTTACTAGACACTAGCCCTAATGCCCGAACGCACCCGGATTCACTTTCAACCCGAAACCCCTTTGTCAATCTTTGCTATTAAGCTCCAAATCAAAAGGCAAGTTTCAAGATTTCCAAACGAATTATCATATCCTTCAAACCACACCTTATGGCACCCCAAGGACCCTTGAGCTCACCCGTTAAACCTCATTTACCATTAAATCCCCGATTTTCTCTTTGTGCGTTTACACTACAAGTACCAATTCCGGAATCCAAACAAGCGAAACGAAGGCACTTCTAAGGCTTCAATACTTAATAAAGACTAGCCATAACCTCAAAACGTACTCGGATTCGAGTTAACCCCGAAATTCCCAATTAAAGTAGCCTATTTTGATCAAAATTCTCAAATTTTTCACATGGCAAGTATAACGAATATTTTTTCCATGCTCAAGGACCTAATTAGCAACTACTAGAAGCCTCGAATCGAATTAAATTGTAACTTTTTTTTCGGAACCCTAGTTTAGCACTATTCATCATCTTCACCAAGTTGAATTTTGCATTTCTAGCCAATCAAGAAGCTAACTAACTTCAAAAGTTTGCTCTACATACTTATTTAAGCATATTTGAAGCAATAAATTAAGCTAAAACACAAGAGTTTACTATTCATATTTTTTACTATTCATCATCTTTTACATGTGAAATCTTGTCAAAAAATTATTTTCAAGCTATACCAATGCATATACAAGGTCTCTAGCATGTAATAATACTATATAGAATAAGAATCAAGCATGTTATGGCACATTAATGGCAAAATCCGAAAATTGCAAAATTGAACATAAACTTTAAAACTCCATGAAAATGCAAAAATTCCTCACAAAGTTTTTGTTCCGAAATGCAAAAAACGAACGGTAGAAAGATAGAGGACGCCAAGATGAGTCCGAATATGCAATTTGAGCTTCCAACTCCTTCATTTACACCTTTAAATAGCCAAAATTGCATAAAATTTACTATTCCCGTTATAAGGGTTTGGTGGCTGATTTGAAGTGTTTTTTGGCAGATTTTGAAGTTGTAGGGTGTTAAAATGAAGTCAAAGGATCAAAGGATAATATATGTGAGTGAAAAATCACTATTTGCTTTAAAAACGTTATTTTAACACGCTAAAACTCAACTTTAATCTTATATTTTGTTGCAAATTCAATTTTTTTCTAAACCAATAATCAAAATATTGGTAGACTAGTTTTTAAAATGTTTAAAAGACTAGTTTTAAAAATTTTAGGAGAAAGATCAATAAATAGAACTTAAAACACTTTAAATGCAATTTTCACTAAAAATTCTTATGAAAATAATATGAATGCACATATTTCATGTAATAAAAGAAATAAACATGAAATTATACATTACGTGACAAATAATCAATTTAAACAAGTAAAAGCATGTAATTTACAATTTAAATAATCAAATGCACGTAAATAACAATTAAACAAGTATTTGCACATAAATTCGGGACCGGGGTCTCACATCCTCCCACGCTTACAAAAATTGCGCCCACGCAATTCTTACACATACAAATGAACTATCCCACACATAAAACACAATGTTTCATGTAAACATGTTTAACATGTCATACACATTGACCACGTAAGCAATCTATAACAAGTAAACTCACATAAGTAACAAATTCACATAAACAAATTGACCACATATTCACATTAGTCATATAAGCACGTTGAGCACATAAACACGTAAAGCACATCATTCACGTAAAGCACATGGATCACATCTAATTCACTTAACAAGAAAGACATATTGCTCACACAAGACATACATATTCTCTTTCAAAACACATGGACGAAGGCCACTGCCCCACAAGCCGAAGACCCTATCCCGGCTTGCGCCTAACTAACTAGCTAAGCTCTGATACCACTTCTGTAACGCCTCGATCCCTCACGGAACCGGGACTTCTATTAGCCATGCAATTCTAAACCCATTTCCAAACCCTGGGCATGAAATTTAGGAAAAAACGGATGGAGTTTCCCCTATATATAGGACTATCTAGAAACCTGTAAACATCAACATACAACCACAAGACCATAATTCACAACCTCAATTCATTTCATCCTTACAAGCATGCAAGTCAACTAGATAATAAGGTAAAACAATATAAGTTATTACAACTCAACTACCAATAACACGAGCTTAAGCTTTACATTACAACACAAACTCCTTCTAGCCCAACAAATACATACAAGGCCAAACCTCAAAGTAGATCATATAACAACAACTTCACACAATTCACATGTAGGCATCCAACCTCAACGCGATAGGCAACCAACAACACAGCACTCAAGGTAGTTATTTTAATTTCCCCTGAAATATTTTAAAACGAGGAATGAGTAACCAAAGTTACCCAGTGAGGGAGGTGATGCAGCATACCGGGGCGTGCAACATGATATGCAACATAATAATAGCATTTCCAACACCAAATAACACAACCAAGTAAACAAGTAATTAACCACATATTGAAAGGATACGGTTCCACTTCAAGTCTTCAATCTCGTACCACGAACCATGAACTTCACGCAAGTGCCGGCAAACCCTTACCTCTCCAAGTTGGGATACTCCGGATGTATCCCGATCCTACGACCCTTTCTCCTGAGGTAGGTCCATGCCCAGCAGGTAAACCACACCTCTGGGGTAGTGGAGTATGCCTCAGCGAGAAGGGAATAGGCACCATGGTAGTCGAGGGAGCACGGCAAGCCCGACGCCGCCCGTGTTTCTCAACGCTACCATGTCCGAAAAGGTTGCGCAACCCGACATGAATTCAAGAATTCACGAGATAATATCAAACAGACACGAGTAACTACAAGATAACAAATAAATGGTACATGTAACTCTATCAATTAGCTAAGTCATATAATCTAAAAACAATGAAATAAACTAGGATGCACAAAAGGGTTAAAGACTCCCTCACCTTTAGGAAGCCAAACATACAAAACTTAGCCAAACTCCCATTTGAACCTTCTCCCATGACATCAATTCCCTTCAATTCCTAATTAGGAAGTTATGCAATAAAATCATTCTACATTCATCCGATTGGCCATACACAAATAACATGAGTTAAGAATGCTAATCATGCAATTAATTAGCCAGTTCTACAAGTTCATATCACAATATCAAACTCTAAAATCTCTAGACATGCATTATCTTAACTAACTTCGAGGATACGACAAGAAGCATTCCTTGCTTTTTAGCATTAGCATGTACAAGGCCCTAATTTCATTTAATTAGCTAAATGGCAGCCTATCACCTCTCATTTTAACTTACATGTTCAACAAGCTAACCACTTGTCTAAACTCAACTCTAGCTAATTACAAGATAATTCAAGTTATAATACTCATTTTCCCAATTTACATTTTATAACACAATCAATAGACAAATATAGCAATTATAACAAGTATAGAAATTCAAATAGCTAATTATGCAATAAGCTTAACTAATTCACATAAGCTTCATTTAGACACTTTCCACATGCTTAGTATTTAGGTAATAAACTTTACACTTATATAACATATAATTCTATCATAATCAATTAGAGCAAATATAACAATATAATAACTACTAATGCAACTAATTCAAGTAATTCACAAGAAATTCAACAAATCTCCTTCTAAATGTTTACAAAACAAGCTCTAAACTTCACACAAAATAACGAACCTCAAATCTAACTATACTACATCTCTAATGACACTTTATGGCACCACTTAAGCCCTTGAAATCTCACTTTAAAGTACAATTACTCAAAAAGTCCAAATTTGCCTCTTTATGCATTACACTACAAGTATTCTAATCGGAGCTCAAATAAGTGAAGCGAATACATTTCTAGCACCTCCTCACTTACTAGACACTAGCCCTAATGCCCGAACGCACCCGGATTAACTTTCAACCCGAAACCCCTTTGTCAATCTTTGCTATTAAGCTCCAAATCAAAAGGCAAGGTTCAAGATTTCCAAACGAATTATCATATCCTTCAAACCACACCTTATGGCACCCCAAGGACCCTCGAGCTCACCCGTTAAACCTCATTTACCATTAAATCTCCGATTTTCTCTTTGTGCGTTTACACTACAAGTACCAATTTCGGAATCCAAACAAGCGAAACGAAGGCACTTCTAAGGCTTCAATACTTAATAAAGACTAGCCATAACCTCAAAACGAACTCGAATTCGAGTTAACCCCAAAAATCCCAATTAAAGTAGCCTATTTTGATCAAAATTCTCAAATTTTTCACATGGAAAGTATAACGAATATTTTTTCCATGATCAAGGACCTAATTAGCAACTACTAGAAGCCTCGAATCGAATTAAATTGTAACTTTTTTTCAGAACCCTAGTTTAGCACTATTCATCATCTTCTCCAAGTTGAATTTTGCATTTCTAGCCAATCAAGAAGCTAAGTAACTTCAAAAGTTTGCTCTACATACTTATTTAAGCATATTTGAAGTAATAAATTAAGCTAAAACACAAGAGTTTACTATTCATATTTTTTACTATTCATCATCTTCTACATGTGAAATCTTGTCAAAAAATTATTTTCAAACTATACCAATGCATATACAAGGTCTCTAGCATGTAATAATACTATATAGAATAAGAATCAAGCATGTTATGGCACATTAATGGAAAAATCCGAAAATTGCAAAATTGAACATAAACTTTAAAACTCCATGAAAATGCAAAAATTCCTCACAAAGTTTTTGTTCCTCACAAAGTTTAGTTTATTAGTTTATTTATTTAGGTTTAGTTTATTTTTTAGTTTTTATTTAGGTTTAGGTTTTAGTTTATTATTTATTTATTTATTTTATTTTATTTTTATGGTTTAGTTTTGGTTTTTAGTTTATTTTGTTTAGGTTTATTTAGTTAGTTTATTTATTTATTTTAGGTTTATTTAGTTTTTATATTTATTTATTTATTTTAGGTTTAGTTTATTAGTTTATTTAGTTTTTATTTACTTTTAGGTTTTTATTTATTTATGTTTATTTTAGGTTTTTATTTATTTAGTTTATTTAGGTTTTTTATTTTTATTTATTTTATTTTATTTATTTATTTATTTATTTAGGTTTAGTTTTAGGTTTTATTTAGGTTTAGTTTTATTTTTTTATTTTTTTAGGTTTATTTATTTGGGTTTATATTTATTTATTTTAGTTTTTAGGTTTTTATTTTTAGTTTATTTTAGGTTTTATTTTATTTTATTTATTTGATTTAATTATTTATGTTTTATTTATTTAGTTTATTTAGTTTATTTATTTAGGTTTAGTTTTAGTTTTTTATCAGTTTTATTTAGGTTTATTTATTTAAGTTTATTTTATTTTATTTTTATTTTATTTTTTATTTTAGGTTTTAGTTTATTAGTCTATTTTTATTTAGTTTATGTTTATTATTTTATTTAGTTTATTTTATTTATTTAGTTAATTTAGTTTATTTTGGTTTATTTATTTTAGGTTTTTAGGTTTAATTAAGGTTTGAGATTATTTTTATTTTAGGTTTATTATTTATTTATTTAGTTTATTTTTATATATATTTATTTTTTAGGTTTAGTTTATTTTATTTTTTTAGTTTAGTTTTATTTAGGTTTATTTAGCTTATTTTAGTTTATTTATTTAGTTTATTTATTTATGTTTATTTATTTATTAGTTTATTTATTTTAGGTTTATTTTATTTATTTAGTCTAGTTTATTTATTTTTTAGTTTATTTAGTTTATTTATTTAGTTTAGGTTTTTTAGGTTTATTATTTAGTTTATTTAGGTTTTAGGGTTTAGGTTTTAGGGTTTCAAGTTTAGGGTTTAGGGTTTAGGGTTCAGGGTTCAGGGTTTAGTGTTTTTTTTTTAAATTTTAAGAGGGAGTGACCCTCAAAAATTTATTAAACTTGAAAACAAAGCCCACACCTAGCCTAAAGCTTCAAAAACTCAGAAGGCTACAGCTTCGTCTCTGTAAACTCAAAAGCTGATGGGAAAGCCATTTGCATTCCAGCGAACCAAACAAAATAACAGGAAAAACAATCCATTCTCAAAAAAACACAATGAAAAAGAGAGGGAAGAGCCACTAACCTGCTCGGATGAAAACCACAACTCATTTCCGCTTCGCACAAGCTAGCTATCCTTCTCCTTTTCAAGATCAACACGAAGACAGGAAAAAGTAAAAGCAACAGCATGAAAAGAGGCTCACCACCCCCGAAAACTCGATAGTCCCAGCCTATCAACACAGATAATCCCTCAAAGCAAATTGTGTTGCCGAAAATCATTCACATAATGCAATCCCTCCGGCTTCAATCCTTGCCCTGCCAGATAATCAGCTGCCTGGTTCCCTTCTTTGAAAATATGACTCAAAGTAGCATGCAGCGTACCAATCAAAACACGAGCCCTCTCAAGATCATAAGCCAAAACCCAGGAACCACGCCCCTGCCCTTTAATCAAATTCACAACCACCTGAGCATCTGTCTCAACCCAAACATTCTCCAAACCATAATGCAAACGATAGAAAGACCACGAAGGAACGCAAGCAACTCAGCCTAGATCGCAGGAATATCCCCATAGCCTTCGAAAAAGTCCACGAGCATATTACAATGTGAGTTCCGAATAAGCCCTCCTCCACCTACCCGATTCCCTTCACTACTACCATCCACATTCAGCTTAAACTTACCCTCCTAGGGTCTCAGCCAGACCACCTTCCTAGGTAGGGGACTCTGCCTGCTCTGAACCTGACAATGAAAGAGATGAGCCAAAGCAGAATCCCCCTTCTAGTGCCTTGACTTGATCAACCCTACAAGAGAAAGTTGCCACAACAAATTCCTAACGCGCCAGATAATCCTATCAGAGAAGAAACTCATGTTCCTTTTCTTCGAATCATTTCTCTCAATCCAAGCAAACCACAAGATAAAAATAGGGATCAAAATACGGACATGCCCTTTGCACACATAATCACCAGAGTAAAACTAATGTGAGACCCTGTACCGAGCCGTCTAGAGCCGTACAGGAGCCCATATGCATTTCATATAACTTTACATCATTTAATATGCATTAATATCAATTAATGTGCATTTTCATCATTTAACGTGCATTTATCTCGTTTTACGTGCACATACTTCATTTAACGTGCATTTAGATTCAATTACGTGTCCTTGAGTAATTTAGGTAGCGTAGATAATAATTAAATCATTTTACATATTTTTAAAATTGGTTTACATATGGTTATCTTGGATTACGTGTATTTGCATTGTTTTACGTGCACTTGCATCGGTTAATGTGCAGTTGAGTAATTAATATAGCGTAACTAGTAATTCAAACATATCAAGTTCAATAGCTAGTTAGAGTAACTAAACTAGAACTAAAACACTTAGAATTAACACTAGGATGACAAACTAGTAATACACTAGTTAGTTGAGGGGCAAGGTGGTCTTTAGGGCCTTTAGATATTTTTCTACCAACTAAAACACACAACACACCACACACACACACACACAAATACTGTAGCACACACTCACACACCTCAAAAAATACACACACCCATACGATCAAGAGAGAAAAGAGAGAAAAAGAACAAAAGAGAAGGAGAAAGGGAAAAAAGAGGAAGAAAACAAGGATTCTAGGGCATTCTCAAGCTATCTTACCAAGCATTTGGGTGTTTTCAAGCTTCTACTTGCACTTATTCTTGCATTCAAGGTGAGGGAGTTTTCATCTAAAGGTTTTAAAGCTCATCCAATTTTAGGATATAGATATATTGATTAATCTTGTTTATATGTACATATGGAGCTCATGGTGATGATTGTGTGTACTTTGTGTTGTAGATCTAAGAATTTTTATGAACTTGTGTGGAAGAGTTGAATGAGGATGTAGATGTGTTTTATATATGATAGGATGCATATAGCTTGTATTTGTTGTTGAAATCGAAAGACAAAGTCTATTGGATATAGTAGGTATTCTTGGTATTCTTGGTGTTCTTGGTGTTTTTGAAGATTGATTTTGATGATTGTGTGCTATGTTGATGTCTTGGTGAGTTGGTGTTGATTGATGTTGTTGGGTGGTTTTAATTGAGTTTGAGCCCTTATATGATGCCCATAAACTACATTGAACATGCTTAATTGGTGGTAGGAGGTGGTGTGAATTGTTAGAATGTTTTTGGTAGAATTTATGTTCTTTTCGTGCAGCTATCCGGGCGTTACAGCCCCTATCCGGTCGCCCGGATAGAGGCCTCAACGTCGGGCAGAAAGCTCCGATCCGAGCGTTACTGGCTTCTTCCGGGCGCTCGGATAAAGGCTACAACGCCCGGATGTTTGATAGCTTTGCTTTGTGATTATTCGGAGGCCATATCTCATTCGTTTGAACTCCAAATTGTATTCCGTTTGATTCTAGAACTATCTATTTTTGATAAGCTTTGATTCTAGACAAAAATAATATTAACTGGAGTTTGGAAAAGTAGGTAAATTTACCTCCTAAGTTAGGTTAATGCAAGAGAATTAAGATACTTCATAGTTTCGTTTGTGCTTGCGTTATATTGTCGTTTTGAGTTGTTTTAAGGTATTTTTACACCCTTCTTTGGTATATGCCTATGTTGAGTTCTTTTACTTGGTATCATTTTAATAGATGTACAGGTTATTAATTATTATTCACAGGTTTTAAACCTATTAAGTTGTTAATCTCAGTAATAAGAGTTACGAACGTCATGTTTTGGCCTTAGCCTAGCGATGGGTCGGGGTCGGGGTTTGACACCTTTAAGTGGTATCAGAGCTTAGCTAGTTAGATAAGCGCAAGCTGGGCATAGAACCCTTGGTCTGCGGGTAGAAGACCTAGGATAGGAACATGTTTGGAAGTCTATGTATGCTCACGTGGACTTATGTGTTTAACATGCTTACATAAACTTACGTGCTATACGTGTTTATGTGAATCTTATGTGACTTCCATGACATAACTACTTCTTGCTTATATGAAATCTATATGTTGGGTGTGATTATAATATTTGCATGTGTGAGTTAACCCGTACTAATCTCTTAAGGTTATAAATGGCTAGAACAATAGGCAATGATCCATAGGACTAGATAAATGTGATGCTTAAGATGAATACTTAGTTTTGCGAAAGACTAAGCTTTTCATAGAGTTTGAGTGTGAGATTAATGATTGGATATTAGGTAGACCATGTAAGTTGATTTCTTTCGAACTAAGTTGATTTAATGGCTTAAGCAAAATTGGAGATGAATTATATATGTACATAGGTGCATTTAAGTAGTTCAACTTAGTAGGAGTAGATGGTGATATTGGGACCACCTAAAGGAACAAATAAAGTGGCATTCTCATATGACGTAGGAAGTAGGTAATTTGATATGCCGAGTTACTTATTTTGGTCAATCGAAAAGATTACGAGAATGACCTTGACATTGTGTGGATCGTAAGTCCCGATCTTGGAGTATTTATAATAGCTAATAATGGTTGAGATATATTTGGAGATGTTCTATTTTTAAAGGTCACTTATGGATTTATCTATGGATTATAAGGTTTAGATTGGATTAAGTTACGTTAAACCTTGTGGATCCTTGGGATCTTGATTATTGTACTTGTGGAATTTAATCTTGGCTAAATGGTTGGAACTTGAGGTTATTAAAGAATGAATCCATTTGAAATATTATTGATGTGCGTATAAGAATGAAACAAGTTGTACTATAAGGTATGTATATTACTATTGACTAGGATCGATATCTTAAAGTTCATTTGGAGTTTAAATTTAAACCTAGGAGCCATAGTTGGATGAATCTATGACTAAGGATATTTACCTACCTATTTAATGGTTAGAGATGAAATCATTTGAGGGATGAAGGATAAAAGTTCAAAGCCTCTCGGTGTTAGATGGTATCTTGATGAACTCTATGTGTTACTTGATGTGCAGGAGACTTTTTGCTTGGTTTTAAAAAGGGTAGAAGTGTTAAGATTAGTTAAAATTTAGAAGAGGTGATGAATGGCTTCTTGGCTTAAGTGATTGATTAAAGTAGATATATGTGTATGCTAGAAATGTTAAGCTACACTTAATTAACATTTGAAGGTAATGGGTTTCGAGAGTTTGGACATCTATTTTGAGGCTATTTGATAAGTGTAGAAACTACTTCCGCTTTATGGTATTAGAAATTTGTTGTAAGTTGATGATGAAGTTACTATTATCATGTTCGGAGAGTTCCTTTGCAGTATTTAGCAGGCCTCACAAATAAGAAGAAAATCATGCACCATATGTTGAGGATTTTCTTTGATGATTGAGTTCCAATAGCATTAGAATAAAGAAGGAATTGCGAGGGCGCAATGTGAGGCCCGACCCCGAATAACATGTCTTATCTCGATTTGTGTGCCTTAGACCCAGAATTATATGATTGACCTTGGATTACGTGCCCTGTCTTGGTTTTTGTGCATGCCTCGTCATTCGTGCCTTGACCTAGAATTGTGTGCCCTAATCCTCGACTTATGTGCCTTGACTTCGATTTACGTGCGATACCTCGATTTGTGTGCACTGACCTTGAATTGTGTGTCCTAACCTAGGTTTAAGAGTCGTACCTCGATTTATGTGCATTGCATTGAATTACGTGATTTGCATTGGTTTACGTGCATTCACTTAGGGTTGCATGCATTTGCATTGAAATCCGTGCATTTATCTTGAAGTACGTGCCTTACCTCGTAGTTCGTGTCTACCTTGTGATTCGTGTCCCGTATTGATTTCTGTGCGTGTCTCGTAGTACGTGCCCTAGACCTAGGAAAGCGTGCCCGCACGCTAATCAACAAAGAATCCTACACAAAGCACTAGACTATTAAATAATCCTACATAATCCACTAACCAATATTATATTCCTAATTCAAATTCTCTACAAACTCTACTAACAATAAAATAACACTAAACTATTCCTACATTTTCCACTATCTATTATTCTATTCATAATTCAAACTCATCAACAAACATTCCTATATTTTATTCTACCTAGATTCCCTAATTTTCCAACATTCCTATGACAACACAAGACACCATGCTACCTAGGATAGACAAAACAAAAACAATCTAGACAAACTATGACACAACACAAGACACAAAGCTTTAAAAAATACACCTACACACTACCCAGGCCCCTCCCTTTTTTGTGTAACACACCCCACACACTACTAAAATTCAAATAACACTCAAAACAACAAAAAAATTCAGACTCTAGGCACCAAAACCGACATACACACATGCAAACACTCAAACAACTCTTCAGACTCTCATTTTGCCTCTCAACTCTCCCATTCTCTCTCCATTTCGGTTCTAGCTGCCTCTTGAGCATTTAAGACTCCTAAAAACTCTCTAAGACTGTCCCAAGCTCGGCCTTAGCAAGTACAAGCAAGCAACATAGCAAGAAAATTCACACAAGATCTCAAACCTCTCATTTTCGGCCTAGGTAAAGTTTTGATAGTTTTCTTCCATTTCTTTTTGTTCTAATCACATGCACACACTAAGCATAAGCTAACTAAGCTGGGATTTAAAGGAAATCAATATACTACTCGGCCAAAGCAAGGAAAGAAGACATTTTGTGCGATTTCAAGAGCATTTGTGCATTTTCATCCATCAATAGGCTAAGGTGAGGGTTAAACTCTTTTAAAAGCTTTCAAAACTCACATGCTTGCTCTCATGTGGCTATATTTACCTCTGTAGTTGTTGTATATGTGTGTATATGAGCTTATCTACTCATGCTTGGCATGACAATGACTAGAACTTGAAGATAGGTAAAAAACGTTTTTGTTGGCAGTTTTCTGACCTTGTAGAACGAAGTGTATTTGTCTTAGTAAACCTTGATAAAAATGCGTGAAAATTGGTATGTTGCTAGATTTTGCAGTTCTGGACATTTTTGTCAGAAATAGGCCAAAGCTAAATCGGAATCTAAGACCCCAAAAATGGCAAAATATCAAAAGGTGTCCAAATCTGGAAAAATTGGAAAAATGAAATAGGTTTCCTGCAGATTACTGACTATGTAGAACGAAGTGTTTTTGACCTAGTAAATGTTGATAAAAATGCATGAAAATTTTTAGTTTGCTAGATTTTGCAGTGCTGGACATTTTTGTCAGAAATAGGCCAAAGCTAAATCTGACTCTAAGACCCTCCAAAATGGCAAAAATCGTAATATATCTAAAACTGGACAGTTTTGCATAGTCCCACGGTTTTGGCCATAACGCCTAAGTCCGAACTCCAAATGATGCGAGGTTTGTTCCTAGATTTGAATAACTCATTAAGATTTAATTTGAAATTTTTTTCACTGAATTTGGAGATTATTTTATTGGCTAATTGAATGTGGTAAAACAGACCATTGCAGTAGGGTTTTGCTTAGTAAAATGCTTTGAAACATGTTGTAACTTTACTTGTGGTATTGAATGCTTGGAATTGTGGCACATAGATGTTGTGTGGAATGTTGTGGTTGGTTGAGGTTGTTTAATTTGGTTGATGCATGGCTTGGGTTTAATTACGTGACAAATTGTGGCTTAATCGCATGTGTAAGCATGAATTTAGGCCCTATTGCTTATGAAAACTTGCTAAGTAATGATCCGATGGTTAATGCGTTCAACTGTGTGATTAGTAGGCTGCCTAATAAATGTTACATATGCTTGATGTGGTTTAAGTATTACTTGTGGTGCTTAGTAAATGAAACTAACCCCGAGCATGGCCTTGTAAACCCTAATAGTCCTGTAGACTACCGAGTCATAAAACACTCTTGTGTGTATTATAATTGATGTTGAGGAAGGTTAATAGGCTGCCCGGAATTGTCCTTATAGCTCTAGACATGATTCCCAATGATGGCATATTGATAAGTGAACTATTCTTGCACCCGGTTTTGTGTAAGTCTTGTTGCATGCTTGTATGATCTCAACACTTGATATGTGAACTAAAATGAGCTTTATGACTTGTTATATGGTGATTACTTGGCTGTCCATTAAATGTTCACATGTTTCTAACTGTTGTACAAAGTGAATTTATATGTCAAAGCATGCCTCGTATGTTTACTTGTCGATATGTGATCTTATAATTGCTCGGAGGCAACCTACTTTGTTGACCTCCTAATGTGAATTGTTAAAAGATATTCAATGGCTTATTTGAACATGATTACTTGGTTACCCGTGAAAGTTTAATTGGTTCCAAATTGATATATGAAATGATTACATGTTCTTACAATATCTTATGTGCCAATATGTCAAAATGTGATCATATATTTACTCGGAGGCAACCTACGTTGTTGACCTCCCAATGTGAATTGTTAAATGGCATACATGTGCATTGCATACAAGGTTGCAACCTTTCATTTTGGCATGGTAGCAATTCACGCACGCTGGGCGGCATCGGGCTTGGCGGGGCTATGACTACCATGGTCCAAGTCCCTCTCTCGCTTTGGGGCTAGACTTCCTCAGAGAGTTGGGTCGTAGGATTTCAGGGTACATCTGGAGTACACCCATTTGGTGTGATAAGTGGATGATTGAAGCCGACCTCAAAAACTGTTATCGGAAATGATCTTGAGAGCAAATGCTCACCGATTGATCTTGAGAGCGAAAGCTCACCGTATCCTTTTCACTATGTGTTTAAGTACTCTCGCTTGGTTCCTAGAGGACCTCGGGGAGGAAAGACGGGTAAATGTATTCATTTATATTTATGTTATGGTATGAACTTGCTTATTTCATATGACATGTTTTGAAAAGGGTTTTTTCATAAGATTAACCGGAAAAGAGTTTTTAAAAATATTATCTCTCGTTCCCCCTCGCTGAGTTCATAAGGACTCACCCTCTTTTATCATCACAGGTGAAGAACATTTGGAACAGGTACCTGAAGAGAATGTGCCTGTTGATGATTCCTCAGAGTGATTACGTGTTTTATGTGCCTTGCTTGTCAGTGGCTGTTCTGTGAACGTTGTGTTTGCTTTGAAGACTACTTATTTTGTTGATGTAAATGACCCCGTTGTAATTTGGGTCTAATTTTAGCTTGTACTAATTATAACCGGACAAACTCTTTATTTGGTTGTTTGCTTTCATTTTTTTTGATTAATAGTTATCGTAGGTGTTTAAACCACTAGGTGAAGAATCAAATAGCGTAACTCTATCTAAACTCACCTAGGTGCTCAATCATAAGCTAAAGAACAACAGGTATTTGCACGATAGGAATTGACAAATAAACGGGACATAGTTATCATGCTAGGCTTGTTAATCAAACGAGACTTTCGAGATAGACTAGTAGGCATATCGGTTGACGACAAAATTAGAATTCTTAACGGAATTGGATTAATGATTGGAATAATTGAGACGTTTAGAAATTAGGTCAAACTAAAAGGTCCTAAATACAGTCGTTATGCTGCCGATTTTTCGAAAAACAATTTGGAGTTTTAGGCTAACGAATAAGCTTTAACCTTTGTCAATCGGTTATAGTCGTAAAATAATGTGAATGATTAGATCACACCCTAGTCTAGCCTCCTTAGGTTGGGTTGGGGCGTGACACGCAATTCTGTTAAGGAGGGGAGGATGTGAGACCCCGTACCGAGCCGTCTAGAGCTGTACAGAAGCCCATATGTATTTCATAGCATTTCATTTAACTTTACATCATTTAATATGCATTAATAACAATTAATGTGCATTTTCACCATTTAAAGTGCATTCGTCTCGTTTTATGTGCACATACCTCATTTAACGTGCATTTAGATTCAATTACGTGTCCTTGAATAATTTAGGTAGCGTAGATAATAATTAAATCATTTTACATATTTTTAAAATTGGTTTACATACGGTTATCTTGGATTACGTGTATTTGCATTGTTTTACGTGCACTTGCATCGGTTAACGTGTAGTTGAGTAATTAATATAGCGTAGCTAGTAATTAAAACATATCAAGTTCAATAGCTAGTTAGAGTAACTAAACTAGAACTAAAACACTTAGAATTAACACTAGGATGGCAAACTAGTAATACACTAGTTAGTTGAGGGGCAAGGTGGTATTTTGGGCCTTTAGATATTTTCCTACCAACTAAAACACACAACACACCACACACACTCATACACCTCAAAAAACACACACACCCACACGATCTAGAGAGGAAAAAGAGAAGAAGAAGAAGAGAGAAGGAGAAAGGGAAAAAAGAGGAAGAAAACAAGGATTCTAGGGCATTCTCAAGCTATCTTACCAAGCATTTGGGTGTTTTCAAGCTTCTACTTGCACTTATTCTTGCATTCAAGGTGAGGGAATTTTCATTTAAAGGTTTTAAAGCTCATCCAATTTTAGGATATAGATATATTGATTAATCTTGTTTATATGTACATATGGAGCCTATGGTGATGATTGTGTGTACTTTGTGTTGTAGATCTAAGAATTTTTATGAAGTTGTGTGGAAGAGTTGGAAGAGTTGAATGAGGATGTAGATGTGTTTTATATATGATAGGATTCATGTAGCTTGTATTTGATGTTGAAATCGAAAGACAAAGTCCATTGGATGTAGTAGGTGTTCTTGGTGTTCTTGGTGTTTTTGAAGGTTGATTTTGATGATTGTGTGCTATGTTGATTTCTTGGTGAGTTGGTTGTTGATTGATGTTGTTGGGTGGTTTTAATTGAGTTTGAGCCCTTATATGATGCCCATAAACTACACTGAACATGCTTAATTGGTGGTAGGAGGTGGTGTGAATTGTTAGAATGTTTTTGGTAGAATTTATGTTCTTTTCGTGCAGCTATCCGAGCTTTACAGCCCCTATCCGGTCACCCGGATAGAGGCCTCAACGCCCGGCAGAAAGCTCCGATCCGGGCGTTAGTGGCTTCTTCCGGGCGCCCGGATAAAAGCTACAACGCCCGGATGTTTGACAGCTTTGCGCAGTGATTATCCGGAGGCCATATCTCATTCGTTTGAAATTCGAATTGCATTCCGTTTGATTCTAGAACTATCTATTTTTGATAAGATTTGATTCTAGACCAAAATCAGGCTAACTGGAGTTTGGAAAAGTAGGTAAATTTACCTCCTAAGTTAGGTTAATGCAAGAGAATTAAGATACTTCATAGTTTCGTTTGTGCTTGCGTTATATTGTCGTTTTGAGTTGTTTTAAGGTATTTTTACACCCTTCTTGGGTATATGCCTATGTTGAGTTCTCCTACTTGGTATTAATATGGTCATGCATGGTGGGTATTGGATTCATGATTATCTAAACAACGCACATATCACTACATGTTGTATGAGGTCACTACACGGTTAAACATTTGCATGATAAAACAACTTTCCTTGTTGACCTCCCCTTGTATGATTATGTGATATGTGAACTTTATTTGGAACACAAATACTCTGATATATCTTTGATTACTGTTATTAACCGATGGCAACCTACTTTGTTGCTTCCGAGCTTGTTTCTACATTTGAAATCCACTTTCGCTTGGTGAATTCTCCTTGGAGAGATGGAAGGTGAATACGATATGGATAAGTTAATAAACCCCACGGTAGAAGTTCTGGGCCGCCTGGGCGGCATTGGGCTTGCCAGGACAGACTTGGGCTGCTGTGGTTTGGGTTGTCTCTGGGGTATCCTCTTTGAATTGGTGTGACAAAGATGATTTGATAAGAAAGCTCGAGATTGGCCATCTCCAACAAAGCTCGTGATATTGTATCATTTTACTATATGGTTCCTACTCTCGCTAGGCCCCTTGAGGTCCTCGGAGAGTAGAGTTGTTTGATTAAGATTGTGACTATTATGTATTTGCTATTCTTGATACTTGACTATACGAAGTATATGCATAGCACGGTTTTGTAAAGATGATTTTGAAATGATAAAATGTTTGTGAAAACCCTTCCTTTCTCATCCTCATTGAGCTATACGCGAGGATCTAGCTCACCCCTCTTTTTAACAATTTCAGGTGACGATTAGCCCGAGCAAGCTCCCACGTGGTTGAATGCTATATTGATATGTTGTGATGGATTTATGCCCTAGTTGGTCCGCGTGCTTGCTTGTGGAGTTATAGCTTATCATTGTAACAAGATATTTCTGTAAATTGATTAAGTATTATGTTGTAATATTATTTTGGTAGATTAGATGCCGAGTTAAGATTGAACGATATTCCCTTGAGACCTAGGCTTGGAATGTTCAACAGGTGGATTTAAGTCTTGTGAATTTATATCAGACGTTGTAAACCATTAAGGCCGATGTCTTGGAATAATGTTAAAAGTCTTTTCAAATTACTTGTGGTATCATTTTAATAGATGTACAGATTATTAATTATTACTCACATGTTTTAAACCTATTAAGTTGTTAATCTCAGTAATAAGAGTTACGAACGTCATATTTCGGCCTTAGCCTAGCGATGGGTCGGGGTCGGGGCGTGACAACCAAGCACTCAACCACACAAACACATTATCCGAATCAGGTAATCGAACTCCAAAGATCTGTGCAAAGTGCAGCCAAATAGCCGAAATCTTTTTCCCATTCATCAAGACATGAGATATAGACTCCACCTGACTACAACATTGACACCTAGAAGCAAAAATTATCCCCTTACGCTGCAAACGCTCATCCATCGGCAACCAATCGTGCAACAACCTCATCATGAAAAAAGACATTTTAAGAGGAATAGAAGAGTACCAGATTTCACGAAACGATCGCCGACTCTGAGCCTTCTTCCTCACAAGATTCCAAGCACTATACATCGTGAAACATCCATGTGACGTCTGCTCCCAATATGGTTCATCCTGGGCATACAACCTCAAAGGGACCTTAACTAACTCTGTCACCACAAAAAAGGCAAGAACCAGGTTTAGGTTTTTAGGTTTTTTAGTTTATTTTTTTAGGTTTATTTTTAGTTTAGGTTTTTAGTTTTTTTTAGTTTATTTAGGTTTTTAGGTTTATTTATTTTTAGTTTATTAGGTTTAGTTTTTTATTTGGTTTAGTTTTTTATTTGGTTTATTTAGTTTATTTATTTATTTTTTAGTTTTTATTTTAGGTTTATTATTTATGTTTTTATTTATTTATTTTATTTATTTATTTAGTTTTTTTTAGTTATTTATTTATTTATTTATTTATTTTTAGGTTTTTTTATTTATTTTTAATTTATTTTATTTTAGGTTTTTTAGGTTTTAGTTTATTTTTTAGTTTTTAGGTTTTTTTATTTTTTTATTTAGTTTTTAGGTTTTATTTTATTTTATTTTATTATTTATTTATTTATTTATTATATTTATATTTATTTTTTAGTTTTATTTTATTTTATTTATTTATTTTATTTTATTTTATATATTATTTTATTTATTTATTTTTTATTTTATTTAGTTTATTTTATTTTAGTCAATTGTAGTTTTTTTAAAGGTTTTATATATATATATATATATACATATATTTTATTTTTTATAGTTTTTATTTAGGTTTTAAATATTTATTTATTTTTTAGTTTTTTAGTTTTTTAGTTTTAGGTTTTTATTTTATTTTTTAGTTTAAGTTTTATGTTTATTTTTTATTTAATTTTTTATATTTAGTTTTTTTATTTTTATTTTTTAGTTTTTAGTTTTTTTATTTTTTACTTTATTTATTATTTATTTTTTTATTTTATTTTTAGTTTTTTAGTTTGTTTAATTTAGTTTATTTAGTTTTATTTATTTAGTTTATTTTATTTTATTGTATTTAGGTTTTATATTTTAGGTTTTTTTATTTATTTTTTATGTTGTGTTTTTAGTTTTTATTATATTTTAGTTTTTAAGGTTTTTTTTTTATTTTTTAGTTTTTAGGTTTTATTTTTATTTTTTATTTTTTATTTTATTTTAGTTTTTTATTTTATTTATTTAGTTTTTAGTTTTTTACTTTTAGTTTTTTTTATTTAGTTTATTTATTTATTTATTTAGTTTATTTAGGTTTTTATTTTTGATTGATTTATTTATTTTTGATTGATTTTATTTATTTTTTGTTTTTTTAGTTATTTATTTATTTTTTTAAATTTATTTATTTATTTAGTTTTTTTTTTTGTTTTTTTTTTTATTTTTTATTTAGGTTATTTATTTTTTTTAAATTTAATTTTTTATTTTTTATTTTTTATTTTTTATTTTTTGTTTATCAGTTTTATATATTTATTTTATTTATTTTTTAGTTTATTTAGGTTTATTTACTTTTTTAGTTTATTTAGGTTTTTTTAGTTTTTAGGTTTATTTTTTTGGTTTTTATTTATTTATTTTATTTTTTAGGTTTTTTTTATGTTTATTTTTTATTTAAGTTTAGGTTTTTAGTTTTTTATTTTAGTTTTTTAGTTTATGTTTTAGTTTTTTAATTTTTTAATTTTAATTTTATTATTTTTTTTAGTTTTTTTTAGGTTTTTTAGAGTGGTGCTCAATTCCGAGTTAAATTCCATTAGTTATAACCTTTTTTGTGCAACTGCGCTAGTTGGGCAGAACCAGCGTTTTACTGCTATATTTCGGAAATGACTTCGTTAGAGACCTAAAAAGACTGAATTAACTCTAACTCCAAAAACAAAGTTTGCTCTACACTAAGTCACCTAGCTACCGTAATAATTTTGTTAATTTTCGAGCACTTTTGCTACCTCAAAATAGCTCTGAACCTCAGTCACGCAAATCTTCCAAAATTCACATTTTAGCACACTTAATTCTCTTGATGTTTTCTTGCATTTGAGCTATCTATGAGTATTATTCTAACATGTAACACATTCCTACACTTCATTTAGGACATTAAACAAACACCTTGAATACATTTATGTTCACATCTAGCAAAGAATCAACTACATACGCACAAGAGAACTTCTATAACACACTACAACATTCTAAATACAATTTCATTAGCTAATCATGCATTTCTAGTTCCATAGTCAAATCTCTACAATATGGAATAATCAAAACTTAGCAAAATAATCAAGTATACATGCAAAGAACATGCTATCCCTCATCTAGAAGGACAATTATTGAAGAAAAATGTTAGAAACCACTTCCTTTCTCCTTGAAATTGCTCATTTTCTTCTCCAATGCAAAGCCCTAACTAGTTTCTTTCTTTTCTTCTTTTTTTCCTCCCCTACCCAATGGCCTCTTTTTCTTTTGTTTTGTTTTGCTTTTTTTGTGTTATATTAAGTATATTCTAGATAGATATAGTTATATAGGTGGGTTGGGCTAATAAATGGGTTAGACTAATTAATTTCGATGGTAGACTAAAGCCCAAAACAAGCTAAAAACTCTAAAGGCCCAATAAAAATCTCTACTAAATGTTACTATTCCTTACGATACACTATTTATTTAGGACCACTAATTTCTCTCCAAATGCTATGCACATCATAAAAAATGCAAGTATTTAAATGAACAGAGTCATGCAATATGATCAATAAGTCAAATATGTAAGCCAAAAAAATAAATAAAATCATTTAAGAATCACTCCGGGCACTATTCATTTGTTATGCTAAACAATTTTTCTACTCGCTTTCTTGAAATACTATGCACATAAAATTTATGAACATAGGCATGAAATGAAATAAGTAATAAGGAAAAAATATGGAATTCGAAAAATAAAATATTTAAAATTTTATCCCGGGTAAATATGAAACATATAATTTCAACAAACAAAAGCTAGAAATAAATCAAATAAAAGTAAATATGCAAATATAAAAATTAAATAAAATAAATTAAAGATATCTCCAGACTCGGGAAATACAAGTCAATTAAATGTAGACATATAGTAAAATAATAAATTATTTATTTCTTATAAACCATTTAGATGTAATTAAATAAATGTAATTATTAAAAATAATAAACTAGCCCGTTCAGTTTCGGGCGCATGCTTTTATTTGAACAATGAAATGAATTAATTTAGATGCAAGTAAAATAAATTTGAATAATTAAATTGATAAAAGATATGTCCCGGGCAAATCAGTTAAATGGGAAATTAAATAAAAATAGATAGATATGAATGCTCGTTTTCCAAGAGATGCTAATTACTAAAGTAATTAAATATAAATTAATAAAATAGATGCATGGTTGGGCTCGGGCGTCACATTCTCCCCCCTTTAAAACATTTGCGCCCTTGCAATTATTCTTCTCAAAAGAATTCCACATTAAACTGCAACAGATGAATACTGAAGACTATACTTTGATTACTCATCCCCGAGTGGGAGCACTGTACAAAATATTAATGAGAAAGTCCCATAAGAATACCATCAGAAATTTCCATAAGAATACCATGGAGAATTCCGAGAAAATACCGAGAAGAATATCATATGCGAAATACCGAATAATAAGACCAAATAAAGGTCCCTATTGGGAACACCAACTAAGTACATTCGAACAAGAATTCCTTTGAATAAAAGTATCACACAAGAATTCTAAAAGAATACTCAACAAGAATTCCATCAGCCAATTGAGGGCTCCGAGCAGAACACCGTCTACAAAACTGAACATTGAGTACAACCCCAAATCATAGTTATGTAGAAGATTGTTGAAGGATAATACCAACAAGATTCTAGATAAGATCACCCAATAGGAATACCAAATGTGAAAGCCCATTATTGAATTCCGAGCACTAATCTTCGATGGTTGATCATCACAGGAGAGGATGAGGAATGGGCTATAAAAGGCATGGTTACTATGCAATGCAACACTATTATCTTATGAAATACCTATTTCACATATTCAAAAGCGGTTAGCACATTACGAACACTTAACACAGATTACAGACACAACTAAGTCACATAGATACACATATCTCATATTTTTCACATATTATGCAAATATGCCACATAAGCATACACATATTGCACATTTTCCATTTCTGTTCAAGTATAACACATAAGTGCACATTGTAATTCAAACACACATAGGTCACACATGCAAGCACTGACCTATTGAAGACTTCACATGCACGTACTCATGGTTTACTACCCGACAGACCGAGGACCCTCTCTTGGCTGAGAGCTATCTAAGCTCTGATACCACATGTCATGCCCTGATCCCTCATGGGAGTAGGACCCCTATTCATTCCACTAATAACACCTGACCCTAACCTTGGGCATGAAAAACGAGGGAAAAAGGATGAAGGTTTCCTTATTTCTAGGAGTAACCACAAACCTGCATGCAGAAGAATCATCACAACAACAACCACCACATATAAATAAACTCCATTTAAGTTCATATGACTTTCCTAGCTTTCTTTTCCTTGACATGATATTAACATTAACCCATTAAGTAGAGATTAAAGTAAACTAGGTAAATATATAGATTATTATACAAGCCACTACGCTACCAAAATACTTAACTTTATTTACAACTTCCGTACAACAAATACAAACAAGGCTATCCAAGCCTCAAAATAACATACATGTAGAAAGCCACATCTATACTTATTTTCACATAAAATTATTCAATCTCAACTAGCAAGTAATCAAAGAGACCTTTGAACTTCTTCTTCTTCCTCTGGAGGAATAGTCCCTGCCTCGCCTGAAAAATATTAGGTAAAAAAGGGTGAGTATACACTTATACTCAGTGAGGGAATAATAAGCAATGGTGGTTTTGAAAATCGTTTCCATGCAATGCATATAAAACATTCATTATCTAACTTTTTATAAGGACTTGAGAATATAACATTAGACATAATAAACTTGAAAGTAAAGTAACCGTAAACGTTAACTAACACATAGTAAAGAATTGAGAACACAACACTAAACATGATAAGCTTGAAGTAATATACATTAACGCTAAATAAACACACATAAAAGGATATCGCTAGCCCCATGGAATGCTCCGTCCATGCGGGCACACTTCTCTTCGCTTCTCTACTCTTCTCTTCTCTAGACGATTCACTACGCTTGTCGGCATCCCTTATCTCTCCACTGGGTGTACTCCGGATGTACCCCGATATCCTACAACCTTCACCCATTGAACGTTCCATCCATGCGGCTTGGGAATAGTCACGGAGGACTAGCATCCACTGGCAAGCCTGCTGCCGCCTAGTGGATGATCATCACATCCGCGCCGAATGCTTAAGATTGCAACCTTCGCTACGCTTACCCTTAGTTAGCTTGTTAGTTTCGCTTGGATAACATGTAGCACGTAACACTTAATCACATTATAACATATAAACATGACGTAGCACATAGTCGAGGAATGACAAAAGAGGCCACCCTCATGCACATGGTCATTAACAAGCACTAAAAATTGATAATCATGCTCTACTTTTCAATAAAACTAAATGGAATGCTTTGAAGACATACTTTATTCTATGACTTGCAAACTCACTTGAGGATTAATTCTAGCATGCTCATGACTCTAACACATCTAGATTCTCTCAATGGAATTAATAACCCATAATTATCAAGCTAACATTCTTGGTTACATAGCCATTAGCATGTAAGAAACCTAACTCACTTACAATTAGCTTAATTATATTTCAATTTCAACAAAAGCTTACATTTATCACATTATTTGCCTATGGTAATAACCTCCAATTACTTTGATTTTTATGTATAAACTAATCTCTTTGAGTGTAAATAATTTTAGGTTCAAACGGTGCTCAATTTCGAGTTAAATTCCATTACTTATGACCTTTTTCGTGCAACCGCACATAGCTGGACAGAACCAGCATTTTACTGCTACATTTCGGAAATGGCTTCGTCAGAGACCTTAAAAGACTGAATTAACTCTAACTCCAAAAACAAAGTTTGTTCTACACTAAGTCATCTAGCTACTGTAAAAAATTTGATAATTTATGAGCACGTTTGCTACCTCAAAATAGCTCGGAACCTCAGTCGCGCAAATCTGTCTGAAATTCACATTTTAGCACACATAATTCTCTTGATGTTTTCTTGCATTTGAGCTATCTATGAGCATTATTCTAGCATGTAACACATTCCTACCCTTCATTTAGGACATTAAACAAACACCTTGTATACATTTATGTTCACATCTAGCATAGAATCAACTACAATTAAACTACTTGCAAGACTAGCTAATATATGCACAAGAACACTCCTATAACACACTACAACATTCTAAATACAATTTCATTAGCTAATCATGCATTTCTAGTTTCTTACAAAACTTAGCAAAATAACTAAGTATACATGCAAAGAACATGCCATCCCTTACCTAGAAGGTCAATTATTGAATAAAAATTCTAGAAACCACTTCTTTTCTCCTTGAAATTACTCCTTTTCCTCTCCAATGCAAAGCCCTAACTAGTTTCTTTCTTTTCTTCTTTTTTTCCTCCCCTACCCGATGGCCCCTTTTTCTTTTCTTTTCTTTTGCTTTTTTTGTGTTATATTAAGTATATTCTAGATATATATAGTTATATAGGTGGGTTGGGCTAATAAATGGGCTTAGACTAATTAATTTCGATAGTAGACTAAAGCCCAAAACAAGCTAAAAACTCTAAAGGCCCAATAAAAATCTATACTAAATTTTACTATTCCTTACGATACTCTATTTATTTAGGACCACTAATTTCTCTCCAAATGCTATGTACATCATCGTAAATGCACGTATTTCAATGAACAGAGTCACGTAATATGATCAATAAGTCAAATATGTAAGCAAAAAAAAAAATCATTTAAGAATTACTCCGGGCACTATTCATTTGTTACGCTAAACAATTTTTCTACTTGTCTTCTCGAAATACTATGCACATAAAATTTATGAACTATCATGAAATCAAACAAGTAATGAGGAAAAAATATGGAATTTGAAAAATAAAATACTTAAAATTTCACCCCGTGCACATATGAAACATATAATTTCAACCAACAAAAGCAAGATATAAGTAAAATAAAAGTAAATATGCAAATAGAAAAATTAAATAAATTAAATTAAAGATCTCTCTGGACTCAAGAAATGCAAGTCAATTAAATGTAGACATATAGTAAAATAATAAATTATTTACTTATTATAAACCATTTACATGTAATTAAATAAATGTAATTATTAAAAATAATAAACTAGCTCGTTCAGTTTCGAGCCCGGGCTTTTATTCGAACAATGAAACAAATTAATTCAAATGCAAGTAAAATAAATTTAAATAATTAAAATGATAAAATAAATGTTTCGGAAAAATCAATTAAATGGAAAATTAAATAAAAATAGATAGATATGAATGCTCGTTTTCCAAGAGATGCTAATTACTAAAGTAATTAATTGTAAATTTATAAAATAGATGCACGGTCGGGCTCGGGCGTCGCATGTTATATGGGTTTCAGTTATGGGTTTGGGACTTGGGTTAGCTTAAGAAATATGGGTAAAGTTGGTTAGTTTGATCCAAAAAAGGATATAATACAAGAAGCCCAAAAATACAATGTAGTTTTTACTATTCATACGGTACCCAAAATATCACTCCCGATATGCTATGCACGAAATTCCAATGAACGTTTGCTAAATATAAGTCAAGTATTATGGGAAAAATGCGAAATCAAGAAAATAAAATAGTAAAAAATTTTGTTCGGGCTCAAATTATTTTAAAACATTTTGAATGCAATTTTCACTAAAAGTCTTTATGAAAATAATATGAATGTACATATTTCATTTACTAAAATAAATAAACACATAACTTTGCTCATCAAAATTAATTAAACATGTAATTTGCACGAAAACATTAAATAAACGCATATTTACGCATATTAGTCAAATTCGAGGGTTCACAGTTAAACTTTTTTTTACGATTACAGATAAAACAAGTAGAAGAATAAATTTATATTTCTCAAACCAAATATATCAAGGAGTTGCTAAAGAAATATAACATAGAAGGGAAAAGAAAAAATGTTACTACTCCATTAAGCACAAATGAAAAGTTAAGCAAGGATGAAAGTGGAGAATGTGTTGATCAAACAAAATATAGAGGGATGATTGGTAATCTTCTTTATTTAACTGCTAGTAGACCTGATATTCAATTTGCAGTGTGCTTATGTGCTAGATTTTAGAGTAATCCAAAGGAGTCACATCGTACTACAATAAAAAGAATATTTAGATACCTAAGAGGTACTCTTAATTTAGCTATTTTCTTTCCAAAAAAAATAATGATTTTAAACTTGTTAGATATACTGATTTTGATTATGCAAGAAGTTTAGATGATAGAAAGAGTACATCCGAAACTTGCGAACTTCTTGGAAATTGTATGGTTTCATGGTTTTCAAAGAAACAAAACAGCGTAGCATTATCAACATTAGAAGCATAATACATCTCAGCTGCAATGTGTTGTACTCAAATACTTTGGATAAAATGGACACTTCAAGATTATAAGCAAGAGTTTGATTCTATTCCTATAATGTGTGATAATACATCTGCTATCAATTTATAGCATTATCAACATCAGAAACAAGTGAAGTTTTACGATAAATATAGAATTAAAGGGGAGTAAAATTATATTAAAATATGCATGAAGATAAGGGGAGTCAATTTTTATTCAAATCATATTAATATGTGTTTAGATTTTTCTATCCTTATATTAGTTTGTCATTGTAAAGCCCGACACCTAGCCTCATATGCATTTACTTCATTTACTGTGCATTTTCATAATTTAACGTGCAATTATATCATTTTATGCGCATTTACATCATTTTACGTGCAAATATGTTCACTTACGTGCATTTGACATTTTAGGCATCGTAGGGAATCAATTAAAACATTATCAAGCTAAGACTAGTAACTAATTAGTCAAGACACAACTAAAATGGCAAATTAGTAAAATATAAGTTAGTTGGAGGGCACTCTAGTCTTTTGGGCAAATAGTCAAAATATCCTACCTACTAAATTGTGTGTTCCAAAGGAAAAACATATACACACACACAATTTACACACTCACACACATACTACACGTTGGAGGCAAGGAAGAAGAGAGGAAGAAGAAGAAAAAAGAAGAAGGAAGAGGAGGAGAAGGAAGAAGGATCAAGCATTTTCTTGCACTTCCAAGCCATCTTCAAGACTTTTTCTTCATCTTTTGCTAACAAACTCCAAAGGTAGGTGAGGGATGTTTTTTTTAAACCTTTGTAAAACTCATATTATCTTTGATCTTGTGATTTAATAGCTTGTTGGACTTGCTTGTAGTGTATAAGAACTTATCTTACATATTTTAACTTTGTTGAGGATCTAAGGCTTTAAGCTTAGTTGTTGGGTTGCATTCTTGTTTTGTATTGCTCTTATATGCTAGTATGTAGCCTTGGAGGTTGTTTATTGCTATTGTGTTGAAGCAGAGAGAGTAGACAATATGTTGAGAACACAAGATTTGTTGTTGATCTTGTTGGGTGTTGTAGTAGCTAGAGGCTAGTCTAAATGGGTCCAAGTTGCTATTGAGTTTTATGTGTTAAACCTAGCAAGTCTATTGGCATATGTATGTGGTGATGAATTAGGTATTAGTGTGTAAACATAGTGATAAATCCGTATTTTTAGTAACTTTAACCCATTGAATCATGTATATTGCATTATTGTTTCAAGCTTAATTGTATATTTTACACAATTTTAGTGCAATATAGGTTTTAAAGAAGAAAGAGCAAAAACGGTCACAAAAACCAATTTTTGAAGCGAATATTCAGTGCAACACTGAAGGAAAATGGCAGAACAACTTCAAAATGAGCAATTCGAGATTGAATTTGACCAAACTGAGTGCGGAAACGGATTCAGGACGCTGAAAAATCTTGGAATAGACCCGGTCAACTTGTTGGTCAACGGTCAAAGTCAATGGTCAATGGTCAAAGTCAACCGAGCTGGTCAAAGTCAAAGTTCGGAGTCAAAGTTCACCTACCACAGCCAGAAGGGCGCTCGAGCGCCCCTTTTCCGCACTGGAGCACCACTTTTTGAAAAAGGCCGACAATTGAGCGGCATAGTACAGACCGAAAACGACAGACAAAATAAAAAATTCAAAAGTGTAGAAGGGCGCTCGAGCGCCCTCTGCAGGCGCTCGAGTGCCCCCTTGCATTTTTGCCTATAAATGTCGCGATTTTGCAGCAACGAAGAGACACAAAATTTTCTCTTCTTAGCCAAGCTTCTGCTCCTCTAGTGGGCATAAACGATTTTTCATTTTTTGTCTTTGTATATAATCACTTTTCTTCATATTTTAGCTTAGGAGTAGGTTAGTTTAGTTTAGTTACGGTCCTAAAATAAGGGCTGGGCTTATGGATTAACGCCATAGCTTCGGAGAAATCGAGCTGGCTAAATCAAACGTGCTTAAATTCGGTAACTTTTATTCTTGATTTCGATTTTTGTTTTGTAAATTTAATTATGGCACTTTAGACCCTTATTTTTGGAATGATAAATAAGTGAGGATATTTTTGTATATATTTAGATTTAGATTAATTAAAGTCTCGTATTCTTTAATTGCTTAGTATTATCAATTAATTATGCGTATTCTTGTAGTTATGTTAAAGTTAATTGAAAGTACATATAGGCCTAGTTTTGTAAATCAGTGGCAGTACGTGACTACCTCGGACGGAATTAGCTAGGTTGTACCAGCACCTCCGGGGTACGTAAGTAAGAAGATTAATTGAGAGGTTGGATATTGTTAGGTTGTACCAACATATTCAGTCTTGTTAATTAATTAGTCCGATTACTTACGTATCTCAGGCTAACTTCAGAAGTGGGAGCTTGTAGCCCTATTTCTTGAATGATTTATTCTTTTAATTTAAATCTATAATATTACACTTAAATACTCCGATCGAATTTATCATTCCAAATCATGGACCCACTAAATTGAACTAACCACTCATGGACTAAATTATTTTATCTTTGGACATTTGGACATTTCTTGGACTTTTGGACTTAATTTACCGTACTTGTCGGATTTTTGGACTTTTGGACTTAATCAAACTTATCCGTGACGGGAGATAGTCAAACAATTCTAAATTAAGGACTTAACTTAATTTGATAACCCAATATCCATGGATCGACCCTTTACTCGCCACAGCTAGAGGTAATTCGAGGTAAGCAATTTTTTCAATCATTTAACCTCACTATTTTTTAGCGCAAAACGACGTGATCACATAGGTGTTGCTAGGGTTGAGGAAAAATGGAGTTGGAATCAAGTTTGAAGCACGTTTTGAGCTAGGCGTTGCGTTTGTCCGAGTGTGATAACCGATCATGATGATCATGACCGGACCACACGACCGGACAAATGGTCAGTGGAGTGACCAAATATCCGGTCGTGATATCAGGTCGTGATTATCACTGTGATAACCCGAACCCGGCATGCATTTAATAGCATTTGACTGAATTTAATTAAATGTTTAATTAGTTAAATCAATCATTTTGCATTATTTTGATATTTCTGTTGGAAGCATCTAATAATTTTTATATTGATTAATTAAAAGATTATTACCTATTTCTATTAATTATAGTAATTGAATTTATTCTCTTGTATTTAATTAAGTGTCATCTTAAATGTTAGTGTTTAATTGCATTTGATTAAGTGTTATCTTAAATGTTAGCATTGAATTATGTGTTTACTTTTAGTTGAACATTTATTTGTAACTCTATTTTCATATTTCTTTTGGAAGTAATTAAAATAATACTTGAGTTAATTATTTTAACGAAACATCACCTACATCTCATATTGATGTCAATCGGTTTTATTTTTCTTGCACTTAAAGGCTCGGTTTTCAATTAAATGAAAAGTAGGTTCGAGCCGGAGTAAATTTTAAACTATAATGCTTTTCAAAATGATATATTTCTTAGATTCTTCGAGATTTAATTGCTATTCTTTTGTTGTCGCAACGTGCATTGCATATCGAGAGCGTTAGCTAGGAAACGGTTTCCAGTCCTCAGCAAATAGTGAAACTAGTATTTAGATGACTTAAATTTTATATTTTAATTGTTGCTAGCTTTAATTAATCTTTTCTTAGCTAAAATGGCTTTAAAATGCACAAAATAAGGGCCTTTGACCAAGTTTTAAGTGGTTTGACCTAGGCCTTTGACCATTTGACCAATTTAGCACTTAAATAAGCTTTTAACTTAACAAAATAAAAAAAATAGCAGCTAAAACAGAGCAGCCCAGGCCGTGAGCTTCCAAGAAGAAAAAAAAAAAGATTTCAACCTTTCAATCGTTCAATTTTTCGCGTGAGCTCGTGCGGGGTGGTTTCCGAGGTGACTAGCGTTGTTTTTCCTAGCGACTAGGAGTACCTGAGGTGAGGGACTCATGTTATTTGCGCATTTAAATGTTTAGTGTATCAACTTTGCAATTTTTAGATTTTATCCGTAGATTGTTGTTTAAAGCGTTTTGATGCTTCTAGAATGTTCCTTGGCTATTGTAGAACGTGTATTTATAGCTTTTTAACATTTTTTGCGGTTAAATGTTGAGATTGCAATTAAATTTGGGTGTTCAATAGTGTTTAGTGAATAGTAAACCCTTGAAACGATGAAGTTGCTCCGTTATGCTGTCCGTTGATGTAGAAATGTGCTAGATATGCTAGAATGCCTAAATGTGTGGTTTAATTGGAATGTGTAATAGAAAAACAGAGAAAAACGGCTTAGTGAAAGTCGGGGTCGTTTAGGTCGACTTTAGCGTTTTCTCATTTTGCGTGATGGCATTGTTTCGGGAGCCCATGGAAGCACTTTTGGTGCGGTCGTGGTGTTGGTTGGGTGTTTGGTTGGTATAGTTGTAGTTCAAACGAGCAAAGGGGGAAAACCGGGCTTTGCGTGAATTCTAGGGTTAAGTAGGGTTCCGGAGTCTCTAGACGTGCTTTATAGTGACCTAGGAAGATTGGCGAAGTCGGTTTCTTGAACTCGTGGCTCGTTTGGAGATGGTAGTGTTTGATAGTTGGGGCCGATTTGTGACTTTGTGTGTTTTCTTGATGTTATGCCTATAGAATGCTTGTTAATGCTTTTTATTGCTTGCTATGCTGCTAATGCTTATTCCGCTTGTCAGAGTTGGTTGTTGATTGAAATGTTTATCCATTGTTGATAATGCTTGATATCTTGTTTATCGCCTTGTATCGAGTCTTGCATTGCATAGTGTCTCGCGCGTGAGTGATAAGCCTCTCTGGGTAGCCTCGGGTTGCCAGTGTTGGTTGCTCTAGCTCCGCTGCTATTCCCATTCTCGCTTGGGTTGCCTCCCAGGGAGATTTGGGTCGTAGAATTGATGGATACTACCGGGGTATTCCAAACTGGTGTTATAAGGTGGTTGCGCGCTTATTGTCATCGTTGTCAACATCAAGCTCGAGATTGATGTATCGCTCGTGAAATGGTACTTTGCTCGTATGAGTGAACCATAGCCTTCAGAGTGTGGTATAGCTTTGAATGGTTGTGTTAATGCTTTCAGTAATTGCTTATTGTATTGATTGTTTGTCTTGATTGCTTATTTATCAGTTATATTGCTTAACTGTTTTATTTGCATTGCACGACTTTCTTTCTCTCCAATTTGATATCTGTCTCGCCCTCACTGAGTATACGTGTTGTGTATACTCACTCCTCACCACCACATTTCAGGAAATGTCATGTTAGCTGGAAAGTTCGTGATTTCGTGAAAGTTCGTTGCCTGAAGAGTTGTCTTGCGTGCCTATGTGGCTTGAGTGTCAAAGTTTGTAAAATGTATGTTCATATGTTGCTTGTATTTATTGTTAAAAGATATGTAATTTAATTCTAGCTAAGTAGTTGAAATGGTTTGATAAGTTAGATTATGTATTTAATTAATGTAGCTTAACTTCAATGCATGTTTGTAATGTCCAAAGGAAAAGAGTTAGAATGGCATGATAGTTTATTTTATGCAGTAGCTTAATATGGTTTAATTGTCAAGTTCAATTGTACTTGCCAAAAATGAAAAGAGATAGGTTAGTTTTAAATTGGAAATGTATGTATAGTTGCTGAGTTTAATTGCTGAGAACCGAGGCTCGGATGGCCTTGAGGTGGTTTTGAATGTTTGGACATGGTATTGGTCCACTTATATGCTATCGCAGGTTTTACATTTCGCCTAGAAATAGGGGAGACTCCGTCCGTTTTCCCTAAAATTTTTGCCCGGGTTTGGATTTGGGTTGTGATTAGATTGATTGATAGGACCTCCGGTCTCGAGAGGGATCGGGGTGTTATAATCACGATTGGACATCACGTCCGGACATGGCATTTTGTTTTTCGTTTCCTAATTATCTTGGGGGTTGATTCGAGCCTTCCCCGGGCTTGACTAGGTTGCATACTTGTGTTTCAATGGTGTATATAAGAAAGGTTCATCTTGGTGGTTTGTGCATCATAAACAATTTAAGCTATGTGTGTTATCCTTACTTGATTATGATTGTACACTAATCATATTTGTCTAATGCTTGTTATATGGGGGCAACCTACTTTGTTGTCCTCCAAATGTGCTTATTTGTTTATATCTGCTCTCTCTTGGTATAACCCTCGAGGAGTTGGACCATATTTGTTTATTTACAGTTATATGCCTTGAGCAATATAATTTAATGAACCCCATGGTAGAATTTTCGATTCCCCTGGGTAGCATCGGGCTGCCAAGTATAAGTCTCGGCTACCATGGTATTGGGTTGCTTTCGGAGTGCTCTCTACTTTGGCATTTGGGGAAGTATGTTGATTGAAGATTTGAGACTGGCCATCTCCAACAACTGTTCATGCAGCTATATCCTTTTATCTACTCTCGCTTGGTATAACCCTAGGAGAGTAGAATTGAGTACTTGTTACATTGTTATTGTTATATATGATATTCACTTATTAATTGTTCATATGTGCATGACATACTTTTCTTAAATGATTACGAAATGTCAAATGGTTCCGAAATCTCCCCGTTCCCTTATCCCTCGCTGAGCTAAGTGTAGTTCATCCTTTTTTATGACAATTTTTAGGTAAGGCTGAGCCAGAGCCAGTTCCTGAAGTAGAAGGTGTGGTCTGTTATGTGGTGAATCAGATTTCTGCCTTCTGTGACTTGCTAGTTCGTAGATGTTGTATGGACTTTTGATGTGATAGATCACATTATGTATTTGTAAAATATTGTACATTGTAACTATTCTTTTGGACAATCGGGATGTAATTAGCTTTATATCCTATTCTTTTGTGACCTAGATGGACTGGGTTGAAGCTATATCTTATGGAAATCGAAGGAAATCTTGGTTTTGTATATATGAACAAGTTATGAAAATTTCTAATGCCAAGTGCTTGAGCACACTTTTAAAGTTTCTTATGGTATAATAATTGTTGTTAGGTTATCAATCGATGATTATCACATGTGTTAAGTTTTATGACACGTCACATATTGGTCTTTACCTAGCGATAGGTTTGGGTCGGGGCGTGGCACCTTTAGGTGGTATCAGAGCTTAGATTGCTTAAGCTGGGTTTTAAAACCCCTGGTTAGTAAGTAGAAACTTGAGAAGAGACATATTTAGTACTATATGAGCCTATATGAACTTATGTGGATTATGTGTTTGAAGGTTCTCTAACACATAAAATACATATAGCGCAGCAGAAACTTGAAGATTAAAGCTATAAAAATTTAGAGAACCAAGAATTGAATCATCCAAACACACATGTAAACTCGAAAGCATGATAAAACCAAACAAAGTTGAATCTGAAAATTCTTTACCTCTTGAAGAAGACTTTGAATTGTTTGCTTGGATTGGAGACCATGTGAAACCCCAAATTTCTTCTATACGTGAAAATTGCGTGTTTTGACCTGAATATGTGTTATTTGAATTAAAATGTGCAAATTTTGTGATTTATACTCCTATTACATGCTATGTGAGCATTCATGAAAGTTTCATAAAAATCGGCATTGAAAATTTTATCGTCGAGTTTTATGAATAGTATTTTTGAAACACGTCTGCTAAAATTTTGAAACTGGTCTTTTTAGTGTTTGAAAACCTAGTCCTCGGATATTAATAGACCCGTGTTTGATTAAAATGGATTTTAAATCGGATTAGGAATTTAAAAGGCTTTTACACCTTCTTTTTGCAGAAATTGAGTTTTATAGCTATTTGTATGTATATGTATGCATATGAAAATATTGTCAACTATACTTAAACTACTAAATATAGTATATATGATAGATATATATGTAAGTAAGTAAAATTGTCTAAAAGTAATTAAAAGACTAAAAATTGACAACTTTGACTTAGTTTAATATGTTGACTATGCATATAAATATATCATATATACATTATACATACACAATACATTTAAACAAAGCTCAAAACACACTCAAAGCTCACACACATGGCCGAAAATCCTTAGGGAGAAAAGAAGTCATTTTCAACTATTTTTCAAAGCAATTTTTCTTGAGAAAACTCATTTGACATCTAAATCTTGTCATCCAAAGTTGGATTTTGCTTGTTGGGCATCCATTGCACACATTTCTTACATCATTTGGCATCAAAGGTGAGAGAAAAATTCTAGATCTTGAAATGCTATTCTTTGTCAATTTCATATAGTTGTATTTTTATCCGATGTTTTGTTAAATTGTCTTTAGATTATTGCTCAGTAGTTGCCAAAGATCATTTATATGTATTTATAGCTGTTTTGATCAGTAGTAGCATATATTTCTATTTTTCGGGTATTAAAATTGAGTTATTGATTCATTGTTGAATAATTGTTGTTGTAGTGGTTGGAATTGATTGGTTGTTGCTTCTAAAAGTTTGTTAATTGCGGGTAGTAATGTTGTAATGCCGAATTTTTGATTTGAATATTATAGCAAAAGTCCAAAAAATTCAGCCTTGTTGCATTGCCAAAATAGGGTTGTTGGACTTGTTTTGGATGGCTCTTGGTTAGTTTCCGAGGGGGCTACTGTAGTTTGCTTGTGTGGTTGGGTGATAGAAAGTGGTTTGGAGATTATTGGATTTCCCGATTGTAAGTTATGACTTTTAGAAGTTTGGGTAGTCTTTCTTTAAAATGTTGAATGTTGTCTTTGGTTGTTTGGATGGTGTTTGAGTAGTTAATTCTTGGATTGTTGTTTATTATATGGTGTTGGATGTGTTGAATGTTGTTGAAATGATTGTGGAGTTGTTGTTGATAATTGGAGTTGTTTGTGTGATGTTATAAAGGGTTGGTTTAGAGCCTTGATGTCTATATTACAAACGTTATAATGCCGAAATTCCATTGCGTTCTGACTGATTGTAGGTGGGGTCGAGTTGGGGCGTGACATACCACAACGTAGCAGCCCTCTACTATCTCACACACACCACGTCGAGGCTAGAATGAGGCGAAGCAAGCTCTTGCACGGGCTTCAATGGAACGGCACAACTCCCAAGGAGAGATAGTGACGACTAGGTTTTTGTGAGAGAGAGAATTGCTGAAATTTTTCTAATGTTCTCTACTAGGGTTTCACATTAAGCTGTATTTATAAGGTGCTATAAGTTTTCAATATTTGTACCTTGACCCCAAACCTTATGGGGTTCTTTAAATTCACCTTATAACATTTTCTAATCAATTATAAGTTAATTAGACATCAACCCACAATTAATTGACACTCAATTAATTATCAATTCAACTTATACAAAAGCCAATTTCTAAAATTGCTTTTGACTCTAAGTCAAACATTTGACTATCAAACATTTCCTCTCACTTGCATACTCGAATGGTTTCCCTAAACCCATTCTAACCATATGTAATCCATTATATAATTGCTTCTAGATAGAATACGAGAAGATCCTCATGCTAGCGTGACTTCTCCATTCTATCCTTCATAGTTCTAACCCTTCAGCTTGTGAGCGATCTTGTAGGTTCGAGTGCCAAGCCGGTAGTAACTGGGACAAGTACCAATTAACCCATCTCTATTAGAACTCCTTCTAATTGCTACTAATCGAGGTTGGCGTCTAGCAGCACTCCCTGATGACCAGATGGTTTGAATGCTTAATCAAAGCTTTCCTACTTAAGAACCTTTTGGCGACTAGTTAACGTTCAATCCATTCCTTCCACTAGATGCCCCAGCTTGCCCTAGGGTATGGTTAATGTCAGTCAAACCCTAATAGGCTTACTTCTATGTTATGTTGACTTTTCCTGTATGATCCAATCATACTACCATGGCCATGGATTTCTATCAACATCTCTATGAGATGACATAGGGCATACTCTCTTTCACCCAGAGTAGTGGATCCTCATAGTGTCACTTACTAGTTTCGCAAGTACTTGACTGTACCCGAATCCCCTTTCAAACAGATCATATTTTCCTCCCTTTTGTCCAGGGCTAAAGTACAATGAGTTGCTTACAAGCTACTATGATGTCCTCGAGTCAAAGGATTACTTTGCACAACTATTACCTGAGAACCTTCTGATTAACTTAGGCGGATGAAGCCCCATTGAGTGTTCTCTACGGATTGTGTCCGATGTACATATCTCCATACGCACCCATGCATTAGCCTTGACATCTCATGTCACTTGGTCGATAAGATCAACCTAGATAGAGCTAACTACATGTCAGTCTTTTTGGATTCATCAATGCCCAGTCTTGATGAATCCGACGACCTAGGACAGGTTTTAGGTGTGTCTTGGGTGTCGATTCTCATCAACCATAAGCTCTTATGGTTCGACCTTATACCGACATATCCAAGGGCTTTATCAGTTATACAAAATATGCAGCTAGACGATATATGAACATATAAGAGATAAAGGTAAACGCCATATGGTACTTTCATTTGATTACAACTTTATAACAAAGACCGTTTCGTTACACAAATATCCCTATCATCTTTCACCGAATGATTGGCTTGCAGGGCATATTCCCAACAATCACCCACTAGTACTCATAGCCAATCCTTTCAGTATCTAATACCCATCTAGGATCTATGATAGTCAAACTCCTTTGACCCCAAGGCTTTAGTGAATAGGTCTGCCAAATTCTCTTTACTGTTTATCTTCTCAATCCGTACATCTCCCCTTTCTATGATCTCTCGGATCAAGTGAAAGCGATGCAAAATGTGTTTGGTTTTCTGATGAGACTTTGGTTCCTTGGCCTGAGTAACCGCTCTAGTTTTATCACAATACAGTGTTATTGGTGCATCACTATCAGGAATCACACCAAGTTTAGAAACGAACTTTGTTAACCAAACAACTTTCCTTGCTTCATCACATGTAACAACTTATTCTGCCTCGGTCACTAAATCGGCCATAATGTTTTGCTTGGAACTCTTTCCAAATCACTACTCACCAGTAATGGTTAATGTAAAGACTGACGTTGATTTGCTATCATGGTCGAATTTGAAGCTAGAATTCATGAAACCTTCAGGCTTAATTCTATATCTCTATCAATGAGGTACTGGTTTTAAGTATTTCTCTAAATACTTAATAATCGACCTACCAGTGAATCTCATCTAGGTCATCCAGATATCCGCTAATCATTCCAAGTGAATTTGCTATATCGACGCTCATACATTCATGACATACATGTTGGAGCCGACCGTTGAAGCCTACGGAATCCCCCTTCATGCATTCTCGTTCAACATTAGACCATATATAGTTGCTTATACTCAGAATGATCCTAGTTCCAAATGAGCATGTACCTCTTCTTGGAACTATCCATGTGATACCTATTCTGAATAGTATCTATGTATGTAGACTGGGATAAGCCTAGTATCCTTCTTGAACTATCTCTATAGATCTTTATACTTAGTATATAGGATGTTTCCAAGTCTTTCATGGAGAACTGGTTCGTAAAGCCAAATCTTCAATTTCCTTAATGCTCCTACAACATTCCAAATGTGTAGTATGTCAACTACATTGAGCATCAAGGAAATGACTTTTGCTCCCACTAACCTTTTGTACATGCAACATTCCCTTTTGTTTCAGAGCAAGACAAGCCCTTTTGACTTTCACGTCGAAACAATCACTCCAATTGCGAGATGCTCGCCTTAGTCCATAAATGGTTATTTATAGTTTGCATACCTTGGACTCAGCATTCCTTGATGTAGAACCCTCGGATTGTACTATGTACACATCCTTCTCAACTTCCCATTGAGAAACACGGTTTTACATCCATCTGTGAAATCCACTAGTCATGCAGTGCTACTAAAGCAAGCTTGATCCAAATAGACTTGAGCATTTCTACTTGCAAGAGGATCTTGTTATAATCAATGCCTTGCCTTGGGTGAGAAACCCTCGGCAACTAAACGCGCCTTGTATATTTCAACCTTGCCGTCTACTCTAGTCTTTCATGTTTGAACAAACACTTATACCTTGTGGCAATGAGCCCCAAGTGGGTCAACCAATGTCCAACATTGCTGACCCTTGTGAAGTTCATTTTGGATCTCATGACCTAAAGCTACTACTCACAATCAAATACTACGTTACCTCTGAGAATGTAGTTGGTCATATGTCACATTGACTGACTTCTATAATAACGCTATCCTAGATCAGGTACTCTTAAAACCTATTCAGCTTGCGAGTGATTCTCCCAGATCTTCTTAGCGGTATTTGTACAAGTATGTCAGTGTTGCCTTTAGGTTCCTTCGTTTGACTGATTTGTTATGGACCCTGAATCTTATTGAGTTCTACTTTTTCTCCTACTATGCCCTACTTGCAAGAACTCTTTCTTCAAGACCTAGGCATATCTGACCAATGAACACTTTCTGGTCAAATGTATGGTAGAAATAATTTCCCCTAGTCTCTTTGGGATATTACAAATCTATACTATCAGACCTTGCTTCCATTTTCTTTGTCTTATGTTTCTTAACGTAGGCGTTGCAACCCCAAATCCTGAGGTAGTCAAGACTTGGTCTGCAACCCTTTCATATCTTATATGGTGTAATCGAAACTGAATTGGAAGGAACACTATTCGATTGATATGCAGCTAATTTCAAGGCATACCCCAAGAAGATTAGTGAAACCCTTCATGGACTTGACCTTGTCTAACAAGGTGCAAGTCCTTCTCTTGGACACACCAATGTGCTGCGGTGCTCTAGGAATAGTCCATTATGAGATAATATCATTCCCTCTGAGATAACTTAGAAACTCATCGCTCAAGTATTTCCTACCTCAATATGATCGAAGTTTCTTAATACTCTTGCATGTTCATTTCTTTACTTCATTTTTTAAGTTCTTGAATGCTTCGAAAGCCTTCGACTTGTGTTTCAATAGGAACACATACATATACCTTCACAGATCTTTTGTAAGGGTGATAAAGTAGGTGAAACCACCTTTAGCTTGTACTCGAGGTGGTCCACATACATCTGTATGTACCAATTCTAACAATTTTGTAGCTCGTGCACCTTTATGAAAGAAATGTGTCTTAATCATGTTACCCTTAAGATATGACTCATAGGTTGCATAGGACACATGAATGCAGTCCCTAAGGAATATCTCCTCGGCCAACCTCTCAAGTCGTTCTTACTGATATGACCGAGTCTGTAGTGCCAAAGGTAGGATTTATTCACTACGTTATCTCTGAGTCTTCATATGGTCACGGGTTTGATTTAAGGCACACATATGAACACCATGTTCTGCCTATGTGGTACTACTTGGAGACATTACCTCTACATCCAATGTAAATAGTTCTTCTTAGTTCCAAACTTTTACTCTTTTGTAGTCCCATCAAGAGAGCTACTGGTATCCAATACCCTTAGAGCATAATTATAAATCAAAAGTTAGGATTTATTGAACTAATCTCAAAACCTAAAGCATCACCATGCTTCCTCTGCGCGACCAACGCAAGACACTTCTTGCATACCCCTTTACATATCTCATATGTAACAGTCTTCCTTTTGGTATTTGGAAGCTGATAGCCTTGTTCTTGTTCTTATATAACATTAAACAAATATCCCTTGATCCTATTATCAAGCTTTAAGGTGAATCTTTCCATTTTCTTTTCCTAGAAGACTTGCCGTATCTCTTGGCCTAGAAGAATCTCCCACTAGCATAATGGATTCATTCTCTCTTATTGAGTTTGCAATATGCTCAATCGAATTGAGTAAACAAAACTCAATGTTAACCTTGTTCATGTGAATAATCACCTTGAACAGAGAGAAGACTTCGGGTAACGACTATGGGATCAAACCCAAAGGGTGTTTTCCTCAATGTAACCGATCATGGGTATATGATCTCCAATAAGAGAAGCCTTAGTTATTTGAACCCTGAACAAGGACTTCAATATCTAATATCTAATTGTCCAACATCCAACACCATTCAACTCCTTGTGATGTTCATGGATCAATCTTAGGGATTAAAGCTCATGCTGCCTCGGAAGTTCAAAGCTCATGGGTCTAAGCATTACATACCTCACTCGAGTGGTACCAACCTTGTACTTCTCACAGGTTGCAATATCTTTTCTACTTGCAGCCTCAACAAGGGCAACAAGACAATTCCATGAGATATCATGAATTTGGCGAGCAATACTTGTGAAACTTTTTTCACAAAATTACGACATCAATCATTTTATGTGATACTAGTTAGGTTGTTGGTATCTCATACCATGCAGTGTTAATGCATTTTCCATTTGATTTAGTGATATGAAATGTACAAGATAAACAAAGTAAATCTAGCGTCTTGTTAGTTTTAATTTCCAAAAGGTCTGGACCTTGACCTATTGGTCTCCTACTGTTTTTCGCCACTCACACCACCCTCATGGTGTGTTCGTGAGCCTCTCTAGGTCTCAAGGTGGGGTTAGGACCCATTCTCGCTTACATATACCTTCTAGAAGGTAAGGACTAAGCATACATTCTAGAATGGTGGGTCATCTTAGCAGGTTGCATCTCCATGCAACTCCTAACTTGTTTAGCCCCTCAATCCGCGTAGACCCCTAGGAGGTAGGTGATGGTTATTATCCAGGGTTCTATAGCCTAGATTATTAGTGATTTAGGCAACAAAAACTTAATCTAGTACAACAGAAACAATCAAGAACCGATAACCAAGCAAATACATATAAACAACCAGGCATACATGCATAAAACGCAGTTTAAGATTTCGCAGACAGATTCATTACCCTAAAGTGTTGGCGTCAAAACTCAACACTACAATGATGCTTACCACACGATTGAGTGGACACCACTACTCCATACTTGCCTTGGTCGAGAGCTCTACACCAATGGAAAAAGAAATTTGAGGCTACCAAGAAGAAGTCACAATTGATCTTCTTTTCTATTCTAATTCAAAGCCTTGGTGATGTTCGTTGTGGGACGAAACTCACTCTCACTTTTTCCTCTCTATGGCCATGTGGTATATCTCAAAAAAGAATTACAAATTAATTCTCTTTTTTTTCTTAGTTGGCTGTGTATTAATAAGCAAGAGTCCTAAGTGACTCGTGTGTTTTAGGAGTACTAGGAGACCTAGGAATTGTACTTGCATCCAATAATATATTTGGACTATATCTTGTCCACATTATTAATGCTAGACAATATGCAAGATAATCATTGCATTATCTCTTTATTTATCTTTATGAATTTGATATCTTTTGATAAAGATAAATCCATAAAATAAAGAGTTCTACAATAATAGCTAGCTTACAATTCCATCTTCTTACTTTCCTAATCCATCCACACGACTTCCTCTTGCCAAATACACACTCCACACGCCATTCATAGAGAAAAGGAAAATGTACCTACCAATGTGGAAATTAGCTAGAAGAGGGACCAAAAGGCATATTCGCCCTAGCTCCAAAATGACTAAAATGCCCCTGCTAGACACTAGCTGCATTCTATTCATTTTAACCGTAGCTCATTCCACTATAAAGCTATGGCTGCACTCTAGTACGAATACTCATTCCCATGATGCTAGTCAAATGAGGTTTGACTATGTCTGTGACCTACTAAGTATAAAAGACTACAATGTCCCTCTATGTAGAACTCGTAATCTATACTAGGTCTTCACTTTGTACTATCCACCTTTCTTGATTACCTCTATACTTTATGCCTCTAATCCTCCATTAATCATCATCTAGATATTATTCTCTTGATCCAAGGAGCAACCCACAAGTTCAATATCTAAATATAGTCCCAGTTGACTATATTACTAAGTATTTAGGTTTCGATGATTAATAGGATGTCACAAAGGGGGATAACCCATCGTTAAGATAGCATAGAACGACTTGACACATATGGATGTGCCAACTGGTCAAGTCCATGTATCCAAAACACAGAGCTGTTGGCCCATATAAGGTCTCACCCATAATGAATCGAAATACATGTCCTTGAGTTCATTGGTCATCCACATATGCTCAAGAACTAGAGCATTGGTCCCTTAGTAGCTTGAGATGTTTCTGATCTCATTCGAGCGATAATACTTTTATAGAGATCATATCTACCATGGTCCAGTTCAATGCATTCTCATGCACTAATGAGAAAAGTTCAAAAAGCCCTTCCAATGACCAAGGTAGGTCACCCCACCAAATAGGAGACTCTCTCATTATAACCTTCCATAGTGAAGTGCCAAACTTCACTATACGGTTATGAACCTATAGTTTAGATTCAAGCCTCATAGCATATACCTTCTATGCGGATCACCACGTACCTATGCCATTCACTCAAATCAAAGAGCCTTAGCATGCATATATGGAGAGAATATAATGAGAGTATAGAGATGCTCATGCAAGATGCACTGATTTTTAATTGTTATAATATCCATTCACTGAGACGTGTTAGTGCTAGTGGTCTTTAGGGCATAGAATTCCCAACATACTCCCACTTGCACTAAAGAGCACTACCACTAATCTAATCCAGCACCCTTCATCACGCCCCGACCTAACTCCATGCTAAAAGGTTAAGTCTGGACTCGACAAACGGACAGAGTCTCCTCTGTACCATGGACATTCTGAAAACCTGTAAGCATTCAAATAAGCAACAGAACAACAAGAACTCCATTTCTAATTCAAATCCTAGCTTCAAGGCCATCCAAGCCTTAAGCCATACAAACAGTTTAGATACATACAAGCATGCATTCACAATATAACTTCTTTACAAAATCGATTATCATACCACTCCATGATAGCATTTAAACATTCTTAGAAGTTAAAGACAACCATTGTAACCCCTACAACCACACACAAGCATGCAACAAGCTAAAGGTGATGATTTTAGTTTTTACATGCCATAGTACTTATCATTCATTACATTCACTTACAACTACACAAATATGTACATGAGCTCAAAGGCTCCCAAAATAGAACATTATAAACAACAAACAAGGTCTTAACAACACAACAACACGATAATCCACCTCAAGCAAGTAAGACACTGCAATTAAGGCAACTGATCAGTTTGGACCTCCTGCTATCCACCCTCAACCAAATCAAGCTAGGGTTCAACCTCAGCGTCTCCTAAAACATGTTAGCGAGGTATGAACAACCACTATTGCCCAGTGAGGGATAAGGTCCAACCGAGACGTGCAATGCAATAGGTAAACAATTAAGCAATAAAAGCAAATAAAAGACGATAGAAATGGCCAATGACCACACAAATCAAATGATACGATACACTTAATCCCAATACTCCAGAATTCTCTTATCTTCGATCATGAACCACGAACCACGAACCACGATCAATGTGCCGGCATAAGTCCAATCACTCTAGTGGGTGTACTGTGGATGTACCCTAATAACCTACAACCCAACACCCCTGGCAATCTCTGGACCAGGCGAGTGAGGGACTAGGGCACAAAGATCAAATATCCACTGGCAAGCCCGCTGCCGCCCAGCCGATATTCAACTCATCCGCCCTTGACACAATGGTTGCGCAACCACTATGCAATGCATTTATCAATGGCAATACAATAACAATAATGGAAGCAATAACAAATAAACAATTAAAGGATTACAAAGGGCAATAACATAATTCACATAGAACTTTACCAAAAGCTCAAAAATGTCTTAAAAACACATTTAAACACCCAAGGAGCCTTTACAAGGTCTTAGGAGCGTGAGACAATCGAATTCCTACTTCAACCCCTTTATAACTTAAATCGTTTTCCTTCCAAGCTCATGCTATTGTCCTAGATTCGTAAGGGACCTATTCTATACTTTTAATTAACCCATAAGGTACCCTTAGGACCCTTGAAGTTTCCCAAGGACCCGAGTTTAGCACAAAAGCCCCAATTTCTCTCTTATGACTTTGTACTACATGTACCTCAACCGGGACTCAATCGAGGGCTAGCAAAGCCTATTTAGAACCTATATAGCCTAGGATTACCAAATGTGAAGGCCAAATTAACCCGGACTTGAAATAACCCCGAAATCCCTTTTAAAAAGTTGCCTAATTCAAAGTTTTGTTAGGTTACGAGCAATTGAACCTTACGGGGTCATTACACTACCTTCATTAGCACCTAAAGCAACTATTTGGATCATTGAATCAAGCTATAAGGTTCATTTTCACAAAACCCTAAAAATCTCGTCACTATTCATGCCATACGATCAATGAATGAATTCAACCGTTTAAACTACGAAACAATAGCATAAATGTGGTCTCTACTACTTGTATACAACATATATTAACACATTTGAGCATAGCATAAACATTTGATAGCAAATACACAAAATCAAGAAAAGTATAACATTTTTAAAATGCAAAAATAAGCATGAAATCCCTCACCAATGGTGCGTAGGAGCTAAGGGGAGGCTAGAACACTTGTGGTAGGGCTTGAACCTAGCTTGGGAGGACTTGGATTGAAGATTTGAGGAGCAAAATTTCTCCCTTTCTTCTTAGAGCTGCTGTCGGGTAAGGCACAGTAAATTTCAGCTTTTTGTTTTTTTGTTTTTTTGAGTTGTCTTATGAGCTTATTGTGTTGGGTGAGTCTATATGCTAAGTGGTGTTAAGTTATACACATGTATTGACCCTAAAAATGAGTCTAGTTAGCTTAAAAGCGAGTCTAAATGTGCAATTACATGTTAGCTAGCTCAAATATAAAGTTTCACTACGTAATAGTATTCATTTGACCACTAAAAATATTTTTCAAATGAAGGCTCCTAACGTAAATCGCTCAAAAAAATAATTTTCTCATTCCTAAAATAATTAATATGATTTAAGAAAAATGCTAATCCGAGGAAAATAAACAGTTGAAAAATGTGATGAATAGTAATCATGTAAAACAACAGGTAATGCACAGAAGAATTGCGCAAATAGTGGATGCAACAGTAGTTAAAAGTACAGCTAAGTCTCGGGCGTCATACCCTCTCCCTCTTAAACTAAATGCGTCCACGCAATTCTTACATGATTCGACAAACAACTCGGGATAGCGATCTCGCATTTGGTCCTCTTTCTCCCATGTGGCATCCTCTAAGCCGTGATGATCCCACAGAATCTTAACCATCGGAATGCTTTTAGTTCTGAGTTCCTGAACCTTCTGATCTACAATCCGCAGAGGTTTCTCTGTATAAGTCAAAGTCTTACTGATCTCTAGTAGATCTGGTTCAAGAACATGAGAAGGATCTAGCTGATACTTCCGAAGCATAGATACATGGAAGACATCATAAATTCTACCCAAGCTAGGAGGTCAAACTAATTGTTAGCCAATGCACCAACTGTCTCAGTTATTTCAAACGGTCCCACATATCTCGGGCTGAGCTTACCCCATTTTCTGTGTCGAATCAAACCTTTACGAGGAGAGATTTTCAGGAATACCCGATCAACCACAACAAATTTCAAATCACGTCGACGTCTATCTACATAGCTATTTTACTAGCTCTGTGTTGTAAGCATTCTCTTTTTGATAAGCTGCACATGATCAATCATTTTGTTCATCTCAGGCAACAAAGTAGGGTCGATAGTCTTTATCTCACCAACCTCATCCCAATAGAGAGAAGACCTGCATTTACGCCCATAAAGTGCCTCATACGGTGCCATACCAATAGTAGCTTGATAACTATTGTTATAGGCGAACTCTGCGAGTGGCAAATACTTCTCCCAACTCTTTCCGAAGTCCAGAATGCAAGCTCGTAACATGTCCTCGAGTATCGGGATAGTTCTCTCAAATTGACCGTCCGTCTATGGGTGATAAGAAGTATTGAAGCTCAAAGTTGTACCCAAAGCTTTCTGGATCTTTTGCCAGAACTGAGATGTGAACCTACGATCTTTATCTGACACAATATTCCTTGGAATCCCATGAAGTCTGACAATATTCTCAACTTATAACTTAGCTAGCTTGTCAAGAGAATCAGTTTTCTTTGTGGCAATAAAATGAGAAGTCTTAGTCAATCTGTCCACGACTACCCAAACGGAATCATTACCTTTCGAAGACCACGACAAGTTGGACACGAAATCCATAGTAATGTGGTCCCATTTCTACTATGGTATTGCCAAAGGTTGTAATAACCCTACAAGTTTCTGATGCTCAGCTTTAACCTTCTGACATGTAAGACATCTAGCAACATAATCAGTAATCTTATCTCTTCATGTTGTTCCACTAGAAGTTCTGTTTCAAATCTCTGTACATCTTTGTACTGCCTGGATGGATAGTATATCTAGAACTGTGTGCCTCAACAAGTATATCCTTCTTCAAGGTTGGTTCACTCAGAATACAGATTCTACCTTTGAATTTGAGAATGCCATCATCATACAATTGGAAATCCGACTCTCCCCCTTTAGACTTCTCTAAGATTTTCAACAAATGAGGATCAGTCTGTTGTGCTTCTTTAATCCTGGACAATAATAGAGATTGAATATGCAAACTTGCAAATTGAATACCAGAATTTGAAGCTTTGGGCTTCCACAAGCATAATTCTTCCATGAACACCCAATTTTTGATGATCAAGCTAGCAGTGGTAGCCTTTCGGCTCAAAGCATCAACAACAATATTGGCCTTACCTGGAAGATAATTAATGGTGCAATTAAAATCCTCAAGTAACTCCAGCCAACGCCTCTGCCTCATGTTCAACTTTTTCTATGAAAACAGATATTTCAGGCTCTTATGATTTGTAAAGATTTCAAACTTGTTGCCCCAGAGATAATGACGCCATTTCTTTAATGCAAGAATAATAGCTGCGAGCTCAAGATCGTGCGTCGGATAGTTAAGTTCATAAGGTTTCAGTTTCCTGGAGGCATATGCAATAACCTTTCCATTTTGCATCAATACACAGCCCAGACCTTCCTTAGAAGCATCACTATAGATTACTAGATTATCAGAGCCTTCAGGCAAAGCAAGAATAGGAGTTGTGGTTAACCTCTTTTTCAATTCTTCGAAACTAGCCTCATATTTATCATTCCAGTCAAACACCGTCTTTTTCTGAGTAAGCTGAGTCAAAGGCCCGACAATTTTAGAGAAATCCTTGACAAATCTCCGATAATACCCTGCTAAGCCAAGAAAGCTACGGATCTCTGTAACAGTTTTAGGTCGTTTCCAAGCTAATACAACCTCAATCTTCGCGGGATCAACAGAAATACCATCCTACGAGATAATATGGCTGAGAAAAGAAACTTGCTTTAGCCAGAATTCACATTTGTTGAACTTTGTGAATAACTGATGCTCTTGAAGAGTCTGCAATACAATCTTGAGATGTTGTTCATGCTCCGCCTCAGATTTAGAATATACAAGAATATCATCAATGAAGATAACCACAAATTGGTCCAGATAAAGACGGAATACCCTCTGCATTAAATCCATGAATGCGGCAGGAGCATTGTTAAACCAAATGGCAGAACCACAAATTCATAATGACCATAACGAGTTTTGAAAGCAGTTTTAGGTACATCATCTTTCTTAATCCTCAACTGATAATAACCCTACCTTAGATCGAATTTAGAAAATACCATGGCGCCCTATAACTGATCAAATAACTCCTCGATTAAAGGCAATGGATATTTGTTTTTGATAGTCACCTGATTAAGACCCCGATAGTCAATACATAAGCGAAGAGATTCGTCATTCTTCTTAACAAATAGAATTGGTGCACCCCAAGGTGAAGAACTCGGCTGAATGAATCCCTTCTCAAGTAAGCCCTACAATTGAACTTTCAATTCTTGCAATTCGGGTGGGGCCATTCTATACAGAGTCCTAGAGATAGGTGTTGTCCCCGGTAATAAGTCAATCATGAACTCTATCTCTCTATCAGGTGGTAAACCAGGTAATTCCTCAGGAAAAACCCCTGGAAACTCTCTTACAATAGGCACATCATTCATTTTTAGCTTATCCATAGGTTGATTAATCAAATAGGCCAAATAATCACCACAACCTTACTCAGCATTTTAGTCGCCTTGATAGAAGAAATTATACGAGCACTCGCAGACTTACGACTACCGACAATCTCAATTACAGGTTGATTAGGCATTTCTAGCTTCATAATTTTTCTTGTACAATCTAGATAAGCATAATATTTACTCAACTAGTCGATACCCAGAATTATTTCAAAGTCCTTAAAAGGTAAGATAATCAAATCAACAGGAAAGACTCGACCCCCAATACATAATTCACAGGCTTTACACACAGATTCAGTGGAATTTTTAATGCCCACAAGTGAACCTACCTCAATCTTGTAAGGCAACTTATCAATTTTCAATGCAGTAGATTGAGCGCACATAAGAGTGATAAATGAGTTTGTAGCCCCGGTATCAAGTAAAACTGTAACTGATTTATTATTGAGAAGAAAAATACCTTCAACAACTGCCGTCGTATCAGGAAGCTCCTTTACATCTAGAGCAAATACTCTGGCCTGCCCCCGTGGTGCTGATGCTGTAGCTGGTGCCCTGGTCTAAGAACTCTGACCAGATGTCTGACCTCTGGTGTTCTTGAATTTCAAACAGTCCTTGACCCTATGCTGGTCACTCCCACAGCCAGTACACCTGTTCAATCTCCTCCAGCAGTTCTCCTCAGTATGGCCTTGACGTTGACAGAAGCTGCACCGCTGGTGACGTCTTGCAACAGTGCCTCCCGAAGGAGCTTTGTAAGAACAGGTAACTGAACTACCTTACTGAGATCGTGCTACAGCTAGACGAGATTGCCCCTGATTCTGACTCTAAACTGGTCGTGCCTGAGTCTGAGTAGGCCCGGTGTAACTCCGAGTCTGCCTCAACTGCTGACTCTGACCAACTGAAATAGCCTGCGTCTGAAATCCCTGACTCTGAGTCTGGTGTGGCCGTTTACTCGGCTGGCTTGGTTTTCCAAACAGGTCTGCTTTTCGTTTCTCATACCTGGAAGCTATCCTGACAACTACTGCATAGGAATGATAGTCTTGAGTAGACAGATTCAATAAAATATCGGGCCTCAACCCCATAATAAATCTCTGGATTCTCTTGATCTCTGGCTGTACCAATGCAGGCACATAGCAGGACAAGCGAGTGAATGCAGCATCATACTGATCAGCGGTCATGTTACCCTGTTTTAAATTAATGAACTCTTGCTCTCGTCTTTCAATAGCCATTTCAGTAATGTACTTCTCTCGGAATTCTTTAACAAACTCATCCCAAGTCCGAGGTACTGCCTCCGTCTCCTACTTGGATTTAACAGTGTGCCACCACTGCTCGGCATCTCCCTTGAGCAAAAATTCAGCACAAGCAACCCACCTCGCATCAGAGTACTCGAAGCCTGTAAAAATCTTCTCTACTTTGTTCAACCACTCTTCAGCCTGCATATCATCTGGCTCCCCAAAGAAACTAGATGGTCCACGGTGTAGAAAATTTTCAAGGTAGTTACTACCACTGCCCTCTGCTCCAGTCTGACCCTGCCTGTCTCTGAAGTACTTGAGCAATCTGCCCTATAGCGGCAGTCAACTGTGCATTAATTGTCCGCTGGTCAACCTCTTCTTCTCCAACATTCTGATTTCTGTTCTACCGACGAGGCCCCATCTCGGATAGCTAGAATGCAAAGTGTTATGACAGGTATATGTATAGTTTACAAGTAAAGCACATAAGAAGAAGTTCAAATAAACCCACATAAAGTCACATATAAGATCATATGAATATTTGATATACAAGAGATACATATAGATCACTTAAGTACACTTTTACAATCTAGACTTTCCACATTCATACAATAACTCTTAAAAGACCTTTCACATTTCCATTTCCATGCTAGCATGTTTTTTACCAATTCAATTTCCACTTAATTACTCAAAGAATCACTGATTCATGAAGTCACGCAATCACATAATAGACCTCTACCCACAGACCGAGAAACCTATCCCAGCTCATGCATTCTATAGCTCTGATACCACCTAAATGTCACGGCCCGACCCAACCCCACGTTAAAATGTTAAGTCTGGACCCGACAAATGGATAGAGTCTCCTCTGTACCGTGGACATTCTGAAAACCTATAAGCATTCAAATAAGCAACAGAACAACAAGAACTCCATTTCTAATTCAAATCCTAGCTTCAAGGCCATCCAAGCCTTAAGCCATACAAACAGTTTAGATACATACAAGCATGGATTCACAATATAACTTCTTTACAAAACCGCTTATCATACCACTCCATGATAGCATTTAAACATTCTTAGAAGTTAAAGACAACCATTGCAACCCCTAAAACCACACACAAGCATGCAACAAGCTAAAGGTGATGAGTTTAGTTTTTACATGCCATAGTACTTATCATTCATTACATTCACTTACAACTACACAAATATGTACATGAGCTCAAAGGCTCCCAAAAATAGAACATTATAAACAAGAAACAAGGTCTTAACAACCCAACAGCACGACAATCCACCTCAAGCAAGTAAGACACTGCAACTAAGGCAACTGATCAGTCTGGACCTCCTACTCTCCACCCTCAACCAAATCAAGCTGGGGTTCAACCTTAACATCTCCTGAAACATGTTAGCGAGGTATGACCAACCACTATTGCCTAGTGAAGGATAAGGTCCAACCGGGGCGTGCAATGCAACAGGTAAAACAATTAAGCAATAAAAGCAAATAAAAGACGATAGAAATAGCCAATGACCGCACAAATCAAAGGATACGATACACTTAACCCCAACACTCCAGAATTCTTTTATCTTCGATCACGAACCACGAACCACAATCAATGTGCCGGCATAATCCCAATCACTCCAGTGGGTGTACTCTGGATGTACCCCGATAACCTACGACCCAACACCCCCTGACAATCTCTGGACCAGGCGAGTGAGGGACTAGGGCACGGAGATCGAATATTCACTAGGAAGCCCGCTACCGCCTAGTCGATATTCAACTCATCCACCCCTGACACTATAGTTGCGCAATCACTATGCAATGCACTTATCAATGACAATACAATAACAATAATGGAAGCAATAACACATGGGAGGAACAACAAAGTAGGTTGTCCTCAAAATAATTAGAATAGAAACATTAACAAATAAGCAATTAAAGGATTACAAAGGGCAACAACATAATTCACATAGAACTTTACCAAAAGCTCACGAATGTCTTAAAAACACATTTAAACACCCAAGGAGCCTTTACAAGGTCTTAGGAGCGTGAGACAATCGAATTCCTACTTCAACCCCTTTATAATAACTTAAACCATTTTCCTTCCAAGCTCATGCTATTGTCCTAGATTCGTAAGGGACCTATTCTATACTTTTAATCAACCCATAAGGTACCCTTAGGACCCTCGAAGTTGCCCAAGTACCCGAGTTTAGCACAAAAGCCCCAATTTTCCTCTTATGACTTTGTACTACACGTACCTCAACTGGGACTCAATCGAGGGCTAGCAAAGCTTATTTAGAACCTATATAGCCTAGGATTACCAAATATGAAGGCCAAATTAACCCGGACTTGTGATAACCCCGAAACCCCTTTTAAAAAGTCGCCTAATTCAAAGTTTTATTAGGTTACGAGCAATTGAACCTTACGGGGTCATTACACTACCTTCATTAGCACCTAAAGCAACTATTTGGATCATTGAATCAAGCTATAAGGTTCATTTTCACAAAACCCTAAAAATCCCATCATTATTCATGCCATACGATCAACGAATGAATTCAACCGTTTAAACTACAAAAAAATAGCATAAATGTGGTCTCTACTACTTGTATACACCATATATTAACACATTTGAGCATTACATAACCATTTGATAGCAAATACACAAAATCAAGAAAAGTATAACATTTTTAAAATGCAAAAATAAGCATGAAATCCCTCATCAATGGTGCGTAGGAGCTAAGGGGAGGCTAGAACACTTGTGGTAGGGCTTGAACCTAGCTTGGGAGGACTTGGATTGAAGATTTAAGGAGCAAAATTTCTCCCTTTCTCCTTAGAGCTGCTGTCGGGTAAGGCACAGTAAATTTCAGCTTTTTGTTTTTTTGTTTTTTTGAGTTGTCTTATGAGCTTATTGTGTTGGGTGAGTATATATGCTAAGTGGTGTTAAGTTATACACATGTATTGACCCTAAAAATGAGTCTAGTTATCTTAAAAGTGAGTCTAAATACGCAATTACATGTTAGCTAGCTCAAACATGAAGTTTCACTACGTAACACTATTCATTGAACCATTAAAAACATTTTCCAAACGAAGGCTCCTAACGTAAATCGCTCAAAAACATAATTTTCTCATTCCTAAAATAATTAATATGATTTAAGAAAAATGCTAATCTGAGGAAAATAAACAGTTGAAAAACGTGATGAATAGTAATCATGTAAAACAACAAGTAATGCACAGAAGAAATGCGCAAATAGTGGATGCAAGTGTAGTTAAAAGTACGGCTAAGTCTCAGTTGTCACACCCTTGGCCTCCACAAGAGTATAGAATACTCTCTCCGTGAGACTCAGGTAAAACAGGGCCTACCAGATTATTTACAAAGCTCTCTTTTCCACCACTTTGCCCTTTCAGGCAAACTCCCGAACTTAGTGGTGTTCTCACTTAACAAGCTTCCTATATAGTGGTTCCTTAGGTTCCTCTTGGTACCAAGTCCCTATAGTACATAACTACAAAGCTTCCAGTACTATCATGAAAACTCTAATTCCATTAAGAATTACCCGAGTTTCTATTTCTCTTCCTTGCAGCTTCTGCTATTACCGCAAACTCTGATCTCCGTGGTTGAACTGACAATACCAAATTGTCATCCCTCACAACCATACACATAGTGAATATACATCCAGAGATCCACTCTTGGATTCTACATGACTTATTTTCAAAATAATACACACCTTGCAGGCGTTAGGATACCAGACATATATATCATCATATAATCCCTTTTTCTCCAAGATACTTGAGTATATGCATATCCATCACTTAATAACCTGATCTTATATGTAACTGATATTTGCTTATCATGCCCATGGCAATACAAATATCCAACCTGGGACGGAATCATGACATACCCACAATTTCCAACTATTGCCACACATGGAAATTCCTTTATCGCTTCTATCTCCTTACTTGTCTCTAGACAATAATCCTGAGATAGAGATGCCCCAAGTCTGAAAAGTAATGACCACTTTTCATGGAGACTTGTATGCGAAAGCCGATTTGTGTCTTCTAAAAATGAACCTTGAAACAATACTAGTGTCTTAGCTTTGCGACCTCACAAAGACTCAATATCCAAGACATAGTTCTTATTGTTTCAATCTCTTCATTTTTTTGTTCCAAGAAGATTTCTAGATCACAATAGTACATGCACACTTGCAGTCAAGGGTGCTCCTAAAAAATCATTTTTTTGTTCTTTCACACATGCAGGACATACTTAACTTCTTGATCAAAACAAATTTGATCAAATCTAATATTTCTAGTACCCTGGATGTCAGCTTTCATCCAAATAAATGGACCTTCAAGCTCACTGACAGTATGTTCTTGAACCCAATAGCATACTTCTAGATCTATCAAGACTTCTACCCAAAGAAAACTCTCTTGATATCTATTTGTCATATTTGGCATTCAAAATGACTGCCAATGACAAAAAGTGTCTAGATGGATTCTAGCCTGATCATTTGGAAAGATGTCTTCTTATAATCGGACCATTCGTTTCTAAGAGAACTTTACAATCATGTCTGGCTTCAACGATTTTCATCTTCTTGACCATCTACATCACTTGCAATATACTATTCACATCCCATGGGGTTTATTTCTTCGGATGTGATGTAAACGGTTCCATACGTTTGTATGTACATAAACAACTACTTTGTGATCTATGAGATCCAATACTAGAATATCAGAGCCAGTTTCGAAGGAAACTCTTTGATGTAGCTATCTAGGAAACCAGAATTCCTCCCACTACAAGATAGTTCCCTCTATGCGTAAGAACTAGATTACTGAACATCTACAACCTTTATAATGCTAGAGTAATCTAAAACTCTCAGTTTTAGAACTTTATCTGAGTTAGATTATTGAAAATTTCATACAATGTACCTCCAAGTGTCACGCCCCAACTCGACCCTACCTACAATCAGTCAGGGCGCAACGGAATTTCGGCAGTATAACGACAGTAATTAGGACACCGAGGTTCTAAACCAACCTCATTAGAACATCATACATCCAACAACTCCTTAATTCAAATAACAACATACAACATATCCATATTATACAATAATCATTCCTTCCACCAACCATTCATTGTCATACGCCTCCGTTCCAACATAACATTTAAACTTTGATATACATTACAAACCATATTAATACCAACCTAGCAATCTAAACAAAGGCAAAAGAAAGACTGCTAAGATAGTATAAACTAACCCATGATCTTTTCAGCATCTTATACAATAAAAATTACAAAGCAGATAAAAGTCTACAAAGCTAATTTACATGATAGTAAACAACATAGCATCACGGATAAGACTCAGGGACATAAGACTTGTCCACAAAAGGCACATTTTCCTCCTCAGGAGGCACATACCCGTAGTCTTGCTCTGCAACACCTGTAAGCATGCAATAATAGAGAGTGAGCTTATATAAAATAAGCCCAGTGAGGATCCGATAGATCTCGAGCAAGGTTTACTAAACTCCTTGGAATAATCCCTTGAGTCAGTAAACACACAATAAAAATAATATTATCATCACATAATCTATATGACCATTCAATAAAGGATACACGCGTTGGTGTAGCTCCAAACGCCATCACGATCTCAACCATTCTTCTTGTAACTCCCCATTACTCACGCACCCGAGGTACCTCACTAACCCCTCCCTCCATGACACCTCCGTCATGCGAGCTGGGGGTAGTCTCTGGCAGTCATGCCGTTTTCAACCCGACAGCCCAACGCTGCCCGAGAGGTGGCACACACAAACCAAGACTCCATAACAATTATCAATAATCAATCAATCATCAATCAATAATCATCTATTCATCAATAATAGCATCAACAATCAATTAAACAACAAATAACTAAGTTAGATGACAAAGTAGGCCATCCAACCAGACATGCATTATATACACAATTAAACCCTAGTTTACCCATCAACAACTCACCATTCAATCACTCAAACACCACCCAATCATCTAAGGCATAGTTCAAGAATTTAAAGAAAGACAGCCTAAACTTCAAAAATTCATAACCTACATTCTACTAATCCAAACACTGCCAAATCAGTTTCTATCACTCACCCATTCAACCAACTACATTAGTCCCCTCGGAAAACCACCATAACACCTCCAAATCATGCCCAATAACCCTAAAACCCTAATGTGTCAAGGCTGAAATTTCCGAATTTTAGCACGGACATCGCAATCGAAAATTCGGCATTACAATGGCGCTACCACGTAATTATCAAACATTTAGAAATTGACGGCAATCGATTCCGATCAACACAACTCAATTTAATCAACATTGAACAAATTAATCAAATTTAAATACCCAGAAAATAAAAATTATGCTACAACCGATAAAAACTCGTAGTATTACAGCTAAATGATCCCTAGCATGCAAGGAGCAATAATCTAACATCAGATTAGAATTCTAACGGTTCAATTTTCATTTATACGCAAAAATGCAAAAGACAACTTTTGAGATCTAGAATTTTTCTTTCACCTTTGATGCGATAAAAGCCTAGGAATGCATGCAAGGCGTGCCCAACAAGCGGAAACCAAGTCGGCACGAAGTTCTATGGACAAAAACTAGGTTTTTCTTTGAAAAATTGGTTGAAAAGCTTGAGTTTTTTTCTTTCTTTTTCTCTCTTCTTCCTCTCGGCCTCCTATGTGTTTTTTGAGTGTGTTTTGTGTTGTGTTGAGTGTGTGTTGATGATAATATGTATTTAAAAGCTTGGTCAAGTAAAAAAATTGCAAAGTCAAAGTAGTATTTTTAGTCCTTTAATTCATTTTCTTATCTTTTAAATGCATTTTCTTAATCACCAAAGTTCAAACAATTATTCAATACCCAAGATAGCTCAAGTAGGTTATTTTTAGGTGACAAGAAGTTTTACATTCAAACAATTTCACCCGAGTCAGCTTAAAACTCGATTTTTGCAAAAGTCGGTGTAAAAACCCTAATAAATTCCTAAGCCGATTTTAAAACCGTTTTCATCAAACATAGGTCTATTAAAGTCCGTGGTCTAGGTCTAGAAGGGTTAAAAAGACCAGTTTCAAATTTTTAGCGGACGTGTTTCGAAAATACTATTCACCAAAAGTAGGCGATAAAATTTCTGACTCCGTTTTTGATGAAAATTTCATGAATGCACATTTAGCACGTATTAGGAGTATTGATATCAAAATTATAACATTCTAGGCCCTATAGCACTTAAACAGGTCATATGCACGCAAAACGAGACAAAGCACATAAATCAAGTTAAAGTAGACAAGTGGGGTTTCACATTCTCCCCCCCTTAAAGAAATTTCGCCCTCGAAATTCTTACTTGATGTACTGAACAGATCTGGGTACTGTTGCTGCATCTGATCTCGTCTCTCCCAGGTAGCTTCCTCAATGCCGTGATGCTTCCACAACACCTTGACCATCGGAATCTTCTTCGACCTCAACTCTCGTTCCATCTGATCTAGAATACGAATCGGATGCTCGTCATAAGTCAGATTCTCACGAAGCTGTAACGGCTCTGGCTCAAGAATATGAGAAGGATCCGGATTGTATTTCCGCAAATTAGACACGTGAAATACATCATGGACATTAGAGAAATTCTCCGGTAAAGCCAACCGATATGCCAACTTACCAACCCTGCTGGTAATCTCAAACGGCCCAACAAACCTCGGACTCAGCTTTCCACCTTTACCATAACGAGCAAACCCCTTATGAGGAGACAATCTCAAGAAAACCCGATCTCCGACTGCAAACTCCAAGTCCCGACGTCGCTTATCAGCATAACTCTTGAATCTACTCTGCGCCGTAAGCTTTCTCTGCCTGATCAACTGAACATTCTCAATCTTCTCAAGAAGCTCTGGCATGATAGTCGGATCAACAGTCTTCATCTCTCCTACCTCGTCCCAATATAAAGGTGAACGGCACTTACGACCGTAAAGAGCTGCGAAAGGTGCCATCCCAATAGTGGCTTGATAACTATTGTTATAGGCAAACTCAGCAAGTGGTAGATGTTTCTCCCAGTTCTTCCCGAAGTCCAGAACACAAGCCCTGGGCATATCTTCCAGAATCTGAATAGTCCGCTCAGACTGACCGTCGGTCTGTGGATGATACGCGGTACTGAAGTTCAACTGAGTACCCAAGGTCTCCTGAAGTTTCTCCCACAAACGAGAAGTAAATCGAGGATCTCGATCTGAGACAATACTAGATGGAATCCTGTGAAGTCTAACAATCTGATCCAAATAAAGATCCGTCAACTTTGCAACCTCATCTCCCATCCTCATCGAAATAAAATGAGTTGTCTTCGTCAAACGATCAACGACAACCCAAACTGCATCATTACCCCTTGGAGTTCTAGGCAACCCAGTGACGAAATCCATCGTAATATCCTCCCATTTCCACTCTGGTATAGCCAACGGCTGAAGCAAACCTGCAGGTCATTGATGCTCGGCTTTCACTCTCTAACAAGTCAAACATCTAGACACGAACTGAGCAACCTCCCTCTTCATATTATTCCACCAATAGTATTGCTTCAAATCCCGATACATCTTGGTTCCACCAGGATGAATAGTGTACTTAGAATTATGAGCTTCCTCCAGAATACCTCGCCTCAAGCCCGGTTCATCGGGAACACAAACCCTGTTCCGAAACCGAAGAATACCATCCTCATGCACTTTAAAGTCAGACTGATCATCCGTGATTTGATCCTTGATCTTCTGAAGTTTAACATCAAGCTGCTGAGCTTCCTTGATCTGAGACAACAATAAAGGCTGAATACGGAGATGTGAACACATCACCCCAACCTGAGTCAACTCCGGTCTCCAATAAGTGAATTCCTCAAGAACCTCCCACTTCTTGACAGCTAAACAAGAAATACTCGCCTTCCGACTAAAAGCATCTGCTACAACATTTGCCTTGCCAGGCAGATAATTGATAGAACAATTATAATCTCCAAGAAGCTCCATCCACCTCCGCTGGTGCATATTCAACTCCTTCTGTGGGAATAAATACTTCAGACTCTTATGATTAGTGAAAATCTCGAACTTACTGCCCCACAGATAATGACACCACTTTTTCAGTGCGAAGACAACTGCTGCCAACTCAAGATCATGAGTCGGATAATTCACCTCATAAGGCTTCAACTTCCTGGAAGCATAGGCAATAACTCGGCCATCCTGCATAAGAACACATCCCAAGCCCTCCTTGGATGCATCGCTGTAAATAACCATATTATTGGTCCCCTCTGGTAGAGCAAGTACTGGAGCAGTAGTCAACCTCTTTTTCAACTCCTGAAACCCACTCTCACACTTCTCATCCCAATTAAAGATAGTCCGTTTCTGAGTCAACTTAGAAAGTGGCCCAGCAATCTTCGAGAAGTCCTTAACAAACCTACGATAATAACCCGCCAAGCCAAGAAAGCTACGGACCTCAGAAACATTCTATGGCCGTTTCCAAGACATCACCACCTCAATCTTAGTGGGATCAACAGATATACCACTCTGTGAAATCACATGGCCAAGAAAAGATATGCGTTGCAGCCAAAATTCACATTTACTGAACTTGGCAAACAACTGATGCTCCTGCAGCTTCTGTAAGACAAGCCGTAGATGTTGCTCGTGCTCCGATTCAGATTTAGAATAGACCAAGATATCATCAATAAAGATTACCACGAACTGGTCTAAATACGGCTGGAAAACCCGATGCATAAGATCCATGAATGCTGCCGGTGCATTAGTTAACCCAAAGGGCATAACAACAAACTCATAATGCCCATACCGAGTCCTGAAGGCAGACTTCGGAACATCCTCCGCACAAATCCGAAGCTGATAGTACCCCTGCCTCAAATCAAATTTAGAATAGACTTTGGCTCCCTGAAGTTGATCAAACAACTCATCAATCAGTGGCAAATGATATTTGTTCTTGATGGTCACCTGATTCAAACCACGGTAATCAATACACAATCTCAAAGTACCATCCTTCTTCTTCACAAATAAAACAGGAGCTCCCCAAGGTGATGAACTCTGCTGAATAAATCCCTTCTTCAATAACTCCTGCAACTGAGTCTTCAACTCTTTCAACTCAGCTGGTGCCATCCGATATGCTGATTTAGAAATAGGTTGAGTACCGGGAACAAGACTAATCACAAACTCGATATCCCTCTCTGGCGGTAATCCTGGCAACTCCTCGGGAAATACATTGGGATATTCTCGAATAATAGGAACTTCCTCTAGCTGCAACTTATCAGATGGCTTGTTGATCAGATAAGCCAGATAACCCGAACACCCCTTACTCACCAACTTAACGGCTTTAGTTGCTGAGATAACAAAACTCGTCTTTGCACCCCGGTTCCCTACTACCTCAACTACTGGCTGATTTGGCAAACGAAACTGTACTACCTTGGTTCTATAGTTTAACTGGGCATCATACTTAGAAAGCCAATCCATACCCAAGATAACATCATACCCCCGGATAGGAAATAAGATAAGGTCCAAAGGGAAATTATGCCCCTTAACATGTATTATACAATAATTACAAACTAGGCCAGTCACATACTTATCAGTCAAAGATGTACTAATTTCAACCACATAAGGCAATCTTTCAGATTGCATATTAACACGTTGCACACAAGCAGGAGTAATGAAAGAATGCGTAGCACCAGAATCAATCAACACTTTAACAAGTTGATCACATAATCACATAAGCACTTTAATCATATAATCTCTTATCACTTAATCATGTTAACACATATTTCACTTTTCTTTCTTTTTTTCATACATATTTGCATGCTAAGACCATTACCCACATTCCGAGAATACCCCGGCTGACAACTAACATGAGCTCTGATACCACTTAAATGTCACGCCCCAACTCGACCCCACCTACAATCAGTCAGGACGCAACGGAATTTCGGCAGTATAACGACAGTAATTAGGACACCGAGGTTCTAAACCAACCTCATTAGAACATCATACATCCAACAACTCCTTAATTCAAATAACAATATACAACACAGCCATATAATACAATAATTATTCCTTCCACCAACCATTCATTGTTATACGCCTCCGTTCCAACATAACATTTAAACTTTGATATACATTACAAACCATATTAATACCAACCTAGCAATCTAAACAAAGGCAAAAGAAAGACTGCTAAGATAGTATAAACTAACTCATGATCTTTTCAGCATCTTATACAATAAAAATTACAAAGCAGATAAAAGTCTACAAAGCTAATTTACATGATAGTAAACAACATAGCATCACGGATAAGACTCAGGGACATAAGACTCGTCCACAAAAGGCACATTTTCCTCCTCAGGAGGCACATACCCGTAGTCTTGCTCTGCAACACCTGTAAGCATGCAATAATAGAGAGTGAGCTTATATAAAATAAGACCAGTGAGGATCCGATAGATCTCGAGCAAGGTTTACTAAACTCCGTGGAATAATCCATTGAGTCAGTAAACACACAATAAGAATAATATTATCATCACATAATCTATATGACCATTCAATAAAGGATACACGAGTTGGTGTAGCTCCAAACGCCATCACGATCTCAACCATTCTTCTTGTAACTTCCCATTACTCACGCACCCGAGGTACCTTACTAGTCCCTCCCTCTATGACACCTCCGTCATGCGAGCTGGGTGTAGTCTCTGGCAGTCATGCCGTTTTCAACCCGACAGCCCAACGCTGCCCGAGAGGTGGCACACACAAACCAAGACTCCATAACAATTATCAATAATCAATCAATCATCAATCAATAATCATCTATTCATCAATAATAGCATCAACAATCAATTAAACAACAAATAACTAAGTTAGATGACAAAGTAGGCCATCCAACCAGACATGCATTATATACACAATTAAACCCTAGTTTACCCATCAACAACTCACCATTCAATCACTCAAACACCACCCAATCATCTAAGGCATAGTTCAAGAATTTAAAGAAAGACAGCCTAAACTTCAAAAATTCATAACCTACATTCTACTAATTCAAACACCGACAAATCAGTTTCTATCACTCACCCATTCAACCAACTACATTAGCCCCCTCGGAAAACCACCATAACACCTCCAAATCATGCCCAATAACCCTAAAACCCTAATGTGTCAAGGCTGAAATTTCTGGATTTTAGCACGGACATCGCAATCGAAAATTCGGCATTACAACGGCGCTACCACGTAATTATCAAACATTTAAAAATCGACGGCAATCGATTCCGATCAACCCAACTCAATTTAATCAACATTGAACAAATTAATCAAATTTAAATACCCAGAAAATAAAAATTATGCTACAACCGATAAAAACTCGTAGTATTACAGCTAAATGATCCCTAGCATGCAAGGAGCAATAATCTAACATCATATTAGAATTCTAACGGTTCAATTTTCATTTATACGCAAAAATGCAAAAGAAAACTTTTGAGATCTAGAATTTTTCTCTCACCTTTGATGCGATAAAAGCCTAGGAATGCGTGCAAGGCGTGCCCAACAAGCGGAAACCAAGTCGGCACAAAGTTCTACGGACAAAAACTAGGTTTTTCTTTGAAAAATTGGTTGAAAAGCTTGAGTTTTTTTCTTTCTTTTTCTCTCTTCTTCCTCTCGGCCTCCTATGTGTTTTTTGAGTGTGTTTTGTGTTGTGTTGAGTGTGTGTTGATGATAATATGTATTTAAAAGCTTGGTCAAATAAAAAAATTGCAAAGTCAAAGTAGTATTTTTAGTCCTTTAATTCATTTTCTTGTCTTTTAAATGCATTTTCTTAATCACCAAAGTTCAAACAATTATTCAATACCCAAGATAGCTCAAGTAGGTTATTTTTAGGTGACAAGAAGTTTTACGTTCAAACAATTTCACCCGAGTCGGCTTAAAACTCGATTTTCGCAAAAGTCCGTGTAAAAACCCTAATAAATTCCTAAGCCGATTTTAAAACCGTTTTCATCAAACACAGGTCTATTAAAGTCCGTGGTCTAGGTCTAGAAGGGTTAAAAAGACCAGTTTCAAAATTTTAGCGGACGTGTTTCGAAAACACTATTCACTAAAAGTGGGCGATAAAATTTCTGACTCCGTTTTTGATGAAAATTTCATGAATGCACATTTAGCACGTATTAGGAGTATTGATATCAAAATTATAACATTCTAGGCCCTATAGCACTTAAACAGGTCATATGCACGCAAAACGAGACAAAGCACGTAAATCAAGTTAAAGCAGAAAAGTGGGGTTTCACTCCAAGTACTTAGTTTGGACACTATACCACATCCTCTATTCCTTGGTATTGTATAATGTTCCCTACATTATATTCTTTGGATAACCTATGCAATAGTATGTGTTAGATCTTGGTTTCCTATTTCTTAGCATAGCTATTCAGTACATAGGCAGGACAACCCATTAAATGGACTTTGTCCCAAAACTAGGTCCTGGCCCTATCCATAGTACCAAGGTGTCCTAAGTACTGATTTAAATAGAACCTAGATTGACATGCATAATCTCTATTTCACTTGTATATTCCAAAAGAATATTATCAAAGACCCTTGAGTCGCCCATGGATCTTATCATAATCAATAGAATATAATTGCTCCTCTCAAACACACAGTTTTACTTTTGTAAAATTCGGTGTAGTCACCTGAGTCACAACTAAGTAGTCCTTGAGCTCATCTAATAGATATTCACTTTCACGAACAATTTGAAGTACCATGATTCGCATATCTAATTGTCGCTCTGTCTAAGCCTGAAATGCTCAGACTTTGCGTTATGCGTTACAAAATCATTCTTCTAATGATTATCTATGAAAGTCTTGGGTATCTATTAATAAATCGGTTTTTCTCATTGGTCTACACTTATGTGTACCAAGCCTAGTATATCTTTTGTCCCTACCGTTTAGTTGTAAGTGACCTTGCGATCACTTTTTCATAACCCGAGATCCTAATTGAGCCCATGGTTCAAGATCTAATGAGTCCAAAACTCATTCTTGACCATTCTCAATTGGCATGTAGAACAAAATAAAAGACTTCGATGGTAGGAGACTTTTTACTCAGAAACTTGCAATGGAATATTAATATAAAATACCATGTATTTAAAATAGAACCTATTATTATACCATTCTAACTGATATAAAACATCAATATGTAAAAGAATAAACAATAATTTAAGATCCCGAAACCTAGTTTCATCGTATGTTCTAAATACATGTATTCTAATCAATAAGAATAAATTAATAACTCTCACTACTCTGGCTCATCCCTTGCATAACAAATGTTCTTCTATTATGCCTCCTTGTTACTTGAAACTCCTGCAACGATATGCAGTAATGGTTAGCGGCGCCTGAGTCTACCATAGTAGATTCTACCACTAAACATGTTTCATAAACAAAGATTAATAGAAATACCTAATTTGCTCTTACCAAGATACCGAGGACAATCTTGCTTCCAATGCCCTTACTGTTTGCATTTGAAGCACTTTCCATTGGGCTTACAATTAGCATTCCTCTTCTTTCTACTTAGTTGTTCATCAAACTGCTCATATAGTTGTTCTACCTCTTCTTCCTTTATTTCTTGAAAATCCTCTAACAACCTCAAAGGTGTTTTGCTCAATCCATCTGTGTGGTACTTGAGCTTGTCTTGAGCATAGGATTTAGGTAGTGTCCAAAGGATCATTTCTACCTTACTTGGACTCTGATCTTAGCTCCAAGGATCCTGATGATGGAAAAATTTTGCATCATCTGGTACACATACACCTTGAAGCATTTTTCCTCTACCATCTTTGTAGCCATCAAATCACTCACAATTTCTAAAGAGGTCAACATATAAGAAGCAGTTTTAATACTTTTGTGTTGAGACCGCAGAGTATCTGACATGCCACCCAACATAATGGTCTTAGCCTTATTATTGGCTTGCACCCATAGTCTCTCTGCCTCTACACAATCTTTAGATGACCGTAGAAAAAACTTGAGGTCGAGGTTGGTCTAAGACATACTTGCATCTTTCTACTTCAAGTACTATGTCTAGGTCATACACCCAACTTTCGAAATTATACCTAGTCAAAATATTCATGAAGAGATAATGGACTTTAGAGGAATCTAAATTTTCTGACATCTCTGGATATTTTCAGTAAACAATTATATATCAGTATATGAACAGTTATATTCATGGTGCATGCATATGAATGACAGTTAAAAGGAAAGCATGACATTCATAATCTTTTGACATCTTAATTCTCTAATTTTAGTAGTTGAACCCTTAAACTACTAAGATGTCTCAGTGTCTTAATCCTACTCACAACATTCCACCGAAGGGGTGGTCATGTTGCAGTTTTGATTAAGTTAAGTGCCACTTATTTGAAACATCACCATCTGAATGGTAGCCCACCCAATGATATTCCAATCACTGATTTATGTTCGGCTTCACTAAAGAAATAGCAAGAACTCTGAAGGGAAGATACTATTCTTGAATGTCAAATGTATTAACCGTTTTTGCATGAGGTCTTTTCACTTAGAATATTCTTGATCAGAGCCTCCCAAAGGGCAATTAACCCTAACCAATATTCTATGAAGTGATCTTTGACAAAAACTCCACTGAAGAGGTAGTCGCTCCTATTAACACTTCGTTGAAACTCACTCTAATCTAATCTTGCTAAGTCTTAGTAAAGAGACTATCCTCCGAAGGGAACGACCCACATACAAGTGAGCTCAGAATAGCTCCCACTATTAGCATAGACCAAAATGGAAAGCCATGGGGTTATTTCCAAATCCCCTCTCCCACTTGATCTTTTAAATTAAGGGTTTTTACTTGTAACTAGTTTTTGCAATTTCACCTTTAAGTTTTAAATCCAAGCAGCTTGATCCTTAAAACCTTGCTTTTAAAAATTTACCTTTAATTGCAATAGTCACATACCTATTCGGAATTAGGTAAGACAACTTAGGTATCTAGTTAATGTTTGGTTTCTAAGGGCATCTCCTTAACCAATTATGAAATCGATAACCTCAAACTATGTTGATCTAGGTGTCGATTCAAATAGTCATTAACTGGTCATACATAATTAAGGTTTTCTAGGATTTAGCAATTTTTAAATCCTAATGATTGGCCATGCTATTAGGTGTTTCATGTCTATACATCCATTCAAAATAAAGCATCATTCACAATTTTGAAAAGTAAAGACATATATCCATACAACACGACCATTTCCTTGATGGTTCCTTGTACTTTCCATTTTTGGAAATGGAAGTTGCCATTCTTGGAGCTTTCAATTTTAGGAATGAGAATCTTATCATAATCACAACAAGACTCCTTATCTCATCAAAATCTCCAAGAGTCATTGTGGATAAAGAATTCTACCACAATCTAGGAGTCTTAGATTTGGATGAGCATCCAAGTGTCCTACTGCCAATAGTATTCTTATCCTAATCACAAAAAGACTCTTATCTTATCCAAATCTCCAAGAGTGCTTATGGATGAAAAAATCAGCCACAATCTAGGAGTCTTAGATTTGGATAAGCAACCAAGTGTCCTATTGCCAATAGAACTCTTCCACCACTCCACCACCTATGGAGGGTCCGGACAGCCACAAAATTTCCTCCAAACCACCACTGGTTCCTTGAGAAAATCATCAAAAACAGTCTGCAAAAATTCTGCACTGCTTCCTTGACTTGACTCACATGATTCCTAGCATTGTACAAGCATTTTCGTAATAGAATTACAAAAATAGCAAATCTATCTATTACAAATGGTCCTATGCTTCATTATGAAGCTTACATTCAGCTATCTAAACGATTTAAAGATTACAAACCAATTGGATAAACCACCAATCCAATAATCATACATAAACCATTAAAGCTGAAAAATCAGAACCATAATAATTACATTCTAACCATCAAGGAAGGGTTATTATGGGCTGCAAAACAAGGGTTAGTATCCTCATTTATCATGCAATAATCCCACATAATTGTAGCACACCAATCAGTCCGCGCTTAGCCTAAACAGTCAGCCAATCATGGACTCTTTAGCGTTTTTCCAGCAATTCTAATGCCATGTTTTAACATGTATTGCGTTTGATGTGGCTCTGATACCACTTGATGGTTACTATCTAGGGTTCTATAGCCTAGACTACTAGTGATTTAGGCATCAAAAACTTAATCTAGTGAAGCAGAAGCAATCAAGAACCGATAACCAAACAAATACATATAAACAAGCAGGCATACATGTGTAAAACGCAGTTTAAGATTTCGCAGACAGATTCATTACCTTAAAGTGTTGGCGTCAAAACTCAACACTACAATGATGCTCACCATATGATTGAGTGGACACCACTCCTCCATGTTTGCCTTGGCTGAGAGCTCCACACCAATGGAAAAAGAAATATGCGGCTACCAAGGGGAAGTCATAATTGATCTTTTCTTCTATTATAATTCCAAGCCTTGATGATGTTCGTTGTGTGACGAAACTCACTCTCATTTTTTCCTTTCTATGACTGTGTGGTATATCTCACAAAAGAAGAAAAAATTAATTCTCTTTTTTTTTCTTAGTTGGCCATGTGTTAATAAGCAAGAGTCCTAAGTGACTCGTGTGTTTTAGGAGTACTAGGAGACCTAGGAATTGTACTTGCATCCAATAATGCATCTGGACTATATATTGTCCACATTATTAATGCTAGATAATATGCTAGATAATCATTGTATTATCTCTTTATTTATCTTTATGAATTTCATATATTTCGATAAAGATAAATCGATAAAATAAAGAGTCCTACAATAATAGCTAGCTTACAATTCTATATTCTTACTTTCCTAATCCATCCACGCGACCTCCTCTTGCCAAATACACACTCCACACGCCATTCATAGAGAAAAGAAAAATGTACCTACTAATGTAGAAATTAGCTAGAAGGGGGACCAAAAGATATATTCGCCCTAGTTTTAAAATGACTAAAATGCCCCTGCTAGACACTAGGTGCATTCTATTCATTTTACCCCTAGCTCATTCCACTATAGAGCTATGACTGCACTATAGTACAAATACTCATTCCTATGATACCAGTCAAATGAGGTTTGACTATGTCTGTGACCTACTGTCACGTCCCGACCCCGACCTATCGCTAGACTAAAGCCGAAACATGATGTTCGTAACTCTTATCCCTGTGATTAACAACTTGATAACTTTGAAACCTGTAGTTATTAATTTAATAACCTGTACATCCATAATAAATACCATAAGAAGATTGAAAATACTTCCAAAGTTCTCCCAAAACAGCGGTCTTAAAGGATTACATCACCTTGTTACATAATAACCAAACCAAGAACCACCTGTTCATTGTCCTAGTTATAGGTCTCAAAAGGATAAAGATCAAACCTAGCTAGGTAACTAGTTAAGTAAAAGAATATACAACAAATCAATTAATTCAATTTACAAAATCATGTTCTTCATAACAAGAAGTAAGGCTCCTCAGGCAAACATGTAGATCACATAGGGTAGGAATCCAACTCATCAACTCAACAAAGCTTGTAATCATATGGAAGCTTGCTCGGGCTAATCCTCACCTGTAATTGTTAGAAAGAGGGATGAGCTAATCCTGCATATAGCTCAGTGAAGATGGAATAGGAAGGGTTTTCATAAAGGTTTTATCATTTTGCAAACGTTCATAACAAGTACATTCATTAATAATCATTAATCATTAATCATATCTTCCCCCGAGGTATCATTGGTTCCCGACGATTAGATTGTTCTGGGGTATTCAATGGTGCTCGGCAAGAGAAGGAGTCAATACGGTGGTAGTCGAGATATACCGGCAAGCCCAATGCTTCCTGGAGTTCCCGTCACTACCTTATTCAATATGGTTGCAACCTAACTGCGCATTTACAATTCACATTCATGTGCTTTTACATAAACGTGTAAACTCAGTCAATTATTTAGCATGTACAAGTACATCCCATATTTCGCATCATATAAACGTGTCAAGCATTTATCATATACCTGTATCATGTTACATATACCATATCTTGCATATAAGTTCCTTAGTACTAGCACATAATAACAAGAAATAAGAAGAACATGCAAATTGGCCACTTAACAATGGGTCAAACAATAGTAACCACTAGGTACACCAAGTATCTTCAATGTTTTTGCTTTAGTCTAATTTAATAAGTACATTTACCTACCTTCCCAAACTCTAAATAATCATATTTTGGTATATAATCTAAGCTTATCGAAAGTAGATAGTTCTAGAATCAAACGGAACTCAATTCGTGTAACGACCTCAACCCAGCCCTTCTCAAGACTAGGTCAAAGTCTGCGTTTACTGTCATTGTGATTCCATGAAAAGGAACAATAAATAAAGAATTATTGAATAACAAGCCACTATATGATAATTCAAGTACAAAAGAGTGTTACATCATTTGAGACTTGAGAACTACCCGACAATTTACAAACTAGGGTTTCAGCATAGCTATCTTTCTACCCGGGAATAGTACAAACAAACTCTAACTTTTACAACTTGAATCCAACTATGACAGCAAGAGGCTTCGAACATGTAAACATTCGAAGTCTATTTCCATTTCAAGCTAAGCTACACCTGCACTGGGGGGAGAAAAGATGGTGAGTTCTGGGAAAGCTCAGTGAGGATAGAATAGAAGAGTTTTGAAAACATTTCTGATCGGTTTTTTTTGCAAATCATGATGCAATTCACGTACGGTACTATAACACATATGGTAAACAACATATAATAACCAACATAGATTACTAACACATTTGAATCACGTAACGACATGTAAATAACAAGCAGATTTCCTCCCCGAGGGTGGAGATCGCCAAGCAGAAGGACTTACCCATATTCTGATGTCATTTCCAGAGGTGGCCAGCGCCGAATCAAGATCACAATTTCAACTTCTTATCTCTCCCAAGAGGATACTCCGGATTGTATCCAAAATCTACGACCCAGCATCTCCTAGGGCGGACCTAGACCCAAGCGAGAAAAACTCCTCAAGGGTGATAGGTGTTCCAAGTGAGAAGAGGGAATAGGACCACGATAGTCATGGGATCACCAACAAACCTTATGCCACCCGGCGTTCGTGAAACGCTATCGTGCCTGAGGTTGCAACCCTTAATCAAGTAGCACACAAGCATGCACAACTTGCCACTTAACACACAACTGATACGTAGTCCGATAAACACGTGGGTAGAGAACAACAAAAGAGGTTGTCCCCAAACATATACTTTCAACAATCAGAAGTTCAAGATAATTCAAGTTAATCATAGCTAGCTTTCAAATTCCTTCAAGTTAATAACATCATCCAATTCAATATTCAAGAGTTACAAGTAGTTAAAAGAACATATTTACAATCACTCATTGATGTCACATAAAGTGATAAACTCCACATTAATCAATAACAGTTAATTCTTAACTAATACATTATCAAAGTCAACTCTAATTCAAATAAATAAAGAATATTAATAAGCATAATATGTATCTCAAGCTAGAATATTAAAATAACAAATCATGTTATAGACATATAATAATCATATAAACATATAAGATATTGTTTTTAGTAAAATCTCCTCACCTTAAAATGCTGAAAATTGGAGAAGATTTGGACCGGCTTTAAAACTTTCGAAACATTAACTAACTGAATAGATATAATTTAGTGAAATCGAGTCAGAGAAAAATGTTTGCCTGTTTAATTTCAGGGGGTCAAGTGACCCCATTATATAGTTTTTCAAAGTTGACGCATGCGGGACACGTGTCCTGCCACGTGTATCACATGCGTGGCACGTCCACGCATGTGTGACACGTGTCTTCCTACGTGTCATGTATGCGTGGCATGTCCACGCATGTATGACACATGTCCCGAGACACGTGTCACTCCCCGAGAGTGACACCAACGTTCTATTTTTTTACCCGTTTCGTGTATAGATCTCCCAATTATCGTATTTTTGGGCCGGGATGCAATTTTGCCAAACTTCGCCATTAAGTAGTACAAGTTAAAAGAAACCCAATGGCGTATGCCCGTTTTTCGCGGCGGGGTCCTCATTTTCCTATAATTGGCCCCGAAGTGAAATCCCCTTTTTCGGACAAAAAACCCCTAAATTCAGAAAAACAGCCGAAATAGCTCGAAAAGTTAAAGGAAATCACCCATACTCTTGTAAGCAGCTAAAAAGTTTTACTTAGTCACGATATGGGGCTTTACATCCCTATAATGACCCTAAGCTTTATGTTAATTAATGTTATAAGAACACCTAATAATAAGTTACTATTAATCGTAATACTAATTAATTTTTAAATAGTAAGACAATTTACTATAAATTAAATGCAGACAAATAATCACAAAGACACATTTTTCAAAAATAACAAAAGAAATAAATATAAATAAATACTTGTAAATGCATAGTCGGGCTCGGGTATTACATCCTCCTCCCCTTATAAAAATTGAGCTATCGCAATTTACTTCTCCAGTACCTCCGGTCCACTGCGCGAGATTGAATACCAGATGCCAAGTAAGAATTCCAAACATGAGACTCGAATAGTAATACCCGGATAAGAATACCAAAGAACACCATATAAGAATACTACGTGAGAATACCAAGAAATCCTGAATGCCAAATAAAGGCAATATAGACTCCAAATAAAAGCAATATGAGTGCCAAATAAAGGCTCATCTTCAGAAATCCAATAAGTAAGAAACCCAGAGAAAATACCGATTAAGAAGTCCAAGCAAAGATACCAAAGAAGAACTTCAAGAATTCCGATCAAGGAAAATACCAACGACCGATCAATTGTTCCTTTGTTTGTTGACTTGCATTCGAGGAGATCCACTACTGGCTGATTCTTTCATGGAAGGGATTACTTACCATTTTACGGGTAATGCATGTATACAATTAATAACTTAAACATGCAACTTATAGAAAATAGATTCACACATAGCAAATAAGCACATTGAGCACATATAATTATGCCAGACACATATCCTTAAAAGACGTCTACCCACTGGCCGAAGATCCTATCCCGACTTATGAGCTATCTAAGCTCTGATACTACCTGTAACGATCCCAACCTAGCCCTTCTCAAGACTAGGTCAAAGTCTGCGTTTACTGTCATTGTGATTCCATGAAAAGGAACAATAAATAAAGAATCATTCAATAACAAGCCACTATATGATAATTCAAGTACAAAATGGTGTTACATCATCTGAGGCTTGAGAACTACCCGACTATTTACAAACTAGGGTTTCAGCACAGCTATCCTTCTACTCGGGAGTAGTACAAACAAACTCTAACTTTTACAACTTGAATCCAACTATGACAGCAAGAGGCTTCGAGCATGTAAACATTCAAAGTCTATTTCAATTTCAAGCTAAGCTGCACCTGCACTGGGGGGGAGAAAAGACGGTGAGCTCTGGGAAAGCTCAGTGAGGATAGAATAGAAAAGTTTTGAAAACATTTCTGATCGGTCTCTCTTGCAAATCATGATGCAATTCACGTACGGTAGTATAACACATATGGTAAACAACATATAATAACCAACAGAGATTACTAACACATTTGAATCACGTAACGACATGTAAATAACAAGCAGATTTCCTCCCCGAGGGTGGAGATCGCCAAGCGGGAGGACTTACCCATATTCTGATGTCATTTCCAGAGGTGGCCAGTCCTGAATCAAGATCACAATTTCAACTTCTTATCTCTCCCAAGAGGATACTCCGGATTGTATCCAAAATCTATGACCTAGCATCTCCGAGGGCGGACCCAGACCCAAGCGAGAAAAACTCCTCTAGGGCGATAGGCGTCCCAAGCGAGAAGAGAGAATAGGACCACATTAGTCATGGGATCACCGGCAAGCCCTATGCCGCCCGGCGTTCGTGAAACTCTATCGTGCCTGAGGTTGCAACCTCTAATCAAGTAGCACACAAGCATGCACAACTTGCCACATAACACACAACTGATACATAGTTCGATAAACACGTGGGTAGAGAACAACAAAAGAGGTTGTCCCCAAACATATACTTTCAACAATCAGAAGTTCAAGATAATTCAAGTTAATCATAGCTAGCTTTCAAATTCCTTCAGGTTAATAACATCATCCAATTTAGTATTCAAGAGTTACAAGCAATTAAAAGAACATATTTACAATCACTCATTGATGTCACTTAAAGTGATAAACTCCACATTAATCAATAACAATTAATTTTTAACTAATACATTATCAAAGTCAACTCTAATTCAAATAAATAAAGAATATTAATAAGCATGATATGTATCTCAAGCTAGAATATTAAAATAACAAATCATGTTATAGACATATAATAATCATATAAACATATAAGATGTTGTTTTTAGTAAAATCTTCTCACCTTAAAATGCCGAAAATTGGAGAAGATTTGGACCGATTTTAAAACTTTCGAAACATTAACTAATTGAATCGATATAATTTAGTGAAATCGGGTCAGAGAAAAATGTCTGCCTGTTTGATTTCAGGGGGTCAAGTGACCCCTTTATATAGTTTTTCAAAGTTGACGCATGCGGGACACGTGTCTCACATGCATGGCACGTCCATGCATATGTGACACGTGTCTTCCTACGTGTCACGCATGCGTGGCATGTCCACGCATGTATGACACGTGTCCCGAGACACGTGTCACTCCCCGAGAGTGACACCAACGTTCCATTTTTTTACCCATTTCGCGTATAGATCTCCCGATTATCGTATTTTTGGGCCGGGATGCAATTTTGTCAAACTTCGCCATTAAGTAGTACAAGTTAAAAGAAACCCAATGGCGTATGCCCGTTTTTCATGGCGGGGTCCCGATTTTCCTATGATTGGCCCCGAAGTGAAACCCCTTTTCCGGATAAAAAACCCCTAAATTCGGAAAAACAGACTAAATAGCTCGAAAAGTTAAAGGAAATCACCTATACTCTTGTAAGCAGCTAAAAAGGTTTACTTAGTCACGATATGGGGCTTTACATCCCTGTAATGACCCTAAGCTTTATGTTAATTAATATTATAAGAACACCTAATAATAGGTTACTATTAATCGTAATACCAATTGATTTTTAAATAGTAAGACAATTAACTATAAATTAAATGTAGACAAATAATCACAAAGACACATTTTTCAATAATAACAAAAGAAATAAATATAAATAAATACTTGTAAATGCATGATCGGGCTAGGGTATTACAATTCGGAGTTTAATTGAGTGAGGTATGGCCTTCAGAAAAACATTGCGCGAATCTGTCGAAAATCAGGTCGAGTAACTCGACCGGATCCACTCTTCCGGATGGGTGGCAGTGAGCATCTGGTCGAGTAACTCGACCGGATCCACTCTTCTGGATGAGTGGTAGTGAGCATCTGGACGAGTCATCTGGTCGATTTACTCGACCGGATTATGGTCAGAGAGCATTCGGACGACATACACGCACACTTTGCTCCTTAACATGTGGTTATGCTTCCAAACTGATATTTTCATGCTTAACTCAAGTATGCAACCCAAATAAATGTTAAACAACATAATTCCACAAGTTTTCTAGCTTCTAAAAGTTCCCAACACAAGTTCAATTCATCCATTTCACAACCAACAACTCAACGTGACCATTCAAGCTCAATCTTCTATTTCTTTTATCTACCAACAACTCCAGCATACTCCACACATAAAATACTTCATTCAATTCATCTTACAACCTATCATTATCAACAAAAACTTAAAAGACAAGTTCAAGCCAAATAATACACTAACACAACATCTTGGAACCCTAGAAGTTCATTCTAAGCTCAAATCCACAACACAAGCTTATATCTATCATCATCATGCTCAATATACATATATAATACATAATCATGAACCATGTGAGATTTAACAAACATTTTGAAAACATCTCTCACCTTGATCTTGAGTTTGAAAGCAAGAGAAACAAGCTACACACTTAAAGAGGCTAGAAAATACAGGAGAAATGCTTGAAAATTGTTGAAATCCTTGTTCTTCTTCTTATTTCTATTCTCCTGAGCTCTACGCGTGGTGTATGTGTTTGATCATATTGATCGTGTGTTGTGTGTGTGTTGTATATGTGTTGTATGTGTTTTGTGTGTTTTAATTAGGTAGACAAATATCTAAAGGTCCAAAAGACTAAGTTGCCCCTCTAACTTAATACCTATTTACTAGCATGCCATTTAGTTGTAGTTCAAGTGTTTTGGTTCTAGTTTAATTATTCTAGTTAGCTATTGCAATATGACAGAGTTTAATTAATGCCTACGATTGAAAACATGTCAATGCACGTAATAAATATAATGCCCGTAAAACGAGACGAATACACGTTAAACGATATAAATGCACATTAATTGATATAAATGCATATTAAATAATGCAAAAATATATGGAATGCTATAAAATGCATGTAGGTTTTGTATGGGCTCGGTACGGGGTCTCATACCTACTAAGTATAAAAGACCACAATGCCCCTCTATGTACAACCCGTAATCAATACTAGGTCTTCACTTTGTACTATCCATCTTTCTTGATTACCTCTATACTTTATGCCTATAATCCTCCATTAATCATCATCTAGATATTATTCTTTTGATCCAGGAAGTGACCCACAACTTCAATATCTAAATATAGTCCTGGTTGACTATATTACTAAGTATTTAGGTTCCGATGATTAATAGGATATCACAAAGGGGGATAACCTATCGTTAAGATGGCATAGAACCACTTGACATATATGCATGTGCCAACTAGTCAAGTCCATGTATCCAAGACACAGAGCTGTTGACCCATATAAGGTCTCACCTATAGTGAATCAAAATACATGTCCTTGAGTTCATTGGTCATCCACATATGCTTAAGAACTAGAGCGTTGGTCCCTTAATAGCTTGAGATGTTTTTGATCTCATTCGAGTGATATTACTTTTATAGAAATCATATCTACCATGATCTAGTTCAATGCATTCTCATGCACTAATGAGAAATGTCCGGAAATGACCAAGGTAGGTCACCCTACAGAATAAGAGACTCTCTCATTATAACCTTCCATAGTGAAGTGCCTAACTTTACTATACAGTTATGAACCTATAGTTTAGATTCAAGCCTTATAGCAAATACCTTCTATGCGAATCACCACGCACCTATACCATTCACTCAAATCAAGGAGCCCTAGCATGCATATATGGAGAGAATATAATAAGAGTATAGAAATGCTCATGCAAGATGCACTGATACTTAATTGCTATAATATCCATTCACTGAGACTTCTTAGTGCTAGTGGTCTTTAGGGCATACAATTCCCAACAGTAGGGACCATCTACCGTTTAAGTATAAGTCAACCATCAACAGTACATATAATTGGTGAGCGTGTATCACATGCCACCCCCTGGGAGGCAGGGTCAAGCGACATGCATCCATACCCCTCCATACATACCACCTTGAGTATGAGTCATCAAGAAACCATAAAGTTAGGACCCCCTGGGAGGCAGGGTCAAGTCGTTCACCTCATAGTTAAATGATCACCCACCTGCGATGATGGAAGGGCTACGATTACACACCCAGTGTTCATTAATCGCTTATTAACTTAATATTGACTAGAGAGAATTGTTAATGCTTTTTTGTGAAACCCCACTTTCTTGCTTATCTCGTTTTACGTGTTTTACCTCGTTTTACGTGCATATAACCTGTTTATGTGCTATAGGACCTAGAAAGTTATAATTTTGATTTCAATACTTCTAATACGTGCTAAATGTGCATTCATGAAATTTTCATCAAAATCGGAGTCAGAAATTTTATCGTCGATTTTCAGTGAATAGTGTTTTTTGAAACACGTCCGCTATAATTTTGAAACTGGTCTTTTTAACCCTTCTAGACCTAGTCCACGGACTTTAATAGACCTGTGTTTGATGAAAACGGTTTTAAAATCGGCTTAAGAATTTATTAGGGTTTTTACACCGACTTTTGCAAAAATCGAGTTTTAAGCCGACTCGGGTGGAATTCTTTGAATGTAAAACTTCTTGTCACCTAAAAATAACTCACTTGAGATATCTTGGGGGTTGCATAATTAATTTTAACTTGGTGATCACTAAAATGCAATTAAAGACATTAAAAACACAAAATTACCTATTAAAATAACTTTGACTTTAATTAAATATTTGACCATTTAAGCTTATGTCCTCAACACACACTCACACAACACAAAAACACCACCACACACACACACATTGCCGAGAGGAAGAGGAGAGAAAAGAGAAGAGAAAAACTTAGCTTTTCAATCCAATTTTTCAAAGAAAAACCTAGTTTTTGTCCGTGAAACTTCGCACCGACTTGGATTCTGCTTGTTGGGCACGCATTGCACGCATTCCTAGGCTTATATCGCATCTAAGGTGAGAGAAAAATTCTAGATCTCAAAATGTCATTTTTGTGTTTTTGCGTATAAATGAAGATTGAACCGTTAGAATTGAAATCTGATGATAGATTATTGCTCCTTGCATGCTAGGGATCATTATATACTAATACTACAAATTTCTGTCGGATATAGCATAATTTTTATTTTCCGGGTATTTAATTTTGATTAAAATGTTCAAAGTTGATTTAATTGAGTTGTGTTGCTCGAAATCGATTGCCGTCGATTTCTAAATACTTGATAATTACGTGTTAGCGCTGTTGTAATGCCGAATTTTCGATTACATTGTTTGTGTGGAAATCCGGAAAATCCAGCCATGACGTCATAGAGTTTTAGGGTTATCGGGCATGTTTTGGAGGTGTTATGGTGGATTTCCGAGAGGGCTAATGTAGTAGGTTGAATGGGTGAGTGATAGGAACTGATTTGGCAATGTTTGGATTAGTAGATTGTAAGTTATGAATTTTAGAAGTTAGGTTGTCATTCTTTAATTTCTTGAACGATGCCTTAGATGGTTGGGTAGTGTTCGAGTGATGAATGGTGAGTTGTTGTTGAGTAATTTAGAGTTTAATTATGAATATTATGCATGTCCGGTTAGATGGCCTACTTTGTCATCTAACTACGTTGTTTGATGTTTAATTTAATATTGATGTTATATTGATGTTATATTGATGTTATTGATTGATGATTATTGAATGCGGGAATCGGGCACTCTTGTTGCTGATCTCCCAATTGATTGATCGATATATGCTTGCATGATGATTGATGAAAATGGAGCCTTGGTATGTGTGTGCCACCTCTCGGGCAGCGTCGGGCTGTCGGGTTGAAACCGGCATGACTGCCATAGGCTACCCCCAGCTCGCATGACGGAGATGTCATGGAGGGAAGGGGATAGTGAGGTACCTCGGGTGCGTGAGTAATGGGGAGTTATAAGAAGAACGGTTGAGATCGTGATGGCGTTTGGAGCTACACCAAATAGAGTATCCTTATTGAATGGTCATATAGTTATGTGATGATAGCTTTATTTATGTTATTATTGTTGTTGTGTGTTTACTTGCTCAAAGGACTAAATCCAAGGAGCGTAGTGAATACTGTCGAGATCTATCGGATCCTCACTGGGCTTATGTATATAAGCTCACTCTCTATTAATGCATGTTTCAGGTGTACTTTCACAAGATTTCGGGTACGTGCCTCCTGAAGAGGAGAATGTGGAAAATGTGCCTTTTGTGGATGAGTCATATGTTCCCGAGTCTTATCTATGACTTTATGTTGTTAAATGTCTTGTATATTAGTCTAATAGACTTTATATGCTTTACGGTTCTTAATGTAATAGATATTGAAAAGATGATGAACCTAATGATGTTAACTTAGCGGTTTCCTTTTGTCGATGGTTAAATTGTAGTTGTGTCTCAACTTACTTTTGAATTGTATGATAAAGTTGAGGTATTGTATGTCATGTTGGAACGGAGGCGTATAACGAAGATGTTTTATTGTATATATGGTTGTGTTGTATGTTGTTGTTGTATTGAGGAATTACGGGATGTATGATGTTTAATGAGGTTGGTTTAGAACCTCGGAAATCCGTTTACTGTCGTTATGCCGCCGAAATTCCGTTGCGTCCTGACTGATCGTAGGTGGGGTCGAGTTGGGGCGTGACAGTTTAAGTGGTATCAGAGCTCATGTTAGTTGTCAGCCGGGGTATTCTCGGAATGTGGGTAATGGTCTTAGCATGAAATATGTATGAAAGGAAAGAAAAATGAAATATGTATTGGTATGATTAATCGATTAAGTGATTATGTGATTTAAGTGCTTATGTGATTATGTGATCAATTTGTTTATGTGTTTTATATGAGTTTGTTATTTATGTGTTAATAGTTGTTTATAACCTGTCTACGTGCTATAACTGTGCTAACTCTTTGATTAGTAGAATGGCCGGTCGACCGAGAACCAGAGGTAGGCCTGAGTTGACTGATGAGACTCCGAGTAATGTGGCACCGGGCCGTGACGGGGGTGATGACCGATTTGGAGCCGCTATGGAGCGGATTGCAGAGTTAGTGGCTAGTCAGGCACAGTTATTAGCAGGGCAGGCTGCCCAGAATCAGGCTATGCAGGCTCAGCTTCTGAATATTCAGGGTGGTAACCACGGGCGTGGTACCCTGAAGGACTTTTTAGGATATCACCCACCGAGATTTCAGGGGGAGCCGGATGATAGGAAGGCGGAGGTTTGGATTAGCAAGTTGGAGAAGATTTATGATCCACTTGGCTATACTGATGAGCAGAAAGTCTCTTTTGCCGTGTATTTGTTAGATGACGAGGCAGAGGAGTGGTGGCGCACGGTAAGGACTAGTTGGGCGGCACAGGGTATTCCTTATATTTGGGGTACCTTTCTGATGGCTTTCCGGGCAAAGTATGTCCCGAGGATTTGCAGGGAACGGAGAGAGGCCGAGTTTCTAGCCTTGGTCCAGGGAGATGCTACAGTGGCTCAATATGAGGCCACATTTACTCGATTGTCCCGGTATGCACCGGAGTATGTGGTAGACGAGGAGCGGAGGACTCGCAGGTTTATGTTAGGGTTGCGGCCCGAGATTCAGGATGTGATGGCTCTGAATCGTTATGATATTTTCACTGAGGCTTTTGATGCAGCTTCTAGATTGGAGAAGAGGAAAGGGGATCAGATTGTCTCCAGTCAGCCTAGTAAGAGGCCGTATCAGCCACCGGGCCAGCAGGTTTTATATAGGCCTCCAGTACAGCAGGTTGTCTACAGGCCACCTGCCCAGCAGGGTTCTTTTAGGCCACAGAGTCAGCAGAGTTATTATCGGCCTCAGTTTCAGCAGAGGCCATATCAGGTTCAGACTCAGTTTAGGCCAGCCCAGTCTCAGGGTCAGTACAGGCCTAGTGTGGTGAGACCTCAGCAGCAGGCTGTATCAGCTGCTTCTTCAGCTTCTGGTTATTCTAGGGGCAGTGCTAGTGCCACATCATCGCAGTGTAATTACTGCAAGCGCTCAGGGCATGTAGAGTCCGACTGCAGGGTAAAGGCAGGGACATGTTTGGGTTGTGGTAGCATCGATCATAGGGTGAGGGATTGCCCTAAGTATGCGAGGACTGAGGGTCGGGCAGCGACTCAGGGTTATCAGGGTAGGCCTACGGGCAGTGTACCACAGCAGCAGCGGGTTCAGGCTCGGGCTTATGCAGTTGACTTAGAGGAGATGCCTGAGGAGACTGCAGTTGTGGAAGGTAACTTTCTTATACTTGATCAACTTGTTAAAGTGTTGATTGATTCTGGTGCTACGCATTCTTTCATTACTCCTGCTTGTGTGCAACGTGTTAAATTGCAACCTGAAAGATTGCCTTATGTGGTTGAAATTAGTACCTCTTTGACTGATAAGTATGTTACTGGCCTAGTATGTAAGGATTGTTTAATACATGTTAAGGGGCATAATTTTCCTTCGGACCTTATTTTATTTCCTATCCGGGGGTATGATGTTATCTTGGGTATGGATTGGCTTTCTAAGTATGATGCCCAGTTGAACTGTAGAACCAAGGTAGTACAGTTTCGTTTGCCAGATCAGCCAGTAGTTGAGGTAGCGGGTAACCGGGGTGCTAAGACGAGTTTTGTTATCTCAGCAACTAAAGCCGTTAAGTTGGTGAGTAAAGGGTGTTCGGGTTATCTAGCTTATTTGATCAACAAGCCATCTGTTAAGCTACAGCTTGAGGAAGTCCCTATTATCCGGGAATATCCTAATGTATTTCCCGAGGAGTTGCCAGGATTGCCGCCAGAGAGGGATATCGAGTTTGTGATTAATCTTGTTCCCGGTACTCAACCTATTTCTAAATCGGCATACCGGATGGCACCAGCTGAGTTGAAGGAGTTGAAGACTCAGTTACAGGAGTTGTTGGAGAAAGGATTTATTCAGCAGAGTTCTTCACCTTGGGGAGCTCCTGTTTTGTTTGTGAAGAAGAAGGATGGTACCTTGAGGTTGTGTATAGATTACCGTGGCTTGAATCAAGTGACTATCAAGAATAAATATCCTTTGCCACTGATTGATGAGTTGTTTGATCAACTTCAGGGAGCCAAAGTCTACTCTAAGTTTGATTTGAGGCAGGGGTATTATCAGCTTCGGATTCGCTCAGACGATGTTCCGAAGTCTGCCTTCAGGACTCGGTACGGGCATTATGAGTTTGTTGTTATGCCCTTTGGTTTGACTAATGCACCGGCAGCATTCATGGATCTTATGCATCGAGTCTTTCAGCCGTACTTGGATCAGTTCGTGGTGATTTTTATTGATGATATCTTGGTCTATTCTAAATCTGAATTGGAGCACGAGCAACATCTACGGCTTGTATTAGAGAAGTTGCAGGAGCATCAGTTGTTTGCCAAGTTCAGCAAATGTGAATTTTGGCTGCGACGGATTTCTTTTCTTGGCCATGTTATTACACAGAGTGGTATTTCTGTAGATCCCACTAAGATTGAATCGGTGATGTCTTGGAAGCGGCCAGAGAGTGTTACTGATGTCCGTAGTTTTCTTGGCTTGGCGGGTTATTACCGTAGGTTTGTCAAGGACTTCTCAAAGATTGCGGGGCCACTATCTAAGTTGACTCAGAAACGGACTATCTTTAATTGGGACGAGAAGTGTGAGAGTGGATTTCAGGAGTTGAAAAAGAGGTTAACTACCGCTCCAGTACTTGCTCTACCAGAGGGAACCGATAATATGGTCATTTACAGTGATGCATCCAAGGAGGGCTTGGGATGTGTTCTTATGCAGGATGGCCGAGTTATTGCCTATGCTTCTCGAAAGTTGAAGCCTTATGAGGTGAATTATCCGACTCATGATCTTGAGTTGGCAGCAGTTGTCTTTGCACTCAAGAAGTGGCGTCATTATCTGTGGGGCAGTAAGTTCGAGATTTTCACTGATCATAAGAGTCTTAAGTATTTATTCTCACAGAAGGAGTTGAATATGCGCCAGCGGAGGTGGATGGAGCTTCTTGGAGATTATAACTGTTCTATCAATTATCTGCCTGGTAAGGCAAATGTTGTGGCAGATGCTCTCAGCCGGAAGGCTAGTATTTCTTGTTTGGCTGTCAAGAAGTGGGAGGTTCTTGAGGAGTTTAGTTATTGGAGACCAGAGTTCACTCAGGTTGGGGTGATGTGTTCACATCTCCGTATTCAGCCTTTATTGTTGTCTCAGATCAGGGAAGCTCAGCAGCTTGATGTTAACCTTCAGAAGATCAAGGATCAGATTTCGGATGATCAGTCTGACTTTAAAGTGCATGAGGATGGTATTCTTCGGTTTCGGAACAGGGTTTGTGTTCCCGATGAACCGGGCTTGAGACGAGGTATTCTGGAGGAAGCTCATAATTCTAAATATACTATTCATCCTGGTGGAACCAAGATGTATCGGGATTTGAAACAGCATTATTGGTGGAACAACATGAAGAGGGAGGTTGCTCAGTTTGTGTCTAGATGTTTGACTTGTCAGAGAGTGAAAGCCGAGCATCAACGACCAGCAGGTTTGCTTCAACCGTTGGCTATACCAGAGTGGAAATGGGAGCATATTACGATGGACTTCGTCACTGGTTTGCCTAGATCACCGAGGGGTAATGATGCAGTTTGGGTTGTCGTGGATCGTTTGACGAAGACAGCTCATTTTATCTCGATGAGGTTAGGAGATGAGGTTACAAAGCTGACGGATCTTTATCTGGATCAGATTGTTAGACTTCACGGTATTCCATCTAGTATTGTCTCTGATCGAGATCCTCGATTTACTTCTCGTTTGTGGGAGAAACTTCAGGAGACTTTGGGTACTCAGTTGAACTTCAGTACAGCGTATCATCCACAGACCGACGGTCAGTCTGAGCGGACTATTCAGATTCTGGAAGATATGCTTAGGGCTTGTGTTCTGGACTTTGGGAAGAACTGGGAGAAACATCTACCACTTGCCGAGTTTGCCTATAACAATAGTTATCAAGCTACTATTGGGATGGCACCTTTTGCAGCTCTTTACGGTCGTAAGTGCCGTTCACCTTTATATTGGGACGAGGTAGGAGAGATGAAGACTATTGATCCGACTATCATGCCAGAACTTCTTGAGAAGATCGAGAATGTTCAGTTGATCAGGCAGAGAATGCTTACAGCGCAGAGTAGATTCAAGAGTTATGCTGATAAGCGTCGTCGAGACTTGGAGTTTGCAGTTGGAGATCGGGTTTTCTTGAGATTGTCTCCTCGAAAGGGGTTTGTTCGTTATGGTAAAGGTGGTAAGCTGAGTCCGAGATTTGTTGGGCCGTTTGAGATTACTGGCAGGGTTGGTAAGTTGGCATATCGGTTGGCTCTACCGGAAAACTTCTCTAATGTCCACGATGTGTTTCACGTGTCTAATTTGCGGAAATATAATCCGGATCCTTCTCATATTCTTGAGCCAGAGCCGTTACAGCTTCGAGAGAATTTGACTTATGACGAGCGTCCGATTCGTATCCTAGATCAGATGGACCGAGAGTTGAGGTCGAAGAGGATTCCGATGGTTAAGGTGTTGTGGAAGCATCACGGCATTGAGGAAGCTACGTGGGAGAGACGAGATCAGATGCAGCAGCAATACCCAGATCTTTTCCGTACATCAAGTAAGAATTTCGAGGACGAAATTTCTATAAGGGGGGGAGAATGTGAAACCCCACTTTCTTGCTTATCTCGTTTTACGTGTTTTACCTCGTTTTACGTGCATATAACCTGTTTATGTGCTATAGGACCTAGAAAGTTATAATTTTGATTTCAATACTTCTAATACGTGCTAAATGTGCATTCATGAAATTTTCATCAAAATCGGAGTCAGAAATTTTATCGTCGATTTTCAGTGAATAGTGTTTTTTGAAACACGTCCGCTATAATTTTGAAACTGGTCTTTTTAACCCTTCTAGACCTAGTCCACGGACTTTAATAGACCTGTGTTTGATGAAAACGGTTTTAAAATCGGCTTAAGAATTTATTAGGGTTTTTACACCGACTTTTGCAAAAATCGAGTTTTAAGCCGACTCGGGTGGAATTCTTTGAATGTAAAACTTCTTGTCACCTAAAAATAACTCACTTGAGATATCTTGGGGGTTGCATAATTAATTTTAACTTGGTGATCACTAAAATGCAATTAAAGACATTAAAAACACAAAATTACCTATTAAAATAACTTTGACTTTAATTAAATATTTGACCATTTAAGCTTATGTCCTCAACACACACTCACACAACACAAAAACACCACCACACACACACACATTGCCGAGAGGAAGAGGAGAGAAAAGAGAAGAGAAAAACTTAGCTTTTCAATCCAATTTTTCAAAGAAAAACCTAGTTTTTGTCCGTGAAACTTCGCACCGACTTGGATTCTGCTTGTTGGGCACGCATTGCACGCATTCCTAGGCTTATATCGCATCTAAGGTGAGAGAAAAATTCTAGATCTCAAAATGTCATTTTTGTGTTTTTGCGTATAAATGAAGATTGAACCGTTAGAATTGAAATCTGATGATAGATTATTGCTCCTTGCATGCTAGGGATCATTATATACTAATACTACAAATTTCTGTCGGATATAGCATAATTTTTATTTTCCGGGTATTTAATTTTGATTAAAATGTTCAAAGTTGATTTAATTGAGTTGTGTTGCTCGAAATCGATTGCCGTCGATTTCTAAATACTTGATAATTACGTGTTAGCGCTGTTGTAATGCCGAATTTTCGATTACATTGTTTGTGTGGAAATCCGGAAAATCCAGCCATGACGTCATAGAGTTTTAGGGTTATCGGGCATGTTTTGGAGGTGTTATGGTGGATTTCCGAGAGGGCTAATGTAGTAGGTTGAATGGGTGAGTGATAGGAACTGATTTGGCAATGTTTGGATTAGTAGATTGTAAGTTATGAATTTTAGAAGTTAGGTTGTCATTCTTTAATTTCTTGAACGATGCCTTAGATGGTTGGGTAGTGTTCGAGTGATGAATGGTGAGTTGTTGTTGAGTAATTTAGAGTTTAATTATGAATATTATGCATGTCCGGTTAGATGGCCTACTTTGTCATCTAACTACGTTGTTTGATGTTTAATTTAATATTGATGTTATATTGATGTTATATTGATGTTATTGATTGATGATTATTGAATGCGGGAATCGGGCACTCTTGTTGCTGATCTCCCAATTGATTGATCGATATATGCTTGCATGATGATTGATGAAAATGGAGCCTTGGTATGTGTGTGCCACCTCTCGGGCAGCGTCGGGCTGTCGGGTTGAAACCGGCATGACTGCCATAGGCTACCCCCAGCTCGCATGACGGAGATGTCATGGAGGGAAGGGGATAGTGAGGTACCTCGGGTGCGTGAGTAATGGGGAGTTATAAGAAGAACGGTTGAGATCGTGATGGCGTTTGGAGCTACACCAAATAGAGTATCCTTATTGAATGGTCATATAGTTATGTGATGATAGCTTTATTTATGTTATTATTGTTGTTGTGTGTTTACTTGCTCAAAGGACTAAATCCAAGGAGCGTAGTGAATACTGTCGAGATCTATCGGATCCTCACTGGGCTTATGTATATAAGCTCACTCTCTATTAATGCATGTTTCAGGTGTACTTTCACAAGATTTCGGGTACGTGCCTCCTGAAGAGGAGAATGTGGAAAATGTGCCTTTTGTGGATGAGTCATATGTTCCCGAGTCTTATCTATGACTTTATGTTGTTAAATGTCTTGTATATTAGTCTAATAGACTTTATATGCTTTACGGTTCTTAATGTAATAGATATTGAAAAGATGATGAACCTAATGATGTTAACTTAGCGGTTTCCTTTTGTCGATGGTTAAATTGTAGTTGTGTCTCAACTTACTTTTGAATTGTATGATAAAGTTGAGGTATTGTATGTCATGTTGGAACGGAGGCGTATAACGAAGATGTTTTATTGTATATATGGTTGTGTTGTATGTTGTTGTTGTATTGAGGAATTACGGGATGTATGATGTTTAATGAGGTTGGTTTAGAACCTCGGAAATCCGTTTACTGTCGTTATGCCGCCGAAATTCCGTTGCGTCCTGACTGATCGTAGGTGGGGTCGAGTTGGGGCGTGACATTTTTAGTTTGGTCTCATCATTTTAACATGCATGCATCATACATGGATAGTGCATAGGCCATACATATAGATTATCTTGCTTTCAATGCGATAATATATCCCTATATATTATATATAATCTATACTTACACTACCGGATAGGTTATGGAACTTTTATTTTTCCTAAGTTTCACCAGGCCACTTAGCGAAACCTAAAGAAGGTCCCTAGAATGAATGCAAATGACAATTAAGGAACAATACAATTATCCACAATTGGAAACTCTTTCCCAATATGGAAACTGCTATTCTTCCATGATGGCCTACCATCTTCAGTCTTCGTCTTGATCTTCGTCTATCTCTACTCTTATACTAGTCCTATCATACTACATTACATTGCTTTCCAAAAGTAGAAACCCCCAGGTAGAGGGGAGTTATATAGGAGGGAGAAAGAAAAAATTACAACCAGAAATAAAGAGAAGGCGAGACACGCAGACCCCATTTCCAAAAATACATTCATACATTCATTTACGTGAAAGATGCAAATCATACATTCATGCATGACTCTAAGCTCCATAACCATCCCATGCATAAACATTTATGAAATACAATATTAAAATTGACAATTCATAAAACACAGCCTCTTTTCGTTTCCTCGCATCTCCCTTGGATTATATTAGCATACATATACTTTCTCATTGCTTTCCCCTTCATAATAATCTTAGGATGACTTGTTGTGCAAGACTCAATACTCATCCTAAGCCCGCTTCGTGATCCAATTCAAGCTCCTAGGCTTAATTTAATTTTCTCTAAGAAAACTCATATAATATTAAGCCCATGGGTTTTTAGGCCCAATTAAGCTTTACCAAAACCCAAGTAGTCAGACACATAATTTTAATTTATGACCCACTATCAAAATTAACTCTAGATTCTCAATCCTATTAATTTTGACTAAGTCAACAAATTAAATTGTCAAGTCAAACATTGGTCAACTTTGGTTAAATCACATAAAACGTGAATTTATTCACCTACCTAGTTAATTAGTTTGATTAGGATTTGAATTTTTAAGACAATTGATTACAAAATCAACTCCTTAATTTTGAATTTCCAAAATCGTACCAAGATCAAATCTATTACAAAATATGCCAACTAGGATTAGGGTTTGACCATTCTATTGACCTTGACACATGAAAAAACATCCTAGGCTCATAGAAAATTGTGCCACCACTTTCAAGTAGTGAAACAACCCTCACAAGTGCCAAAAATGATTTTTTTCAGAATCTGTCATAACAGACCTGTGAACTAACCTCACTGAAATTGCTTCGTTTAACATATTTACAGATCTCCAAAAATTCTCAAATTTGACATGGAGATATCCCTTTAAGTGTAGACAATGGTAGAAAAAAACATAACTCAATTTGGATTTGTTTTTACCGAGTTATGCCTCCTAGACCAGATACTGCGCAGTCTGTCTAGAATGCTGACTCTACAAAAAATGTACAGTTCATGCCATTTTTCGCGTACTAAATCACGAATTAATGAAGCGGGTATAAGCCTAATTTGTTCTAATATCAGTGGGGAATAACACACAAATAAAATTAGGCACAAACAATGAGTTTTAATATGACAAACAAACAATATAATCTCAGTGCGCAAAAAACAAATTCATGTTTTCAATGCATGTTTGGGTGGCTCCGATACCAATTGAAGGTTCTCTAACACGTAAAACACATATAGCGCAGCAGAAACATGAAAATTAAAGCTATAAAAATTTAGAGAACCAAGAATTGAATCATCCAAACATGCATGTAAACTCGAAAACATGATAAAAACAAGCAAAGTTGAATTTGAAAATTTATTACCTCTTGAAGAAGACTTTGAATTGTTTGCTTGGATTGGAGACCACAACGTAGTAGCCTTTACGATCTCACACACACCACGTCAAGGCTAGAATGAGGCAAAACAAGCTCTTGCACGAGCTTCAATGGAATAGCAAAACTCCCAAGGAGAGAGAGAGAGTGGCAGCTAGGTTTTTGTGAGAGAGAGAATTGCTGAAATTTTTCTAATGTTCTCTACTAGGGTGCTATAAGTTTTCAATATTTACACCTTGACCCTAGACCTTATGGGATTCTTTAAATTCAACTTATAACATTTTCTAATCAACTATAAGTTAATTAGACATCAACCTTGTCACGTCCCAACTCAACCCCACCAATAATCAGTCAGGACGCAATGAAATTTCGGCAGTATAACGACAGTAATTAAGACACCGAGGCTCTAAACCAACCTCTCAGAATATCATACAACCAAACTCCTCAACCATTCAACAATCAACTCATCAATTAAGTTAACAACATACAACATAACCATACTATACAATAATCATTCTTAGTTAAACGACTCCGTTCCAACATAATACCTTAACTTTAGTATACAATGCAAAATAGATTAAAACCAACTTAGTAATCCAAACATGATCAAAAGAAAGACTACTAAGTCAACATACATATGTCTTCATACTAAGGTAGGTTTTACAATACATAATGTTACAATAACTATAAACAATCTCATGGAAAAGACTCCTACACATAAGACTCATCCACGTAAGGCACATTTTCAGCTTCCTGAGGCACATATCTGTAATCTTGATCAATATCACCTGTATGCATGCAATAATAGAGAGTGAGCTTATATATAAAACAAGCTCAGTGAGGACCCGATAGATCTCTAACAGTATTTACTATACTCCTTGGAAATGATCATTTGAGCTGTAAACACGCAATAAAACATCAATAACAATATAAACACATAACTATAATGACCAATCAATAAAGGATACTCTAGTTGGTGTAGCTCCAAACGCCATCACGATCTTACCCATTCTTCTTATAACTCCCCATTACTCACGCACCCAAATTACCTCACTAGCCCCTCCCTCCATGACACCTCTGTCATGCGAGCTAGGGGTAGTCTCTGGTAGTCATGCCGTTATCAACCCGACAGCCCGATGCTTCCCGAGAGGTGGCACACACATACCAAGACTCAGCAATAATAATAAACATCATTCACAGGAGGACAATCTAGCAGAATTGCCTATCTCTCGGTTCATCAATCATCAATCAATAATCATCAATAATCATCAATTATCATCAATTTTCATCAATATAACATCAAGTAATCAATTAAATAACAAACAACTAAGTTAGATGACAAAGTAGGCCATTCAACTTAACATGCATTAAACACGTAATCTAACCTTAGTCTAACCATCAATAACTCACAATTCAATCACTCAAACACCACCAATCATCTAAAGGCTCAATTCAACAATTTAAAGAAAGACAACCTAAACTTCAAATAATCATATCTAACATTCTACTAATCCAAACAACTCCAAAACAGTTTTTAACACTCACCCATTCAATCAGCTACATTAGCCCTCTCGGAAACCAACCAATACACATCAAAATCAAGCTCAACAACCCTAAAACCTCAATGCACCTAGGCTAAAATTTCTGAATTTTCACACAAACATCGCAATCGAAAATTCGGCATTATAACGGCGTTACCACGTAATTAACAAACTTTTAGAAATCGACGGCAATCGATTCCAACCACAACAACTCAAGATATTAATCAAATGACCAATCTATTAACTTTAAATACCCGAAAATAAATAATTTCGCTACAATGGTTCAAATCTCATAGTAATACACATAAACGATCTCTAGCATGTACTGAGCAATAATATAACTTCGAATTAACATTCTAATGGTTCAAAATGCAATTATAAGCAAAAACATAAAATATGACTTTTGAGATCTAGAATTTTTCTCTCACCTTTGATGTGTTTTGATGCAAGAAATGTGTAGAATGGATGACCAACAAGTGAAATCGAGCTTTGAATGAAGTGATTTGGACTTGAATTGTAAAATCTATGTGAAAAATGCTTTGAAAAGCCTTGAAAATGCCTTCATCTTTCTTCTACTAAGAACCACGGTTTTGTGTGTGTTTTTGGAGGTGTTGTGCTTTGTTTTTAATGTGTGTTGATGATATATTAAGCAAAGGTCAAATAAATAAAAGAAAGTCAAAGGTGGAACCTAATTATTTTTAGTGTTTTCTTGTCTTTTAATTCATTTTCTTGACTACTCCTGCTCAAATTAATTATGCAACACCTAAACTATCTCAAGTAGTTTATTTTTAGGTGACAAGAAGTTTTACATTCAAACAATTTCACCCGAGTCGGCTTAAAACGCGATTTTTGCAAAAGAAGGTGAAAAGTCATATTATTTATTTTCAAATGTCTTTTGAATGCACAATTAATCTAAAATCATTTAATGCCACATATAAATACATTTATATTAATATATACTGGGTCAACAAAAGTCAATGCAAGAATCGGGTTTAGAAGAAATCACTATTTGGCTCAAAAACGCTATTTTTCGCTCGAAAAGTCTATTTAAATTACTATTCTGTTTCAGAATCAATTTTTATCAAACACGGGTCTATTAATAATAGAGGACTAGGTTTTAAGACGTTTAAAACACCCCTGTAAAAATTTTAGCGGACAGGTATTCAAAAGCACTATTCACCAAAACCGACGATAAAATTTCTGATTCTGTTTTTGATGAAAATTTCATGAATGCACATATAGCATATATTAGAAATATAAATCACATTTTTAACACATTCTAACTCATATAACACATAAACAGGTCAAATCACGCAAATCGAGGTAAAGACAAAAACTGGGGTTTCACATTCTCCCATCCTCAGAACAATTGCGTGCGTGCAATTCTCGAACTGACAGACAATTAAATCCTCAATCGTTACACTTAACAATACTTCTCTTAGTTCTCATTTATCTCTTAGGATGACACCTAACCAAAGACCTCAGAAGAACAAACTCTGTTGACTGCAAGATGATTATCATAATTCCAAGACAATCTTCAATTCATAATTCTCTCCCACCTAATATCATATTGCATATGAAAGAAATCGCAACTCCAAAGTCTTAGCATGACACCACTACTTATCAATCATCCCCTACCACATAAAAAGGCTCTATGAACATCCCGAGGGTTTAAAAACTCATTCACGATAACATGAATGATTGCTGATCAAGGGAATATCTCAAAAGTGACATTGGTCAGAATATGGCTCTTATGAAATTTAAAAGGAAATAAGAATATGGAAAGTCATATTCGAGCCAACAATCAAGTGAACAAGATGTCAAACAGGTTAGAGAGTCAAGGGCCTAATAGTTTAATAAGGAAGCATGATAACTAAGATATGGAATGTCTCAGCACCTATCAGCTAAATAAGCACGAACAAAGGATGATGACGAGTCAAAATAGTGCTGAGTATGTTGAACAAAATTCCTGAACAAGTAGACATTTCAATTCTCGATGATTGTTCAAGGAACCAACAAGTAGGTTGTACTTGAGGCGGAATGAAATTAAGAAATAAGAGATGATTAATTCAATAGAAAATACGAGTGTCAAGATAATGAGTATCTCAGCACGCAATAACCAAAGAAGTATAAATAAGAAAGGACAGTGCTGAGTATATTAAATGGGCAATTACAAGCAAAGTAATGGCTCAGGATTTAATAATGAAACAATAGGATTAACAAGGATCAACAAGAATGACAATGATGTAATTAGGTAGGAAGTACATCAAGCAAGTGAAATTCAAACAAGTAAAATGGTATACCAAAGGAAAAAATTACTTTCAAATGAATAGTAATAGGATGAAATAAAATACTGAAACGAATGGCTGGAGATATAGAATGAAATATAGAAGTCTCAAACCTTAACTCCAATAAGCGACATTGCTATAAGAAGCAAATATGAATGTTAAGAATAGAAACAATGTCAAATGAGTATAGGATCCATTAATCCAATAAGCAACACTTTCAAGAAACAATTGATATGCTACAAAAGTGTAACTCTCTCTCAAATAAGTGAGAATAGAGTAAAATATAATAATATGACTGATATAATTATGAAGTACAAGAAGGGTGTCCCACCTACACACTTAAACACCAACAAGTCAAATCCTACAATTTATCTCCCACCAAAACAAGACACTAAGGGGATCTAGAGAACCTAAGGAGTCATAACAATCACCAAACAAGATAAATCACTCCAAAATTTATATTCCGTACTAGACCAATCACTAAACAAGATAAATCACCGATTACCCAACACGATTCACTAATGAAGACTCCAAAATCTGATAACACAATACATATTCATATTAACCCATTATAACACAAGCGAATCCTCAATCAACAATTTAGAAAGTCATACCACCTAGAACCCAAAAGCTTGATGTAGGCAAGTAAATATTCTGCCACCGAAATGCATTCTTATTTCCTCAAATTATTCTATCTCCCAACAATTACATCTTCAATTAAAGTAACTTTAGTTAGGAATCACTCTAATTGGCTCCAAGGTGTAAAGATCAAAACTTCAAAAATAACCATTAATAATATAACTATCCCCAATAGTAGAAATATATACATGTTATACTACACTTCATTCCATTCACAAATATACATCACTAATTACTCAAATAAATTCATTCTAAAATAACCTCAAGAGAGTATAGTCTGAGTTGAGACTCTAAAAGTGTCTAATCACAACCTCACAGAAACCTCAACTTATGATCTATCTCCAAGTAATAACAAGTTAAACATGACAACAAAAGTAATTATAATCATCAAGATACATTGCTATTTCTTCGAACAACTTCATTCTCGCTAAAGGAACATCAAGAACAGATCCATTAAACTGAGACTAAAATCCATAAACATAACAATTAAAATCTCACTGATAAACTACTAGACTAATAATAATTCAAAATCATGGCCTACCTCTATTTCCAAAAACTCTTGCAGTCATCCTTACTTCACCCAAAAGAATCACCCACAGTTATAGCATATATACAATTATATCTCATGAAAACAAGTACCAACATATTACATGATTATCATATATTACAACATTATCACATAACACACAATTCAACACATAGAAAGCCAATATCACCTAAACAGGTTATAGTACGGAAGTAAGTTATAAACAATTAAAGTCACATAAGACAAGTTGATCACGTAACTCACATTGGTCACTTAAAGTACATTGAGCACCTAAAGCACGTTGTTTCACATAAGCTAGTTATAAACAATTAAAACCACATAAACAACTAACTTCACACAGACACTTCAATCACATAAAACACATTTGTCACATAATACACATTAATCACAAAATGCATATTAACTACAACACATTGAGTACGTAAGACATGTTATCACATAAAACATATTGACCACATTAGTTCACTTAACACATAAAACATATTGATCACATAGAAAGTTAGACACATAAGTAAATTAATCACATAAACATATTAACATATGTTTCACTTAATACATACTTGCATGCTTAGACCACTACCCACATTTCGAGGATACCCTGGCTGACAGCTAATCAAGCTCTGATACCACTTAAATGTCATGCCACAACTCGACCCCACCTATAATCAGTCAGGACGCAACGGAATTTCGATAGTATCACGACAGTAATTAAAACACCGAGGCTCTAAACCAACCTCTCAGAATATCATACAACCAAACTCCTCAACCATTCAACAATCAACTCATCAATTAAGTTAACAACATACAACATAACCATACTATACAATAATCATTCTTAGTTATACGCCTCCGTTCCAATATAATACCTTAACTTTTGTATACAATGCAAAATAGATTAAATCCAACTTAGTAATCTAAACATGATCAAAAGAAAGACTACTAAGTCAACATATATATGTCTTCATACTAAGGTAGGTTTTACAATACATCATGTTACAATAACTATAAACAATCTCATGGCAAAGACTCCTGCACATAAGACTCATCCACGTAAGGCACATTTTCAGCTTCCTGAGGCACGTACCCGTAATCTTGCTCAATAACACCTGTATGCATGCAATAATAGAGAGTGAGCTTATATAAAACAAGCTCAGTGAGAATCCGATAGATCTCTAACAGTATTTACTATACTCCTTGGAAATGATCTTTTGAGCAGTAAACACGCAATAAAACATCAATAACAATATAAACACATAACTATAATGACCAATCAATAAAGGATACTCTAGTTGGTATAGCTCCAAACGCCATCACGATCTCAACCATTCTTCTTGTAACTCCCCATTACTCACGCACCCGAGGTACCTCACTAGCTCCTCCCTCCATGACACCTCCGTCATATGAGCTTGGGGTAGTCTCTGGTAGTCATGCCATTATCAACCCGATAGCCCGATGCTACCCGAGAGGTGGCACACACATACCAAGACTCAGCAATAATAATAAACATCATTCACAAGAGGACAATCTAGCAGAATTTCCTATCTCCCGGTTCATCAATCATCAATCAATAATCATTAATAATCATCAATTATCATCAATTATCATCAATATAACATCAAGTAATCAATTAAACAACAAATAACTAAGTTAGATGACAAAGTAGGCCATCCAACTTAACATGCATTAAACACGTAATCTAACCTTAGTCTAACCATCAACAACTCACAATTCAATCACTCAAACACCACCCAATCGTCTAAAGGCTCAATTCAACAATTTAAAGAAAGACAACCTAAACTTCAAATAATCATATCTTACATTCTACTAATCCAAAAAACTCCAAATCAATTTCTAACACTCACCCATTCAATCAGCTACATTAGCCCTCTCGGAAACCAACCAAGACACATCAAAATCAAGTCCAACAACCCTAAAACCTCAATGTACCTAGGCTGAAATTTTTGGATTTTCACACAAACATTGCAATCGAAAATTCGGCATTATAACGGCGTTACCACGTAATTAACAAACTTTTAGAAATCGACGGCAATCGATTCCAACCACAAAAACTTAAGATATTCATCAAATGACCAATCTATCAACTTTAAATACCCGAAAATAAATAATTTCGCTACAATGGTTCAAATCTCGTAGTAATACACATAAACGATCCCTAGCATGCACTGAACAATAATATAACTTCAAATTAACTTTCTAACGGTTCAAAATGCAATTATAAGCAAAAACATAAAATATGACTTTTGAGATCTAGAATTTTTCTCTCACCTTTGATGTGTTTTGATGCAAGAAATGTGTAGAATGGATGCCCAACAAGTGAAATCAAGCTTTGAATGAAGTGATTTGAACTTGAATTGCAAAATCTATGTGAAAAATGCTTTGAAAAGCCTTGAAAATGCCTTCATCTTTCTCCTACAAAGAACCACGGTTTTGTGTGTTTTTGGAGGTGTTTTGCTTTGTTTTTAATGTGTGTTGATGATATATTAAGCGAAGGTCAAATAAATAAAAGAAAGTCAAAGGTAGAAACTAATTATTTTTAGTGTTTTCTTGTCTTTTAATTCATTTTCTTGACTACTCTTGCTCAAATTAATTATGCAACACCTAAACTATCTCAAGTAGTTTATTTTTAGGTGACAAGAAGTTTTACATTCAAACAATTTCACCCGAGTCGGCTTAAAACGCGATTTTTGCAAAAGAAGTTGAAAAGTCATATTATTTATTTTCAAATGTCTTTTGAATGCACAATTAATCTAAAATCATTTAATACCACATATAAATACATTTATATTAATATATACTAGGTCAACAAAAGTCAATGCAAGAATCGGTTTATAAGAAATCACTATTTGGCTCAAAATGCTATTTTTTGCCCGAAAAGTCTATTTAAATTACTATTCTGTTTCAGAATCAATTTTTATCAAACATGGGTCTATTAATAATAGAGGACTAGGTTTTAAGACGTTTAAAACACCCCTGTAAAAATTTTAGCGGACAGGTGTTCAAAAGCACTATTCACCAAAACCGACGATAAAATTTCTGATTCTGTTTTTGATGAAAATTTCATGAATGCACATATAGCATGTATTAGGAATATAAATCACATTTTTAACACATTCTAACTCATATAACATATAAACATGTCAAATCACGCAAATCGAGGCAAAGACAAAAACTGGGGTTTCACAAACCCACAATTAATTGACACTCAATTAATTATCAATTCAACTTATACAAAAGCCAATTTCTCAAATTGCTCTTGACTCTAAGTCACACGTTTGACTATCAAAAATTTCTTCTCACTTGCATACTCGAATGGTTTCCCTAAACCCATTCTAACCATATGTAATCCATTATATAATTGCTTCTAGATAGAATACGAGAAGATCATCGTGCTAGCATGACTTCTCCATTCTATCCCTCATAGTTCTAACCCTTCAACTTGTATGCGATTTTGTAGGTTCGAGTGCCGGTAGTAACTGGGACAAGTACCAATTAACCCATCTCAATTAGAAGTCCTTCTAATTGCTACTAATCGAGGTTGGTGTCTAACAACACTCCCCGATGACCAGATGGCTCGAATGCTTAATCCAAGCTTTCTTACTCAAGAACCTTTTGGCGACTAGTTAACGTACTGTTCATTCCTTCCACTAGAGCCCTGAGCTTATCCTAGGGTATGGTTAATGTCAGTCAAACCCTAATAGGCTTACTCCAATGTTCTGTTGACTTTTCCTGTATGATCCAATCATACCACCATGGCCATGGATTTCTGTCAACATCTCTATGAGACGACATAGGGCATACTCTCTTTCATCCAGTGTAGTGGATCCTTGCAGTGATACTCACTAGCTTCGCAAGTACTTGACTGTACCTGAATCCCCTTTCAAGCAGGTCTTATCTTCTTCCCTTTTGTCCAGGGCCAAAGTACAATGAGTTGCTTACAAGCTACTATGATGTCCTCGAGTCAAAGGATTACTTTGCACAACTATCACCTGAGAACCTTCTCATTGACTTAGGCGGATGAAGCCCCATTGAGTGTTCTCTACGGATCGTGTCCGATGTACATATCTCTATACTCACCCATGCATTAGCCTTGACATCTCATGTTACTTGGTCGATAAGATCAACCTAGATAGAACTAACTACATGTCAGTCTTGCCGGATTCATCAATGCCTAGTCTTGATGAATCCTACGACCTAGGACAGGTTTTAGGTATGTCTTGGGTGTTGATTCTCATCAACCATAAGCTCTTATGGTTCGACCCTATACCGACATATCCAAGGGCTTTATCAGTTATACGTAATATGAAACTATACGATATATGAACTTATAAGAGATAAAGGTAAACACCATATGGTACTTTTATTTGATTAAGACTTTATAATAAAGATCGTTACGTTACACAAATATCACTATCATCCTTCATCGAATGATAGGCTTGCAGGGCATATTCCCAATAGTGTTTACATGAACTTCGTGCCTAATGTGCTACTCTTGTTTCTTACTTGTGTGATTTATGTGTTAAGAATAGTTATAATTATTCATGGATAGAAGTAATGGTAGATCATGCATTTTCGTCTCATATCATAATACATGCATAACCTATAACTGTGAGTGTTCGCTATTCTGTGCTTATAGATGGTAGGTCGTAACACCCGTGGAAACATTGGGTCACAAGGGACAGAGAATATTGATCCAGCTAATCGGGGGATAGCCATGTTTAATCTGATGGCGAATGCTATAGATCGTATGAGCAGGGTGATAGAGCAGCAAGCTAATAATGAAATAGTTAACAACAATAATAATAATGGTGGTGGCAATAACAACACCCAATGAGGTAATGGGGATGATACGTTGAATGGCTTCTTAGAATATAAACCCCCCAAGTTCACTGGAGAGCCCGATAACGAGAAGGCGGAAGCCTGGCTTGATAAAGTGGAAAAGATATATGCTGCCCTTGAGTACACAAACGAGAAAAAGGTCTTGTTTGCGATTTTCCTGTTGAAGGAGGATGCAGAAGAATGGTGGAGGATGAAAAAGCTTCGTTAGGAGCAAAATGGCACATCTGTCACTTGGGCCAATTTTGTTCGATCGTTCAAGGGGAACTATGTGTTGGAGGTAGCTCAAGAGAGGAAAGACTCGTTATCTCTTGGAGTTGGTTCAGACAGAGGTCCGAAGGATCAAACAGTTTGTTCGGGGGTTGAGGCTCGAGATTCAAGATCTCTTAGCTTCACATCGCTTCACTACCTATAGCGATATGCTAGATTTGGCATCCCGAGTTGAGAAAAGGAAGTTAGATACACGTGGTGGGCCAAGTCAAGTTAGCAAGAGGCCACTTCTGTCACGCCCCGACCCCGACCCATTACCAAGACAAGGCCGGAATGTGTTGTGAGCGGGATAGATAACCTACACAATCATCTAGTCATAACTTGAATATTTATAAAATCCACAAGTAACTTCAAGAAGGGTGCTCAATCAACAACATTTTAACTTTCCTTAACCTGTTACATATATATATACAAGGCCTACATTCAACCCTCAAGCATATCACAACCATCAATGCCCCCTAGGCCTCAAAAGAATAGAGCAGTAACACGGTTACAATCCAACATCCCTAAGAATAATTACATAGCCAAATCCGAAAGATTATTATAGTACATGAAGTTGTTCAATATTAACATAGTTTAAGATTAAGAATAGCATTAACGGCAAGCATGGTCATAGCAAGCAGAAGTCCGACTCGTCACACAAGTAAGTCTCACCCTCAGCTTGAGTCCCTGGCTCAGGCTCGGCCTCACCTGAAAGATTTTCATGAAAAGGGATGAGCTACACTTAGCTCAGCGAGGGTTAAATGTCACGATTGGTTTTCACAAACATTTTTAACATTTGGAAAGCCTTTCTTGAAAACATGATATGCATGAGTAACAATTGAGTACAAGGATTAAATAACAAGTAATAACACATAACCCTACCCTCCAAGGTCCTCAAGGCCCAAGCGAAGGTAGTTTTACCATTTATCAAAGAATAGAGTTTTCCTTGTAGTTGTTCCAGACGGCTGACCTTGATTCAGTCCTCATTCATTTTTTCCCAACTCCAAACATTAGGTGATATTTGGATAATCACTGGGGACCATGGTAGTTGAGACTGACTGATAGCCCAATGCTACCAGAGGAAACGAACGCCACCATGCCCATAATTGTGGTTGCAACCGCTACGCCAATAGTTATTGACATCATAAACAATTCACATATGCATCAATCATGAATAGATGAGGTAACAAAGTAGGTTACCTCCGTCATGGCGGTAACATCCAAGTATGACAGATATTCACGCAAGCAATCACATGTATACAACATTTGAAGTTCCTCATGGAAATATTATATCATAACTAAAGTCAAGTAATGCAATACCATAATTAAATCCTACTATGATAACCCAGGGTTTGATACGGTTCAAACGCAACCGACCGTGCCTCTATCCGGTCAACCGGGCGATACAACCTTTATCCGGTCGACCGAATAGAAGCCACAACGCCCGAAAGAGAGCATTGATTCGGGCGTTACCTGCTTCATCCGGTCGATCGGATGGAGAAGGTACCGACCAGATGGCTGAATGGGAAAATCCAAAATTTATGCTTACACACCAATTCTCTTCTTCTTCTTGCAACACACAAACTTATGCACAAAATTCACTCTACTAATACTCCAAATCCTCAACTTAACATACCAAAACATCAACCAATCAAACAATTACCTTCAAGAATCAAATAGAACACAAAACTCAACAATTCTTCAATCAAAGTTCAACTTCAAGATAAGCATATATATAACTTAGCTTAGGTTCAATAGATAGCTTAGAGTCCATAAACAAGCAAGATGAAGACTTTTTAAAACCATAGATTTGTATGAAAACATCTCCCACCTCAACAATGCAAGAGAAGTGTTAGCTCGAGGTTGTAGGATGCAAGACAAGCTTCAAAAATGGCTAAGGGTGGCTTGATCTTCCTTGTTATTCTTCTTTCTCCCTCTTTTTTCCTCTTCTTTTCTCTCCTCTTGGCTGAGTTCTCTAGTGGTGGGTGTTAGGTGTTTTTGGTGTGTATGTGTGTGTGTAGAGATTTAGTGTGTGTTGTGTGTGTAGAGATTGTATGTATTTGTTAGGTGAGATATTATCTTGACATGCCAAATGACCACCTTGCCCTCCAACCAATACATGTATTGCTAGTTTGTCCTTCTTAGTTGAATTGTAACTAATTAATTACTACTCCTGACTTGCTAGAATATTTTTAACGTCTACGACACGTAAAATTCCTAAATGCACGAAAATGAACATTTTTGCACGAAAAACGATAAAAATACATGTTAAACAATATTAATGCTTATTAATTGATGCTTATGCATATCAAATAATATGAATGCATTACAATCAATGTAATTACATATAGGCTCTCATGTTGGGTCTTACATCCTCCCCTCCTTAAAAGAATTGCGTCCTCGCAATTTCTTCTTACCTCGGAAATAATTCCGGATATTGCTTCTCCATTTGATCCCGTAGTTCCCAGGTTGCTACCTTGATTCTAGGGTTATTCCACAACACCTTCACCATAGGAATCTTCTTCCTACGCAACTCTCGTTCTTGTTCGTCTAAAATTTGCACGGGCCTTTCTTCATAGGAGAGGTTCTCACGAAGTTGTAGCTGTTCCGGCTCCAAGATATGGGAAGGGTTGGGTTGATACTTCCTCAACATTGAGACATGGAACACATCATGTATAATGGTAAGATTTGAAGGTAAACCCGACCGGTATGCTAATTTGCCAATTCTTTTCACAACCTCAAACGGTCCTACGTACCTCGGACTTAATTTGCCACCCTTGCCATGCCTAATCAATCCTTTCCGAGGAGATAATTTCAAAAACACCTTATCACACACCTCAAACTCCAAGTCTCTTCTTCTTCTATTGGCATAACTTTTCTGCCTACTCTGAGCGGTGAGCATCCTTCTCTGGATCAATTGCACATTCTCTATCTTCTCCATCATCTCCGATAATAATGCAGGATCAATGGCTTTCATTTTATCAACCTCACTCTAATATAGAGGGGATCTACATTTCCTCCCGTATAAGGCCTCATAAGGTGCCAAGCCAATTGTTGCTTGGTAGCTGTTATTGTAGGCAAATTCCGCCAATGGCAAATGTTTCTCCCATGTTTCCCCAAAGTCCAACGCACAAGCTCTTAACATGTCCTCCAAAATCTGAATAGTCATTTTGAACTGCCCGTTTGTTTGAGGATGATAGGCTATACTGAAGCTTAACTTCATCCCTAAAGCCTCTTGAAATTTTTGCCAAAACTGAGATGTGAACCTCAGATCCCTGTCAGACACTATGCTAGTAGGTACACCATGCAACCTCACAATATTAGCTATATACAAATTGACTCGCTTCTCCAAGCTATCCGTCTTATTCATTGCGATGAAATGAGTTATCTTAGTCAACTGATCCACGATCACCCAAACAGTATCACAACCTCGAGGTGAACTCGGCAATTCCGTCACGAAATCCACTGTTACATGCTCCCATTTCCATTGTGGAATTTCCAAGGGTTGCAAATGTCACGCCCCAACTCGACCCCACCAACAATCAGTCAGGACGCAATGAAATTTCGACAGTATAACGACAGTAATTAAGATACCGAGGCTCTAAACCAACCTCTCAGAACATCATACAATCAAACTCCTCAACCAAACAACCATCAATTCCTCAATACCATTAACAACATACAACATAACCATATTATACAATAATCATCCTTAGTTATACGCCTCCGTTCCAACATAACCTTAACTTTAACATACATATCAAAATAGATTATAAACCAACTTAGCAACCTAGATCATAACAAAAGAAAGACTACTAAGTTAGCATCATTTAGTTCATTATCTTTACTACAACTTATACATCATAAACTACAAAGTAAATAAAAGACAACTAGTTTAATATACAAGATAATAGAGTATACAACATCTCAAGCATCAAGGACAAGACTCTGGCACATAGGACTCGTCCACATACGGCACATTATCCCCTTCTGGAGGCACATACCCGTAATCTTGCTCAATAACACCTGTATGCATGCAATAATAGAGAGTGAGCTTATATAAAACAAGCTCAGTGAGGATCCGATAGATATCTAACAATATTTACTATACTCGTTGGAAATGATCCTTTGAGCAGTAAACACGCAAATAAACATCAATAACAATGTAAACACATAACTATAATGACCAATCAATAAAGGATACTCTAGTTGGTATAGCTCCAAATGCCATCACGATCTCAACTATTTTTCTTGTAACTCCCCATTACTCACGCACCCGAGGTACCTCACTAGCCCCTCCCTCCATGACACCTCCGTCATGCGAGCTGGGGTAGTATCTGGTAGTCATGCCATTATCAACCCGATAACCCGATGCTGCCTGAGAGGTGGCACACACATACCAAGACTCAGCAATAATAATAAACATCATTCACAATAGGACAATCTAGCAGAATTTCCTATCTCCCGGTTCATCAATCATCAATCAATAATCATCAATAATCATCAATAATCATCAATTATCATCAATTATCATCAATATAACATTAAGTAATCAATTAAACAACAAATAACTAAGTTAGATGACAAAGTAGGCCATCCAACTTAACATGCATTAAACACGTAATCTAACCCTAGTCTAACCATCAATAACTCACAATTCAATCACTCAAACACCACCCAATCATCTAAAGGCTCAATTCAACAACTTAAAGAAAGACAGCTTAAACTTCAAATAATCATATCTTACATTCTACTAATCCAAACCACTCCAAATCCATTTCTAACACTCACCCATTCAATCAACTACATTAGCCCTCTCGGAAACCAACCAAGACACATCAAAATCAAGCCCAACAACCCTAAAACGTCAATGCACCTAGGCTGAAATTTCCGGATTTTCACCCAAACATCGCAATCAAAAATTCGGCATTATAACGGCATTACCACGTAATTAACAAACTTTTAGAAATCGAAGACAATCGATTCCAACCACAACAACTCAAGATAATCCTCAAATGACTAGTTAATCAACTTTTAATACCCAAAAATAAATAATTTCACTACAATGGTTCAAATCTCGTAGTAATACACATAAACGATCCTTAGCATGCACTGAGCAATAATATAACTTCAAATTAACATTCTAACGTTTCAAAATGCAATTATGAGCAAAAACATAAAATATGACTTTTTAGATCTAGAATTTTTTTTCTCACCTTTGATGCGAAACAAGCCTAGATATGCGTGCAATGCGTGCCCAACAAGCGGAATCCAACTCGGCACAAAAATCTACGGACAAAAACTAGGTTTTTCTATGAAAATTTGCTTTGGAAAATGTTGAAGAAAACTTCTCTTTTGCTCATGGAAGCTCACGGCAATGTGAGTGAGAAATGAAGGGGTTTTGAGCTATTTTTGATGTATTAAGCTTGTATATTAAATATATAATGCAAAGTCAACAATTTTAACTAAGTCAAAGTTGTCATCTTTTAGTCTTTTAATTGTTTTAGACTATTTCTTGCTCAAAACTAGTATGAAATACTTAGACTATTTTAAGTGACTTATTTTTAGGTGACAAGAAGTTTTACATTAAAATAGTTTCACCCGAATCGGCTTAAAACTCGTTTTTTTGCAAAAGAAAGTATAAAAATCTTTAAAATTCCAAAACCGATTCCAAATACGTTTTAATCAAACACGGGTCTATTAATACCCGAGGACTAGGTTTTAAAACGTTTAAAACACCCCTGTAAAAATTTTAGCGGACAGGTGTTCAAAAATACTATTCACCAAAACCGACGATAAAATTTCTGATTCCGTTTTTGATGAAAATTTCATGAATGCACACTTAGCATGTATTAGGAGTATTAATCACTTATTTAGCACATTCTAAGTCATATAGCACATAAACAGGTCAATTCACGCAAAACGAGATAAAACACGCAAATCGAGATAAAGCAAAATATGGGATCTCACATTCTCTCCCCCTCAAACAAATTTCATCCCCGAAATTCTTACTTGCTGAAGGGAAAAGATCTGGATACTGCTGCTGCATCTGATCTCGCCTCTCCCAAGTAGCTTCCTCGGTACCGTGATGTTTCCACAACACCTTGACCATCGGAATCTTCTTCGACCTCAACTCTCGTTCCATCTGATCAAGAATACGAATCGGCCGCTCGTCATAAGTCAGATTCTCACGAAGCTGTAACGACTCTGGCTCAAGAATATGAGAAGGATCCGGATTATATTTTCGTAAATTAGACACGTGAAATACATCGTGGACATTAGAGAAATTCTCCGGTAAAGCCAACCGATATGCTAACTTACCAACTCTGCCAGTAATCTCAAACGGCCCACAAACCTCGGACTCAGCTTACCACATTTACCATAAAGAGCAAACCCCTTTCGAGGAGACAATCTCAAGAAAACCCGATCTCCGACTGCAAACTCCAAGTCCTGACGATGCTTATCAGCATAACTCTTGAATCTACTCTGCGCTGTAAGCATTCTCTGCCTGATCAACTGAACATTCTCAATCTTCTTTAGAAGCTCTGGCATAATAGTCGGATCAATAGTCTTCATCTCCTCTACTTCATCCCAATACAAAGGTGAATGGCACTTACGACCGTAAAGAGCTGCAAAAGGTGCCATCCCAATAGTAGCTTGATAACTATTGTTATAGGCAAACTCGGCAAGTGGTAGATGTTTCTCCCAGTTCTTCCCGAAGTCCAGAACACAAGCTTTAAGCATATCCTCCAGAATCTGAATAGTCCTCTCAGACTGACTGTCGGTCTGTGGATGATACGCTGTACTAAAATTCAGTTGAGTACCCAAAGTCTCCTGAAGTTTCTCCCACAAATGAGAAGTAAATCGAGGATCTCGATCTGAGACAATACTAGATGGAATCCCGTGAAGTCTAACAATCTGATCCATATAAAGATCCGTCAACTTTGTAACTTCATCTCTCATCTGCATCGAAATGAAGTGAGCTGTCTTCGTCAAACGATCCACGACAACCCAAACTCCATCGTTACCTCTCGGTGTTCTCAGCAAACCAGTGACGAAGTCCATCGTAATATGCTCCCATTTCCACTGTGGTATAGCCAACGACTGAAGCAAACCTACAGGTCGTTGATGCTCGGCTTTCACTCGCTGACAAGTCAAACATCTAGACATGAACTGAGCAACTTCTCTTTTCATATTATTCCACCAGTAATGTTACTTCAAGTCCCGATACATCTTGCTTCCACCAGGATGAATGGTGTACTTAGAATTATGAGCCTCCTCCAGAATACCTCGCCTCAAACCCGGTTCATCGGGAACACAAACCCTGTTCCGAAACTGAAGAATACCATCCTCGTGTAATTTGAAGTCAAACTGATCATCCGTGATCTGATCCTTGATCTTCTGAAGTTTAATATCAAGTTGCTGAGCTTCTCTGATCTGAGACAGCAATAAAGGCTGAATACAGAGATGTGAACACATCACCCCAGCCTGAGTCAACTCCGGTCTCCAATAAGTGAATTCCTCAAGAACTTCCCACTTCTTGACAGCCAAACAAAAAACACTCGCCTTACGGCTAAGAGCGTCTGCCACCACATTTGCTTTCCCAAGCAGATAACTGATAAAACAATTATAATCTCCAAGAAGTTCCATCCACCTCCGCTGACGCATATTCAACTCCTTCTATGAGAATAAATACTTAAGACTCTTATGATCAGTGAAAATCTCGAACTTACTGCCCCACAGATAATGACGCCACTTTTTCAAAGCGAAAACAATAGCTGCTAACTCAAGATCATGAGTCAGATAATTCATCTCATAAGGCTTCAACTTTCTAGAAGCATAGGCAATAACCCGGCCATTCTGCATAAGAACACATCCCAAGCCCTCCTTGGATGCATCGCTGTAAATGACCATATTATCGGTCCCCTCTGGTAGAGCAAGTACTGGAGCAGTAGTCAATCTGTTTTTCAACTCCTGAAACCCACTCTCACACTTCTCATCCCAAACAAAACTAGTCTGATTCTAAGTTAACTTAGAAAGTGGCCCTGCAATCTTAGAAAAGTCCTTGACAAACCTATGATAATAACCTGCCAAGCCAAGAAAGCTACGAACCTCAGAAACATTCTCCGGACGTTTCCAAGACATCATCGATTCAATCTTAGTGGGATCTACAGATATACCGCTCTGTGTGATAACATGACCAAGAAAAGATATGCGTTGTGGCCAAAATTCACATTTGCTGAATTTCGTAAACAACTGATGCTCCTGCAGCTTCTGTAAGACAAGCCGTAGATGTTGCTCGTGCTCCAATTCAGACTTAGAATAGACCAAGATATCATCAATAAAGATCACCACGAACTTGTCTAAGTACGGCTGAAAAACCCGATGCATAAGATCCAAAAATGCTGCTGGTGCATTAGTTAATCCAAAGGGAAAAACTACAAACTCATAATGCCCGTACTGAGTCCTAAAGGTAGACTTCGGAACATCCTCCATGTGAATCCGAAGCTGATAATACCCCTGCCTCAAGTCAAACTTAGAGTAGACTTTGGCTCCCTGAAGTTGATCAAACAACTCGTCAATCAGTGGCAAAGGATACTTGTTCTTGATGGTCACCTGATTCAAACCACAATAATCAATGCATAATCTCAAGGTACCATCCTTCTTCTTCACAAATAAAACAGGAGCTCCCCAAGGTGAAGAACTCTGCTGAATGAAACCCTTCTCTATTATCTCCTGCAACTGAGTTTTCAGCTCTTTCAACTCAGCTGGTGTCATCCGGTACGCTGATTTAGAAATAGGTTGAGTACCGGGAACAAGATTGATCACAAACTCCACATCTCTCTCTGGCGGTAACCCTGACAACTCCTCGGGAAATACATTAGGATATTCCCGAATAATAGGAACTTCCTCCAGCTGTAGCTTATTAGATGGCTTGTTGATCAAATAAGCTAGATAACCCGAACACCCCTTACTCACCAACTTAACGGCTTTAGTTGCTGAGATAACAAAACTCGTCTTAGCGCCCCTGTTCCCTACTACTTCAACTACTGGCTGATCTGGCAAATGAAACTGTACTACCTTTGTCTACAGTTTAACTGGGCATCATACTTAGATAGCCAATCCATACCCAAGATAACATCGTACCCCCGGATAGGAAATAAGATAAGGTCTGAAGGAAAATTATACCCCTTAACATGTATTATACAGTCCTTACATACTAGGCCAGTAATATACTTATCAGTCAAAGAGGTACTAATCTCGACCACATAAGGTAGTCTTTCAGGTTGCACATTAACACGTTGCACACAAGCAGGAGTAATGAAAGAATGCGTAGCACCAGAATCAATCAACACTTTAACAAGTTGATCAAGTATAAGGAAGTTACCTTCCACAATTGCAGTCTCCTCAGGCATCTCCTCCAAGTCAACTGCGTAGGCCCAAGCCTGAACCCGTTGCTGCTGAGGTGCACTGTCCGCAGGTCGACCCTGATAACCCTGAGTCGCTGCCCGACCCTCAGTCCTCTAATATCTATGGCAATCCCTCGCCCTATGCTGATTGCTACTGCAACCCAAACAAGCCCCTGACTTCATCCTGCAGTCGGCCTCCATATGGCCCTGGTGCTTGCAGTAAGTACACTGCGATGATGATGCACTGACACTGCCCCTGGAAGAACCAGAAGCTGAAGAAGTAGCTGTACCAGCCTGCTGCTGAGGTCTAACAAAACTAGGCCTATATTGACCTTAAGACTGGGCTGACCTAAACTGAGACTGAGCCTGATAAGACCCCTGCTGAAACTGAGGTCGATAATAACTTTGCTGACCCTGTGGCCTGAAAGAACCCTACTGAGCTGGCGGCCTATACACACCCTGCTGTACGGAAGGCCTATACACTTCCTGCTGACCTTGCGGCTGAAAGGGCCTCTTGCTAGGCTGACTAGATACAATCTGTTCCCCCTTTCTCTTCTCCAGTCTAGAAGCTGCATCAAAGGCCTCTGTAAGTATATCATACCGATTCAGGGCCATCGCATCCTGAATCTCGGGCCTCAACCCCAACATGAATCTACGAGTCTTACGTTCCTCGTCAGCCACATACTCTGGTGCATACCGGGACAACCTAGTGAAAGTGGCCTCATACTGAGCCACTGAAGCATCTCCATGCACTAAGGCTGGAAACTCTGCCTCTCTCCGCTCCCTCGCGATCCTCAGGACATACTTTGCCCGGAAAGCTAACAGAAAGGTATCCCAAACATACAGAATACCCTGAGTCTCCCAGCTAGTTTTCACCATGCGCCACCATTCTTCCGCCTCATCATCCAGCAAGTACATGGCAAAAGTGACCTTCCGCTCATCGGTATAATCAAGAGGGTCAAAAATCTTCTCCACCTTGCTAATCCACGCCTCAGCTTTCCTATCATCTGGCTCCCCCTGAAACCGTGGTGGATAATACCCTAAAAACTCTTTCAGTGTACCAAGACCGTGGTACCCACCTTGTGCATTCAACAACTGATTCTGCAATGCCTGATTTTGGGCAGCCTGCCTTGCCAATAACTGTGCCTAACTGTGCCTGACTGGCCATGATCTCGTTCATCCTATCAAAACCTGCACCTATACGATCATCATCCCTAACTTGGCCTGCTGCCACATTTCTCGGAACCTCATCAGTCACCTCAGGCCTACCTCTGTTCCTCGGTCTACCCGTCATTCTACTAATCAAAGAGTTAGCACAGGTTATAGCACGTAAACATGCTATAGACAATAATTAGCAAATAAGCAACAATTCACATAAACACACAAATCACTTAAGTATCAATCACATAAACAAATTAATCACATAATCACATAAGCACTAAATCACATAATCACTTAATCACTTAACCATGTTAACACATAGTTCACTTTTCTTTCACTTCATACATACTTTCATGATAAGACCATTACCCACATTCTGAGAATACCCCTGCTGACAACTATCATGTGCTCTAATACCACTTAAATGTCACGCCCCAACTCGACCCCACCTACAATCAGTCAAGACGCAACGGAATTTCGGCAGTATAACGACAGTAATTAAGATACCGAGGCTCTAAATCAACCTCTCAGAACATCATACTATCAAACTCCTCAACCAAACAACCATCAATTCCTCAACACCATTAACAACATACAACATAACCATATTATACAATAATCATCCTTAGTTATACGCCTCCGTTCCAACTTTAACATACATATCAAAATAGATTATAAACCAACTTAGCAACCAAGATCATAACAAAAGAAAGACTGCTAAGTTAGCATCATTTAGTTCATTATCTTTACTACAACTTATACATCATAAACTATAAAGTAAATAAAAGACAACTAGTTTAATATACAAGATAATAGAGTATACAACATCTCAAGCATCAAGGACAAGACTCTGGCACATAGGACTCGTCCACATACCGCACATTATCCCCTTCTGAAGGCACGTACCCGTAATCTTGCTCAATAACACCTGTATACATGCAACAATAGAGAGTGAGCTTATATAAAACAAGCTCAGTGAGGATCCGATAGATCTCTAACAGTATTTACTGTACTCGTTGGAAATGATCCTTTGAGCAGTAAACACGCAAATAAACATCAATAACAATGTAAACACATAACTATAATAACCAATCAATAAAGGATACTCTAGTTGGTGTAGCTCCAAACGCCATCATGATCTCAACCATTCTTCTTGTAAGTCCCCATTACTCACGCACTCGAGATACCTCATTAGCCCCTCCCTCCATGACACCTCCGTCATGCGAGCTGGGGGTAGTCTCTAGTAGTCATGCCATTATCAACCCGACAGCCCGATGCTGCCCGAGAGGTGGCACACACATACCAAGACTCAGCAATAATAATAAACATCATTCACAGGAGGACAATCTAGCAGAATTGTCTATCTCCCGGTTCATCAATCATCAATCAATAATCATCAATTATTATCAATTATCATCAATTATCATCGATATAACATTAAGTAATCAATTAAACAACAAATAACTAAGTTAGATGACAAAGTAGGCCATCCAACTTAACATGCATTAAACACGTAATCTAACCCTAGTCTAACCATCAATAACGCACAATTCAATCACTCAAACACCACACAATCATCTAAAGGCTCAATTCAACAACTTAAAGAAAGACAACCTAAACTTCAAATAATCATATCTTACATTCTACTAATCCAAACAACTCCAAATCCGTTTCTAACACTCACCCATTCAATCAACTACATTAGCCCTCTCGGAAACCAACCAAGACACATCAAAATCAAGCCCAACAACCCTAAAACGTCAATGCACCTAGGCTGAAATTTCCGAATTTTCACCCAAACATCGCAATCGAAAATTCAGCGTTATAACGGCGCTACCACGTAATTAACAAACTTTTAGAAATTGACGGCAATCGATTCCAATCACAACAACTCAAGATAATCCTCAAATGACTAATTAATCAACTTTTAATACCCGAAAATAAATAATTTCGCTACAATAGTTCAAATCTCGTAGTAATACACATAAACGATCCTGAGCATGCACTGAGCAATAATATAACTTCAAATTAACATTCTAACGGTTCAAAATGCAATTATGAGCAAAAACATAAAATATGACTTTTGAGATCTAGAATTTTTTCTCTCACCTTTGATGCAAAACAAGCCTAGATATACGTGCAATGCATGCCCAACAAGCGGAATCCAACTCGGCACAAAAATCTACGGACAAAAACTAGGTTTTTCTATGAAAATTTGCTTTGAAAAATGTTGAAGAAAACTTCTCTTTTGCTCATGGAAGCTCATGGAAATGTGAGTGAGAAATTAAGGGGTTTTGAGCTATTTTTGATGTATTAATCTTGTATATTAAATATATAATGCAAAGTCAACAATTTTAACTAAGTCAAAGTTATCATCTTTTAGTCTTTTAATTGTTTTAGACTATTTCTTGCTCAAAACTAGTATGAAATACTTAGACTATTTTAAGTGACTTATTTTTAGGTGACCAGAAGTTTTACATTAAAATAGTTTCACCCGAATCTGCGTAAAACTCGTTTTCTGGCAAAAGAAAGTGTAAAAATCTTTAAAATTCCAAAATCGATTCCAAATCCGTTTTAATCAAACACGAGTCTATTAATACCCGAGGACTAGGTTTTAAAACGTTTAAAACACCCCTGTAAAAAATTTAGCGGACAGGTGTTCAAAAATACTATTCATCAAAACCGACGATAAAATTTCTGATTCCGTTTTTGATGAAAATTTCATGAATGCACACTTAGCATGTATTAGGAGTATTAATCACTTATTTAGCACATTCTAAGTCATATAGCACATAAACAGGTCAATTCATGCAAAACGAGGTAAAACACGCAAATCGAGATAAAGCAAAATATGGGGTCTCACAGTAAAAGTCTTGCGGGTCTTTGATGTTCTGCATTAACCCTTTGACATGTCAAATTCCAAAGTCTGCTTTCAGGACTCGGTACAGGCATTATGAATTTATAGTTATGCCCTTTGGACTAATTAACGCTTCAGTAACATTCATGGATCTTATGCATCGAGTCTATCAACCGTACTTGTACCAGTTCGTGGTGATCTTTATTGATGATATCTTGGTTTATTCGAAGATTGAATTGGAGCACGAGGAACATCTACGGCTTGTCCTACAGAAGCTTCAAGAGCATCAGTTGTTTGCGAAGTTTAACAAATGTGAATTTTGGCTATAACGGATATCTTTTCTTGGCCATATGATTACACAGAACGGTATTTCAGTAGATCCCACTAAGATTGAAGTGGTGATGTCTTTGAAACGACCGGAGAATGTTTTGGAGATTCGCAGCTTCCTTGGTTTAGCGGGTTATTACCGTAGGTTTGTGAAGGACTTTTCTAAGATCACAGGGCCACTTTCTAAGCTAACTCAAAAACGAACCAGCTTTACTTGGGATGAGAAATTTGAGAGTGGGTTTCAAGAGCAGAAAAAGAGATTGACTACCGCTCCAGTACTTGTACTGCCAGAGGGAGCCGATAATATGGTAATCTACAATGATGCATCCAAGGAGGACTTGGGTTGCGTACTTATGCAGAATGGTCGGGTTATCGCCTATGCTTCTAGGAAGTTGAAATCGTATGAGGTAAACTATTCGACTCATGATCTTGAGTTGACAGCAATTGTATTCGTACTGAGAAAGTGGCGTCATTATCTGTGGGGCAGTAAGTTTGAGATTTTCACTGATCACAAAAGTCTGAAGTACTTGTTCTCACAAAAGGAGTTGAATATGCATCAACGGAGGTGGATGGAACTTCTCAGAGATTATAATTTTTCTATCAATTATCTACCTGGGAAGGCAAATGTTGTAGCAGATGCTCTTAGCCGTAAGGCGAGTGTTGCTTGTTTGGCTATCAAAAAGTGGGAGGTTATTGAGGAAGTCAGTTATTGGAGACCATAATTGACTCAGGTTGGGGTGATGTGTTCACATCTCCGTATTCAACCTTTATTACTGTCTCAAATTAGAGAAGCTCAACAACTTGATGTGAAACTTCAGAAAATCAAGGATCAGCTTACGGATGATCAGTCTGACTTCAAATTACATGAGGATGGTATTCTTCGGTTTCAGAATAGGGTTTGTGTTCCCGATGAACCGGGTTTGAGGAGAGGTATTCTGGAGAAGGATCATAATTCTAAGTACATCATTCATCCCGGTGGAAACAAGATGTACCGGGACTTGAAACAACACTACTGGTGGAACAACATGAAAAGGGAGGTGGCTCAGTTTGTATCCAGATGTTTGACTTGTCAGCGGGTGAAAGCAGAACATCAACGACCTGTAGGGTTACTTCAGTCGTTGGCAATATCGGAGTAGAAATAGGAACATATTACAATGGACTTCTTCACTAGTTTTCCTAGAACACCGAGAGGTAATGATGCGGTTTGGGTTGTTGTAGACCGTTTGACGAAGACAACTCATTTTATTCCGATGAGAATGAGAGATGATGTTGCAAAGTTGGCAGACCTTTATTTGGATCAGATTGTTAAACTTCACGGGATTCCATCTAGTATTGTCTCTGATCAAGATCGTCGGTTTACTTCTCGACTTTGGGAGAAACTTCAGGAAACTTTGGGTACTCAGTTGAACTTTAGCACAGGGTATCATCCGCAGACCGACGGCCAGTTGGAGAGAACTATTCAGATTCTGGAAGATATGCTTAGGGCTTGTGTTCTGGACTTTGGAAAGAGCTAGGAGAAACATCTATCACTCGCCGAGTTTGCCTATAACAATAGTTATCAAGCGACTATTGGAATGGCACCTTATGTAGCTCTCTACGGCCATAAGTGCCGATCACCTTTGTAATGGGATGAAGTAGGGAAGATGAAGGCTATTGATCCGACTATAATGCCAGAGCTTCTAGAGAAGATTGAGAATATCCAGTTGATCAGGCAGAGAATGTTGACAGAGCAGAGCAGATACAAGAGTTATGCTGATAAACGTCGTCGGGATTTGGAGTTTGCAGTCGGGGTCTGAGTTTTCTTAAAATTGTCTCTTCAAAAGGGGTTTGCTCGTTATGGTAAAGGTGGTATGATGAGTCCGAGGTTTGCAGGGCCGTTTGAGATTACCGGCAGAGTTAGCAAGTTGGCGTATCGGTTAGCATTACTAGAGAACTTCTCTAATGTTCACGATGTCTTCTACGTATCTACTTTGAGGAAGTATTTTTCGGATCCTTCTCATATTCTTGAACCAGAATCATTATGGTTTCGTGAGAATCTGACTTATGATGAGCAGTCGATTCGTATTCTAGATTAGATAAAACAGGAGTTAAGGCCGAAGAAGATTCTGATGGTCAAGGTATTGTGGAAGCATCACGGGATTAAGGAAGCTACTTGGGAAAGAAGAGACCAGATTCAGCAGCAGTACCCAGATTTGTTTCAAGCAACAAGTAAGAATTTGGAAGTCGAATTTTCTTTAAGGGGGGGGGGGAAGGGAGAATGTGAAACCCCAGATTTTATCTATACGTGAAATTGCGTGTTTTGACCTATATATGTGTTATCTGAGTTAAAATGCACAAATTTTGTGATTTATACTCCTATTACATGCTATGTGAGCATTCATGAAAGTTTCATAAAAATCGACATTGAAAATTTTATCGCTGAGTTTTGTGAATAGTATTTTTGAAACACGTTCGCTAAAATTTTGAAACTGGTCTTTTTAGTGTTTGAAAACCTAGTCATCGGATATTAATAGACCCATGTTTGATTAAAACGGATTAGGAATTTAAAAGGGTTTTACACTTTCTTTTGCAAAAGATTGAGTTTTATAGCTATATGTTTGTATATGTATGTATGTATTTATTGTTGTCAACTAAAAATAAACTACTTATGATAGTCTAAGTGTTATATATATATATATATATATATATATATATGTGTGTGTGTGTGTGTGTGTGTGTGTGTGTGTGTGTGTGTGCTTGTATATAGACAAAACGACAATTAAAAGACTAAGAAATACAATTAAAAGACTAAAATTGGCAACTTTGACTTTACTTAAATTATTTGACTTTGCATATATATACATAATACATACATTATATTAAATTGCAAAGCTCAAAACACCTAAAACATACACACACATGGCCGAAACCCCATAGACAAAAAAAGAAGGTTTTTCAACTATTTTTCAAAGTAACTTTTGCATAGAAGTTGCAATCCAAGGCCAAATCTTGTCATCCAAAGCTTGATTTCACTTGTTGGGCATCCATTGCATACGTTTCTAGCATCAATTGGCATCAAAGGTGAGAGAAAAATTCTAGATCTATAAATGCTATTTTTTGTCAATTTCATATAACTGTATTTTTATCTGATGTTTTGTTGAATTGTCTTTAGATTATTGTTCAGTAGTTGACAAGGATCATTTATATGTATTTATAGTTGTTTTGATCGTAATAGCATGTATTTCTATTTTTCGGGTATTAAAGTTGAGTTATTGGTTCATTGTTGAATAATTGTTGTTGTAGTGGTTGGAATTGATTGGTTGTGGCATCTAAAAGTTTGTTAATTATGAGGTAGTAATGTTGTAATGCCTAATTTTTTATTAGGATGTCGTAGCAAAAGTTCGGAAATTTCAGCCTAGGTGCATTGTCAAATTATGGTTGTTGGACTTGATTTGGATGGCTTTTGATTGGTTTCCGATGGGGTAAATGTAGTTGCATGTATGGTCGAGTGATAGGAAGTGGTTTGGAGGTTATTGGATTAGTAGAATGTAAGTTGTGAATTTTAGAAGTTTGTGTAGTCTTTCTTTAAAATGTTGAAGTGTTGCCTTTGGTTGTTGGGTAGTGTTTGCATAGTTGTTTCTTGAGTTATTTTAAGGTAGGTTCGAGATTAAATGCATGTTTAAATATATGTTAAGTTGGGTGGCCTACTTTGTCATCTAACTTAGTTGTTTTAGTTGTTTAATTGATGTTATGTTGATTGGAATGTTATTAACTGATTGATGATTGATGATGATCTGGAGGACAACCTACTTTGTTGTCTTTCCAGAATATAAGATGTTTATGATTATTGTCATGAGTCTTGATAGTATGCACCACCTCTCGGGCAGTATCGGGCTGTCGGGTTGATAACAACATGACTATCATAGACTACCCCCAGCTCGCATGGGCGGAGATGCCATGGAGGGAAGAGCTAGATGAGGTACCTCGGTTATGTATTATGGGAGTTATAAGAAGATAGTTGAGATCGTGATGGCGTATGGAGCTATACCAACTAGTGTATCCTTTCACATTGAATGGTTATTTATGTGGCTGAACTAGAATGTTGATGTTAATGAAGTTGTTGTTATTATTTCTCATAGGACGATTTCCCAAAGGGTAAAGTAAATGTTTTCAAAAGATCTTTCAAATCCTCATTGAGCTTTGTTATATGTAAGTTTACCCTCATTCGTTTATTGTCATCAGGTGTAACTGAACCAGACCTTGGGTACGTCTCTTAGGAAGCTGAGTATGTGTCTTCTGTGGACAAGTCTTATGTGCCCGAGTCCTATCCCTGATATGGTGGATGAAGTTTTATTTTGATGTCTTGTATACTAGAACATGTGGTATTGTATTTACTTTGAGGTCATATTGTATAAGATGCTATAAGGATAGTGGAACATATAATGCTAGTTTAGTTGTCTTACTTTTGGAACTTGAATAGGTTGTTGGACTAGCTTTATATGTATATGTTATGCATGTGTATGGTTTGGAGTGTAATTGATGCTGGAATGGAGGCGTATAACCTATGGATGAACTGTTGAATGGTTGTTTAATATATGGAAATGGTTGTGTTGTATGTTGTTGAAATAGTTGTGGAGTTGATTGTATGAGTTATAAGGGTTGGTTTAGAGCCCTGATGTACGTGTTACAGTCGTTATGTTACAGTTGTTATACTGCTGAAATTCCGTTGCGTCCTGACTGATTGTAAGTGGGGTCGAGTTGGGGCGTGACATAGAGCTTTCCAACCATATATAATTCGCCACCTAACTCTTCCCCAATTGGTGCAGTTTTTATTTCAAAGTTGGCCTAAAACTAACACATAACTTTCGAGTATGACTTATTTAATTCAATTCAACATCCACTGAAATATCTCGGCATCATTTTGATACATTTCACACCACTCATTACCTTTTTGAACATTAATGGATCATTTCTTATTAATTATCAATTTGTTTTGACTCGCCTCTGGCATGGGTATTACATCAACAACTTTGTGTTTTGGATACATGGACTTGATTAGTTGGCACACGCATATGTGTCAAGTTGTTCTATGTCATCTTAATTGGTGGGTTATAACCACTTTGTAGCATCCTATTAATCATCCGAACCTAAATACTTAGTAATATAGTCAATCGGGACTATATTTAGATATTGAACTTGTGGGTCGCTCCCTAGATCAAGAGAATAATATCTGGATTACGATTAATGGAGGACTAGAGACACAAAGAATAGTGGTAATCAAGAAAGGTTGATAGTGAAAGGACCTCTTGACAAGGTAAATGGAGAAAACATAGCTTAAAACCAAGAAAGATCCATGGCTAGAATTTCAAAAATTTCTATAACAAAGCTATGTACATCCAAAAACCGTAGTCTTGATTTCATATGATTAACATAGTAAAAGCATATATATATATACAACTATATATATAGAGAGATATATACAAGATATACCTCTTGAAGATCTTAGCAAAGGAGATGAAGGATTCAAGTTCAAGCTTTGACAAGTCATCCCACAAGTGCAAGAGCTCTAGGTTGTCCACACAAGCTTGAATGTGCTTCCTGGATCACCCAAGATAATGTGCTAGCTTTCTTGGTGATGTGTGATAAGCAAGAAAAAGGCTTGAAGTGTAAAACAATTTTCTCCTCTTCCTCTCTTGGGTTGGTCGAAAATCACTAGAGAGCAAGAAATAAAAGATCTAATCTTGTATCGAGCTATATTGTATATTGTATGTAATGTATTATGTGTAATATCTAGGAGACAATAGATAGTGGAATATGACACACTTCATAATAGCCACTCATCTTGTCTTCTTTTAATCCTAGCCATTCAATTCAAACTTAATGCTAAGTAAGTGATGTGGCGCAATGCTAGCCAAGCATTTGGCATATTCTCTTTTCAAGACTAATGTGTATGTGTACATATCAAATACGTATAGAAACTTAATTACTCTTGAACACGTAAAATTAATTTAATCTAATCACCATTAGTTTAAATTAAGGAAACAACTTTCTGTAATTGCACTTTTGCCCTAATACTTTACATAATTACATAATTGGCCCATTACTAATTAATGGCCGATATTTAAACAATGTTAACACTTTAACATACCTCAACCAAAAATAAGCTTATCCGAAACTCATCTGTGAATCCCCGTACAAAACTCCATATGTATATCATATCACTTAATATGTGTTTATATTGATTTACGTGCATTTGAATGATTTCACGTGCAATTGCATCATTTTACGTGCATTTGCGCCTACATACGAGCTTTTGAGTGCTTTAGATAACGTAGATAATAATTAAATTATATCGCATTATACTAGTTAACCAAATTAGTTAGGAATGGACTTAATGGCAAACTAGTAGATTTCATTTAGTTATGAGGGCAAATTGGTCATTTGGGGCCTTCTAAAATATCCTACCAACTAATATACACACACAACACACTCTACACACATAACACACTCTACACACACAAAAACACTACAACATACTACGCACACACAAAAATACTACAACATACACACACACCTCAGATCACACATACCACACACGATGAAGAAAGAAAGGAGGAAAGAAGGAGGAAAGAGGAGAGTAAAGCCATCTTCACCATTTTCAAGCTTCATCTTTGCATCTTCAATCATATCTCTTGCATTCAAACACAAAATTGAGGTGAGGGTTGTTTTCTGAAATGCTTTTCAAAGATACATTGAGCATGGTTTATGGTTATACTTGTATATTGAGCTTGATTAGATGATTACATGAGGCTATATTATGCACTTGAACTTATTGGAGGTGTATTGAATTTATTGAGGATGTTGATGTTGTAAAGCTTGTATATGAATCATTGTGTTTAAATGTTGTAATTTGAGGGGTTAATAAGGTGGTGCAGAGGTGTATATTCATGTGTTGCCAAAAGAGGGAAAATTTTGACATAAATCGGATATTAAGCAAAAATCTCAAATTTTCCATCTGGTCGTTACCTTCATCATCCGGTCAATCGGATGGGACAAGTATCGCTCGGATCAATGCTCGCTGCCGGGTGTTGAGGCTTCTATCCGGTTGACCGGATAGAGGCTGTATCGCCCGAATATCCAATTGACAACTTCGTGCATTGAACTTGTTTTAGTGATTTCGGGAGCTACCGATGTTAGATTAAGGCACGGTCGGATGCGTTAGAATCGTATCAAAGCCTAGATTATTGTGGTAGAGTTTAATTGTGGATTTGTTGTATTGTATTGATGTCATATGTCTAGCATGATCAAGAGGCATTAATCGGGGCACTATAAATGTTTATACATGCAAGGTGTTCACATGTTTACTTACTAAGTCACATGATATAAGTTGAACATGCTTGGACTATGCTCGAATCATGAATAATCTTGAATATGTGTGTATCATGTAATGGCTTAAGTACATTTGATTAAGGTTGAATCATGTATATACTTGCTTGACGGAGGCAACCTACTTTGTTGCCCTCCTCTCTATGTTATTATTCATGACAAGTTTATAATGTTAACAACTATGGGCGCGATGGTTGCAACCACACTATGGGCATAGTAGCGTTCGTTTCCTCTGGGTACCATCGGGCTACCAGTCGGTCTCGACTACCATGGTCCCCGGTGGATATCTGGATATCACCTAGGGGTTTGGGGATATTGATGGATATTGATTCAAGGTTGGCCATCTACAGCAACTGCAAGAACAATCGTATCCTTTTAATATTATTTGCTACCACTCCCGTAGGAGCCTTTGCCTCTGGAGTTAGGTTATTTGTCATGTGCTACCACTCCCGTAAGAGTCTTTGCCCCTGGAGTTGGGTTATTTGTCATGTGCTACCACTCTCGTAGGAGCCTTTGCCCTGGGAGTTGGGTTATTTGTCATTGTGCTACTACCCTCGTATGAGCCTTTGCCCCGGGAGTTGGGTTATTTGTCACCATAGCTTGTTATTGCTATAACTTGTTAATTGGTATTATGTGCATTGTTTGGCATGGGTTTCAGAAGGATTTTGAAATGGAAAAATGCTTGCAAAAATCCCTGTTCCCTGTAGCCCTCACTGAGCTATATGCGAGGATCTAGGTCACCCCTATTTTATGACAATTATAGGTAAGGCTGATTAAGTAACTTTGCAAGTTGAAGAAAATGATTGCATACGTGAAAGACTTCTTGATTGAATGTTGTATAAGTACATGAGATACCTGATATAAATTGAAGAATCTAGATCTTGTATATATGTATCTGGGGATAAGCATTATGTAATTTGATAGATTATGATGGCATTCTTAATTATCAGTGATGAAGTTGTATAATGTCAGTGTTCGATAATATAACTTTAAGTCGGTGATTATTCTTCTGAGACCTAGAGATTGATCTTTTGGTTAGCTAATTGGTGTGAACCAGTGAATTCGAGGTATTGTAAATGTTTCCGAATTGTTGTAAACTTTTAAGGCTGATGGTTGGCAGCCATTTGGAGCTTTTATGAAATTTAAGGTAGAAATATATTTGTTAAGTGGTTAATTACAGGTTTTAAGCGATTAGAATGTCATGTTCCGGCCTTAACCTTGCAATGGGTTGGGTTCGGGGCGTGACACCTAGAATGGTATCAGAGCTTAGCTCATTAGCTAGGCGTAAGCTGGGTTTAAAATCCCTGGTCTGCGGGTAGTAGACTTAGGATGGAAACATGCTTGGGTGTCTATATATGCTTACGTGAACTTATGTGTTTGATATGCTTAGGTGAACTTACATGCTACACGTGCTTTTATGGATATGGTATGCCTATCATGCCATAAATTTTTCTTGTTTATGTGCTTATGAGACTTATACACTTATGTGTGGATCCTTGAGAAATTAATAGAATATTAGTAAGATTAATATTGACCCTTAGAGTTAACATCATTTATGAATAGGTGGATGACTATATGGTTATATAGGAATATGATCAGAAGTTTGACTCCGTAATGATTGTGTGTAGAGGATTGTGAAAGTGATCTAGGGCTTTAACGGATTTAAAACCATAGAAAGTTGGAACTTAGATAATTCGTAAGCTGAGATAGAGACCTCGGATTGTTGGGTAGTAGTTTTGATGAGGACTTGTCTTGAAAGATGTGTGTATGTGTTATGTGCTAAGTGAATCAAATGTGAACAATGTGTTTTGTATGATCGATATGCCTATATGAGTTATGTGTATTGTATGCTTTAAGTGCTTGTTATGATTCAATTGCTTTCTCTATGCTAGGATGCAGATGCATATTAGTTCATTGATAATGAAGTATTATATAATAACATAACCATGCATAGGGTCATAGTTACTTTTGTGAAATATGATTATACGTGTATATATTTGCTTCTCATATAACGTAGTTGCATACATACATGTCATATGATGGGGTGCCTCCTTTGTAATGAATTAAGTATTGCCGGAAGAACTCTTGCAATGATGGGAAGACTCCGGAGGAATGAGTTCATGACTTTCAAACATGGAGATTTGTCGGTTGCACAATATGAAGCCCGATTTACTCAGTTGTTATACTATGCCCCGTGGATGGTATGCACTACCAAAAGGAGGATCCAGAGGTTCATTCAAGGGTTGAGGCCAGAGATTCGAGATAACCTATCTCTTTTACAGTTCTCTACTTATGGTAAGGCCCTTTTCGCGGCAACAATAGCGGTTTCCAGAGTGGTTTAGTTTATTCTGTAGCTCGGGGCCCCTCTAGAGATAATATTACTCTGACTCCATGTTGTACTTACTGTAAATGTAGGGGTCATGTGGAAGTTAACTGTTGGAAGAAATCGGGGAGGTGTTTAGGTTGCGGTAGTGAGCAACACAAAGCTAAGCAATGCCCAAAGCGACGGAAGACACTAGAGCAGACCACAAGTGAAGGTACACAGGATGAGGGTCGGAGTCAGAGCCAAAAGGAACCAGTTGCTACTAGACTGCAGCCTAGTACCACAACTATCCAGCCCACTTGTGGCTCATCACGAGGTATGGCTATCTCTCGACATGCTATGTGTGATCACTGTAATAAGAAAGGTCACACTGAAGTCCAATGTTGGAATAAGTCTAGCTAATGCTTGATTTGCGGGGGTGACGACCATCGAGCCAAGAATTGTCCCGAATGGCAGATGAGACATGCACAGACTTCTGGCAGCAGCCGCAGCTGAAGGTAGACTCTTAATAGTTGATATTCTTACTTAAAAGCCTTTATTTGGGGAAAACTTTATGTGGTGCCAGTATTCTATAGCAGTAGTCAACTTTGGGATGGATACTTCAATGGGATTCTAGTTTAGTATTCTTATTTATTATCTGATATTCTATCTTGGAATTCATATTAGGCATTCTTCTTCAGCATCATTCGGTGGCATTCTCGTTGAGACGTATCTCTGGTATTTTCAGTTGGTATTAATATTTTTAATTGGGGAATTCTCATGTGGTATCTTCTATCGATGCTCTCATTCAGGAATTCTTAATTGGTATTCAATACTCCCTATTGGTATTTTCTTTCGACATTTGATGTTCAGTGTTCTTATTCAGGGCTCTCATTCGATATTTTTATTCGGCCTTCTTAAATGGTATTCCTACTTTGGGGTGCGTATACTGTGATATCTAGAGGTATTTTCAGTGGTGTGATGTTCGATCTCCTCATTTGGTGTTTTAACTTGTGCTGTGTGCTTTGGCCAAAGTTGTTGCAACTTATTGAGGAATCGTCATATGAGGGAATTGCGAGGGCGCAATTCTGTTAAGGAGGTAGGAGCACATAGATAGTAAATAAACACTTAATAGCATTTTATAAGAAAAGTAGACATTTAAACAAATAGTTGCACACATAAATGCACATGAATGATAAATGCATGCACTGGGAGCTGGGCGTCACACTGGCAGTAGCAGAGTTTGACACTTATAATGCTATCTTTGCAGTTGCATCGAGGGTTGATGAGATGAAATTAGCATTGAAGGTTCGTCTATCTCAGTAGAACAAGAGGCCCTTTCAGACATATGGTTAGTCCAGAGCATTCCAGACCTTGAAGCCCTAGGATCAGGCTAGACCAGTAGTTACTAGGCCTTAGCCTAATGTCCCGGCCATTCAGGTAGCTCATGAGTACCAAGAGGTACAACTGCAGCCCGAAATGTACTGTGCAAATATTGTAACAAGCAATGGCATTATGAAGCCCAATGTTGTAGGAAAAATGACAAATGTATGAGGTGTAGAAGTGATCAACATCTCATTAAAGATAGCCCGAAGTGGTAGGGTAAGGATTCTCAAGCTCAACCTGCAAGGAATACCCCAGCGTGAAGGGTTCAAGCCCGAAAGTATGCCATGGATCAGACAGAACTCCCAGATGATGCAGCTGTTGTTGAAGGTATCTTCCTGATTCAAAATCAATGTGTTAAGGTGCTTATTGATACTGAAGCTACGCATTCATTTATAATCCCCAAATGTGCATTTCGCACCAAGTTACTAGTTGAGAACTTACCATATCATGTAGAGGTTAGTACACTAATAGGATCCAAATGTGCTACTAGATTGGCTTGTAAAGCATGTAAGATTCAAATTAGGAATCGAGAATTTTTGGCCGATCTTATAGTGCTTATTTTCTGGGATGATAAAGTTATTTTGGGGATGGATTGGTTGACAAAGCATCATGCACTATTGGATTGTTGGACGAAAGTTGTGGAGTTTCGGGTGCCAGGACAACCTGTGCTTAAGGTGAATAGAAGACGTGATTTGTTAGGGAAGGTCATGATATCCTCAATCAAAGCTGTGAAGTATATAAGGAAAGGTTGCAGTCGGTATTTGGGTTATGTAATCAACAAGCCAACGGATCAAGTCAAATTGGCAGAGGTGCCGGTGGTTAAAGAGTATGTTGATGTATTCGCAGAGGAGTTGCCTAGATTACCACCCACAAAGGACATTGAGTTCGTGATTGAGACACTACCAGGTACATAGCCGATCTCTAAAGCTCTATATTGTATGGCTCCGGCCAAATTGAAGGAGTTGAAGGTTCAATTGCAAGGTTTATTAGAGAAAGGGTTCATTCAACCTAGTTCATCTCCATGGGGTTCGCCAGTCCTATTTGTGAAGAAGAAGGATGGGACGTTAACGCTTTTCATTGATTATAAGGGGTTGAACCAGGTAACCGTAAAGAACAAATACCCGTTGCCATTGATTGATGAATTGTTTGACCAACTCTAAGGGGCCAAGGTCTATTTGAAGTTTGACTTAAGGCAGAGCTATTATCAACTCCATATCAATCAGGAGGATATGGCTAAGTTTACTTTCAGAACGAGGTACATACATTATAAGTTTGTTATAATGTCATTTGGACTAACAAATGCTCATGCCGCTTTTATGGACTTGATGCATATGGTGTTTTAACCGTATTTGGACCAGTTCGTGATGATTTTTACATATGATATCCTAGTGTATTCAAAAACTGAGGAGGAGCATGAGAGACATTTGCATTTGGTGATGTAGAAGCTGATGAAGCATCAATTATATGCCAAGTTCAATAAGTGTGAATTTTGGCTCAAACAAGTAGCATTCTTGGGACATGTAACTTCTCAAGAAGGGATTGTGGTGGATCCGTCAAAGATTGATGTTGTGCAATCATAGAAGAAGCTAGAGAATGTCACCGAGGTACGTAGTTTTCTCAATTTGGCGGGGTACTATAGAAGGTTTGTGAAGGATTTCTCCAAGCTTGCGGGGCTACTCATGAAGCTCACATAAAAGAAGGTCAGTTTCGCGTGGGATGATAAATGTGAAAACAGTTTCCAGGAGTTGAAGAAGAGATTGACAACTGCCCCTGTGTTAGTATTACCAAAGGGAAGTCAAGGGTTTGTTATCTATAGTGATGCCTCAAAAGAAGGATTGGGATGTGTGTTGATGCAAAATAATCAAGTTATCGCTTATGTATCGAGGGAATTGAAGCCTTATGAGAGGAATTGCCCTACATATGACTTGGAACATGCTGCCATTGTGTTTGCATTAAAGAAGTAGAGACATTATTTATAGAGAAGTAAGTTTGAGATATTCACCGACCATAAGAGTTTGAGGTATCTCTTTTCTCAAAAGGAATTGAACATGTGACAAAGAAGGTGGATGGAGCTTTTGGATGAGTACAACTGCACAATTAATTATGTGTCCGGGAAAGCGAATATAGTGGCAGATGCATTGAGCCAAAAGGCAATTTTAGCAAGATTGGAGGTCAAGGAACCTACCTTGTTGTCTTGGATCCAAGAGTTTCAACAGAAAGACCCTCAACTTCAAAAGATAAAGAACGATAATCCGGATTTCAAGTTACATGAGGATAGGTTGTGGAAGTTCAGAAACTGGATTTGTGTGCCAAGTAATTCTATGAGACCCCGAATTTGCTCTTATTTGCAATTACGTGTTTTGACCTGTTTATATGTTATTTGAATTAAAATGTGATAATTATGTGATTATTACTCCTATTACATGTTATGTGAGCATTCATGAAATTTTCATAAAAATCTGCATAAAAAATTTTATTGTTGAGTTTTGTGAATAATATTTTTGAAACACATCCGCTATAATTTTGAAACTGGTCTTTTAAACGTTTTAAAACCTATTCCTCGGATATTAATAGACCCGTGTTTGATAAAAATTGATTATGAAACGAAATAGAAATTTAAATAGACTTTTCAGGCGAAAAGAAGCGTTTTTGAGCCAAATGTATTTATATGTGATATTAAATGATTTTAGATTAATGGTGCATTCAAAGACATTTGAAAATAAATAATAAGACTTTTCATCTTCTTTTGCAAAAATAAGCATTTTTTTAACTATTTATATATATGCTTACATATGATATAAATGTTGTCAACTAAAAAAAATAGTCCTAATAAATATAGTCTAAGTTAGATAGTATTTATATTGCTATTTTTTGGCCAAAAACAATTAAAATGACTAAGTTATCAACTTTGACCATGATGCCTAGCATTGACTTTTGCTTATAAGGTGACTACACACATTAAAACAAAGCAAAACACCACAATTACACACACATTGCAACCGTGGGTTTTGGGGATGAAGGGGAATAGTATTTTTCATGGTTTTTAAGCAAATTTTGAAGAAAAGTCCTGATTGAAGTCCATTTGCTTCCGTTCTAAGGTTAATTTTGCATATTCTAGTCGTGCTCTACCCATTTCTTGCCTTAGTTTGCATCAAAGGAGAGGGAAAAACTAGATTATAATTTTAAAGCTTATGTCAATTTTTTAATATTGAATATTTAGTTGTTGTTTTGTTAAATTGATTTTAGATTATTGCTAGTTAGGAGTTGTAGACTAACTTTGCTAGTAGCAATTTTAAATGGTTGTAACATGTATTTTTATTTTTTGGGTAGTTAGTTGATAATTTAGCTCATTTCTTGAATAATTGTAGTTGTAGTAGTTGAAATCGAGTTGTAGTTGCTTCTATAGACTCGTTATTTATTGTGTAGTAATGTTGTAATGCCAAATTTTAAATTTGATAGCCGTGGGAAAATTCAAAAATTCCAGCCATGGTGCATTGCCATTTTGGGCTTGTTGGTCTTGTTTTAGGTGGCTTTTGGTTGGTTTAATAGGGGGCTAATGTACTTGTATTGATGGTTGAGTGATAGGAAGTGGTTTGGAGGTATTTCTAGATTGTAAGTTATGAATTTTAGAAGTTTGTGTAGTCTTTCTTTAAAATGTTTAAATGTTGTCTTTAGGTGTTTGGTAGTGTTTGTGTAGTTGTTTTTGGAATTGTTGTAGAGTAGGTTCGGGATTGAATGTATGTTGATATGTATGCTAAGTGGGGTGGCCTACTTTGTGATGTAACTTGGTTGTCTTAGTTGTTTAATTGATGTTATGTTGATTGAAATGTTGTTAACTGATTGATAATCGATGATGGTCTGGAGGACAACCTACTTTGTTGTCTTTCCAGAATATGAGATGTTTATTATTATTGTCATAAGTCTTGATAATGTGTGCCACATCTCGGGCATCATCGGGATATCGGGTTAATAACGGCATGACTATCATAGACTACCCCCAACTCACATGGGCGGAGATGCCATGGAGGGAGGGGCTAGATGAGGTACCTCGGTCATGTATTATGGGAGTTACAAGAAGTTGGTTGAGATCGTGATGGCGTATGGAGCTACACCAACTAGTGTATCCTTTTTTCTCAATTGGATGGTTATTTATATGGCTTGAAATGAAATGTTAATATTATTGATGTTTAATGTGTGTTATTGCTCATAGGATGATTTCCCAAGTGGTAAAGTAAAGGTTTTCAAAACATCTTTCGAATCCTCACTGAGCTTTGTTATATATAAGCTCACCCTCATTTGTTTATTGTCATAAGGTGTAACTGAGCTAGACTTTGGGTACGTCCCTCAGGAAGCTGAGTTTGTGCCTTATGTCGAGGAGTCTTATGTGTCGGAGTCTTATCCATGAGTTATATTGGTGTGCTCTGTGTTTTTGTCTTAGCTTTTATAGTATGTTGTGTTGTGTAACTTACTCAAAGATAATGGTTTATATAATTCTAGTTTAGTAGTCTTCCTTCTGAATATGATTAGGTTGCTAGACTAGTTTATAATCTATTTTGCAAATGTATAGTATAGCTTGTGGTATGTTGTTGAAACGGAGGCATATGACTTGTGGTTGGTATGTTGTATGGTTGTTTAATATATGGTGTTGGATGTATTGAATATTGGTGATGGTTGTGGTGTTGTTGTTGAAGTTTTGAGTTGGTTGTGTGATGTTATAAAGGGTTGGTTTAGAGCCTTAATGTCCATATTACAGACGTTATATTGCCAAAATTCTGTTGTGTCCTGACTGATCATAAGTGAGGTCGAGTTGGGGCATGACATTAAGTGGTATTAGAGTATGGTTAGCTGTTAGCTGGGGTATCCTCGGAATGTGGGTAGTGTTCTTGACATGAATGCCTGTACTAAGTGTAAAGTAAATTACATGTTAATATGTTTATGTGATTAAGTTACTTATGTAACTAACTTTCTATGTGATCATTATGCTTTATGTGTTAAGTAAACTAATGCGGTCAATATGCTTTATATGACAACGTGCCTTATGTACTCAATGTGTTGTATGCAGCCAATGTGCATTATGTGATTAATGTGTATTATGTGACAACTGTGTTTTATGTGATCGAAGTGTCTTGTGTGAAATTAATTGTTTATATGGTTTTAATTGTTTATAACTTGTTTATGTGAAACAACGTGCTTTAGGTGCTCAATGTACTTTAAGTGACCAATGTGAGTTACGTGATCAACTTGTCTTATGTGCAGTATGTTGCCTATGTGACTTTAATTGTTTGTAACTTGCTTACGTGATATAATCTGTTTACGTGATATTGGCTTCCTATGTGCTGAATTGTGCATTATGTGATAATGTTGTATTATATGATAATCATGCATTATGTTGTACCTGCTTTCGTGTGATATAATTGTATATATGCTATAACTGTGGGTAATTCTTTTGGGTGAAGTAAGGATGACTGCAAGAGCTCTCGAAAATAGAGGTAGGTCGTGATTTTGAATTATTATTATTATTTTAGCAGTTTATCAGTGAAATTTTAATTGTTATGTTTATGGATTTTAGTCTCAGCTTAATGGATTGATCTTGATGTTCCTTTAGCGAGAGTGAAGTTGTTCGAGGAAATAACAATGTATTTTGATGATTAGAATTAATTTTCTTGCCCTGTTTAACTTGTTATTACTTGGAGTTGAGTCATAAATAGAGATTCCCTTGAAGATGTGATCATGCACTTTTGGAGTCTTAACTCAAATTATACTTTCTTGAGGTTATTTTAGAATAAACTGTATTTGAGGAACTAGTGATGTATATTTGTGAATGGAATAGATTGTGGTATAACATGTGAATATTTCTACTATTTGGGATTGCTATATTATTAATGGATATTTTGGAGTTTTGATCATTAAACCTTGGAGCCAATTGGAGTAATTCCTGACTAAAATTACTTTATTCGAATATGTAATTGTTGGGAGGTAGAGTTATTTGAGGAAATAAGAATGCATTTTCGTGACTGAACATTTACTTGTCTACATCGAGCTTTCGAGTTCTAGTTGGTATGACTTTCTAAATTGTTGATTGGGGATTCTCTTGTGTTATAATGGGTTGATATGAATCTGTATTGTGTTATCAGATTTTGGAGTCTTCATTAGTGAATCTTGTTTGGTAATCGGTGATTTATCTTGTTTAGTGATTGGTTTGGTGAGGAATATAAATTTTGGAGTGATTGTATGACTCCTCAGGTTCTCTAGATCTCCTTAGTGTCTTGTTTTGGAGAGAGATAAATTGTAGGATTTAATTTAATGGTGTTTAAGTGTGTAAGTGGGACACCCCTTTTGTGCTTCCTAATTCTATTGGTCTTATTATTATTTTCTACTCTATTCTTACTTATTTGAGAGAGAGTTACACTTTTCTAGCATATCAATTGTTTATTGAAAGTTTTACTTATTGGATTAATGGATCCTATACTCATTTGACACTGTTTCTATTCTTAACATTCATATTTGCTTCTTATAGCATGCCGCTTATTGAAGTTAAGGTTTGAGACTTCTATATTTCATTCTATATTTCCAGCCATTGGTTTCAATATTTCATTTCATCCTATTACTATTCATTTGAAGTAATTTCACATTTGGTATACCATTTTACTTATTCGAATTTCACTTGCTTGATGTACTCCCTACCTAAGTATGTGAAACCCCACTTTTCTACTTTAACTCGATTTACGTGTTTTATCTCGTTTTGCGTGCATTTGACCTATTTATGTGCTATATGACCTAGAATGTTATAATTTTGATGTCAATACTCCTAATACGTGCTAAATGTGCATTCATGAAATTTTCATCAAAAAACGGGATCAGAAATTTTATCGTCGATTTTCAGTAAATAGTGTTTTCGAAACACATCCGCTAAAATTTTGAAACTGGTCTTTTTAACCCTTCTAGAACTAGTCCACGGACTTTAATAAACCTGTGTTTGATTAAAACGGTTTTAAAATCGGCTTAGGAATTTATTAGGGTTTTTACACCGACTTTTGCGAAAATCGAGTTTTAAGCCGACTCGGGTGAAATTGTTTGATTGTAAAACTTCTTGTCACCTAAAAATAATTTACTTGAGCTAGCTTGGGTGTTGAATAATTGTTTTGAACTTTGGTGATCAAGAAAATGCATTTAAAGTCAAGAAAACACTAAAAATAATTAGTTTCCACTTTGACTTTCTTTTATTTATTTGACCTTTGCTTAATATATGATCAACACACATTAAAAACAAAGCAAAACACCACCAAAAACACACACAAAACCGTGGCTCCTTGGAGGAGAAAGATGAAGGCATTTTCAAAGCATTTTTCTCATAGATTTTGCATTTCAAAGCCGAATTGAGTGATTCAAAGCTTGAAATTGATTGTTGGGCATCCATTCTACACATTTCTTGCATCAAAACAAATCAAAGGTGAGAGAAAAATTCTAGATCTCAAAACTCATATTTTGTGTTTATGCGTATAAATGATTATTGAACTGTTAGAATTGTAATATGATGTTAGATTATTGCTCCTTGCATGCTAGGGATCTTTTAGTGGTAATACTACGAGTTTCTGTCGGATGTAGCATAATTTTTATTTTTCGGGTATTAAATTTTGATTAAATTGTTTAATGTTGAATTAATTGAGTTGTGATGATCGAAATCGATTGCCGTCGATTTCTAAATACTTGATAATTACGTGTTAGCGCTGTTGTAATGCCGAATTTTCGATTACATTGCTCGTGGGAAAGTCCGGAAAATCCAGCCAAGACATCCTAGGGTTTTAGGGTTATCGGGCATGATTTGGAGGTGTTATGGTGGATTTCCGAGAGGGCTAATGTAGTAGGTTGAATGGGTGAGTGTTTGAAACTGATTTGGAGTTGTTTGGATTAGTAGAATGTAAGATATGATTAATTGAAGTTTAGGTTGTCTTTCTTTAAAATGTTAGATCGAGCCTTAGTTGATTGGGTGTGGGTTAAGTGATTGAATTGTGAGTTGTTGATGGGTAAATTAGAGTTTGATTGTGTGTTTAATGCATGTTCGGTTAGATAGCCTACTTTGTCATCTAACTTAGTTGTCTGTTGTTTAATTAAATATTGATGTTATATTGATGTTATATTGATGTTATATTGATTATTGATATGATTATTGATGATAATAATATGATGATTGATGATTATTGATTGATTATTGAGTACGGGAATCGGGCACTTTCGTTGCTGATCTCTCGGAATATTGATGATTGATGTTTATATTTATTGCTGAGTCTTTGGTATGTGTGTGCCACCTCTCGGGCAGCATCGGGCTGTCGGGTTGATAACGGCATGACTACCAGAGACTGCCTCCAGCTCGCATGACGGAGGTGTCATAGAGGGAGAGGTTATTTAGGGTACCCTGGGTGCGTGAGTAATGGGGAGTTACAAGAAGAATGGTTGAGATCGTGATGGCGTTTGGAGCTACACCAACTAGAGAGAGTATCCTTTATTGAATGGTCATATAGATTATGTGATGATAGTAATATTATTGTTATTGTGTGTTTACTGACTCAAAGGATTATTCCAAGGAGTTTAGTAGACCTTGCTCGAGATCTATCGGATCCTCACTGGGCTTATTTTATATAAGCTCACTCTCTATTATTGCATGCATGCAGGTGTTACTGATTTTGCCTACGGGTATATGCCTCCTGAAGAGAGAAATGTGTCGTATGTGGATGAGTCTTATGTGCAGGAGTCATTGCCATGAGATTATCTTCGTTGTTGTAAAATAATGTTTTGTATAATCTATTTTGAAATGTATGTATAGCCTATGTATTAAGTTGGAACGGAGGCGTATAACTATGATTAGAATGTTGAAGAATGATTATTGTATAATATGGATGTGTTGTATATTGTTAACTTAATTGAGAAGATGATTGTTGGGATCGTTTATGGAGTTTGATGTATGATGTTCTAAAGAGGTTGGTTTAGAGCCTCGGTGTCTTAATTACTGTCGTTATACTGCCAAAATTCCGTTGCGTCCTGACTGATTGTAGGTGGGGTCGAGTTGGGGCGTGACAAAGTACATCATTGTCATTCTTGTTCATCCTTGTTAATCCTATTGTTTTATTATTAAATCCTGAGCCATTACTTTGCTTGTAATTGCTCATTCAATATACTCAGCACTGTCCTTTCTTATTTATACTTCTTTGGTCATTGCGTGCTAAGATACTCATTATATTGCCACTCATGTTTTCTATTGAATTAATCATCTCTTATTTCTTAATTTCATTTCGCCTCAAACAATCATCGAGAATTGAAATGTTTACTTGTTTAGGAATGTTCGTTCAACATACTCAGCACTGTTTTGACTCGTCATATTCCTTTATTCGTACTTATTTAACTGATAGATGCTGAGACATTCCTTATCTTAGTTATCACGCTTTCTTATTAAACTATTAGCCTCTTGACTCCCTAACTTGTTTGACCTCTTGTTCACTTGATTGTTGGCTCGAATATGACTTTTCATATCCTTATTTCCTTATAAATTTCATAAGAGCCATATTTTGACCAAGGTCACTTTTGAGATATTCCCTTGATCAGTGATCATTCATGTTATTGTGAATGAGTTTCAAAACCCTCGAGGTGTTCATAGAGCCCTTTTGTGTAGTAAGGGATGATTGATAAGTAGTTGTGTCATGCTAAGACCTTGGAGTTGCGATTTCTTTCATATGCAATATGATATTAAGTGGGAATGAATTATGAATTGAGGCTTGTCTTGGAATTGTGATCATCAACTTGCAGTCAACGGAGTTTATTTCCTTTGAGGTCTTTGTTTAGGTGTCATTCTAAGAGATAAATGGGATGTCACGCCTCGACCCAACCCCGCACTAAAGGTTAAGTCCGGACCCAACAAACGGACATAGTCTCCTCTATACCGTAGACATTCTGAAAACTGAAAACATTCAATTTAAGCCACAAAACAACAAGAACATCATTTCTAATATAAATCATAGCTTCAAGGCCATCTGAGCCTTAAGCAGTATCAACAATTTAGTTCATACAAGCATGCATTCCATAATACTAACTTCTTTACAAAAGACGCTTATCATACCACTCTATGATAGCAATTAAACATACTTAGAAGTTATAGCCAACCATACTTCTTTTCATTCACACACACAAGCATGCAACAGACTAAAAGTAAGAATATTAGGTATTACATGCCATGGTTACCTATCATACAATACATTTAACTTACAACCAAGCATTATACACATGAGCTCAAAGGTTCCCAAAATATAACATTATAAACAACAAGCAAAGTCTTAACAGCACAACAGGCACCACAATCCACCTCAAGCAAGTAGGACACTGTAACTAAGGTAACGGATCAGTCTGGACCTTCTGCTCTTCACCCTCAACCAAATCAAGCTGGGGTTCAACCTCAGCATTTCCTGAAACATGTTAGCGAGGTATGAGCAAGCACAATTGCTCAGTGAATGATTAAGACTACCAGGGGCGTGCAATGCAACAATTAGAGCACATAAGCAGTAAAAGCCAGTAAAGGACAATAGAAATGGAAAATAACCACACGTATCAAAGGATACGATACACTTAACCCCAACACTCCAGAATTCTCTTTGTCTTCGATCATGAACCACGAACCACGATCCACGATCAATGTGCCGGCATAACCCCAATCACTCCAGTGGGTATACTTCGAATGTACCCCGATAAACCTACGACCTAACACCCCCTGGCAATCTCCGGACCAGGCGAGTGAGGGACTAGGGCATGTAGATCGAATATCCACTGGCAAGCCCGCTGCCGCCCAGCCGATATTCAACTCATCCGCCCCTGACACTATGGCTGCGCAACCACTATGCAATGCACTTATCAATGACAATACATTATCAATAATGAAAGCAATAACACATAGGAGGAACAACAAAGTAGGTTTTCCTCAGAACTATTAGAATAGCAGCATTATCATAAACAACTAAACGGTTACAAAGGAGCCTTTACACATTTCACATAGAACTAACCCAAAACCTCAATAATGCCTTAAAAACACATTTAAACACCCCAGGAGCCATTACAAGGTCTTAGAAGCGTGAGACAATCAAAGTCCTACTTTAACCCCTTTGTAACTCAAACCGTTTTCCTTCCAAACTCATGCTATTGCCCTATATTAGTAAGTGGCCTATTCCATTATTCTAATTAACCCATTAGGCACCCTTAGGACCCTCGAAGTTACCCAATTACCCGCGTTTAGCACAAAAGCCCAAATTTCTCCCTAATGACTTTGTACTACACATACCTCAACCGGGTCTCAGTCGAGGGCTAGAAAAGTTTATTTAGAACCTATATAGCCTAGGTATACCAAAAGTGAAGGCCAAATTAACCCAGATTTGCGATAACCCTGAAACCCCTTTTAAAAAGTCGCCTATTTCGTGCTTTTGTTAAGTTATGAGCAATTAAACCTTACGGGGCCTTTGCACTACCTTCATTAGCACCTAGAGCATCTATTTGGACCATTGAATCAAGCTAAAATGTTCATTTTCACCAAACCCTAAAATCCTATCGCTATTCATCCCTACGAATCAACTATCGATTTCAACCGTTTAAATTACGAAATAATAGCATAAATGTGGTCCCTACTACTTGTATACAACATATATTAACACATTTGAGCATAGCATAAGCATTTGATAGCAAATACACAAAATCAAGAAGATTGTAACATTTTTAAAATGCAAAAATAACCATGAAATCCCTTACCACAAGTGCGTAGGAGCTCGTAGAAGGTTAGAGAACACTCAAAAACACCTCATCCTGGCTTGGCTTGGCTTGAATTGAAGAATTGAAGAGCCAAAATCTCCTCCTTTGCACAATAAGGGCTGTCGGGTATGAGCTAGCACTATTCCCTCTTTATTTTTTATTTTTTTGTTTTATGTATGAGCTATTATGGGTGTGTGTGAGTATATAATTTAAGTGGTTTTAAATTAGGTGTGTATTTTAACTATAAAAGTGAGTCTAGCTAGCTAAAAACATGTCTTAAGGTGCCATTATATGCTAGCTAATTAAATTATAAAGTTTAACTACGTAACACTATTTATTGAACCACTAAAAACATTTTCCAAATGAAGGCTCCTAACGCAAATCGGTCAAAAACATAATTTTCTTATTCCTAAAATAATTAATATGATTTAAGAAAAATGCTAATTCGAAGTAATTAAGTAGTTGAAAAATGTGATAAATAGTAACCACATAAAACAATAAGTAAAGCACAGTAGAAATGTTCAAATAGTGGATGCAACAGTTAAAAGATGTACGGCTAAGTTCTCGAGAGTCACACCCTCTTCCCCTTAAACTAATTGCGCCCACGTAATTCTTACATGATTCGGGAAATAACTCTAGCTAGCGATCTTTCATCTGATCTTCTCTCTCCTATGTGGCATCCTCTAACCCGTGATGATCCCACAGAATCTTAACCATCGGAATGCTTTTAGTTCTCAGCACCTGAACCTTTTGATCTACAACCCGCAGAGGTTTCTCTGTATAAGTCAAAGTCTCACAGATCTCGAGCGGCTCTGGCTCAAGAACATGAAAAGGATCCAGCTGATATTTCCGGAGCATAGACACATAAAAGATATCATGAATTCTTCCCAAGCTAGGAGGTAAAGCTAATATGTAGGCCAATGCACCGACTGTTTCAGTTATTTCAAATGGTCCCATATATCTCGATTGAGCTTACCCCATTTTCCATGCCAAATCAAACTTTTACGAGGAGAGATTTTCAGGAATACCCGATTACCCACGTCAAATTTCAAATCACGTCGACGTCTATCAGCATAGCTATTTTGCCGACTCTGTGCTGTAAGCATTCTCTTTTTAATAAGCTGCACATTATCAATCATTATGTTCATCTCAGGCAACAAAGTGGGGTCAACAGTTTTCATCTCACCAACCTCATCCCAATAAAGAGGGGATCTGCATTTACACCCATAAAGTGCCTCATACGGTGCCATACCAATAGTAGCTTGATAACTATTGTTATAGGCAAACTCTGCTAGTGGCAAATACTTCTCCCAACTCTTTCCAAAGTCTAGAATACAAGCTCGTAACATGTCCTCGAGTATCAGGATAGTTCTCTCAGATTGACCGTCCGTCTGAGGGTGATAAGAAGTACTGAAGCTCAAAGTTGTACCCAAAGCTTTCTGGATCTTTTGCCAGAACTGAGATGTGAACCTGGGATCTCTATCTAACACAATATTCCTTGAAATCCCATGAAGTCTGATGATATTCTCAACATATAACTCAGTTAGCTTGTCAAGAGAATCAGTTTTCTTTGTAGCAATGAAATGAGAAGTCCTAGTCAATATGTCAACGACTACCCAAACGGAATCATTACCTTTCGAAGATCTCGGCAAGTCTGACACGAAATCCATAGTAATGTGGTCCCATTTCCATTCCGGAATAGCCCAAGGCTGCAACAACCCTGCAGGTCTCTGATGCTCTGCTTTAACCTTCTGACATGTAAGGCATCTAGCAACATAGTCGACAATTTCTCTCTTCATGTTGTTCCACCAGAAGTTCTGTTTCAAATATTTGTACATCTTTGTACTGCCTGGATAGATAGTATATCTAGAACTGTGTGCCTCAGCAAGAATATCCTTCTTCAAGGCTGGCTCACACGGAATACAGATTCTACCTTTGAATTTAAGAATGCCATCATCATGCAATTTGAAATTCGACTCTCCCCCTTTAGACTTCTCTAGGATTTTTAACAAATGCGGATCAATCTGTTGAGCTTCTCTAATCCTGGATAATAATAGACATTGAATCTGCAAACTCGCAAATTGAATGCCAGAATTTGATGTTTTGGGCTTCCATAAGCATAGTTCTTCCATGAACTCCTAATTTTTTATAATCAAGCTGGCAACGGTAGCCTTTCGGCTCAAAGCATCAACAACAATATTGGCCTTACCTGGTAGATAATTAATAGTGCAGTTGTAGTCCTCAAGTAATTCCAGCCAATGCCTCTGTCTCATGTTCAACTCCTTCTGTGAAAACAGATATTTCAAGCTCTTTTGATCTGTAAAGATCTCAAATTTGTTGCCCCAGAGATAAAGACGCCATTTCTTTAATGCAAGAATAATAGTTGCGAGCTCCAGATCGTGCGTCGGATAGTTGAGTTCATAAGGTTTCAGTTTCCTGGAAGCATATGCAATAACCTTTCCATTCTGCATCAATACACAGCCCAGACCCTCCTTAGAAGCATCACTATAGATTACTAGATTATCAGAACCCTTAGCCAGAGCAAGAATAGGAGTTGTAGTTAACCTTTTCTTCAATTCCTGGAAGCTAGCCTTACACTTATCATTCTAGTCAAACACAGTTTTCTTCTGAGTAAGCTGAGTCAAAGGCCCCGCAATTTTAGAGAAGTCCTTGATAAATCTTCGATAATACCCTGCTAAGCCAAGAAAACTACGGATCTCTGTAACGGTTTCAGGTTGCTTCCAAGCTAATACGACCTCAATCTTCGCCGGATCAACATAAATACCATCATGCGAGATAATATATCCAAGAAAAGTAACTTGGTTTAACCAGAATTCACATTTGCTGAACTTTACAAATAACTGATGCTCTTGAAGAGTCTGCAATACAATCCTGAGATGTTGTTCGTGCTCGACCTCAGATTTAGAATACACAAGGATATCATCAATAAAGATAACCATAAATTGGTCCAGATAAGGACGGAATACCCTCTGCATTAAGTCCATGAATGCAGCGGGAGCATTAGTTAAACCAAACGGCATAACAACAAACTCATAATGACCATAACGAGTTCTGAAAGCAGTTTTAGGCACATCATCTTTCTTAATCCGCAACTGATAATAACCCTACCTCAGATCGAATTTAGAAAATACCTTGGCGCCTTGCAACTGATCAAATAACTCTTCAATCAAAGGCAATGGATATTTGTTTTTGATAGTCACCTGATTAAGACCCCGATAATCAATGCATAAGCGAAGAGATCCGTCTTTCTTCTTAACAAATAGAACTGGTACTCCCCAAGGTGAAGAACTCGGCTGAATAAATCATTTCTCAAGCAAACCCTGCAGTTGAACTTTCAATTCCTGCAATTCGAGTGGAGCCATTCTATACGAAGTCTTAGAGATAGGTGTAGTCCCCGACAATAAATCAATCATAAACTCTATCTCTCTATCAGGCGGTAAACCAGGTAATTCCTCAGGAAAGACCCCCGGAAACTCTCTCACAATAGGCACATCATTCAATTTCAACTTGTCCCCAGGTTGGTTAATTAAATATGCAAGATAAGCCTCACAACCCTTACTCAACAGTTTTGATGCTCTAATAGAAGAAATTATATGAGTTCCAATTGATTTCCTACTTCCGACTATTTCAATTACAGGCTGGTCGGGCATTTCTAATTTCACAATCTTCTTTCTACAATTAAGCTGTGCATAATATCTTCCCAACCAATCCATCCCCAATATAATTTCAAAGTCGTTGAAGGGTAGAATAATTAAATCAGCAGGAAATACACGACCCTCAATATAAATGTTATATGCTTTACAAATAGATTTGGTAACAAACTTCTGACCCATAGGTGTATAAACCACAATCTCATGCAATAATTTATCATGTTTCAATTTAGCATTTTGTGCACAAGTAGGAGTAATAAATGAATGAGTTGCCCCGGAGTCAATTAAAACTTTAACCGACTGATCATTAAGAAGAAAAGTACCTTCTACCACAACAGTCGTATCTAGAAGCTCCTCAGCATCCAAAGCAAATACTCGGGTTTGCCCCCGTGGTGTTGATGTTGCAGCTGGTGTCCTGGTCTGAGAACTCTGACCAGATGTCTGACCCCTGGTGTTCTTAAATTTCAGGCAATCCTTAACCCTGTGCTGGTCACTCCTGTAGCCTATACACCTATTCAACTTACTCCAGCAGATCTCTTCCATGTGGCCCTGACGCTGACAAAAGCTGCACTACTAGTGACGTCTTGCAGTAGTGTATAACGACCCTAAGCTTAATGTTAATTCATGCTATAAGAACACCTAATAATATGTTACTATTAATCGTAATACCAATTAATTTTTAATAGTAAGACAATTAAGTATAGATTAAATGCAGGTAAATTATCACAAAGACACATTTTACAAAAATATCGAAAGAAATAAATATGAATAAATACTTGTAAATGCATGGTCGGGCTTGGGTATTACATCCTCCTCCCTCTATAAAAATTGTGCCCTCGCAATTTACTTCTCCAATAACTCCGGTCCACTACACGAGATTGAATATTGGATGCCAACTAAGAATTCCAAACATGAGCCTCGAATAGTAATACTCGGATGAGAATACCAAAGAACACCATATAGGAATACCACGTGAGAATACCAAAAAATCCCGAATGCCAAATAAAGGCAATATAGACGCCAAATAAAGGCAATATGAATGCCAAATAAAGGCTCATCTTCAGAAATCCAATAAGTAAGAAGTCCAGAAAAAATACTAGTTAAGAATTCTAAAAATTCCGAGTTAAGATATAAAAGAAGATACCAACAGCCGATCAAGCGCCGAGTATTGAACACTATTTCCAGAGTACCATAAACCGTTGATCAACTTTTCTTCTTCGGTTGATTCGCATTTGAGAAGATCCGTTACTAGCCAACACTTTCAGGGGAGGGGGGACTACTTACCATTTTACGGATAATGCATGTATATAATTAATAATCTCAACACAATTAAACATGCAACTTATAGAAAATAGATTCACACTTAGCAAATAAGCACATTGAGCACATATGATTATGCCAAACACATATCCTTAAAAGACGACTACCCACTGTCCGAAGATTCTATCTCGGCTTATGAGCTATCTAAGCTCTGATACCACCTGTAACGATCCTAAGTTTAATGTTAATTCATGCTATAAGAACACCTAATAATAGGTTACTATTAATCGTAATACCAATTGATTTTTCAATAGTAAGCCAATTAAGTATAGATTAAATGCAGACAAATAATCACAAAGGAACATTTTTCAAAAATAACGAAAGAAATAAATATGAATAAATACTTGTAAATGCATGGTCGGCTCGGGTATTACACAGTGCCTCCCGTAGGAGCTCTGTAAGAAGAGGTGGCTAAACTACCCTACTGTGATCGTGTTACAGCTGGACGAGGATGACCTTGATTCTAACTCTGTACTGGTCATGCCTGAGTTTGAGTAGGCCCTGTATAACTCTGAGTCTACCTCGGTTGCTAACCCTGACCCACTGAAACAATCTACCTCTGAAACCCCTAACTTTGAGTTTGATGCGGTCGTTTACTAGGCTGACTCGGTTCTCCAAATAGGTCTGCTTTGCGTTTCTCATACCTGGCGGCTATCCTGACTGTGGCTGCATAAGTGGGATAGTCTTGAGTAGACAGATTCAATGAAATATCAGGCCTCAGCCCCATAACAAATCTCTGAATTCTCTTGTTCTCTGGCTGCACTAATGCTGGCACATAACGAGACAAACGAGTGAAAGCACTATCGTACTGGTCAACAGTCATGTTGCCCTGTTTCAAATTAATGAACTCCTACTCTCGCCTTTCAATAGTTGTTTCTATCATGTACTTCTCTCGGAATTCTCTAACAAACTCATCCCAAGTCCGCGGTACTACCTCTGCCTCCCATCTGGATTTAACGGTGTACCACCACTGCTCGGCATCTCCCTCGAGCAAAAATTCAGCACACGCAACCCGCCTAGCATTAGAGTACTCAAGGCCTGTAAGAATCTTCTCTACTTTGTTCAACCACTGTTCAGCCTGCATGTCATCGGGCTCCCCAAAGAAACTAGATGGTCCATAGTGCAGAAATTTCTCAAGGTAGTTACCTCCACCGCCTTCTGCTCCAGCCTGACCCTGAACCGGGTTGCCTGCGGGGACATTTGTTCCTTGCCTCTGAAGTACTTGAGCAATCTACCCTATAGCAGCGGTCAACTGTGCATTAATTGTCCGCTGGTTAACCTCTTCTTCTCCAACATTCTGATTTATGTTCTGTCGACGAGGCCCCATCTCGAGTAGCTAGAATGCAAAGTGTTATGACAGATATATATGTAGTTTACAAGTAAAGCACATAAAAAGAAATTCAAATAAGTTCACATAAAGTCACATATATAAGATCATATGAATATTTCATATACAAGAGGTACATATAAGTCACTTAATCATACTTTACATTCTAGACTTTCCACGTTCATACAATAACTCTTAAAAGACCTTTCACATTTCTATTTCCATGCTAACATGTTCTTTACCAATTTAGTTTCCACTTAGTCAAATCAAGAGTCATTGATTCATACAATCACGCAATCACGTAATAGACCTCTACCCACAGACCGAGAAACCTATCCCGGCTCATGCATTCTAATAGCTCTAATACCACCTAAATGTCACGCCCCGACCTAACCCCGCACTAAAGGTTAAGTCCGGACCTGACAAACGGACAGAGTCTCCTCTGTATCGTGGACATTTTGAAAACCTGAAAACATTCAATTTAAGCCACAAAACAACAAGAACATAATTTCTAATATAAATCCTAGCTTCAAGGCCATCCAAGCCTTAAGCAGTACCAATAGTTTAGTTCATACAAGCATGCATTCCATAATACTAACTTCTTTACAAAAGACATTTATCATACCATTCTATGATAACAATTAAACATACTTAGAAGTTATAACAATTAGAGCACATAAGAAGTAAAAGCCAGTAAAGGACAATAGAAATGGCAAATAACCACACATATCAAAGGATACGATACACTTAACCCTAACACTCCAGAATTCTCTTTGTTTTCGATCACGAACCACGAACCACGAACCACAATCCACGATCAATGTGCCGGCATAACCCCAATCACTCCAGTAGGTGTACTCCGGATGTACCCTGATAAACCTACGATCCAACACCCCCTGGCAATCTCTGGACCAAGCTAGTGAGGGACTAGGGCACGAAGATCGAATATCCACTGGCAAGCCCTCTGCCGCTCAACCGATATTCAACTCATCCGCCCCTGATACTATGGTTGCGCAACCACTATGCAATACACTTATCAATGACAATACATTATCAATAATGAAAGCAATAACACATAGGAGGAACAACAAAGTAGGTTGTCCTCAGAACTATTAGAATAGCAGCATTATCATAAACAACTAAACGGTTACAAAGGAGCATTTACACATTTCACATAGAACTAACCCAAAACCTCAATAATGCCTTAAAAACACATTTAAATACCCTAGGAGCCATTACAAGGTCTTAGAAGCGTGAGACAATCAAAGTCCTACTTTCACCCCTTTGTAACTCAAATTGTTTTCCTTCCAAACTCATGCTATTGTCCTAGATAAGTAAGTGGCCTATTCCACGATTCTAATTAGCCTATTAGGTACTCTTAGGACCCTCGAAGTTACCCAATTACCCGCGTTTAGCACAAAAGCTCCAATTTCACCCTTATGACTTTGTACTACACGTACCTCAACTGGGTCTCAATCGAGGGCTAGCAAAGTTTATTTAGAACATATATAGCCTAGGTATACCAAAAGTGAAGGCCAAATTAACCCATATTTGCGATAACCCCGAAACCCCTTTTAAAAGTCGCCTATTTTGTGCTTTTGTTAAGTTACAAGCAATTAAACCTTATAGGGCCTTTGCACTATCTTCATTAGCACCTAGAGCATCTATTTGAACCATTGAATCAAGCTAAAAGGTTCATTTTCACCAGACCCTAAAATCCCATCACTATTCACTCCTACGAATCAACTATCGATTTCAACCATTTAAATTACGAAACAATAGCATAAATGTGGTCCCTACTACTTGTATACAACATATATTAACACATTTGAGTATAGCATAAGCATTTGATAGCAAATACACAAAATCAAGAAAAGTGTAACATTTTTAAAATGCAAAAATAACCATGAAATCCCTCACGACAAGTGCGTAGGAGCTCGTAGGAGGCTAGAGAACACTCAAAAACACCTTATCATAGCTTGGCTTGGCTTGAATTGAAGAATTGAAGAGCAAAATTCTCATAATTTGCACAATAAGGGCTGTCGGGTATGAGCTAGCAGTATTCCCTCTTTATTTTTTATTTTTTGTTTTATGAATGAGCTATTATGGGTATGTGTGAGTATATAATTTAAGTGGTGTTAAATTAGGTGTGTATTTTAACTATAAAAGTGAGTCTAGCTAGCTAAAAATAAGTCCTAAGGTGCCATTATATGCTAGCTAATTAAATTATAAAGTTTAACTACGTAACACTATTCATTGAACCACTAAAAACATTTTTCAAACAAAGGCTCCTAACGCAAATCGCTCAAAAACATAATTTTTTCATTCCTAAAATAATTAATATGATTTAAGAAAAATGCTAATTCGAAGTAATTAAGCAATTGAAAAATGTGATGAATAGTAACCACATAAAACAATAAGTAAAGCACAGTAGAAATGTGCCAATAGTGGATGCAACAGTTAAAAGATGTACGACTAAGTTTTCGGGCATCACATGGGAACTAAGAGAAGTATTGTTAAAGTGTAACGATTGATGACTTAGTTGTCTATCAATTCGAGAATTGCGCATACACAATTGTTTTAAGGGGGGGAAGGGGAATGTGAGACCCCGAATTTACTCTTATTTGTAATTACGTGTTTTGACCTTTTTATATGTTATTTGAATTAAAATGTAATAATTATGTGATTATTACTCCTATTACATGCTATGTGAGCATTCATGAAATTTCATAAAAATCTGCATAGAAAATTTTATCGTCGAGTTTTGTGAATAGTATTTTTGAAACATGTTCGCTATAATTTTGAAATTGGTCTTTTAAATGTTTTAAAACTTATTCCTCGGATATTAATAGACCCATGTTTGATAAAAATTGATTATGAAATGAAATAGAAATTTAAATAGACTTTTCGGGCAAAAAGTAGCGTTTTTGAGCCAAATAGTGATTCTGCTAAACCCGATTCTTGCGTTGACTTTCGTTGACCTAGTATATATTAATATAAATGTATTTATATGTGATATTAAATGATTTTAGATTAATGGTGCATTCAAAGACATTTATCATACCACTTTATTTTAACTATATGCATATATATGCTTACATATGCCTACATATAAATGTTGTCAACTAAAAAAACAGTCCTAATAAATATAGTATAAGTTAGATAGTATTTATATTACTATTTTTGGCCAAAAACAACTAAAATGACTAAGTTATCAACTTTGACCATGATGCCTAGTTTTGACTTTTGCTTATAAGGTGACTACACACATTAAAACAAAGAAAAATACCACAATTACACACACATTGTAGCCGTGGGTTTTGGGGATGAAGGGGGATAGTATTTTTCATGGTTTTTAAGCAAATTTTGAAGAAAAGTCTTGATTCAAGTCCGTTTGCTTCCGTTCAAAGGTTGATTTTGAATATTTAGTTGTTGTTTTGTTAAATTGACTTTAGATTATTGCTAGTTAGGAGTTGTAGACTAACTTTGCAAGTTCATAGCAATTTTAAACGGTTGTAACATGTATTTTTTTTTGGGTATTTAATTGATAATTTAGCTCATTTCTTGAATAATTATAGTTGTAGTAGTTGAAATCGAGTTGTAGTTCCTTCTATTGACTCGTTATTTATTGTGGGGAAATGTTGTAGTGCCAAAATTTCAATTTGATAGCTGTGGGAAAAGTCAAAAATTTCAGCCATGGTGAATTTCCATTTTTGGGCTTGTTGGTCTTGTTTTAGGTGGCTTTTGGTTGGTTTAAGAGGGGGTTAATGTACTTGTATGGATGATTGAGTGATAGGAAGTGGTTTGGAGGTTATTGTATTTCTAGATTGTAAGTTATGAATTTTAGAAGTTCGTATAGTCTTTCTTTAAAATGATTAAATGTTGTCTTTAGGTGTTTGGTAGTGTTTGTGTAGTTGTTTCTGGAATTGTTGTAGAGTAGGTTCGGGATTGAATGTATGTTGATATGTGTGTTAAGTTGGGTGGCCTACTTTGTCATCTAACTTGGTTGTCTTAGTTGTTTAATTGATGTTATATTGATTGAAATGTTGTTAACTGATTGATGATTGATGATGGTCTGGAGAACAACCTACTTTGTTATCTTTCCAGAATATGAGATGTTTATTATTATTGTCATGAGTCTTGATAGTGTGTGCCACCTCTCGGGCAGCATCGGGATATCTGGTTAATAACGGCATGACTATCATAGACTACCCCCAGCTCACATGGGCGGAGATGCCATGGAAGGTGTAACGCCCCGATCCCTCACGAGACCGGAGGCTCTAATGACCATGCTATTCTCAACCCAATACCAAGCCCGGTCATAAAATTTTAGGGGAAAAACGGACAGAGTCTCCCCTGTACCGTGGACATTCTGAAAACCTGTAAACACTCAATAAAGCCACAACAAGATAAGACAAACTTTTCATAACTAAAGATCAAAGGATTAAGGCCATCCGAGCCTTGAAGCATACTATAGTTCCAAAAACACACAAGCATGCTAGTGGCTAGAGCTAGAACATTCACTACCAAGCATGCAAGGTAATTGAGAGCAGAAACATAAGTTATTACAAGATATAGGTTCCCAAATCTACACTACAACCAACTATCCTTCAACTTCTTACAACAACAAATATAAACAAAGCCCTTAGGCCACAAAATAGATACACAAATACCAAATAGAAACAAGAAGGCACAGCTACTTCAGAATAACACACAGCAACTAGGGCAACTCCTCCAACTGCGCCACCTGAAACATGTTAGCGAGGTATGAGCAACCACTGTTGCCCAGTGAGGGATATAGTCCCAGGGCGTGCAATGCAACGTACAATACAATCATACAACAAATAACACTTAGACAATTAAAGAAACAACGATAACTTAAATAATCACACATTTAAAAGATACATTTCACACAATCCCCTATACACCAATCTTCACTGGTCTTCATTCACGATCCACGAACCACGAGCACGATCACGATAAGCCGGCATAACCCCAAACACTCCAGTGGGTGTACTCCGGATGTACCCCGATAATCCTACGACCCAACATCCCCTGGCAATCTCCGGACCAGGCGAATGAGGGATTAGGGTACGGAGTTTGAATATCCACCGGCAAGCCCTCTGCCGCCCAGCCGATATTCAACACATCCGCCCCTGACACTATGGTTGCGCAACCACTATGCAATGCACTTAACAATGGCAAGTTAATAGCAATAATATAAGCATTAACACATAAGAGGATCAACAAAGTAGGTTGACCTCGATGCAATTAGAATAGAAGCAATTATATAAGCTAATAAGCAGTTTACAAAGGAACATATACAAAATAAGCATAGAATCATACCAAAAGCTCCAAATCAACTTGAAAACACATATAAACACTTAAGGAGTCATGCCATTGTTTTAGAAGTGTGAGTCAATCGAAATTGCACCTAAACCCCTTTGTTTTTCGAACTATTTCTCTTCCAAACCGAGGTTAATGATTTCATTTTCAAAGGAAACTCTCCCAACCTTCTAACTAACCCTCAAGGTACCCTCTCAACCCTCTAACTCATTCAAATGCCCGCGTTTACCCCGAAAGCCCCAAATTCCCTCTTATGGCTTTAAACTACACATACGTTGTCCGGGCTTCAAACAAGGGATATCAAGGCATCTATAGCACCTAGGTAGCCTAAGGATACTAGAATTGAAGCCCGAATCCACCCGGATTCGCATTAACCCCAAAAGCCCCAAGTTAAAGTCGGCTATTTTACGTTTTATGCGATTTTAAAGCAATTCAAGTGCACGGGGCTATTAGGCTATCTTCATTAGCACCTAAGGCATCTATTAGAAGCATTGAATCAAGTTAAAACGCGCAATTACACAAAACCCTAGAATTCCCGTCACTATTCACCCCTACGAATTAACTATCGATTTCTACCGTTTAAAATGCGAACTAATAGCTCAAATGTGTTCTCTAGCACTTATATACAAGGTATAATAGCATAGATAAGCTTTGCAATAGCATTTGATAACATTTTCAACAAATCAAGAAAAATGTAACATTTTAGATATGCATAAAAAGTCATGAAAACCCTCACCAATTGCGCGTAGGAACTCTCGGGAGGCTAGCAAACACCCTAAACTACTTGCTCCTAGCTTGGCTTGGCTTGGCTTGAAGATTTGATGAGCAAAATCCTCTCATTCTCCTCCTACACTATTCTCGGATTTGCTACAGTAAAATTCAGCACTTTTTTGTTTTGATTTTTGCTAGTTATGATATAAGGTGAGTTGTTTGAGGGGTATATAAGCTTAGGTGAGTTGTTTTAATTTAAGTGTATGGTCAAAATGTGAGTCAAGCTAGTTAGAAACAAGTCCTAAGCGTAATTTTAATGTTAGCTAATTAAACTCCAAGTTGGTTACGTAACACTATTCATTCAACTACAAAAATCATTTTCTAAACGAGCCCTCCTAACGCTTCTAGCTCAAATGCACATTTTTCTCATTACTTTGACAATTAATGTGATTTAATAAAAATGCTAATTTACTAATATAATGCAGTTTAAAAATAAAATGAATAGTGACCAAGAAAGACAACAGGTAAAGCACATAATTTAATGCACAATTAATGGATGCAACATTTAAAAATGTGTACGGGAGAATCTCGGGCGTCACAGAAGGAGGGGCTAGATGAGGTACCTTGGTCATGTAATATGGGAGTTACAAGAAGTTGGTTGAGATCGTTATGGTGTATGGAGCTACACCAACTAGTGTATCCTTTCTCAATTGGATGGTTATTTATCTGGCTTGAAATGAAATGTTAATGTTATTCATGTTTAATGTGTGTTATTGCTCATAGGATGATTTCCCATGTGGTAAAGTAAAGGTTTTCAAAACATCTTTCGAATCCTCACTGAGCTTTGTTATATATAAGCTCACCCTTATTTGTTTATTGTCATAAGGTGTAACTGAGCCAGACTTTGGGTACATCCCTCAAGAAGCTGAGTTTGTGCATTATGTGGAAGAGTCTTATGTGCCGGAGTCTTATCCATGAGTTATGTTAGTGTACTCCATATTTTTGTCTTAGCTTTTATAGTATGTTGTATTGTATAGCTTACTCAAGAATATGGTTTATATAATACTAGTTTAGGAGTCTTCCTTTTGAATATGATTAAGTTGCTAGACTAGTTTATAATCTATTTTGCAAATGTATGGTATAGCTTGTGGTATGTTGTTGAAATGGAGGCATATGACTTGTGGTTGGTATGTTGTATGGTTGTTTAATATATGATGTTGGATGTATTGAATGTTGATGATGGTTGTGGAGTTGTTGTTGAAGTTTTGAGTTGGTTGTGTGATGTTATAAAGGGTTGGTTTAGAGCCCTGATGTCCATATTACAGACGTTATATTGCCGAAATTCTGTTGCGTCTTGATCATAAGTGGGGTTGAGTTGGGGCGTGACAAATTCGGAGTTGAAGAAAAAGGTACTTGAAGAAGCTCACCATTCTAGGTACACCATTCACCCAGGAGGCACAAAGATGTATCGAGACCTAAAGCAACACTATTGGTGGAACAACATGAAGCAGGAGATTGCAGAGTTTGTATCTCGATCCTTAACATATCAACGGGTGAAGGCAGAACATCAAAGACCTGTAGGGTTTCTACAGCCTTTGGAGATTCCGCAATAAAAATAGGAGCATGTGACCATGGACTTTGTTATGGAGTTGCCGAGGCCTCCTCGGGCAAATGATGCAGTTTAGGTCATTGTGGATAGATTGACAAAGACATCTCACTTCGTTGCAATGAACAAGACAAATAGTGTGAAGAAATTAGCAGAATTATATATGGCTAACATTGTGAAGTTACATAGGATGCCAGCTAGCATTGTGTCTGATAGAGATCCAAGGTTCACATCTCAGCTCTGGCAGAAGTTGCAATAATCCTTGTGAAAGGAATTGAAATTTAGTACAGCGTACCACCCTCAGACTGACGGGCAATTTGATATAACCATCCAATTTTGGAGGACATGTTGAGGGTGTGTGTATTGAATTTTGGAGGTTCGTGGGAAAATTATTTAACTTTGGCGGAATTTGCTTATAATAACAGTTATCAGGCAACAATTGGCATGGCACCACATGAGGCTCTGTCACGCCCCAACTCGACCCCACTTACGATCAGTCAGGACGCAACAAAATTTCAGCTATATAAAGTCTGTAACGTGAACATCAAGACTTTATCCAATCCTTTAGAAACGTAACACAACCAACTACAACATCCATCCAACAAATACGAAGCCATTCATTTAACATCCATACAACATTCCAACATAAGTCATAAGCCTCCATTTCAACAACATACCACAAGCTATACTATACATTTGCAAAATAGATTATAAACTAGTCTAGCAACCTAATCATATTCAAAAGGAAGACTACTAAACTAGTATTATATAAACCATTATCTTTGAGTAAGTTATACAATACAACATACTATAAAACCTAAGACATAAACACTGAGCACTTCAACATAACTCATGGATAAGACTCCTCCACAGAAGGCACCTACTCAACTTTCTTAGGGACGTATTCAAAGTCTGGCTCAGTTACACTTGATGACAATAAATGAATGAGGGTGAGCTTATATATAACAAAGCTTAGTGAGGATTCAAAAGATATTTGAAAAACATTTACTTTGGCCCTTGGGAAATCATCCTATGAACAACATCACACATTAAACAACATTAACATCAGCATTTCATTTCAAACCATATAAATAACCATCCAATTGAGAAAGGATACACTAGTTGGTGTAGCTCCATACGCCATCATGATCTCAACTATCTTCTTATAATTCCCATAATACATAACCGAGGTACCTCATCTAGCCCTTCCCTCCATGGCATCTCTGTGACGCCCGAGAACCTTGCCGTACTTTTATTTATAGTTGCATTCACTGTTTGCGCATTTTTACTGTGCAACTACTTGTTACTTCTTTGGCTACTATTCATTGCATTTTTCAACTATTTATTTTCTTCGAATTAGTATTTTTCCTAAATTATATGACTTATTTTAGGAATGAGCAAAATGTGCGTTTGAGCAAATTGCATTAGGAGCCTTTGTTTAGAAAATGTTTTTAGTGGTTCGTTGAATAGTGTTACGTAATCTTTCATTGTTTTGAGCCAACTAACATTTAATTATACCTTTAGATTCATTTTTAAGCTAGCTTGGCCCACTTTAAGTTAGCAATACACATATATTAATATATTACCTATATCATACATACACCTTAGACACATGTACATACAATATAACATAGAAAAAATAAAATAAAATCCCCAATAGTACCCCCCCAAACCCGATAGCCCCGAGCAAGAAGAAGGAGGAGATTTTGCTCGTCAAACCTTTGATTCAAGCCCCTCCAAGCTAGAAGAAAGTGATTTTGAGTGTCCTATAGCCTCCTACTAGCCTCTACGCACAATTGGCGAGGGATTTGCATGTGTTTTGCATTCTTTAAAAATGTTGTCAAGTTTCCAAATTTCTAGATTTGCTATCAAATGGTTATTGAATGCTTAAAGCTAGTGATATATGTTGTATATAAGTGCTAGAGACCATATTTATGCAATTGTTTCATTTTAATCGGTTAAATTTGTTCGTTGATTTCTAGGGTGAATAGTGATATTTTTTTAGGGTTTTGTGAAATTGTGCATTATAGCTTAATTCATTGCTTCTAATAGTGCCTTAGATGTTAAGAAAGATATATTAATAGACTCGGGAAGTTGCATTGCTCAAAGCTTGGCTAAAACGTGAAATTAGTGACTTTTAGAAAGGGGTTTCGAGTGTAATGCGAATCTGGGTGGATTTGGCCTTCACATTTAGTGTTCTTAGGCTATATAGGTGCTAGATAAGCTTTGCTAACTCTCAATTGAGTTCCGGTTAGAGTACGTGTAGTACAATGTGAGGCCCGACCTTGATTTGCGTGCGATACCTCGTTTTGTGTGCCTTAATCTACATTTGCGTGCCTTGACCTAGGTTTAAGAATCGTGTTTTTTTTTGTGTGCCTTGCATTGAATTACGTGCATTCATTTAGGGTTGAATGCATCTACTTGGGAAATGTGCATTCATCTCGTAATTCGTGTCTTACCTCGTAGTACGTGCCCTAGACCTAGGAAAGCGTGTCCACACGCTAATCAAGAAAGAATCTTACACGAAGCACTAGATCATTAATTAATCCTACAAACTCCACTAACTAATATTAAAATGCTAATTCAACTCACTAGAAGACAAAATCTCACAAAAAGCTAGACATTCTTATTCTTTATTCCTTATTCTTTTGCATATTCCAAGCACTCAATTAAATAATGCTCAAACAAGACAAGAAATACAGATTTGAACACTAGCTTGGCCGACCACATGGAGCCTTTGACAATGCTTTGCAATTTCAAAATTTGTACCTAAACATTCTATGACAAGCTCATGACACAAAGCATAAAAAAATGACTCAAAACTCTACCCAAAGCTCCACCATTATCAATACACTCCAATTGCCCATGCTAGACAATTCAAATTATGCTCCTTGAAGACACAAATTCTGAATTTTGCAAGCCCTAGGCCGACACATGCATCAAAATCCCTCAAAGCTTTCATTTTTCTCTCATTTTCTCTCACTCTCTCATTTCTTCTCTCTCTCTCTCGGCCCTTGCTGCTATTTCACTCTCCATGGCTTAAGTTCTTCATCCTAAGGCTCTTCAAGACATGCAAGCCACCAAGGAACTCGACCAAGCAAGCTAGAATACAAAGAAACACACATGCAAGCCCTTAGAACCTTCATTCGGCTTAGGTATGTTTAATAAGCTCCCATTTCATTTTCTTTTTGTTCTAACCATATGCACATACTAAGAACATGGTTACTAAGCTAGGAATCAGAGAATCTCAAGTTGTCTCTCGGCTAAGCAAGGAAAAAGGACGACATTGTGCATCATCAAGAGTCTTGTGCATCTTCATTGTTGTCTTGCTAAGGTGAGGGCTAAAACTTCTTTGAAAAGCTTTCAAAAACTACATGCATGCCTTTAAATGTCTATTTTTACCTCTGTACTTGTGATATATGTGTGTACATGAGCTTTTGTAAACATGCATGGTAAGATATTTGGCTAGAATGTGAAGATAGGTGAAATCGCGTATTTGGCAGCTTTCTGTTCTGTTGGAACGAAGTGATTTTGACCAGGTAAATGATGTTGAAAATGTGTGAAAATTGGTAGGTGACTAGTTTTTCCAGTTATGAGCATTTTGCGCAGAAATAGGCCAAAGCTAATTTTGACTCTAAGGTCCCAAAATGGCAAAACATCGAAAGGTGTCCAAATCTGTAAAATCTGGGAAAATGAAGCAGGTTTTGGCAGATTCACTGTCCTTATAGAACGAACCAGTTTTGACTTAGTAAATGATATCTAAAATGCATGAAATTTGGTATAATTCTATATTTTTCAGTTCTAGACATTTTTGTCAGAAATAGACTAAGGCTAAATCTGACCATAAGGTTCTAAAAAACGACAGGTATTGAAATGTGTACAAATCTGGACAATTTTGCGTAGTCTCACGGTTTTGGCTATAACTCTTGAACCCGAACTCCAAATGATGCGAGGTTTGTTTCTGGATTTAGTTCACTCCTTAAGATTTGATTTGACATATTATTCACTAGAATTGGAGATTTTTTACTTGTCCCAATGATTGTAAGAAAACAGACCATTGCAGTAGAGTTTTCATCTAGTGATATGCCTTGAAAATTATGGTAACATCTCTTGTTGTATTAAATGCTTGGGATTGTGGCACTTGGATGTTGTGTGGACTGTTTTGAGTACTTGAGGGTGTTTTAATTAATCGATGCATGGCTTGAGTTTAATTACGAGATAACTTGGGGCTTAATTGCACGGGTAAGCACGAATTGAAACCCTAGTGACTAGGTAAATGTCATAATGTGCATTGCATACAAGGTTGCAGCCTTTCATTCTGGCGTGGTAGCGTTCACGCACACCGGGTGACATCGAGCTTGCTGGTGCAACCGTGATTACCATTGTCCAATTCCCTCTCTCGCTTGGGGGCTAGACTTCCTCGGAGAGTTGGGTCGTAGGATTTCGGGGTACATCCGGAGTACACCCATCTGGCGTGATAAAGGGATGATTTGAAGTCAGCCGCAACAACTGATACTAGAAGTAAACTGAGAGCAAAAGCTCACCGTATCCTTTTCACTATGTGCATAAGTACTCTCGCTTGGTTCCTAGAGGACCTCGGGGAGGAAAGACGGGTAATTGTGTTCTTTTACTTTTATATTACATTATAAACTTACTTGTGATATATGTCATGCTTGCAAAGGGTTTTCATAAGTTGAACCGAAAAATGAGTTTCAAAACTTATATCTCGTTCCCCCTCACTGAGTTCATAAGGACTCACCCTCTTTTATCATCTCATTTGAAGAAGACCAGGAACAGGTACCCGAGGACAACGTGCCTTTTGATGATTCCTTGGAATGATTACCTGCCTTACGTGCCTTACTTGAATATGGCCATTTTGTGAACGATATATTGCTTGAAGACTATTTCTTATGTTACTTGTTGTTGTATTGTAAATGACCCCCGTTGTAATTTGGGGTCAAATTTTGGGTTGTACTGATCATAACTAGATAGACACTACTATGGTCGTTTTTGCTATCGCTACTGGTTAGTATCTATCGCAGGTTTATGAAGTATCAGGTAAAGGATTAAGTAAATGAATCTATCCAATCTTAAACAGGTACTTATTGTTAGGCTAAGATCAACAAGTACTTTTGTAATAAGGATTAACAAACAAACGAGACATAGTATCATGCTAGGTTGTTAATCAAATGAGACTTCGAGATAACTAGCAGGCGTTTCGACTAGTGATAAATAGTAATCTTAGTTGGAAATGAATTTGACATTGAAAGTTTGGAGGCCTTTAAAAAACTAGGTCAAACTAAAGAGCCCAATTACAGCCGTTATGCTGCCGGTTTTCCGGAGAATTTGTGGAGTTTAGGCTAAACGTTAAGTGTTAAACCTTCTTCAATGATTAAGTACGGGAAAGGACTTGAATGTTTAGATCACTCCCTAGTCTAACCTCTATAGGTCGGGTTGGGGCGTGACAACAAACTCAAAAAAGGGCAATTGGGGCTTTTATGGTAATTGCGGGTAATTGCATGGTTTCGAGGGTCATAGGGGTGCCATAAGGGATAATTAGAAGTATGGTATAATTCCCTCGTGAATTTGGATCATTCATTTTTGTTTGGAAGACAAATGGCTTAAGATATAAAAGGGAAAATGTGGAAAATGGATTGTTTTATACATCTAATGCCTTGTAACTGATTATAATGTGGTTAAATGCACTTTTAAGTTAATTGTGAGCTTTTGGTAATGTTTTGTGTAAAGTATGTGATTGCCCTTTATGTCCATGTAGCTGATTTCGTACTATTGCTTATATTTTAACTATTTTCGAGGGCAACCTACTTTGTTGTCCCTCCTAAGTGTTATTTCTTTACGATGTTATTATATTGTTATTGGATTAAGTGCATTGCATAGTGGTTGCGCAACCATAGTGTCAGAGGTGGATATATTGGATATCGGCTGGGCGGCAGCGAGCTTTCCAGTGGATATTCGATCTCCGTGCTTTAGTTCCTCACTCGCCTGGTCCGGGGATTGTCAGGGGGTATTGGGTCGTAGGATTCTCGGGGTAAATTCGGAGTACACCCACCGGAGTGATTAGGGTTTTATGACGGCACATTGATCGAGGTTCGTGGTTCGTGATTGAAGATCAAGTGAATTTTGGAGTGTTGGGGTTAAAGTAAATCGTATCCTTTTAATGTGTGGTAACTTGTTATTTAAATTGTTCATAGGTTGTTTAAATGCTTTACTTGTATTAACCATTGCATTGCACACCTTATTTGACTATATCCCTCACTGAGAAATTGTGGTTGCTTATACCTCGCTAAACATGTTTCAGGTAGTGCAGTTGGAGGAGTTGCCTTGATTGTTGTGTGCTATTTCTTGAGATTGGAGTGTTTGTCTGCTAAACTGTGGAAGACTTTGTTGGTATTATATTATGTTCTAATTTGCCTATGGGTTGTATATATGTTTGGAATTGTTGGAATTGTAATAGTTAGGTTGATGTTTGGCTAGAATGGTAGTGGTCTATAATAGTTTAACCTTACTTATTTTCTATGTTGCTTGCTTGTATGTTAATGAAAGCTAGTAGTTGTTTGGATTTAGATTATAAGAAAGTCTAATTAATAATATAGAGTGGTATGATAAGTGGACAAAGATAAAGATTCAAGGATTGTTAATTGCATGCTTGTACGTGTTTATAATGTCTTGTATTGCTTAAGGCTCAGATGGCCTTGAAGCTGAGCAAGTTGTGGAGATGAAGTTGGAGAATGTTGTGGATGTTGAATTTTGTGTAGCTTGTGGCTTTATTGTTTGTTGCTAGGTAGCTGTTTGTCCTATAAATAGGGGAAACTCCGTCCGTTTTCCTTAAATTTTGTGACTTAGTTTGGTAATGTGTTGAGTTTAGTTGATTATTAGAATTCCCGATCTCGTGAGAGATCGGGGTATTATAGGTGGTATCAGAGCTTAGTTAGCTCTCAGTCGGGACAAGGTCCTCGTCCTGTCGGGTAGTAACCCTTGCGTGTGTACTTGTTAAGTGTGCCTTGAAAGTTTGTGCCTGTATGTGTGATTGTGTGTCTTGAATTGAATGTGTGTACCTATGTTATATAGTTATGTGCTATGTGTTAAACGTGTGCTAAGTGAAGTGAAGTTGCATCGAATTGACCTTGTGAATTGTTATCTGCTTGAATTATTGATTGTAATGTATGTACTTGAGCATTTTGAATTAAGTTTTATTGTGAATTGAATTGGTTATGTTATGATTCACACTTGAATGACTTTGTTGCTTATATTGTTTTTATAAGTTCTTTTATAATCATGCTTATATAATAGCTTAAAGAATGTTTATACATATGTAATATTTTGGCATTCATACATAACCCAACGAAATGGTGAGAAATCCTTTTCCCTCCCCCTGAAGCGATTTGATTAGTGGCAAGTCCTCCAAGTTATGTGGATTAGCAGGAATGAGAGACAAGTAATCAGCCTTTATTTGGGAGTTGGTGGATATAGTCGGAGCTCAGTTATTGGGATTCTTCTAAGGCATTCTTCAGTGCTTAACGATCATAAATAAGTAGCTTCTTTTGGAGGTTTCTATATGACGGTTCTCTGGAGCATTTTCTTGGTATTTTCTTATCGGGTCTTCTTTTGGTATTCTTTTGTCGGCATTTCTCGGAAGGCTTGGTATATGGGATTCTTTTCAAGCTTATTACACGGTCTTATCTACAGTACTCTAGCTCGGGTCTTTTATGGTATTTTCTCGCAGCTCTTAGTTGGGATTCTATTCTTCTACGGTATTTGTGCCAGTGGGATTCTTATTCGGATTTCTAAGTAGCATTTATATTAGAGCCTTTATTTGGCCTTATTACTTGAGGTTCGCAGGCAATGCTACCGATATTTCTTAATGAGTTCCTATAAGAATTCGTATACGGTATTCTTGCTTAGCAACTGATGACGAGTAATCGGAGTTGGTTTTCAGTTAATGCGGAGTTCTCTTGTGAAGAAGAATTGTGAGGATGCAATTAGTTTAAGGGGGAGAGGGTGTGATGCCCAAGAACCTTGTCGTACTTTTCTTTATAGTTCCATTCACTCTTTGTGCATTTTTACTGTGCAACTACTTGTTATTTCTTTGGCTACTATTCATTGCATTTTTTAACTATTTATTTTCTTCAAATTAGTATTTTTCCTAAATTATATGACTTATTTTAGGAATTAAAAAAATCTGCGTTTGAGCAAATTACGTTAGGAGCTTTCATTTAGAAAATGTTTTTAGTGGTTCGTTGAATAGTGTTACGTAATCTTTCATTGTTTTAAGCCAACTAACATTTAATTACACCTTTAGACTCATTTTTAAGCTAGCTTGGCCCACTTTAAGTTAGCAATACACACATATTAACATATTACATATATCATACATACACCTTACACACATATACATACAATATAGCATAGAAGAAAAAATAAAAGCCCAAATAGTACACCCCAAACCCGACAGCCCCAAGCAAGAAGAAGGAGATTTAGCTCATCAAACCTTTGATTCAAGCCCCTCCAAGCTAGGAGCAAGTGATTTTGAGTGTCCTCTAGCCTCCTACTACCCTCTACGCACAATTGGTGAGGGATTTGCATGTGTTTTGCATTCTTTAAAAATGTTGTCAAGTTTCCAAATTTCTAGATTTGCTATCAAATGGTTATTGAATGCTTAAAGCTAGTGATATATGTTGTATATAAGTGCTAGAGACCATACTTATGCAATTGTTTCGTTTTAATCGGTTAAATTCATTCGTTGATTTCTAGGGCATGAATAGTGATATTTTTTTAAGGTTTTGTGAAATTGTGCATTATAGGTTGATTCATTGCTTCTAATAGGTGCCTTAGATGTTAATAAAGATAGATTAATAGCCTTGTGAGGTTGCATTACTCAAAGCTTGGCTAAAATGTGAAATTGACGACTTTTAGAAAGGGGTTTCGAGTATAATGCGAATCCGAGTGGATTTGGCCTTTACATTTAGTGTTCTTAGGCTATATAGCTACTAGATAAGCTTTGTTAACTCTCGATTGAGTTCTGGTTAAGGTACGTGTAGTACAAACTCATAAATGGGCAATTAGGGCTTTTATGGTAATTGCGGGTAATTGCATGGTTTCGAGGGTCGTAGGGGTACCATACGTAATAATTAGAAGTATGGTATATGTGATACCCCAAACTTGGCATATAGAGAATAATACATGTTTGCATTTAATTAGGTTCTATCTTGAATGCTAACATAGAATTATGTGTTTACCTTAATAAATTCATTTATTTTTAGCACTATTTTATAATTCTTCAAAATATTCAAATAATAGTTAAATTCATTATTTAAAATGAATATTAGCTAACTTATTAATTATAATACTCAGTTTTATTTTCATGACTATATTAAAATTTTGTTTTCAACTAATTGAGAAAGTAGCTCCAAGCCCGGAACATTAAAATTTTTTGTTTCGTTTTCTGAATTTCATATTTTTCCCATAAAACTTGTTATTTTATATGCATACATTCATTGAGTTTGCGTTCATAGCATATCGGGAACAGCGTAAAAAAATTCATTAGCGAGCTTAATTAAATAGTAAAAATTCAGCATTTTAGTTTTGCATTTTGCTTTGTTTTTTAATTCATTTGACCCACCTAGCCAAGCTACTTGACCCAATAACCCAACTCATTGACCCATTGACCCAACTTAAACTCTTATAACCCAAAATCTCTCAAAAAAGGCTCAAAAATGGGAAAAAAATCAGCCAAACCCCCATATACGGGAATAATATTTTTTTCTTGCAAAATTGCTATAGTTGGTCATTTCCATCCATTTCAAGCTTGAATATTGAGTTCTTGAACATGTTTAAGTCTTCTTCAAGCTTCTCTAGCCTTGCGTGGTAAGAATTTCATCTTATTTTTGTATTTGAAAGTTTTACACCTAAATTTTATTTTTAGGATTTGTTGAGATATTGCTTGGTTATGCTTGTTTATGCTTAAATTACTCTTATTTATGATCATAGAGCACACTTTTGTGGTTAGATAGCATTTTGAATGGTTGAAAATGGAGTTGGAGCTTTGGAGAAGATGATGAATAGTAAATTTCAAAAATTTTGAAGTTTTGGTGGATTTTGTGTTATGAGATTAAATTAATAGTTTCTATAGGTGCTATAGGTACTAATGAGCATGGATTAATGATTGTATATGATTGGTTTGCTTGGAATTGGATTAAATTTGCATAAATAGCTTGATTTACAAAGGGGGTTCGGGTGAAATGCGAATCCGAGTGGAATTGAACATTATATTTGGTGTTTATAGGGTGAGAAAGTGCTAAATGTATGGTTATGTCACCTAATTGAATATCGGTTAAGGTACTTATAGTTAAAACGTAATAAGGGGATTTCGGTGCTTTGAGGTAATTGCGGTTTAAAGTGTGGTTTCAAGGTTCTAAGTGGTGCCATAATGTGTCATTAGAAGGATTGAATAGCTTGGTTGCGATTATTGAACCTAGTGTTTCATTTAGAGGTCAAATAGCCTTAGTGGACAAAGGGGACGTTTGAACGAAGTGTTGACCGGACAAGTTTTGACTGTTCATATGGCCTTAGATATGTTAGGAAGTAAGTGCGGTACAATTCTAATCTTGGTTGGATGAACGATTTATGTAGCTATAGTTCAAACGGACAAAGGACCATTTCGGGGTTTTGTAGTAAACGTAAGTTAAAGTGAGGTTTCGTAGCATAGAAACTCAACATAAAGTGACTAGATTTGAGTGATAAAATCGGATTTCTGGTATTGTAACTCATTTGGATGTGGTAGCTTGTGTAAGTTGGAGGAATGAATAGTATTTTGTTGGATAATGGTGAATTGCTTGGTTCAATGCTTGTAGTAGTTGCCTTAGGTGTTATAATGAATATATTGATGCTTGGAATTGCTAGAATGTGATTTGAACTTGTGGAGGGTTGATTGGGTATAAAGGGCCTTTTGGTGTACTTTGAGCCGTGTAAGTGTTTGGGTGCTATGAAGAACTTGGTCGTGATTCATTGGTGAATGTGGAGTGTCTACAGTGATTATAATGTGGGTCCATTTATGGATGTCTAGATTTATGGGTATGGAGTGTAAACGGCCATTGGAACAAATTTAGATTGATTGTTAGTAATTGAGTTGAATTGATTAGCCAAGTGTTTATTCTTGATGCTTTAGTGTAATAGATTTGAGTAGAGTGGGGCATTGGAGTATTTTAATGAGTAGTTGGGGATAGTTTAGATTAGAGTTGTAAGTTTGATTGCTTAAGTGTACAATGTTACTTCTAAGTGAATCACTAAGCTAGTGGTTATTGATGGAAAAGAAAGATTACTAGAATTTGGTTAAAATTGGAGCTTTGAGCTAAAGTAATGATTGTTAGGTATATTGCCATCTTGAGGGGATATAATCATTTAAGTGCCTTTGAGTCAAGTATGTGTTAATTGCATATTGATTGCATATGTACCTTGTCTTGAATGGAGTAATTATGCATGATCTTCCATTTATATTGATTGTATAGTTACTAATTGAATTATATTGCCTACTTGTGAGAGTGTTAAATATGGTCGTATTAAAATATGGATGTTTGAAGAGATTCTGGAAATAAGGGCTATCTAGTTATGTTAGAGGCTACGTAGTTAACTTTTGAGGGCCAATAGCCATGCTTAATATGGATTGACTAATGGGATTCTTAGAATGTTTAAATGAGTAGTTTTAGTGATAATCTGGAGTAGAGTTGTGAGTTTGATTGCCTAAGTGTTAGTTGATGATTATAAGATGTTAAAGGAGTGGATTTAGTGAATAGCATGGGCTTAATGCTACTTTTTTTGTATCCTAATCGGAGGGGTAGAAATGATTGAAACGTGTGAGTTGATTGAGGTCAGTGATATCATAAGAATGATTCCTGTGTAGCTTTAGTAGATGAGTAGATGAGTACAAATCGCAGTGGTTAGTTGTCGTTGGAGTAGAATAGAGTGATTGGTAGTGATGATTGGAGAAAGCTATGTATATAAGAATGTGAATTAGGTGAATATGGTTATATTTATTGTAAAGTGTCATTGATGCATTTAACTGCTTCTGTAACTTCTTATGCCTATAGTTGATTGTATTATGTGTTGTTAATTGAAATCAATGGTACATTTGGAGAATATTGAAGAAGTTCTTGGCTAATTCTCACAGGTTTGGTTTTAAAAGGTGAAGGAGTCTTCATCCTTATGTGCATAATAGTTTATCTCCTTGTTCATAGTGTAACACCCCGATCCCTCTCGAGACCGGGAGTTCTATCAATCAATCTATTCACAACCCAAATCCAAACCCGGGCATAATTTTTAGGGAAAACGGACGGAGTCTCCCCTGTTTCTAGGCAAAAAAAAAAAACAAACATGCGACAGCATATAAGTGGACCAATACCATGTCCAAATATTCAATCACCTCAAGGCCATCCGAGCCTTGTTCTCAACAAGCAACCACAAGCAAATACACATACATTTTCAAGTACTAGACTATTCTAACTCTTCCTTTAAACAATACAAACATGCTTTGAAGTTAAGCTATGCTAATTGATTACATAAACTAGCTTATCAATTCACCTCAACTACTTAGCTAGATTTAAATTACATTTCTTTTAACAATAAATACATACAACATATGAAAGCATATATCTTTACAACTTCGACACTCAAGCCACATAGGCACGCAAGACAACTCTTCAGGCACGGACTTTCACGAAAATTCACGAACTTTCCAGCTAACATGACATTTCCTGAAATGTGGTGGTGAGGAGTGAGTATACACAACACGTATACTCAGTGAGGGCGAGACAGATATCGAGGTGGAGAGAAAGAAAGTCGTGCAATGCAAATAGACACAATTAAGCAATAAAGTCAATAAGAAAGCATTCAATACAAACGACAATATAATAAACATTCAAGAAAGCACTAACACAACCATTCAAAGCTATACCACACTCTGAAGGCTATGGTTCACTCTTACGAGCAATATACCATTTCACGAGCGATACATCAATCTCGAGCTTGATGTTGACAACGATGACAATAAGCGCGCATCCACCTTATAACACCAGTTTGGAATACCCCGGGAGTAAGCATCAATTCTACGACCCAAATCTCCCTGGGACGCAACCCAAGCGAGAAAGGGAATAGGACACGGAGCTAGGGCAACCAACACTGACAACCCGAGGCTACCCAGAGAGGCCCATCATACCGCCCTGACTCTATGCAATGCAAGACACGATACAAGCAATATACGAGCGATAGCACAACAATACAAATCAGTGGCATTAAACGAGATATCAAGAACAACACTAACAAACGTTAACAACAACTGATATACAAATTCAATCTTAATCAACTTGAACAAGCTTAACAAGCAATATCTAGCATTCTATAGGCACTATACTATAAAAACACACAAAAACACAAAATGACCCCAACTTTCAAAACGCTACTACTTTCAAACGAGCCACGAGTTTTGGAAACCGACTTCACCAATCCTCCTAGGTCACCATAAGGCACGTCTAAAGACCCCGAAACCCTACTTTACCCTAGAATTCATGCAAAGCCCTGATATCCCCCTTTGCTCGTTTGAACTACAACTATACTAACCAAACACCTGACCAACGCCATAATCGCACCAAAAGTGCTTCCATGATCTTCCGAGACAATGCCAACACGCAAAACGATAAAATGCCAAACTTGACCTTAACGACCCCAACTTTCACTAAGCCATTTTTCTCATTTTTTTCATTACGCAACCTAAACAAATCATGAATTTAGGCATCCTAGCATACCTAGCCCCTTTTCACATCAACAGATAGCATAACAACGCAACATCATCGTTTCAAGGGTTTACTATTCACAAATTACTATTTATTACACAATTTATATTTCAATTTTGATATTCAACCGCATAAAATGTTAAAAAGCTATAAATACACGTTCTACAATTGCTAGGGAACATTCTTTAAGCAATGAAACAGACAAAATAACAACCTACGGTTAAATCACAAAAATTAAAGTTTATGTTCAACATTTTCAAATGCGCAAATAACGATGAAACCCTCACCTTTGACGCTCCTAGACACTAGGGAAACCACGCTGGATGCCTCGGAAACCACCCCGCACAAGCTCACGCGACGAAATGAAGATTTGAAGATTTGAAATGGTTTTTTTTTTCCTTGAAGGTTTTGGCCTTCACCTTGTTCTTTTTAGCTTTGTTTTATTTTTTTCTTTGTTATTTGCTTATTAAAGGATGACAACTTTGGTCAAAGATGGTCAAGCCTTGGTCAACTAGCTTAATTTGGTCAATCTAGCCTATTTTCATGCATTTAAAAGCTAAAACAAACATCACCAATTTAATTCTAGCTAACAACAAATAAAATATAAAATTAAGACACTAAATACTAGTTTTCACTATTTGTTGAGGACTAGAATTCATTTCCTAACTATCGCTCTCGATATGCAATGCACATTGCTACAACAAAGAAGTAACAATTAAATCTCAAAGAATCTAAGAAATATATCATTTTTGGAAAGCATAATAGTTTAAAATTTACCCGGCTCGGAGCTACTTTCCTCATTTATTTGAAAACCGAGTGATTTTAATGCAAGACAACCAAAACCGATTATTAAAATAATCAAAACAACCAAGGAAATCAATATTCACTTAAAATAATTAATTTAACTATTTCTAGAATATTTTAAAGAATTATGAAGTTAATATTAAGTTACAAATGAAAGTTAATATAAGCACGTAGTCAAATACAATTAAACCCTAACATTTAAGATGACATTTAATTAGTCACAAGAGAATAAATTCAATTACTATAATTATTAGAAATAGATAATAATATTTTAATTATTCAATATACAACTACTAAATGCTTCCAAGAGAAATATTAAAATAGTGCAAATTGGTTGGTTTAACTAATTAAACATTTAATTAAATGCAGTCAAGTGCTATTAAATGCATGCCGGGTTCGGGTTATCACATCCTTCCCCCCTTAAAACAAATGCGTCCTTGCAATTCTTCTTCCAATAGAACTCTGCATCCACTGAAATCCAACTCTGACTAGTCTTCATTAGCTACTGAACAAATATTTCATCAAGATGACCAATAGGAAAGTTCAAGTAGAAATGCCAAGTGGTAACGCCAAATAAAGGCTCAAAGGTAGATACCGTACAAGAATCCCGTTGACACGAATACCGAAGAAGAATAAATTTCAACCAGAAACGCCGAGATAATACCAATACAGACTAAAGCAAAGATAATGTAGATAAAATCACATCACATATTAATGATAAGAGGAATACCGAATGAATATCCCATACACGAATCTCTAGTAGAAGCTCAACTATTTTTGCCCGAGAATCCCCAAGCAAAAAGCCAAATAAAGGCTCAATCAAAGGTTCTATCTAGAGGTCCAAAGAATTACCCCGCTGGTAATGAATTTCATAGAAGAATTCCCTGTTAAGAGTGCTGAAGAAAATACCAAGAAACCCAATCAAATATACTTCCAAAGTTCCAAAGAAGCCTTCCAAATAATAACCCCATGGGACAACCAATTAGATTCCGAGTTTTGCTATCAAATGCTGAGAGGAATGTCAAAGGAAATAGCAGAGAAGATATAATGTGCCAAATAAGACAACCAAGTTGAATAACAAACATAGTTTCCCAGATGGACGAAAACTCCAAGGATAAACACCGAACTGGTGAACAATATACCGAAACCAAACTCTGAGGCCTCTTCACTGTTTGCCAAGTGAGAACTTCATACAACTTTGCCAATAAGGAAAATACCAATAGAACGCCCAATAAGAATTTCAAAGAATACCATAAGTAGTATTATACAATAAGTCTGATAGGAACTCCAAATACCAAACCTACTGAGGAACACTGAAGAAGATATCCGAAACAATGCTCCAATAAGAAAGTAGCCAAGTTTGCCCAATAAGTAAATACTAAATAATTGGCCACTGAGAATTCCATAAAATACCATTGAAGAATTTCCATTCAGGGATGCCAGTACCACACCAATAAAGACCGAGACACATATACCATAGATATTACAGTGCAGTTAGGCCGATTGAAATCCCAATAGCCAAATCCACCGAGAAATGCCAACAGAAGTCTCCAAAGAATACCCATTAAGAAAACCAAAGAATGCTCCAAAGAATAACCAAATAAAACCCCAAGAGGAAGCTACTCTTTCACAACTGTTAAGCACAGAGGAGGACCATAGAGATTCGCCAATAACCGAGCTCCAAAAGCAAACACCAATTCCCAAATAAAGGCTAGTCAAATGCCATTCATTTCCTGCCAATCCATACACCTTGAAAAGCCAGAGGTGAACCACTTTCTTCAGGGGAGGAAGAGGACTTACTTACCATTTCCATAGGACATGTATGAATGCCAATATATCACAGTTATACACATGCCTTAAACTATTATGCAAGCAAGTTTACGAAACAGTTTATTCAACAAAGTCACTCAAGCACGGCAATCAAGTCAAGCACAACATAATCAATTCAAATCACGGCATAGCTAATTCAAAACATTTCAATGCACACATTCCAAGCAATACTTCAAGCAAATAACAATTCACGAGATCGATTCGATTCACGATGCCAATTCAATAGATCAATTCAATGCACAACTAAACACTTCACTTTACTTCAGAAACATTTAACACATAACACATAACTATATCACATAGGAGCACACATTCAGGTCAAGACACACATTCTCACATACAAGCATACACTTTCAAGACAGACTTAACAAGCACACATTCAAGGATTACTACCTACCAGACCGAGGACCCTGTCCCGGCTTATGAGCTAAACAAGCTCTGATACCACCTGTAACACCCTGATCCCTCTCGAGACTGGGAGTTCTATCAATCAATCTATTCACAACCCAAATCCAAACCCGGGCATAATTTTTAGGGAAAACGGACGGAGTCTCCCCTGTTTCTAGGCAAAAAAAACAAACCTGTGACAGCATATAAGTGGACCAATACCTTGTCCAAACATTCAACCACCTCAAGGCCATCCGAGCCTTGTTCTCAACAAGCAACCACAAGCAAATACACATACATTTTCAAGTACTAGACTATTCTAACTCTTCCTTTAAACTATACAAACATGCTTTGAAGTTAAGCTATGCTAACTGATTACATAAACTAGCTTATCAATTCACCTCAACTACTTAGCTAGATTTAAATTACATTTCTTTTAACAATAAATACATACAACATATGAAAGCATATATCTTTACAACTTCGACACTCAAGCCACATAGGCACGCAAGACAACTCTTCAGGCACGAACTTTCACGAAAATTCACGAACTTTCCAGCTAACATGACATTTCTTGAAATGTGGTGGTGAGGAGTGAGCATACACAACACGTATACTCAGTGAGGGCGAGACAGATATCGAGGTGGAGAGAAAGAAAGTCGTGCAATGCAAATAGACACAATTAAGCAATAAAGTCAATAAGAAAGCATTCCATACAAACGACAATATAATAAACATTCAAGAAAGCACTAACACAACCATTCAAAGCTATACCACACTCTGAAGGCTATGGTTCACTCTTACGAGCAATATACCATTTCACGAGCGATACATCAATCTCGAGCTTGATGTTGACAACGATGACAATAAGCGCGCATCCACCTTATAACACCAGTTTGGAATACCCCGGGAGTAAGCATCAATTCTACGACCCAAATCTCCTTGGGAGGCAACCCAAGCGAGAAAGGGAATAGGACACGGAGCTAGGGCAACCAACACTGGCAACCCGAGGCTACCCAGAGAGGCCTATCACACCGCCCTGACTCTATGCAATGCAAGACACGATACAAGCAATATACGAGCGATAGCACAACAATACAAATCAGTGGCATTAAACGAGATATCAAGAACAACACTAACAAACGTTAACAACAACTGATATACAAATTCAATCTTAATCAACTTCAACAAGCTTAACAAGCAATATCTAGCATTCTATAGGCACTATATTATAAAAACACACAAAAACACAAAATGACCCCGACTTTCCAAACACTACTACTTTCAAATGAGCCACGAGTTTTGGAAACCGACTTCACCAATCCTCCTAGGTCACCATAAGGCACGTCTAAAGACCCTAAAACCCTACTTTACCCTAGAATTCAGGCAAAGCCCCGATTTCCCCCTTTGCTCGTTTGAACTACAACTATACTAACCAAACACCCGACCAACGCCATAATCGCACCAAAAGTGCTTCCATGACCTCCCGAGACAATGCCAACACGCAAAACGATAAAATGCCAAACTTGACCTTAACGACCCCAACTTTCACTAAGCCATTTTTCTCGTTTTTTCCATTACGCAACCTAAACAAATCATGCATTTAGGCATCCTAGCATACCTAGCACCTTTTCACATCAACAGACAACATAACAACGCAACTTCATCATTTCAAGGGTTTACTATTCATAAATTACTATTCATTACACAATTTATATTTCAATTTCGATATTCAACCGCAGAAAATGTTAAAAAGCTATAAATACACGTTCTACAATTGCTAGGGAACATTCTTTAAGTAATGAAACGGACAAAATAACAACCTACGGTTAAATCACAAAAATTAAAGTTTATGTTCAACATTTTCAAATGCGCAAATAACGATGAAACCCTCACCTTTGACGCTCCTAGACGCTAGGGAAACCACGCTGGATGCCTCGCAAGCTCACGCGATGAAATGAAGATTTGAAGATTTGAAATGGTTTTTTTTCCTTGAAGGTTTCGGCCTTCACCTTGTTCTTTTTAGCTTTGTTTTATTTTTTTCTTTGTTATTTGCTTATTAAAGGATGACAACTTTGGTCAAAGATGGTCAAGCCTTGGTCAACTAGCTTAATTTGGTCAATCTAGCCTATTTTCATGCATTTAAAAGCTAAAACAAACATCACCAATTTAATTCTAGCTAACAACAAATAAAATATAAAATTAAGACACTAAATACTAGTTTTCACTATTTGTTGAGGACTAGAATTCATTTCCTAACTAGCGCTCTCGATATGCAATGCACGTTGCTACAACAAAGAAGTAACAATTAAATCTCAAAGAATCTAAGAAATATATCATTTTTGGAAAGCATCATAGTTTAAAATTTACCCGGCTCGGAGCTACTTTCCTCATTTATTTGAAAATCGAGTGATTTTAATGCAAGACAACCAAAACCGATTATTAAAATAATCAAAACAACCAAGGAAATCAATATTCACTTAAAATAATTAATTTAACTATTTCTAGAATATTTTAAAGAATTATGAAGTTAATATTAAGTTACAAATGAAAGTTAATATAAGCACGTAGTCAAATACAATTAAACCCTAACATTTAAGAAGACACTTAATTAGTCACAAGAGAATAAATTCAATTACTATAATTATTAGAAATAGATAATAATCTTTTAATTATTCAATATACAACTACTAAATGCTTCCAAGAGAAATATTAAAATAGTGCAAATTGGTTGGTTTAACTAATTAAACATTTAATTAAATGCAGTCAAGTGCTATTAAATGCATGCTGGGTTCGGGTTATCACACATAGACTATGTGATTTAGTATAATTGTTGAAGTAGTATGTGCATATTGATTATATGTTGTGTGTGAGGGCAACCTACTTTGTTCTCCCTCGATTTTGTGATTATTTGGTTGTCTTAATTGTTATAATCTTGAGTGCATTGCATTGTGGTTGCGTAACCATTTGGGCATAGTAGTGTCGTGGAAGCCGGGCGACATCGGGCTTGCCGGTATATCTCGGCTAGCATGGTGGCCCAGTCCCTCTCTTGCTTGGGATGCCGCCCAGGGAGAGTTCGGTCGTAGGATTTTGGGGTACATCTGGAGTACACCTATTTTGGAGTTATAAGGGGATGCCGGCTTATCGATATCAGTGTCATTATTATATCGGCATTTCAGTTCATGGTTCGTGATTGAAGAGCAAGTGAATCGTATCCTTATTAATGTGTGGTATTTTTATTGTTTATTCGTACTTTAGTTACTTAACTGCTTTATTTGTATTTAAATATTGCATTGCACGAATCCCCTTATAAATGTATCCCATAATTATTCCCCTCCCTAACTGGGTATACATTATTTGTATACTCACTCCTTATCACGAATCTTTCAGGTTATAGCCAAAGGAAGTATAGTTCGTGACTACGTGATAGTTCATGCTTCAAGAGTGGCCTACGTGTTATGTGGCTTGAGCTGTTATAGTTGTAAAGTTTTACTTTCATGAATTGTATATACTCATTGTATGAGACAAATGTAATTAAGCTTAACTAGGTCATAGAGTGCTTTGATAACCTAGTTTATATAATAGCTTAATGAGGTTTGAGTTCAATGCATGTATGGAGTTGTTGTATGTTTGGACACGGTACTAGTCCATTTATATGTTGTGTGCAGGTAAACTGTTTGTCCTATAAACAGGGGAAACACCGTCCATTTCTCCTCGTATTTCGTGACTTGGGTTTTGGATCGGGTTGTGTTTAGTGGATATATAGAGCTCCTATTTCCGTGAAAGAATAGGGCGTTACAGGTGGTATCAGAGCTTAGTTAGCTTTTAGCCGGGGTAGGGTCCTCGGTCTGTTGGGTAGTAACCCTCAAGTACGTACATATGAAGTGTATTTTGATTAGGTGTATGCTTGTATGAGAGTCTTGCGTGTTTTACATGAAAATGTGTGCTTATGTGATTTACTGTGCCAACGTGACGAGGGTGCATATGTGCAGTTGTGTGGTTATATATGCATCTAAATATGTGATATGTGTATTATGTGACTTTGTACGCATTTATGTGGCCTTTTCGTGCAATAAGTGAACCCTATGTGGTATGTTTATTTATGCAAATAATTATGGATCTAAGTAATTTCTCAATTCTTCACTTACCTTGGTTACATTTAGTATTAATTATTAATTGTTTATCTTAAGTGAAACCCACTGCATACATGCATTACCCTTGAAAATAGTAAGTAAACATCCTTCCCTATAAAGAGAATATCAGTTGCAGCTTACTTGAAGAAGTGGACCAACGGAAGGAGGGAACAATTGATCAAATGCTTATCAGGGTACATAATTGGTATTTTTCTTGTGTGTTCATACTCGGCATTTGGAGTAGACTCTGGGAATTCTAATTCGGGTTTTCTTTGGTATGCTTATTGGAATTTGATGACGTCCTTAATCAACAATTATTTATGAATGGTCTTCTTTGGGATTTCTATTTTGGGGATCTTGTTTGAAGTATTTCTTTGGCAGTTATTCTTGGCGTTCGTTCTCAGCATTTATATATGAAGGGCCTCCTTCAGAATTCTTGCTTGGAATTAATTTGATATTTTCTCTGGACTTCTTTTATAACAAGCATATTAGGGATTCTTATATGGTGTTCATAATCGGAGGGATTATTATTCGAACTTTTGGATTGGTATTCTTATTCAAAGCCTTTATTTGGCATTCTTAATCGGGATTTCCGTTGGAATTTTCTTGGAGTTCATCTTATTCATCTGGAACGAGTTATCACAGTTGATGTGGGATTCTTCTAAGAACAAGGAATTGCGAGGACACAATTGTTTTAAGGGGTGAAGGATGTGATACCCCGAACCCGGCATATAGAGAATAATACATGTTTGCATTTAATTAGATTCTATCTTGAATGCTAGTATAAAATTATGTGTTTACCTTAACGAATTCATTCATTTTTAGCACTATTTCATAATTCTTCAAAATATTCAAATAATAGTTAAATTCATTATTTAAACTGAATATTAGCTAACTTATTAATTATAATACTCGGTTTCATTTTCTTGACTATATTTATTTTCTTTTCAACTAATTGAGAAAGTAGCTCCAAGCCCAGAACATTAAAATTTTTTGTTTCTTTTTCTGAATTTTATATTTTTTCCTTAATACTTGCTATTTTAGATGCATACGTTCATTGAGTTTGCGTGTATAACATATCAGGAACAATGGGAAAAAATTCATTAGCGAGCTTAATTAAATAGTGAAAAATTCAGCATTTTAGTATTGCATTTTGCTTTGTTTTTTAATTCAGTTGACCCACCTAGCCAAGCTACTTGACCCAATAACCCAACCCATTGACCCATTGACCCAACTTAAACTCTTATAATCCAAAATCTCTCAAAAAATGCTCAAAAAGGGGCAAAAAATCAGTCAAACCCCCATATACGGGAATAGTATTTTTTTTCTTGCAAAATTGCTATAGTTGGTCATTTCTATCCATTCCAAGCTTGAATCTTGAGTTCTTGAACATGTTTAAGCCTTCTTCAAGCTTCTCTAGCCTTGTGTGGTAAGAATTTCATCTTATTTTTGTATTTGAAAGTTTTGCACCAAAATTTTATTTTTAGGATTTGTTGAGATATTGCTTGGTTATGCTTATTTATGCTTAAATTAATCTTATTTATGATCATAGAACATACTTTTGTGGTTAGATAGCATTTTGAATGGTTGAAAATGGAGTTGGAGCTTTGGAGAAAATGATGAATAGTAAATTTCAAAAATTTTGAGGTTTTGGTGGATTTTGTGTTATGAGATTGAATTAATGGTTTCTATAGGTGCTATAGGTGCTAATGAGCATGGATTAATGATTGTATATGATTGGTTTGCTTGGAATTGGATTAAATTTGCATATATAGCTTGATTTGCAAAGGGGGTTCGGGTGAAATGCGAATCCGAGTGGAATTGAACATTATATTTGGTGTTTATAGGGTGAGGAAGTGCTAAATATGTGGTTATGTCACCAAATTGAATATCGGTTAAGGTACTTGTAGTTAAAACGTAATAAGGGGATTTCGGTGCTTTTGAGGTAATTGCGGTTTAAAGTGTGGTTTCAAGGTTCTAAGTGGTGCCATAATGTGTCATTAGAAGGATTGAATAGCTTGCCGCACTTGTGTAGAGCTCAGCATACCGCTGGAAAGCTCTCCGAGAGCTCTACGATGGGGGCAGCAAGCCTACTCGGCTGCGCCTGTTATCGGTACCCAAAATCGAACGTTTTCATTAGTTTCGGGCCATTTTTCTTCTTTTTGCACTATTTTTTCGTCCAGGGTCGTTCGTCGTGAGCCGCTAAAAGGATGAGAACCCAACTCGCGGAACATTACAAGGCTTTAAAACATGTCAATATCACGTCTTGCGGTGATGCTGCTTTGTTGAAGCAGATGGGCTGTCGATAATCCAATTGGGCCTTCTGAATGGTCCGTCTCTCTTGGCTGCGACTGGGAACCGTCAACACATAAGGGCTTTGTACCCTCAACATGACGGGTGCGATCATACCAGCATTAATGCACCGGATCCCATCAGAAATCCGAAGTTAAGCGTGCTTGGAGGAGAGTAGTACTAGGATGGGTGACCCCCTGGGAAGTTCTCGTGTTGCAACCCCCTTTTTAATTTTTTTTTCCCTATTTAGCCTTATCAAGATGTTTTATCCATTACATTTCAATTCTCGAGTCCTACAGCATCTTGGGCAAGACAACTTCACTTCGCATAGAGGCTGGGCCCGCAAACTGAGGGCGTGGGGCCTGTGACCTAGTCTCTGTTGCTCCAGTGCCCATAACTTTTGATCCGTAAGGAGTTGTGCCGCGCACAACATACCGTTAGAAAGCTCTTCGGGAGCTCTACGATAGGGGCAACAAGCCTGCTCAGCTGCGCCTGTTTTCGGTTCCCAAAATCAAATGTTTTCATCAGTTTCGGGCCATTTTTCATCTTTCTGCCCAATTTTTTTGTCCTGGGTCGTTCGTCGTGAGTTGCGACAAGTATGAGAACCCAACTCGCGGAACATTAGAGGGCTTAACAATGTGTCGATATCACGTCTTGCGGGGATGCTGTTTTGTTGAAGCAGATGGCCTGCCATTAAGCCCATTGGGCCTTTTGAATGGGTCGTATCTCTTGGCTAGGACAGTGAACAGTCAACACATAAGGGCTTTGTACCCTCAACATGATGGGTGCGATCGTACCAGCACTAATGCACCGGATCCCATCAGAAATCCGAAGTTAAGCGTGCTTGGAGGATAGTAGTACTAAGATGGGTGACCCCCTGGGAAGTCCTCGTGTTGCAACCCCCTTTTCATTTTTTTTGCCCCGTTAAGCCTTGCCAAGATACTTTATCCATCACATTTCCATTCTCGAGTCCCACAGGATCTTGGGAAGACAATTTCGCTTCGCGTAGAGGCTGGGCCAGCAAACCGAGGGCGTGGGGCTTATGACTTGGTCTCCGTCGCTCCGGTGCCCATAACTTTTGATTCGTAAGGAGTTGTACGATGCATAACATACTGTTGGAAAGCTTTCCGGGAGCACTACGACGGGGGTAGCAGGCCCGCTCGGCCTTGCCTATTTTTGGTACCCAAAATCAAACGTTTTCATCAGTTTCGAGCCAATTTTATTCTTTATGCGTTGTTTTTTCATCTTGGGTCGTTCGTCGTGAGTCGCTAAAAGGACGAGAACCCAACTCACGGAACATTAGAGGGCTCTACAACGCGTCAATATCACGTCTTGCGGTGATGCTGCTTTGTTGAAGCAGATGGGCTATCGATAAGCCTATTGGGCCTTTTGAATGGGCCGTCTCTGTGAGACCCCATATTTTGCTTTATCTCAATTTGCGTATTTTATCTCGTTTTGCGTGAATTAACCTATTTATGTGCTATATGACTTAGAATGTGCTAAATATGTGATTAATACTCCTAATACATGCTAAGTGTGCATTCATGAAATTTTCATAAAAAACGGAATCAAAAATTTTATAGTCGGTTTTGGTGAATAGTGTTTTTGAACAACTGTCCGTTAAAATTTTTACTGGGGTGTTTTAAACATCTTAAAACATAGTTCTCGGGTATTAATAGACCCGTGTTTGATTAAGACAGATTTGGAATCGGATTTGGAATTTTAAAGATTTTTACACTTTCTTTTGCATGAAAACGAGTTTTAAGCCGACTCGGGTGAAACTATTTTAATGTAAAGCTCTTTGTCACCTAAAATATATTGTCTAGAATTAGTTTAAGTGTTAAATTAATAGTTGAGCAAGAAATAGTCAATAAAATGAATTAAAAGACTAGAAAATAGAATTAAAAGACTAAAAATTAACTTTGACTATTTTTAATTGTTGACCATTTCATGATATATCATCAACACACACTTGCAAAGCACAAACACACCCTCAAAAACACACACATAGCTGAGAGCTTCAAGGGAGAAAAGATAAAGAAATTTCAAAGGTTTTCAAAGCAAAATTTCATAGAAAAACCTAGTTTTTGTCCGTAGATTTTCATGCCGAATTGGATTCCGCTTGTTGGGCACACATTGCACGCATATCTAGGTTTGTTTCGCATCAAAGGTGAGAGAAAAATTCTAGATCTCAAAAGTCATATTTTATGTTTTTGCTTATAATTGCATTTTGAACCGTTAGAATGTTAATTTGAAGTTATATTCTTGCTCAGTGCATGCTAGGGATCGTTTATGTGTATTACTACGAGATTTGAACCATTGTAGCGAAATTATTTATTTTCGGGTATTTAAAGTTGATAGATTGGCCATTTGATGATTATCTTGAGTTGTTGTGGTTGGAATCGATTGCCGTCGATTTCTAAAAGTTTGTTAATTATGTGGTAACGCCGTTATAATGCCAAATTTTTGATTGCAATGTTTGGGTGAAAATCCAAAAATTTCAGCCTAGGTGCATTGAGGTTTTAGGGTTGTTGGGCTTGATTTTGATGTGACTTGGTTGGTTTTCGAGAGGGCTAATGTAGTTGATTGAATGGGTGAGTGTTAGAAACTGATTTGCAGTTGTTTGGATTAGTAGAATGTAAGATATGGTTATTTGAAGTTTAGGTTGTCTTTCTTTAAATTGTTGAATTGAGCCTTTAGATGATTGGGTGTTGTTTGAGTGATTGAATTGTGAGTTGTTTATGGTTAGACTAAGGTTAGATTACGTTTTTAATGCATGTTAAGTTGGATGGCCTACTTTGTCATCTAACTTAGTTGTTTGTTGTTTAATTGATTACTTGATGTTATATTGATGTCAATTGATGATAATTGATGATTATTGATTGATGATTGATGAACCGGGAGATAGGCAATTCTGCTATATTTTCCTCCTGTGAATGATGTTTATTATTATTACTGAGTCTTGGTATGTGTGTGACACCTCTTGGGCAGCATCGGGCTGTCGGGTTGATAACGGCATGACTACTAGAGACTACCCCCAGCTCGCATGACGGAGATGTCATGGAGGGAGGGGCTAGTGAGGTACCTTGGGTGCGTGAGTAATGGGGAGTTACAAGAAGAATGGTTGAGATCGTGATGGCATTTGGAGCTACACCAACTAGAGTATCCTTTATTGATTGGTCATTATAGTTATGTGTTTATATTGTTATTGATGTTTTATTGCGTGTTTACTGCTCAAAGGATCATTTCCAAGGAGTATAGTAAATACAGTTAGAGATCTATCGGATCCTCACTGAGCTTGTTTATATAAGCTCACTCTCTATTATTGCATGCATACAGGTGTTATTGAGCAAGATTACGGGTACGTGCCTCCAGAAGGGGATAATGTGCCGTATGTGGACGAGTCCTATGTGCCAGAGTCTTGTCCTTGATGCTTGAGATGTTGTATACTCCATTATCTTGTATATTAAACTAGTTGTCTCTTATTTACTTTTTAGTTTATGATGTATAAGTTGTAGTAAAGATAATGAACTAGTTGATGCTAACTTAGTAGTCTCTCTTTTGACTATGATCAGGTTGCTAAGTTGGTTTGTAATCTATTTTGATATGTATGTTAAAGTTAAGGTTATGTTGGAACGGAGGCGTATAACTAAGAATGATTATTGTATAATATGGTTATGTTGTATGTTGTTAATGGTGTTGAGGAGTTTGATTGTATGATGTTTTGAAAGGTTGGTTTAGAGCATCGGTGTCTTAATTATTGTCGTTATACTGCCGAAATTCTGTTGCGTCCTGACTGATCGTAGGTGGGGTCGAATTGGGGCATGACATTTAAGTGATATCAGAGCGCATGTTAGCTGTCTGCCGGGGTATTCTCGGAATGTGGGTAATGGTCTTAGCATGAAAGTATGTATTGTAACGCCCCGATCCCTCACGAGACCGGAGGCTCTAATAACCATGCTATTCTCAACCCAATACCAAACCCGGTCACAAAATTTTAAGGAAAACGGACAGGGTTTTCCCTATACCGTAGACATTCTGGAAACCTGTAAGCATTCAAATAAAACACGAAGCAAAGGAACAACATTTCTAATTGAAATCCCAACTTCAAGGCCATCCAAGCCTTAAGCAACACAAGACAATATAAACACATACAAGCATGCAACGTAGCTAGAAGCAGAAGCATAGGTTCTTACATGCCACAATTCCATAACACTTACTACATCCACTTAGCTTTCAAATTGCAACCACTCAAATATATATACATAAGCCCTTAGGCTCCAAAATAGAACATAAAGTAGACAAGCAAGGTCTTCTACAGTTTAGCAAGCAATCACTCCAATCTCAAGTAATAGTACACAGCAACCAAGGCAACTCCTCCAACTGCACCACCTGAAACATGTTTAGCGAGGTATGAGCAATCACAATTGCTCAGTGAGGGATAAGGTCTACCGGGGATGTGCAATGCAGCAACTTAACACAATTAATACAATAGATAAACAATGAATAACAATTCTAATATCACATTTTAAAAGGATACAATCGATAACCCTTATCACTCCAAATCTTCGATCCCCGATCCACGAACCACGATCTCAATCTCGATATGCTGGCATCCCTTACACCAATGGGTACTCCGGATGTACCCGATCCTACGACCCAACACCCCCTGGCAATCTCCGGACCAGGCGAGTGAGGGAATAGCAGACGGAGCTAAAGCAACCAACACTGGTAAGCCCGATGCTGCCCAGCAAGGCCATCGCATCCACCGCGACAATGAGGTTGCGCAACCACGATGCAATGCAAGAATGATAACAATTACAATATAATCAGTAAACACATTTAAGGACAAAAAGTAGGTTGTCCTCGCACCAAGTTACAATTTAGCAACAATAAGCATATATCAATTACGCAATTATACTAAACAATATACTCTTTTAGCAAGAAAATAAACTATAATGCACGTAAGGATGCAGGTCCCTCACCTCTACCGAGTTCCAAGATGTAAGTTTGAATCACATCATTTCCAGTCAACTTGAACCTATGAGCAAACATTACTTCAATTACTCTTTAACTACAACATTCATTAATTATTCAGCTAGGTTAGCTAACTCATAACTTCGCTTATTTAGCATATATACAATATCTATTAGAATTCTATTTTTAACAAAATGTCACTTTTATATACTTTAACTTAACATATATTCCAAGTAGTCATTTCCCACAACATAACTCATATAATTATAAGCAACACGGTATTATAAACAAGATATAAACATATTTTAATGAAGTAGCTATACAACCTATTTCATGAAACTTCTCCAAACAACTACATATTACATACCATTACCATTTAAACTCTTATTTAAATCATTTAAAAGTCAATTATAATAACTACATCAGTTCAAATAACCAACTAAGCACCAAGCTCAACTAATTCACATAAAATCCAATTAAAACCTTTCCACATGCTTAGTATTTAGGTCATAAACTTCACACTTATACAACATATAACTCAATCATGATCAATTAGAGCAAATATAACAATATAATAACTACTAATGCAACTAATTCAAGTAATTCACAAGAAATCCAACAAATCTCCTTCTAAATGCTTACAAAACAAGCTCTAAACTTCGCACAAGATAACAAACCTCAAATCTAACTATACTACATCTCTAATGACACTTTATGGCACCATTTAAGCCCTTGAAATCTCACTTTAAAGTACAATTACCCAAAAAGTCTGAATTTGCCTCTTCATGCATTACTCTACAAGTACTCTAATCGGAGCTCAACTAAGCGAAGCGAATACATTTCTAGCACCTCCTCACTTACTAGACACTTTCCCTAATGCCGGAACGCACCCGGATTCACTTTCAACCTAAAACCCCTTTGTCAATCTTTGCTATTAAGCTCCAAACCGAAAGGCAAGGTTCAAGATTCCCAAACAAGTTATCCTATCCTTCAAATCACACCTTATAGCACCCCAAGGACCCTCGAGTTCACCCGTTAAACCTCGTTTACCATTAAATTCCCGATTTTCTCTTTGTGCGTTTATACTACAAGTACCAATTTCGAAACCCAAACAAACGAAACGAAGATACTTCTAAAGCTTCAATACTTAATAAAGACTAGCCATAATCTCGAAACGTGGCCGGATTTGAGTTAACCCCAAAACTCCTTATTAAAGTAGCCTAATTTGATCAAATTATTCAAATTTTGTACATGGCAAGCGCAACTAACATGTTTCCCACGCTCTAGGACCTAATTAGCAACTACTAGAAGCATTGAATCAAATTAAATTGCACAAATTTTCGGAACCCTAGAAATTTCCCTATTCATCATCTTCCCCAAACCTCTAACTCCATTTTCAACCATTCAAAATGCTATCTAACCATAAAAGTATGCTCTATGATCATTAATAAGAGTAATTTAAGCTTAAACAAGCATAACCAAACAATATCTCAACAAATCAAAAAAAAAAAAGTTTAGATGCAAAACTTTCAAATACAAAAATAAGATGAAATTCTTATCACATAAGGCTAGAGAAGCTTGAAGAAGGTGTAAACATGTACAAGAACTCAAGATTCAAGCTTGGAATAGATAGAAATGGCCAACTATAGCAATTTTGCAAGAAAAAACACTATTCTCGTGTATGGTATTTGGCTTATTTTTTTACCCTTTTTTAGCATTTTTTGAGAGATTTTGTGTTATAAAAGTTTAAGTTGGGTCAATGGGTCAATGTGTTGGATTATTGGGTCAAGTAGTTTGGCTAGGTGAGTCAAATGAATTCAAAAACAAAGCAAAGTACAAAACTAAATTGCTGAATTTTTCACTATTCAATTAAGCTCACTAATGAATTTTTTCTCGTTGTTCCCGATATGCTATGCACGCAAACTCAATGAATGTATACATCTAAAATAGCAAGTATTAAGGGAAAAATATGAAATTCAGAAAAAAGAAACAAAAAATTTTAATGTTCTGGGCTTGGAGCTACTTTATCAATTAGTTGAAAACAAAGTAAATATTAGTCAAGAAAATGAAACCGAGTATTATAATTAATAAGTTAGCTAATATTCATTTTAAATAATTAATTTAACTATTATTTTAATGTTTTGAAGAATTATGAAATAGTGCTAAAAATGAATGAATTCATTAAGGTAAACACATAATTATATGCTAGCATTCAAGATAGAATCTAATTAAATGCAAACATGTATTATTCTCTATATGCCGGGTTTGGGGTATTACATCGGTGGTATCAGAGCTTAGTTAGCTCTCAGCCAGGACGGGGTCCTCGGTCTGTTGGGTAGTAACCCTCGAGTGCATGCATGTGAAGTGTGTTTTTATTAGGTGCATGCTTGTATAAGAGTCTTTCCTGTTTTGCATGAAAATGTGTGCTTATGTGATTCCCTATGCCAACGTGACAAAGGTGCATATGTACAGTTGTGTGGTTATATGTGCATCTAAATATGCGATATGTGTATTATGTGACTTTGTACGCAGTTATGAGACCTTTTCGTGCAATAAGTGAACCCTAGGTAGTATGTTTATTTATGCGAATAATTATGCATCTAAGTAATTTCTTAATTGTTCATTTGCCTTGGTTACATATAGTATTAATTATTAAGTGTTAATCTTATGTGAAACCCACTACATACATGCATTACCCTTGAAAATAGTAAGTAAACATTCTTCCCTATAAAGAGAAGATCAGTTGCAACTTACTTGAAGAAGTGGACCAACGGAAAGAGGGAACAAGTGATCAAATGCTTATCAGGGTTCATAATTGGTATTTTTCTTGTGTTCATACTCGGCATTTGGAGTAGACTATGGGAATTCTTATTCAGATTTTCTTTGGTATGTTTATTGGAATTTGATGACGTCCTTAATTAGCAATTATTTATGAATGGTCTTCCTTGGGATTTCTATTTCGGGGATCTTGTTTGAAGTATTTATTTGGCAGTTCTTCTTGGCATTCTTTCTCAGCATGTATATATGAAAGGCTTCCTTCAGAATTCTTGCTTGGAATTAATTTGGAATTTTCTCTGGACTTCTTATATAACAAGCATATTGAGGATTCTTATATGGTGTTCATAATCGGAGGGATTCTTATTCAGACTTCTGGATTTGTATTCTTCTTCAGAGCGTTTATTTGGCATTCTTAATCGGGATTTCCGTAGGTATTTTCTTAGAGTTCATCTTATTCATCTGGAACGAGTTATCATAGTTGATGTGGCATTCTTCTAAGAACAAGGAATTGCGAGGACGCAATTGTTTTAAGGGGTGAAGGATGTAATACCCCAAACCTAGCATATAGAGAATAATACATGTTTGCATTTAATTAGATTCTATCTTGAATGCTAGCATATAATTATGTGTTTACCTTAATGAATTCATTCATTTTTAGCACTATTTCATAATTCTTCAAAATATTAAAATAATAGTTAAATTAATTATTTAAAATGAATATTAGCTAACCTATTAATTATAATACTCGGTTTCATTTTCTTGACTAATATTTACTTTGTTTTCAACTAATTGAGAAAGTAGCTCTAAGCCCAGTGTAACACCCCGATCCCTCTCGAGACCGGAGGTTCTATCAATCGATCTAATCATAACCCAAACCAAACCCCCACATAATTTTCAGGGAAAACGGACGGAATCTCCCCTGTTTCTAGGCGAAATGTAAAACCTGCGACAGCATATAAGTGGACCAACACCGTGTCCAACCATACAAACTACCTCAAGGCCATCCGAGCCTCGGTTCTCAACAATTAAACTCAGCAAGTATACATACATTTCCAATTTAAAAGCTAACCTATCTCTTTTCATTTTTGACAAGTACATTCAAACTAGACAATTAAACCATACTAAGCTACTGCATAAAATAAACTATCATGCCATTCTAATTCTTTTCCTTGGGACATTACAAGCATGCATCGAAGTTAAGCTATGCTAACTGATTACATAACTAGCTTATCGATTTACCTCAACTATTTAGCTAATTTAGATTACATTTCTTTTAACAATAAATACATACAACATATGAAAGCATATATCTTTACAACTTCGACACTCAAGCCACATAGGCACGCAAGACAACTCTTCAGGCACGAACTTTCACGAAATCACGAACTTTCCAGCTAACATGACATTTCCTGAAATGTGGTGATGAGGAGTGAGTATACACAACACGTATACTCAGTGAGGGCAAGACAAATATCGAGTTGGAGAGAAAGAAAGTCGTGCAATGCAAATAAGACAGTTAAGCAATATAACTGATAAGTAAGCAATCAAGACAAACAATCAATACAATAAGCAATTACTGAAAGTATTAACACAACCATTCAAAGCTATACCACACTCTGAAGGCTATGGTTCACTCTTACGAGCAATATACAATTTCACGAGCGATACATCAATCTCGAGCTTGATGTTGACAACGATGACAATAAGCGCGCAACCACCTTATAACACCAATTTGGAATACCCCGGGAGTAACCATCAATTCTACGACCCAAATCTCCCTGGGAGGCAACCCAAGCGAGAAAAGGGAATAGCCACGGAGCTAGAGCAACCAACACTGGCAACCCGAGGCTACCCAAAGAGGCCCATCACTCACGCGCTGGACACTATGCAATGCAAGACTCGATACAAGGCGATAAATGAGCGATAGCACAACAACACAGATAGAGGAGATAACCGAGATATCAAGCATTATTCAACAATTGTTAAACATTTCAATCAATAATCAACTCTAACAAGCGTAATAAGCATTAACAAGCATTTACAATCAAACAAGCAACAAGAACAACACCAACTAACATTATCAAGCAATAACAAGTATTCTATAGGCATTATAAGCATTCTATAGGCAATATACTATGAAAACACACAAAATCCCAAAAATGACCCCAACTTTCAAACGCTACTACTTTCAAACGAGCCACGAGCTTTGGAAACCGACTTCACCAATCCTCCTAGGTCACCATAAGGCACGTCTAAAGACCCCGAAACCTTACTTTACTCTAGAATTCACGCAAAGTCCCGATTTCCCCCTTTGCTCGTTTGAACTACAACTATACTAACCAAACACCCAACCAATGCCATAATCGCACCAAAAGTGCTTCCATGGCCTCCCGAAACAATGCCATCACGCAAAACGAGAAAACGCTAAACTCGACCTAAACGACCCCGACTTTCACCAAGGCATTTTTCTCATTTTTTCCATTACGCAACCTAAACAAACCATGCATTTAGACATTCTAGCATACCTAGCACCTTTTCACATCAACAGAAAGCATAACAGCGTAACTTCATCGAAACGGGGGTTTACTATTCACTATTTACTATTCATTACACAATTTATATTTCAAATTCGATATTCAACTGCAGAAAATGTTAAAAAGCTATAAATACACGTTCTACAATTGCTAGAGAACATTCTTTAAGCAATGAAACAGACAAAATAACAACCTACAGTTAAATCACAAAAATTAAAGTTTATGTTCAACATTTTTAAATGCGCAAATAACGATGAAACCCATACCTTAGACACTCCTAGACGCTAGGAAAACCACGCTGGATGCCTCGGAAACCACCCCGCACAAGCTCTCGCGAAGAAATTGAAGTTTGAAGTTGAAATATATTTTTTTCTTTTTCCTCCATGGTTTCAGCCATGGCCTTCTTTATTTCCTGATTTTTCTCTTTTGTTTCTTATTTCATACTTAAATAAAAGATGACAAATGGTCAAAGCTTCGGTCAACCCGCTAAACCAAAACAGCTATGCGCGACCTTACGAAAACGGCCATAACTTCTTCTAGAAAACTCCAATTCACGAACGGTTTGAAGCCTCAGAAACTAGACTCATAGAGCTTTCCAACCATATATAATTTGCTACCTAAATCTTCCCCAATTGGTTTATATTTAATTCCAAAGTTGACCCAAAATTTGACTAACTTAACATTGCATTTTTTTATTTCTAATCCCAAGTTTGCCCTTTATTAAACATTTTAAAAAATTTCACCTTGTCCTAATTGGTCATTGTAGATGAAAAGTCAACTAGTTTGGTCAAAGAAGGTGAAAGGTCAATAAAATGCAATTTAAATGAACTTTAAATGCTATTAAATATATGCCAGGTTCGGGGTATCACACCCAAAACATTAAAATTTTCTGTTTCTTTTTTCTAAATTTCATATTTTTCCCTTAATACCTGCTATTTTAGATGCATACGTTCATTGAGTTTGCGTGCATAGCATATCGGGAACAACGAGAAAAAATTCATTAGTGAGCTTAATTGAATAGTGAAAAATTCAGCAATTTAGTTTTGTACTTTGCTTTGTTTTTGAATTCATTTGACTTACCTAGCCAAACTACTTGACCCAATAATCCAACCCATTGACCCATTTGTCACGCCCCAACCCGGCCTAATAAAGGTTAGACTAGGGTGTGATCTAACATTCAAGTCATATCACATACTTAACCGTTTATGAAGATTTAACACTTAACGTTTTGGCCTAAACTCCAAAATTCTCCGGAAAACCGGCAGCATAACAGTTGTAATTGGGCTCTTTGGTTTGACCTAATTCTCTAAACGCCTCAAATTTTCAAATCTCAATTTCATTTCCAACTAGGATTACTATTTACCATCAATTGAAATACCTACTGGTTATCTCAATGTCTCGTTTGATTAATAACCTAGCATGATACTATATCTCGTTTGTTTGTTTATCCTCGTTACAAAAGTACATATTGATCTTAGTTTAATAGCGAGTATTTGCTTAAGATTTGGTTGGTTCATTTTACTTAGCCCTTACCTAATACCTCATAATCCTATTATAGATACTAGCAGTAATAATAGCAAAATGACCATAGTAGTGTCTAGTGTCTGTCTAGTTAATACCAGTACAAACCAAAATTAGACCCCAAATTACAACGGGGGTCTTTTACATTACAAACATTAAACAACATAAAAGAAATAGTCTTCTAGTAGCATAGTGTTCACAAATAGCCATAATCACGCAAAGCACAAAGGACAGGCAATCACTCCAAGGAATGATCGTTAGGCACATCGTCCTCAAGTACCTGTTCTTGATCTTCTTTACCTGAGATGATAAAAGAGGGTGAGTCCTTATGAACTCAGCGAGGGGGAACGAGAAATAGGTTTTGAAACTCATTTTCCGGTTCAACTTATGAAAATCCTTTTGCAAGCATGAATAAACACAATTAAGTACATAACAATAATATAAAGTAAAGGAACACAATTACCAGTCTTTCCTCCCCGAGGTCCTCCTGGAACCAAGCGAGAGTACTTATACATATAGTAAAAAGGATACGGTGAGCTTTTGCTCTCAGTTCATTTCCAGTATCAATTGTTGCGGCTGACTTCAAATCATCCCCTTATCACGCCAAGTGGGTTTACTCCGGATGTACCCCGAAATCCTACGACCTAACTCTCCGAGGAAGTCTAGCCCCCAAGCGAGAGAGAGAATTGGACAATGGTAGTCACAGTTGCACCGGCAAGCCTGATGCCGCCCGGTGTGCGTGAACGCTACCACGCCAGAATGAAAGGTTGCAACCTTATATGCAATGCATATTTATGACATATAATATATCACATTAGGAGGACAACAAAGTAGGTTGCCTCCGGACAGTCATAAGATTGCACGTTGACAAGTAAACAAGCGAGGCACGAATAGACAAGTAATTTCACTTGAAAGGCATATGGAGTTATATGAACATTAAATGGGCAGCCATGTAACGCACGTAAATCAGGTCATATAACTCATTTCAACGTCCACGTAATCAAATAATAAGGTTATTCAACATGCAACAACAATCTACGTGGGTTCGGATGCAAGAAAGGCCTATTTGTCAACATGCAATGATCATAATCACATTTAGGGCTATAAGGGAAACTATGGGCAGCCTACTAAGCATATAATTACACCCAATATTCAAAGGATCAACACTTAGCATGTTTACCTAGTTGCTAGGGTTTCCATTTCGTGCTTACCCGTGCGATTAATCCCCAAGTCCACTCAAAATCAATCTCAAGCCAAGCATCAATTAATCCAAACATCCCCAAGTACTCAAAATAGTCCACACAACATCCCAATGCCACAATCCAAAGCATTTAATACCACAAGAGAAGTTACAACAAATCTTCTAAGCATATAACTAAGTGAAACCCTCACTGCAATAGGCCGTTTTCTCACAATCATTAAGACAATAAAACAATCTCCAATTCCAGTGAATAAGATGTCAAATTAAAGCTTAATAAGTGAACTAAAATCAGAAACAAACCTTGCATCATTTGGAGTTCGAGATCAATAGTTATAGCCAAAACGGTGGGATTGCACAAAACTGTCCAGATTTGCACATATTTCAATAATTGTCGTTTTTGAGGTTCTTAGGATCAGATTTAGCCTTAGTCCATTTCTGACAAAAATGTCCATAACTGAAAACTATAGCATCACACCAAATTTAATGCATTTTGGACATCATTTACTAAGTCAAAACTAGTTCGTTCCACAAGGTCAGTGCATCTGCCAAAACCTGCTTCATTTTTCCAGACTTCCAGATTTGGACACATTTTAATGATTTGCCCTTTTGAGGACCTTAGAGTCAAAATTAGCTTTTGCATATTTCTGCAAAACATGTTCAAAACTGGAAAAACTAGTTACCTACCAATTTTCATGAATTTGCAACATCATTTTCCTAGCCAAACGCACCTCGCAACAACAAGACAGAGAGCTGTCACCAAATCCGATTTCATCTATCATCATCTTCAAGCCAAAATCTTGCCATGCATGGTTGTAAAAGCTTATGAACACACATATAACACAAGTACAGAAGCAAAGACATACATTTAAGAGCATGCATGTGGAATTTTGAAGGATTTTCAAGAAGTTTTAGCCCTCACCTTAGCAAATCAACAAGAAGATGCACAAAACTTGATGAAGCACAAATTTCTTCTTCTTCCTTGCTTAGACAAGACACCACCCGATTTCTCTCTATTTTTCCTAGCTTAGTGACCAAGTTCTTAGTAGATGCATGTGGTTAGAACAAGAAGAAAAGAAATGGAAGCTAGCAAACTCACCAAGGCCGAAATGGTGACTCAAAGAGCATGCATGTGTGATTCTTGCATCCTAGCTAGCTTGGTCGAGCTTCTTTGCTTGTTGCTTGTCTTGATTAACTATGGTGTGATGAAGATGAGCTATGAAGGGAAGAAACTCAGCCAAGGCTGAGAGAGAGAGAAGAATGAGAGGGAGAGAGAGAAGAATGAGAGGAAAATGGGAGAAATGAAAAAAAAATGATAGCCTTTGTAAAGATTGATGCATGTGTTCGGCCTTGGGCATAGAAATTCAGCTTTTTTATGTCTTCAAGATGTATTTTGAAATTCCTAGCATGGGCAAGGAGTAGTTGGTCGAGAATGGTGGAGTTTGAGAAGGTTTTAAGCAATTTTTTTTTATGCATTTGTGTCATAGAATTGACATAAATTGTCTAGAATTAATTTTGAATTAAGCAAGCAAGCATAAAAACCCACATGGTGGTCGGCCAAGGCATAAAAAAAATCTGATTTTTTGTCATCTTTTGAGCATTATTTAATTGTGTGTTGAAAGTGCAAAAAGAATAAGGAATAAAAAATAAGGAATGTCTAGCTTTTTGTGAGATTTTGTCTTCTAGTGGGTTGAATTAGTAATTTAATAATAGTTAGTGGATTTTGTAGGATTAATTAATGACCTAGTGCTTCGTGTAAGATGCTTTCTTGATTAGCGTGAGGGCACGCTTTCCTAGGTCTAGGGCACGCTTTCCTAGGTCTAGGGCACGCACTATGAGGTAGGGCACGAACTACGAGATGAACGCACATTTTCCAAGTAAATGCACGCAACCCTAAATGAATGCACGTAATTCAATGCATGGCACACAAAACGAAACACAATTCTCAAACCTAGGTCAAGGCACACAAATCTAGATTAGGGCACACGAAACGAGGTATTGCACGCAAATCGAGGTCGGGCCTCACACCATTGACCCAACTTAAACTTTTATAACCCAAAATCTCTCAAAAATGCTAAAAAAGGGTCAAAAAATCAGCCAAATACCATATACGGGAATAGAGTTTTTTCTTGCAAAATTGCTATAGTTGGCCATTTCCATCTATTCCAAGCTTGAATCTTGAGTTCTTGAACATGTTTACACCTTCTTCAAGCTTCTCTAGCCTTATGTGATAAGAATTTCATCTTATTTTTGTATTTGAAAGTTTTGCATCTAAACTTTATTTTTTATTTTTGGATTTGTTGAGATATTGCTTGGTTATACTTGTTTAAGCTTAAATTACTCTTATTAATGATCATAGAGCATACTTTTATGGTTAGATAGCATTTTGAATGATTGAAAATGGAGTTGGAGCTTTGGGGAAGATGATGAATAGTGGAATTTCTAGGGTTCCGAAAATTTGTGCAATTTAATTTGATTCAATGCTTCTAGTAGTTGCTAATTAGGTCCTTGAGCGTGGAAAAAATGTTAGTTGCACTTGTCATGTACAAAATTTGAATAATTTGATCAAATTAGGCTACTTTAATAAGGGGTTTCGGGGTTAACTCAAATCCGGGCACGTTTCGAGGTTATGGCTAGTCTTTATTAAGTATTGAAGCTTTAGAAGTGCCTTCGTTTTGCTTGTTTGGGTTTCGAAATTGGTACTTGTAGTGTAAACGCACAAAGAGGAAATCGGGGATTTAATGGTAAACGAGGTTTAACGGGTGAACTCAAGGGTCCTTGGGGTGCTATAAGGTGTGATTTGAAGGATATGATAACTTGTTTGGGAATCTTGAACCTTGCCTTTCGGTTTGGAGCTTAATAGCAAAGATTGACAAAGGGGTTTCAGGTTGAAAGTGAATCCGGGTGCATTCGGGCATTAGGGAAAGTGTCTAGTAAGTGAGGAGGTGCTAGAAATGTATTTGCTTCGCTTAGTTGAGCTCCGATTAGAGTACTTGTAGAGTAATGCATGAAGAGGCAAATTCAGAATTTTTGGGTAATTGTACTTTAAAGTGAGATTTCAAGGGCTTAAATGGTGCCATAAAGTGTCATTAGAGATGTAGTATAGTTAGATTTGAGGTTCGTTATCTTGTGTGAAGTTTAGAGCTTGTTTTGTAAGCATTTAGAAGGAGATTTGTTGGATTTCTTGTGAATTACTTGAATTAGTTGCATTAGTAGTTATTATATTGTTATATTTGCTCTAATTGATCATGATTGAGTTATATGTTGTATAAGTGTGAAGTTTATGACCTAAATACTAAGCATGTGGAAAGGTTTTAATTGGATTTTATATGAATTAGTTGAGCTTGGTGCTTAGTTGGTTATTTGAACTGATGTAGTTATTATAATTGACTTTTAAATGATTTAAATAAGAGTTTAAATGGTAATGGTATGTAATATGTAGTTGTTTGGAGAAGTTTCATGAAATAGGTTGTATAGCTACTTCATTAAAATATGTTTGTATCTTTTTTATAATACCGTGTTGCTTATAATTATATGAGTTATGTTGTGGGAAATGACTACTTGGAATATATGTTAAGTTAAAGTATATAAAAGTGACATTTTGTTAAAAATAGAATTCTAATAGATATTGTATATATACTAAATAAGCGAAGTTATGAGTTAGCTAACCTAGCTGAATAATTAATGAATGTTGTAGTTAAAGAGTAATTGAAGTAATGTTTGCTCATAGGTTCAAGGTGACTGGAAATAATGTGAATCAAACTTACATCTTGGAACTTGGTAGAGGTGAGAGACCTACATCCTTACGTGCATTATAGTTTATTTTCTTGCTAAAAGAGTATATTGTTTAGTATAATTGCGTAATTGATATATGCTTATTGTTGCTAAATTGTAACTTGGTGCGAGGACAACCTACTTTTTGTCCTTAAATGTGTTTACTGATTATATTGTAATTGTTATCATTCTTGCATTGCATCGTGGTTGCACAACCTCATTGTCGCAGTGGATACGATGGCCTCGCTGGGCGGCATCGGGCTTGCCAGTGTTGGTTGCCTTAGCTCCGTCTACTATTCCCTCACTCGCCTGGTCCGGAGATTGCCAGGGGGTGTTGGGTCGTAGGATCGGGTACATCCGGAGTACCCATTGGTGTAAGGGATGCCAGCATATCGAGATGGAGATCATGGTTCGTGGATCGAGGATCGAAGATTTGGAGTGATAAGGGTTATCGATTGTATCCTTTTAAAATGTGGTATTAGAATTGTTATTCACTGTTTATCTATTGTATTAATTGTGTTAAGTTGCTGCATTGCACGTCTCCGGTAGACCTTATCCCTCACTGAGCAATTGTGATTGCTCATACCTCGCTAAACATGTTTCAGGTGGTGCAGTTGGAGGAGTTGCCTTGGTTGCTGTGTACTATTACTTGAGATTGGAGTGATTGCTTGCTAAACTGTAGAAGACCTTGCTTGTCTACTTTATGTTCTATTTTGGAGCCTAAGGGTTTATGTATATATATTTGAGTGGTTGCAATTTGAAAGCTAAGTGGATGTAGTAAGTGTTATGGAATTGTGGCATGTAATAACTTATGCTTCTGCTTCTAGCTACGTTGTATGCTTGTATGTGTTTATATTGTCTTGTGTTGCTTAAGGCTTGGATGGCCTTGAAGTTGGGATTTCAATTAGAAATGTTGTTCCTTTGCTTCGTGTTTTATTTGAATGCTTACAGGTTTCCAGAATGTCTACAGTACAGGGAAAACTCTGTCCTTTTTTCCTAAAATTTTGTGACCGGGTTTGGTATTGGGTTGAGAATAGCATGGTTATTAGAGCCTCCGGTCTCGCGAGGGATCGGGGCGTTACATGTATAAAGTGAAAGAAAAGTGAACTATGTGTTAATATGGTTAAGTGATTAAGTGATTATGTGATTTAGTGCTTATGTGATTATGTGATCAATTTGTTTATGTGATTGATACTTAAGTGATTTATGTGCTTTATTTGAGTTTGTTGCTTATGTGTTAATAGTTGTTCATAGTTTGCTTATGTGCTATAACCTGTGCTAACTCTTTGATTAGTAGAATGACTGGAAGACTGAGGACCAGAGGTAGGCCTGAGGTAACTGATGAGGTTCCGAGAAATGTGGCACCATGACAAGTTAGGGATGATGATCGTGTAGGTGCAGCTTTTGATAGGATGAACGAGATCATGGCCAGTCAGGCACAGTTACTGGCAGGGCAAGCTGCCCAAAATCAGGCATTGAAGAATCAGTTATTGAATGCACAAGGTGGGTACCTCGGTCGTGGTACACTGAAAGAGTTTTTAGGGTATTATCCACCGCGGTTTCAAGGGGAGCCGGACGATAGAAAAGCTGAGGCGTGGATTAGTAAGGTGGAGAAGATTTTTGACCCTCTTGATTATGCCGATGAGCGGAAGGTCACTTTTTCCGTGTACTTGCTGGATGATGAGGCAGAGGAATAGTTGCGCACGGTGAAAACTAGCTGGGAGACTCAGGGTATTCCGTATGTTTGGGATACCTTTCTGTTAGCTTTCCGGGCAAAGTATGTCCCGAGGATCGCGAGGGAGCAGAGAGAGGCAGAGTTTCTAGCCTTAGTGCAGGGAGACACTTCAGTGGCTCAGTATGAGGCCACTTTCACTAGGTTGTCCCGGTATACACCAGAGTATGTGGCTGACGAGGAATGTAAGACTCGTAGATTCATGTTGGGGTTGAGGCTCGAGATTCAGGATGCGATGGCCCTGAATCGGTATGATATACTTACGGAGGCCTTTGATGCAGCTTCTAGACTGGAGAAAAGAAAGGGGGAACAGATTGTGTCTAGTCAGCCTAGCAAGAGGCCATTTCAGCTGCAGGGTCAGTAGGGGGTGTATAAGCCTTCAGTACAGCAGGTTGTGTACAAGCCGCCAGCTCAGCAGGGTTCTTTCAGGCCGCAGGGTCAGCAGAGTTATTATCGACCTTAGTTTTAGCAGGGGTCCTATCAGGTTCAGTCCCAGTACAGGCCAGCCCAGTCTCAGGGTCAATACAGGCCTAGTTTTGTTAGACCTCAGCAGCAGGCTGGTAGAGCTGCTTCTTCAGCTTCTGGTTCTTCTAGGGGGAGTGTCAGTGCATCATCACCGCAGTGTACTTACTGCAAACGCCAGGGCCGTGTGGAGGCCGACTGCAGGGTGAAGTCAAGGGCTTGTTTGGGTTGCGGCAGTAATCAGCATAGGGCGAGGGATTGCCCTAGATATCAGAGGACTAAGGGTCGGGCAGCGACTCAGGGTTATCAGGGTAGACCTGCAGGCAGTGCACCTCAGCAGCAGCGGGTTCAGGCTCGGGCCTACGCAGTTGACTTGGAGGAGATGCCTCAGGTGACTGCAGTTGTGGAAGGTAATTTCCTTATACATGATCAACTTGTTAAAGTGTTGATTGATTCTGGTGCTACATATTCTTTCATTACTCCTGCTTGTGTACAACGTGTTAATGTGCAACCTGAAAGACTGCATTATGTGGTTGAGATTAGTACCTCTTTGACTGATAAGTATATTACTGGCTTAGTATGTAAGGATTGTATAATACATGTTAAGGGGTATAATTTTCCTTCGGACCTTATCTTATTTCCTATCCGGGGGTATGATGTTATCTTGGGTATGGATTGGCTTTCTAAGTATGATGCCCAGTTAAACTGTAGAACGAAGGTAGTGCATTTTTGTTTGCCAGATCAGCCAGTAGTTGAGGTAGTAGGGAACCGAGGTGCTAAGACGAGTTTTGTTATCTCAGCAACTAAAGCCGTTAAGTTGGTGAGTAAAGGGTGTTCGGGTTATCAAGCTTATTTGATCAACAAGCCATCTGATAAGCTACAGCTGGAGGAAGTTCCTATTATTCGGGAATAGCCTAATGTATTTCCCGAGGAGTTGCCAGGGTTACTGCCAGAGAGAGATGTGGAGTTTGTGATCAATCTTGTTCCCGGTACTCAACCTATTTCTAAATCAGTGTACCGGATGGCACCAGCTGAGTTGAAGGAGTTGAAAACTCAGTTGCAGGAGTTAATAGAGAAGGGTTTCATTCAGCAGAGTTCTTCACCTTGGGGAGCTCCTATTTTATTTGTGAAGAAGAAGGATGGTACCTTGAGATTATGCATTGATTATCGTGGTTTGAATCAGGTGACCATCAAGAACAAGTATCCTTTGCCATTGATTGACGAGTTGTTTGATCAACTTCAGGGAGCCAAAGTCTACTCTAAGTTTGACTTGAGGCAGGGGTATTATCAGCTTCGGATTCGCACGGAGGATATTCCGAAGTCTTCCTTCAGGACTCGATACGGGCATTATGAGTTTGTAGTTATGCCCTTTGGATTAACTAATGCACCGGCAGCATATATGGACCTTATGCATCGAGTTTTTCAGCCGTACTTAGACCAATTCGTGGTGATCTTTATTGATGATATCTTGGTTTTTTCTAAGTCTGAATTGGAGCACGAGCAACATCTACGACTTGTCTTACAGAAGCTGCAGGAGCATCAGTTGTATGCGAAATTCAGCAAATGTGAATTTTGGCTGCAACGCATATCTTTTCTTGGTCATGTTATCACACATAGCGGTATATCTGTAGATCCCACTAAGATTGAATCGGTGATGTCTTGGAAACGTCCGGAGAATGTTTATGAGGTTCGTAGCTTTCTTGGCTTGGCGGGTTATTACCGTAGGTTTGTCAAGGACTTTTCTAAGATTGCAGGGCCACTTTCTAAGTTAACTCAGAAACATACTAGCTTTGTTTGGGACGAGAAATGTGAGAGTGGGTTTCAGGAGTTGAAAAAGAGATTGACTACTGCTCCAGTACTTGTTCTACCAGAGGGGACCGATAATATGGTCATTTACAGCGATGCATCCAAGGAGGGCTTGGGATGTGTTCTTATGCAGAATGGCCGGGTTATTGCCTATGCCTCTAGAAAGTTGAAGCCTTATGAGGTGAACTATCCGACTCATGATCTTGAGTTGGCAGCTGTTGTTTTCTCACTGAAAAAGTGGCATCATTATCTGTGGGATAGTAAGTTCGAGATTTTCATTGATCATAAGAGTCTTAAGTATTTATTCTCACAGAAGGAGTTGAATATGCGTCAATGGAGGTGGATGGAACTTCTCGGAGATTATAATTGTTCTATCAGTTATCTGCCTGGGAAGGCAAATGTGGTGGCAGACGCTCTTAGCCGTAAGGCGAGTGTTTCTTGTTTGGTTATCAAGAAGTAGGAGGTTCTTGAGGAATTCACTTATTGGAGACCGGAGTTGACTCAGGTTGGGGTGATGTGTTCACATCTCCATATTCAGCCTTTATTGCTGTCTCAGATCAGAGAAGCTCAACAACTTGATGTTAAACTTCAGAAGATCAAGGATCAGATCACAGATGATCAGACTGACTTCAAAGTGCACAAGGATGGTATTCTTCGGTTTCAGAACAGGGTTTTTGTTCCCGATGAACCGGGTTTGAGGCGAGGTATTCTGGAGGAGGCTCATAATTCTAAGTACACTATTCATCCTGGTGGAACCAAGATGTATCGGGACTTGAAGCAACATTACTGGTGGAATAATATGAAGAGAGAAGTTGCTCAGTTCGTGTCTAGATGTTTGACTTGTCAGCGAGTGAAAGCCAAGCATCAACGACCTGCAGGTTTGCTTCAGCCGTTGGCTATACCACAGTGAAAATGGGAGCATATTACGATGGACTTCGTCACTGGTTTGCCTAGAACTCCGAGAGGTAACGATGCGGTTTGGGTTGTCGTGGATCGTTTGACGAAGATAGCTCACTTTATTTCGATGCGGATGGGAGATGAAGTTACAAAGTTGACGGGTCTTTATTTGGATCAGATTGTTAGACTTCACGGGATTCCGTCTAGTATTGTCTCAGATCGAGATCCTCGATTTACTTCTCGTTTGTGGGAGAAACTTCAGGAGACTTTGGGTACTCAGCTAAATTTCAGTACAACGTATCATCCATAGACCGACGGTCAGTCTGAGAGGACTATTCAGATTCTGGAAGATATGCTTAGGGCTTGTGTTCTGGACTTCGGGAAGAACTGGGAGAAACATCTACCACTTGCCGAGTTTGCCTATAACAATAGTTATCAAGCTACTATTGGGATGGCACCTTTTGCAACTCTTTACGGTCGTAAGTGTCGTTCACCTTTGTATTGGGATGAAGTAGGGGAGATGAAGACTGTTGATCCGACTATTATGCCAGAGCTTCTAGAGAAGATTGAGAATGTTCAGTTGATCAGGTAGAGAATGCTTACAGCACAGAGCAGATTCAAGAGTTATGCTGATAAGCGTCGTCGGGACTTGGAGTTTGCAGTTGGAGATCGGGTTTTCTTGAGATTGTCTCCATGTAAGGGGTTTGCTCGTTATGGTAAAAGTGGTAAGCTGAGTCCGAGGTTTGTAGGGCCGTTTGAGATTACTGGTAGAGTTGGTAAGTTAGCATATCGGTTGGCTTTACCGGAGAATTTCTCTAATGTTCATGATGTATTTCACATGTCTAATTTGCGAAAATATAATCCGGATCCTTCTCATATTCTTGATCCAGAACCGTTACAACTTCATGAGAATCTGACTTATGACGAGCGGCCGATTCGTATTCTTGATCAGATGGAACAAGAGTTGAGGTCGAAGAAGATTCGATGGTTAAAGTGTTGTGGAAGCATCACGGTATCAAGGAAGCTACTTGGGAGAGGCGAGATCAGATGCAGCAGCAGTATCCAGATCTTTTCCGTTCAGCAAGTAAGAATTTCGGGGAAGAAATTTCTTTAAGGGGGGAGACCCCATATTTTGCTTTATCTCGATTTGCGTGTTTTACTTCGTTTTGTGTGAATTAACTTGTTTACGTGCTATATGACTTAAAATGTGCTAAATATGTGATTAATACTCCTAATACATGCTAAGTGTACATTCATGAAATTTTCATCAAAAACGGAATTAGAAATTTTATCGTCAGTTTTGGTGAATAGTATTTTTGAACACCTGTCCGCTAAAATTTTTTACTGGGGTGTTTTAAACGTTTTAAAACCTAGTCCTCTGGTATTAATAGACTCGTGTTTGATTAAAACGGATTTGGAATCGGTTTTGAAAATTTAAGGATTTTTACACTTTCTTTTGTAAGAAAACGAGTTTTAAGCCGACTCGGGTGAAACTATTTTAATGTAAAGCTCTTTGTCACCTAAAATATATTTTCTATAATTAGTTTAAGTGTTAAATTAATAGTTGAGCAAGAAATAGTCAATAAAATGAATTAAAAGACTAGAAAATAGAATTAAAAGACTAAAAATTTACTTTGACTATTTTTAATTGTTGACCATTTCATGATATATCATCAACACACACTTGCAAAGCACAAAAACACCCTCAAAAAAACACACATAGCCGAGAGCTTCAAGGGAGAAAAAAGAAAGAAATTTCAAAGGTTTTCAAAGCAAAATTTCAAAGAAAAACCTAGTTTTTGTCCGTAGATTTTTGGGGCACGTATTGCACGCATATCTAGGCTTGTTTCGCATCAAAGGTGTGAGAAAAATTATATATCTCAAAAGTCATATTTTATATTTTTGCTTATAATTGCGTTTTGAACCGTTATAATGTTAATTTGAAGTTATATTATTGCTCAGTGCATGCTAGGAATCGTTTATGTGTATTACTACGAGATTTGAACCATTGTAGCGAAATTATTTATTTTCGGGTATTTAAAGTTGATAGATTGGCCATTTGATGATTATCTTGAGTTGTTGTGGTTGGAATCGATTGCCGTCGATTTCTAAAAGTTTGTTAATTACGTGGTAACGCCATTATAATGCCGAATTTTTGATTGCGATGTTTGGGTAAAAATCCAGAAATTTCAGCCTAGGTGCATTGAGGTTTTAGGGTTGTAGGGCCTGATTTTGATGTGTCTTGGTTGGTTTCCGAGATGGCTGATGTAGTTGATTGAATGGGTGAGTGTTAGAAACTGATTTGGAGTTGTTTGGATTAGTAGAGTGTAAGATATGATTATTTGAAGTTTAGGTTGTCTTTCTTTAAATTGTTGAATTGAGCCTTTAGATGATTGGGTGGTGTTTGAGTGATTGAATTGTGAGTTGTTGATGGTTAGACTAAGGTTAGATTATGTGTTTAATGCATGTTAAGTTGGATGGCCTACTTTGTCATCTAACTTAGTTGTTTGTTGTTTAATTGATTACTTGATGTTATATTGATGGCAATTGATGATAATTGATGATTATTGATTGATGATTGATAAACCAGGAGATAGGCAATTCTACTAGATTGTCCTCCCGTGAATGATGTTTATTATTATTGCTGAGTCTTGGTATGTGTGTGCCACCTCTCGGGCAGGATCGGGCTGTTAGGTTGATAACGGCATGACTACCAGATACTACCCCCAGCTCACATGACAGAGGTGTCATGGAGGGAGGGGCTAGTGAGGTACCTCGGGTGCGTGAGTAATGGGGAGTTACAAGAAGAATGGTTGAGATCGTGATAGCGTTTAGAGATACACCAACTAGAGTATCTTTTATTGATTGGTCATTATAGTTATGTGTTTATATTGTTATTGATGTTTTATTGCGTGTTTACTGCTCAAAGGATCATTTCCAAGAAGTATAGTAAATACTGTTAGAGATCTATTGGATCCTCACTGAGCTTGTTTATATAAGCTCACTCTCTATTATTGCATGCATACAGGTGTTATTGAGCAAGATTACGGGTACGTGTCTCTAGAAGGGGTTAATGTGCCGTATGTGGACGAGTCCTATGTGCCTGAGTCTTGTCCTTGATGTTTGAGATGTTGTATACTCTATTATCTTGTATATTAAACTAGTTGTCTTTTATTTACCTTGTAGTTTATGATGTATAAGTTGTAGTAAAGATAATGAACTAGTTGATGCTAACTTAGTAGTCTCTCTTTTGACTATGATCGGGTTGCTAAGTTGGTTTGTAATCTATTTTGATATGTATGTTAAAGTTAAGGTTATGTTGGAACGGAAGCGTATAACTAAGAATGATTATTGTATAATATGGTTATGTTGTATGTTGTTAATGGTGTTGAGGAGTTTGATTGTATGATGTTTTGAGAGGTTGGTTTAGAGCCTCGGTGTCTTAATTACTGTTGTTATACTGCCGAAATTCCGTTGCGTCCTGACTGATCGTAGGTGGGGTCGAGTTGGGGCGTGACAGTCTCTCTTGGATGGGACTGTGAACCGTTGACACGTAAGGGCTTTGCACCCTCAACATGACAAGTGTGATCATACCAGCACTAATGCACCGGATCCCATCAGAAATCCGAAGTTAAGCGTGCTTGGAGGAGAGTAGTACTAGGATGGGTGACCTCCTACAAAGTCCTCGTGTTGCAATCCCCTTTTCATTATTTTTGCCATGTTTAGCCTTGCCAAGATACTTTATCCATCACATTTCTATTCTCGAGTCCAACAACATCTTAGGCAAGACAATTTCGCTTCGCGTAGAGGCTGGGCCAGCAAACCGAGGGCGTGGGGCTAGTGACCTGGTCTCTGTTGCTCCGGTGCCCATAACTTTTGATCCGTAAGGAGTTGTACGACGCACAGCATACCGTTGGAAAGCCCTCTGGGAGCTCTACCACGAGGGCAATAAGCGTACTTGGCTGCACCTATTTTTGGTATCCAAAATCGAATGTTTTCATCAGTTTCAGGCCACTTATCTACTTTTTGCGCTGTTTTTTCATCCTTGGTCATTCGTCGTGAGCCGCAAAAAGGATGAGAACCCAACTCGCGGAACATTAGAGGGCTCTACAATGCATCGATATCACGTCTTGCGGTGATCCTGCTTTGTTGAAACAGATGGGCTGTCGATAAGCCCATTGGGCCTTTTGAATGGGTCGTCTCTCTTGGCTGCGACTATGAACCGTCAACACATAAGGGCTTTGCACCCTCAACATGACAGGTGCGATCATACCAGCACTAATGCACCGGATCCCATCAGAAATCCGAAGTTAAGCGTGCTTGGAGGAGAGTAGTACTAGGATAGGTAACCCCTTGGGAAGTCCTCGTGTTGCAGTCCCTTTTTCATTTTTTTTGTCCCATTTAGCCTTGCAAGATGCTTTATCCATCACATTTCTATTCTCGAGTTCCACAGCATCTTGGGCAAGACAACTTCGCTTCGCGTAGAGGTTGTGTCTGCAAACTGAGGGCGTGGGGGCCTGTGACCTGGTCTCCGTCACTCCGGTGCCCATAACTTTTGATTCGTAAGGAATTATGCGGCGCACAGCATACCGTTGGAAAGCTCTCCGGGAGCTCTAAGACGCGGGCATCAAGCCTGCTCGGTTGCGCCTATTTTTGGTACCCAAAATCGAACGTTTTCATCCGTTTTGGGCCACTTTTCTTCCTTTTGCATTGTTTTTTTGTCCTGGGTCGTTCGTCGTGAGCCGCAAAAAGGACGAGAACCCAACTCGCGGAACAATAGAGGGCTCTACAATGCGTCGATATCATGTCTTGCAGTGATGCTACTTTGTTGATGCGGATGGGCTGTCGATAAGCCCATTGGGCTTTCTGAATGGGCCGTCTCTCTTGGCTGGGACTGTGAACCATCAACACATAAGGACTTTGCACCCTCGACATGACGGGCACGATCATACCAGCACTAATGAACCGAATCCCATCAGAAATCTGAAGTTAAACGATCTTGGAGGATAGTAGTACTAGGATGGGTGATACCCTGGGAAGTCCTCGCGTTGCAATCCCCTTTTCATTTTTTCTTCACCGTTTAGCCTTGCCAAGTTGCTTTATCCATCACATTTCTATTCTCGAGTCCCACAGTATCTTGGGCAAGACAACTACTTTTCGCGTAGTGGCTGGGCCCGTAAACCGAGAGCGTGGGGCCTGTGACCTAGTCTCCGTCGCTCCGGTTCCCATAACTTTTTATCTATAAGGACTTGTGTTGCGCATAGCATACCATTGGAAAGCTCTCTTGGAGCTCTACGATGGGGGTAGCAAGCTTGCTCGGTTGTACGTATTTTTGGTACCTAAAATCAAACATTTTCATCAGTTTTGGGCCAGTTTTCTTCTTTTTGCGCTGTTTTTTCGTCGTGGGTCGTTCGTCGTTAGTCGCTAAAAGGACGAGAACCCAACTCATGGAACATTAGAGGGCTCTACAACTCGTCGATGTCACGTCTTGCCGTGAAGCCGCTTTGTTGAAGTAGATGGGCTGTCGATAAGCCCATTGGCTGGGACTGTGAACCATCAACACATAAGGGCCTTGCACCCTCAACATGACGGGTGCGATCATACCAGCACTAATGCACCTGATCCCATTAGAAATCCAAAGTTAAGCGTGCTTGGAGGACAGTAGTACTAGGATGGGTTACCCCTTGGGAAGTCCTCGTGTTGCAACTCTCTTTTCATTTTTTTTGCCCCGTTTAGCCTTGCCAAGATTTTTTATCCATCACATTTCTATTCTTGAGTCCCACAGCATCTTGGGCAAGACAACTTCGATTCGCGTAGAGGCTGGTCCTGCAAATCGAGGGCGTTAGGCTTATGACCTGGTCTCCGTTGCTCCGGTGCCCATAACTTTCGATCCGTAAGGACTTGTGCGTTACAAAGGATACTGTTGGAAAGCTCTCTGGGAGCTCTACGATGGGAGAAGCAAGCTTGCTCGGCTGCGCCTATTTTTGGTACCCAAAATCAAACATTTTCTTCAGTTTTGGGCCACTTTTCTTCTTTTTGCGCTATTTTTTCATCCTGGGTCGTTCGTCGTGAGCCGCTAAAAGGATGAGAACCCAACTTGCGGAACATTAGAGGGCTCTACAACGTATCGATATCACGTCATGCAGTAAAGCTGCTTTGTTGAAGCATATGGGCTGTTGATAAGCCTATTGGGCCATTTTAATGAGTCGTCTCTCTTGGCTGGGACTGTGAACCGTCAACACATTAGGGCTTTGCACCCTCAACATGACGGGTGCAATCCTACCAGCACTAATGCACCGGATCCCATCATGAATCCGAAGTTAAGCGTGTTTGGAGGAGAGTAGCACTAGGATGGGTGACCCCCTGGGAAGTCCTCGTGTTGCAACCCCTTTTTCATTTTTTTTGGCCACGTTTAGCCCTGTCGAGAAGCTTTATCCATCACATTTCTATTCTCGAGTCCCACAGTATCTTGGGCAAGACAACTTCGCTTTGCGTAGAGGCTGGGCTGGCAAACCAAGGGCGTGGGGCCTGTGACCTGGTCTCCGTCGCTCCGGTGCCTATAACTTTTGATCCGTAAGGATTTATGTGGTGCACAATATAAAGTTGGAAAGCTCTTTGGGAGCTCTACGACGGGGGCTGCAAGCCTGCTTAGCTGCGCCTATTTTCGGTACCCAAAATCAAACGTTTTCATCAGTTTTGGGCCACTTTTCTTCTTTTTGCTCTGTTTTTTCATCCTGGGTCGTTCGTCGTGAGCTGCTAAAAGGATGAGAACGCATCTCGCGAAACATTAGAGGGCTCTACAATGCGTTGATGTCACGTCTTGTGGTGATAGTGTCTGTTGAAGCAGATGGTCTGTCGATAAGCCCATTAGGCTTTTTGAATGGGTTGTCTCTCTTGGCTGGGACTATGAACCATCAACACACAAGGGCTTTGCACCCTCAACATGACAGTTGCGATCATACCAGCACTAATGCACCAGATCCCATCAGAAATCCGAAGTTAAGTGTGCTTGGAGGATAGTAGTACTAGGATGGGTGACCTCTTGGGAAGTCCTCGTGTCGCAACCCACTTTTCATTTTGTTTTTCCCCGTTTAGCCCTACCAAGATGCTTTATCCATCTCATTTCTATTCTCGAGTCCCACAATGTCTTGGGCAAGACAACTCCGCTTTGCGTAGAGGCTGGGCCCGCAAACTGAGGGCTTGGGGCCTATGACCTGGTCTCTGTCACTCCGGTGCCCATAACTTTTGATTCGTAAGGAGTTATGCGGTGAACAGCATACCGTTGGAAAGCTCTCCGGGAGCTCTACGACGGGGGTAGTAAGCCTGCTCGACTGCGACTATTTTCGGTACCCAAAATTGAATGTTTTCATCAGTTTTGGGCCACTTTTCTTCATTTTATGCTGTTTTTTAGTCCTGGGTCATTCATCGTGTGTCGCTAAAAGGACGAGAACCTAACTTGCGGAACATTAGAGGGCTCTACAATGCGTCGATATCAAGTGTTGCTGTGATGCTGCTTTGTTGAAGCAGATGGGCTGTCGATAAGCCCATTGAGCCTTTTGAATGGGCCGTTTCTGTTGGCTGGGACTGTGAACCATCAACAGACAAGGGCTTTGTACCCTCAACATGACGGGTGCGATCATACTAGCACTAAAGCACCAGATCCCATCAGAAATCCAAAGTTAAGAGTGCTTGGAAGAGAGTAGTATTAGGATAGGTGACCCCCTGGGAAGTCCTCGTGTTTCAACCCCATTTTCATTTTTTTTTGCCCCATTTTGCCTTGCCATGATGCTTTATCCATCACATTTTTATTCTCGAGTCCCATAGCATCTTGGACAAGACAACTTCGCTTCGTGTAGAGGCTGGGCCCGCAAACCGAGGGCGTGGGGCTTGTGACCTAGTCTCTGACGCTCCGGTGCCCATACGTTTTGATCTGTAAGGAGTTATGCGGCGCACAACATACTGTTGGAAAGCTCTCCGGGAGCTCTACCACGTGGTCAATAAGCCTATTCGGCTGCGCCTATTTTTGGTACCCAAAATCGAATGTTTTCATCAGTTTCGGGCCACTTATCTTCTTTTTGCGTTGTTTTTTCATCCTTGGTCATTCGTCGTGAGTCGCTAAAAGGATTAGAACCCAACTCGCAGAACATTAGAGGGCTCTAAAATGCGTCGATATCACGTCTTGCGGTGATGCTGCTTTGTTGAAGCAGATGGGCTATCAATATGCCCATTGGGGTTTTTGAATGGGCCGTCTCTCTTGGCTGGGACTGTGAACCGTCAACACATAAGGGCTTTGCACCCTCAACATGACAGGTGCGATCATACCAGTACTAATGCACTAGATCCCATTAGAAATCCGAAGTTAAGCGTGCTTGGACGAGAGTAGTACTAGGATGGGTGACCCCTTGGGAAGTCGTCGTGTTACAACCCCGTTTTTATTTTTTTTTTGCCCCGTTTAGCCCTGCCAAGATGGTTTATCCATCACATTTCTATTATCGAGTCCCACAACTTCTTGGGCAAAACAACTTCACTTCGCGTAGAGGCTGGGCCCGCAAACCGGGGGCGTGGGGTTTGTGACCTGGTCTCTGTCGCTCCGGTGCCCATAACTTTTGATTCGTAAGGAGTTATGCGGCACGCAGCGTACCATTAGAAAGCTCTCCAGGAGCTCTACGATGGAGGTGGTAAGCTTACTCGGCTGCGCCTGTTTTTGGAACCCAAAATCAAATGTTTTCATTAGTTTTAGGCCACTTTTCTTCCCTTTTCGCTATTTTTTTTATCCTGGGTCGTTTGTCGTGATTAGGACCATTGTCTTCTTAAGTATGACGTAACCTTGGATTGAGGTGAGTGGAATTTATTTGAGGTTGAAACTATTCGCCTTAGGAGTCTTGGTTAAGATTAAAAGAAATTCTGAAGCCTTGTGACTTGAAGATAGAGATTTGAATAAGGAAAAACATAGAAAGGGGACAAACAGTGAATGTAGGGGTCACACCGAATTAATGATTGAAGAAAGTTTGGAAGCGAATCGGTTTTGGCCAAGGGGATCACGGAGCAAGCAACGGCCCGGAGTAGAAATATCAAAGGCCAGAACCCATCTAAATGACCTCAACAAATAAGAATGAATTTCGGGATGAAATTTTGTTAAGGAGGGGAAGATGTGAGGACCGACACCGAATAATGTGTCTTACCTCGATTTGCGTGCCTTAGACCCATAATTATATGACTGACCTTGGATTACATGCCCTGTCTTGGTTTACGTGCACCTATGTTAGAGAGTATGCTTTCGTCTTGAAGCACGAGCCTTAACCTAGGATTAAGGACGTTAGTATTGGGTTACATGCAATACTTTAGATACGTTTCTTGGTTTTTGTGCATGTCTCTTCATACGTGCCCTGGCCTCGATTAACGTGCAAAAACCTTGATAAACATGCATTAACCCTAACTTGCGTGCCTTAACCTAGATTGAAGTATCATACCTTGATTTACGTGCATTGCATTGAATTACATATCTTACATTGGTTTACGTGCATTACCTAGGGTTGCGTGCATTTGTATTAAAATTTGTGCATTCATCTAGAAGTACGTGCTTTACCTCGTAATTCGTGCCCTAAACCTAGAAATGCGTGTCTGCACGTTAATCTAGAAAGATTTCTGGACAAAGCACTAGGCAATAGAATAATCCTACACAATCCACTAACCATTATTAAATTCCTAATTCAAATCCTACAAATTCCACTAGCATTATTTTAATCTTAATTCAAATTCACTACAAGACAAAACCCTATCATCTTCCAAAACATCCCCAATATAATATACATAATCACCTTTTCCTACAAAATCCACTAACACCTAAATATTATATTTTAAACCCACTACAAGAAAAAATCTCACAAACCTCTAAACATACCCTATATTCTATTCTAACTTCAATGCTACACAAATACCTAAGCCAACATTTTCTTACACAAACACTAAACACAAGACTCATGAAAATACACACACACATATACTAAATCTCTACACTCTTTCTCATCCTCTCAAATCTGAAAATACACACACACACACACACACACACACTAAATCTTTACACTTTCTCTCATGCTAGACAAAGTCTTCCAAGTCGTTATAACTTTTCCTAAGTTCTATGCCATTTTTGCTAACTCCTAAGCCTCCAACATGCTCATACACTTATTCCTTACACACTACATTTCCTAGGCACAATATTCAGCAACGTTGGAAGGCATTTGACCCACAAAATCAAGGCCATATCCGGCCATACACTCTACACAACACAAAAGACCTCAAACACTCCAAAACCTCACATTTCTCTCTCTATTTTGGCCAAACACTCAAACTCTCTCAAGTTTTCTCTTCTCTCACGACCACACACACCTACACACCCTTGAATGCTTGCTCAAACTGAATAAGAAAGAAAAATAAGCTACAAAGCCAGGCCAAGACAAGAAAATGGCCAAACAAGCCCTCAAGAAAATAACCACACACACCTACACACCCTTCCTTTTCTTTTTGTTTTAATCACATGCATATCTTTATTAGACACTAACTAAGCTAAGAATTAAGGAAAGTCAAGAGTTATTTTTGGCCAAGCATGGAAAGGAGGAGATTTGGCACTTTCAAGACCATTTTATAAGTGTTTCTTGCATTTCTTGCTAAAATTGGCTAAGGTGAGGGTTAAACCTTTTCAAATGATTCAAGAAAACTCACATGCATTAACTTATATGGCTGTATTTACTCTAGAAGTTCATGTGCATGTGTTTATATGAGCATATCTACCCTTGCATGGCTTGAAACTTGATAGAAACTTGGAAATATGAAGTCATGATTCTGGCAGCTCTCTATACGATTCGAACAAAATGTTTTTGACCTAGCAAATAATATTAAAAATGCATGAAACTTGGTGAGTCACTAGATTTTTCAGTTTTGAACATATATTTCAGAAATAGGCTAAGGATAATTTTGAGTTTAAGACCCCCAAAAAATGGTAAATATCGTAATGTGTCTGAATCTGGATAGTTTTGCGCGGTCTCACGGTAATGGTCATAACTCCTAACTATGAACTTGAAATGCAGCAAGGTTTGTTCCTAGATTTAAAGAACTCATTCAGCTTCGATTTGAAATTTGATTCACTGAATTTGGAGGTTATTTTATTGGTTAACCAAATGAGGAAAGATAGGCTATTGCAGTAAGGGTTTGATTGGAAATTTGCTTTAAATCATATTGCAATTGTACCTTGAGGTATTAAATGCTTGGACTTGTGGAAATTAGGAGTTGCATGGACTTTTTTGGTTGGCTAAGATTCCTCAAATGACGTGATGCATGATTTAGGTTCGTTATATGACGGATTCGTGTGTAATTGTTGTGTAAGCATGAATTTATGGACCTACTACTTATGCATGCTTCTTAAGTGACTATCCTATGGGTTAAATGAATTTATTCGAGTTGTTAATAGGCTGTCCAATAATCTCTAAGTATGCATGAAATGGTTTAAGTGCTACTTGTGGTTCTTAGCGCACTAAACTTACACCCGAGCCCGATTCTTGTAAACCCTAATGGCTACGTAGGTTCCCAAGTCCTAAACCACTCATGTGTGCCTTATGATTGATGTTTGGGGAATGTTAATGAACTGCCCGAAAATGTTTAAATACTTAGGACAATGTTCCATGTTGATTTTAGGGTTAAATGTGGTTGCATCATAGTGGTAAACATGTATATGATGTCTTTTGATAATTTTGTGTTCATATCAGCGGATTTCATGGCTTGCATGTGGTTTTAATGATGATATTTGCAATGTTTCAAGGCTGTCCAATAATTGTTAGATATGTGTGATGATGATCTAAGTGTTCCTTGTAGTTAATAGTTGATGAATCTTGTACCCGGGCATGAACCTAAAATCCTAATTGTAAACTAGGTCTTCTAAGTGTTAAATCATGCTTTACGTAACTTATATTTGAGGTTTTAATTGAAGTTGTGGACTGCCTAGAAAAGTTATTATAGCCCCATGCATGAATTATATTGATTACGAGGTTATACGTTAACTATTCGTGCACCCGATCTTGCTTATGATATTATCACTCTTTCGTATACTTTTATGCGTTTATTGAATTGTTAAAAGATATTCTATGGCTTATTCTGAACATGATTACTTGGCTGTCTATGAAAGTTTAATTGCTTTTAAATTGATATATGAAATGAGTATATGTTCTTACAATGCCTTATGTGCCAATATGTCAAAATATGATCATATACTTGCTCGGAGGCAACCTACTTTGTTGACCTCCTAACGTGAAATGTTAAATGGCATAAATGTGCATTGCATACAAGGTTGCAACTTTTCATTGTGGCATGGTAGCGTTTCTCGAACACCGGGCGGCATAGGGCTTGCTAGTGCTCCCGTGACTACCATGGTCCAATTCCCTCTCTCGCTTGACATTCCACCCTCGGAGAGTTGGGTCGTAGGATTTTGGTGTACAATCCGGAGTACACCCATTTGGGAGTGATAAGAGGATGATTGATGCCGGCTACAACAATGGTTATTGGAAATGATCTTAAGAGCAAATGCTCACCGATTGATCTTGAGAGCGAAAGCTCACTGTATCCTTGAAATGATGTGGTAACTGTATCTATCTTTCAATTTGATTCTTATGCTATGCCTACATTCTTGATTGTATTACATGACACATTTTTCAAAGGAGATTTCACAAATTAACCGGAAAAGAATTTCAAAAGCTTTGTCACTTGTTCCCTTTAACCCCCCCCCCCCACTCGCTGAGTTCATAAGGACTCACCCTCTTTTGTCATTACAGGTGAAGCAGATTTGGAACAGGTGCCCAAAGAGAATGTGCTAGTTGATGAACCTTTGGAATGACTATGTGCAATACGTGCTTTTCGTGAACATGGATGTTGTGTTATTTGAAGACTGTTTATTTTGTTGTTGTAAATGACCCCCGTTGTAATTTGGGGTCTAATTTTGGCTTGTACTAACTATAAACTGAACGACTCTTTTATTTCAGTCGTTTGTTTTTCATCGTTATTGTTAGTAGCTATCATTAGGTGTTTAAACCAATAGGTGAAGAATCAACTAAGTTAGTCCTACTTATACTCAATCAAGGTACTCATTTGTAAGCTAAATGACAATAGGTACTTGCCTAAATAGGAATTTGACAAATAAATGGGATGTAGTTGTCATGATAGGTTTGTTAATTCAAATGGAACCTTCGTGATAAACTAGTAGGCATATCAACTGATGATAGAACAAAATTTTTAATCGTAAGTAAATTAATGATTCAAAATTTTGAGGTGTTCTAGAAATTAGGTCAAACCAAAGGTCCTAAATACAACCGTTATGCTGCCGGTTTTCTAAAAACTTTTGGAGTTCTAGGCTAATGAATAAGCATTAAACTTCGTCAATCGGTTATAGTCCTAAAATAACAATAATGATTTAGGTCATACCCTAGTCTAGCCTCCAAAGGTTGGGTTGGGGCGTGACAAGTTATATGGTGCACAGTATACCGTTGGAAAGCTCACCGGGAGCTCTACGACGGGGGCAGCAAGCCTGCTCGGCTGCGACTGTTTTCGGTACCCAAAATCGAACGTTTTTATTAGTTTCGGGTCAATTTTCTTACTTTTGTGTTGTTTTTTCATCCTGGGTCGTTCTTCGTGAGCCGCTAAAAGGACGAGAACCAACCTCGCGGAACATTAGAGGGATCTACAATGCGTCAATATTACGTCTTGCGGTGATGCTGCTTTGTTGAAGCAGATGGGCTGTCGATAAGCCTATTGGGCCTTTTGAATGGGTCGTCTCTCTTGGCTGGGACTCTGAACCGTCAACACATAAGGAATTTGCACCCTCAACATGACGGGTGCGATCATACCAACCCTAATGCACTGGATCCCATCAGAAATCCGAAGTTAAGCGTGCTTGGAAGAGAGTAGTACTAGGATGGGTGACCCCTTGGGAAGTCCTCGTGTTGCAACCCCCTTTTTCATTTTTTTTGCCCAGTTTAGCATTGCCAAGATGGTTTATCCATCACATTTCTATTCTCGAGTCCCACAGCATCTTGGGCAAGACAACTTCGCTTCGCGTAGAGGCTGGGCCCGCAAACCGAGGATGTGGGGCCTGTGATCTGGTCTCGGTCACTCTGGTGCCCATAACTTTTGATCCATAAGGAGTTATGCGGCCCGTAGCATACCGTTGGGAAGCTCTCCAGGAGCTCCACGATGGGGGCAAGAAGCCTGCTCGACTGCGCCCGTTTTTGGTACCCAAAATCAATCATTTTCATTGGTTTCAGGCTATTTTTCTTCTTTTTGCGCTTTTTTTTCATCTCGGGTCATTTGTCGTGAGCCTCGAAAAGGATGACAACATAACTCACAGAACATTAGAGGGCTCTACAACGCGTCGATGTGACGTCTTCCGATGATGCTGCTTTGTTGAAACAGATGGGCTGTCGATAAGCCCATTGGGCCTTTTAAATGGGACGCCTCTCTTGGCTGGGACTGTGAACCATCAACACATAAGGGCTTTGCACCATCAACATGACAGGTGCTATCACACCAGCACAAATGCACTGGATCCCATCAGAAATCCGAAGTTAAGCGTGCTTGGAAGAGAGTAGTACTAGGATGGGTGACCCCCTGGGAAGTCCTCATGTTACAAGCCCCTTTTCATTTTTTTTTTGCGCCGTTTACCCTTGCCAAGATGCTTTATCCATCACATTTCTATTCTCAAGTCCCACAGTATCTTGCCAAGACAACTTCGCTTCGCGTAGAGGTTGGGCCCGCAAACTAAGGGTGTGGGCCCTGTGACCTGGTCTTTGTCGCTCCAGTGCCCATACCTTTTGATCCGTAAGGAGTTATGCAGTGCACAACATACCATTGGAAAGCTCTCCGGGAGCTCCACGATGGGGGCACCAAGTCTGCTCGGCTGCGTCTATTTTCGGTACCCAAAATTGAACGTTTTCATCAAATTTGGGGCACTTTTCTTCATTTTATGCTATTTTTTCATACTGGGTCGTTCGTTGTGAGCCACTAAAAGGACCAGAACCCAACTCGTGGAACTTTAGAGGGCTCTACAATGTGTCGATATCACATCTTGCGGTGATGCTGCTTTGTTGAAGCAGATGGGCTTTTGATAAGCCCATTGGGCTTTTTGAATGAGCCGTCTCTCTTGGGTGGGACTGTGAACCGTCAACACATAAGGGCTTTGCACCCTCAACATGACGGGTCTGATCATACCAGCACTAATGCACTGGATCCTATCAGAAATTCAAAGTTAAGCGTGCTTGGAGAAGAGTAGTACTAGGATGGGTGACCCCCTGAGAAGTCCTCATGTTGCAACCCCCTTTTAATTTTTTTTGCCCCGTTTAGCTTTGCCAAGATGTTTTATCCATCACATTTCTATTCCCGAGTCCCACATCATCTTGGGCAAGACAACTTCGTTTCGCGTAGAGGCTGGTCCCGCAAACTTAGGGCGTGGGGCCTGTGACTTTGTCTCTGTCTCTCCGGTGCCCATAACTTTTGATCCGTAAGGAGTTATACGGCGTACAACATACCGTTGGAAAGCTCTCCGAGAGCTCTACGACGGGGGCAGTGAGCTAGCTCAACTACGCCTATTTTTGGCATCCAAAATTGAACATTTTTACCAATTTCGGACCATTTTTCTTCTGTTTATGCTATTTTTTTGTCCTGGGTCATTCATCGTGAGCTGATAAAAGGATGAGAACGCAACTCGCGGAATATTAGAGGGCTCTACAATGCATCGATATCACGTCTTGCGGTGATGCTACTTTGTTGAAAAAGATGGCCAGTCGATAAGCCCATTGGGCCTTTTGAATGGGTCGTCTCTCTTGGCTGGGACTGTGAACCGTCAACACATAAGGACTTTGCACCCTCAACATGGCAGGTGCGATCATACCAGCACTAATGCACTAGATCCCAACAGAAATCCAAACTTAAGCGTGCTTGGAGGAGAGTAGTAAGAGGATTGGTGACCCCCTAGGGAGTCCTCTTGTTGCAACCCACTTTTTTTTTTTTTGCCCCGTTTAGCCTTGCCAAGATGCTTTATCCATCACATTTTTAATCTCGAGTCCCACAGCATCTTGGCTTAGACAACTTCACTTCGCGTAGAGGCAGGGCCCGCAAACTGAGGGCGAGGGGCCTGTGCCTGGTCTCCGTCGCTCCGGTGCCCATAACTTTTGATCCATAAGGAGTTATGCGGCACACAATATACCGTTGGAAATATCTCCGGGAGCTCTACGACTGGGGCAGCAAGTCTGCTCGGCTGTGCCTGTTTTTGTTACCCAAAATCGAACGTTTTCATCAATTTCAGGACACTTTTCTTCTTTTTGCACTATTTTTTCGTCCTGGGTCGTTTTATTGTGAGCCGCTAAAAGGATGAGATCCCAACTCGCTGAAAATTAGAAGGCTCTACAATGCATCGATATCACATCTTGTGGTGATGCTCCTTTGTTGAAGCAGATGGGCTGTCGATAAGCCCATTGGGCCTTTTAAATGGGCCGCCTCTCTTGGTTGGGACTGTGAACCGTCAACACATAAGGGCTTTGCACCTCAACATGACGGGTACGATCATACCGGCATTAATGCACCGGATCCCATCAGAAATCCGAAATTAAGTGTATTTGCAGAAGAGTAGTACTAGGATGGGTGACCCCTTGGGAAGTCCTCATGTTGCAACCCCTTTTTCATTTTTTTTACCCCGTTTAGCATTGACAAGATGATTTATCCATCCCATTTCTATTCTCCAGTCCCACAGCATCTTGGCAAGACAACTTCGTTTCACGTAGCGGCTGGGCCCGTAAACCAAGGGCGTGGGGACTGTGACCTGGTCCCCGTCGCTCCAGTACTCAAAACTTTTGATCCGTAAGGAGTTATGCGGCGCACAACATACCGTTGGAAAGCTCTCCGAGAGCTCTACGACGGGGGCAACGAACCTACTTAGCTGCGCCTGTTTTCGGTACCCAAAATTGAACATTTTCATCAATTTCAGGCCACTTTTATTCTTTTTATGCTTTTTTTTTCATCCTGGGTCGTCCTTCGTGAGTCGCTAAAAGGACGAGAACCCAACTTGTGGAACATTAAAGGGCACTACAACGTGTCAATATCACATCTTACAGTGATGTTGCTTTGTTGAAGCAGATGGGCTGTCGATAAGCCCATTGGGCCTTTTGAATAGACCGTCTCTCTTGGCTAGGACTGTGAACTGTTAACACAAAAGGGCTTTACACCCTCAACATGACGGGTGCGATCATACCAGCACTATTGCACAGGATCCCAACTAAAATCCGAAGTTAAGCGTGCTTGGAAGAGAGTAGTACTAGGATGGGTGACCCCCTGGGAAGTCCTCGTGTTGCAACCCCCTTTTCATTTTTTTGCCCCGTTTAGCTTTGCCAAGATGGTTTATCCATCATATTTCTATTCTCGAGACCCACCACATCTTTGGCAAGACAACTTCGCTTCATGTAGAGGCTGGGCCCGCAAATTGAGGGTGTGGGGCCTGGACCTGGTCTCCGTTGCTCTGGTGCCCAAAACTTTTGATCCGTAAGGAGTTATGAGGCGTACACAATACTGTTGGAAAGCTCTCTAGGAGGTCTACGACGGTGGCAGTAAGCTTGCGTGGCTATGCCTGTTTTCAGTACCCTAAATCAAACGTTTTCATCGATTTTGGGCAATTTTTCTTCTTTTTGCACTATTTTTTCATCCCGAGTCGTTCGTCGTGAGCCACGAAAGGACGACAACCCAACTTGCGGAACGTTTGAGGGCTCTATAACACGTCGATATCACGTCTTGCGGTAATGCTGCTTTGTTGAAGCAGATGGGCTATCAATAAGCCCATTGGGCCTTTTAAATGGGCTGTCTCTCTTGGCTGGGACTGTGAACCGTCAACACCTAAGGGATTTGCACCCTTAACATGACGGGTGCGATCATACCAACACTAATGCACCGAATCCCAACAGAAATCCGAAGTTAAGCGTGCTTGGAGGATAGTAGTACTAGGATGGTTGACCCCTTGGGAAGTCCTCGTGTTGCAACCCCCTTTTCATTTTTTTTTGCCGCGTTTAGCCTTGCCAAGATGCTTTATCAATCACATTTGTATTCTCGAATCCCACAGCATCATGGGCAAGATAAATTCGCTTAGCGTAGAGGTTGGGCCTGCAAACTGAGGGTGTGGGGCCTGTGACCTAGTCTCCATTGCTTTGGTGCCCATAACTTTTGATCTGTAAGGAGTTATGCGGGGCACATCAAACCGTTGGAAAGCTCTCTGGGAGCTCTACGATGGGGGAAGCAAGCTTGCTCAGTCGAGCCTGTTTTCAATACCCAAAATCAAACATTTTTATCTGTTTCGGGTAATTTTTCTTCTTTTTGCGCTATTTTTTCATCCCGAGTCACTGGTCGTGAGCCGCAAAAAGGATGAGAACACAACTCACGGAACATTAGAGGGCTCTCCAACGCGTCGATATCACGTCTTGCGGTGATGCTGCTTTGTTGAAGCAGATGCTGTTGATAAGCCCATTGGGCCTTTTAAATGGGCCGTCTCTCTTGGCTGGAACTGTGAACTGTCAACACAAGAAGGCTTTGTACCCTCAACACGACGGGTGCGATCATACCAGCACCAGTACACTGGATCCCATCAGAAATCCGAAGTTAAATGTGCTTGGAGGAGAGTAGTACTAGGATGGGTGACCCCCTGGGAAGTCCACGTGTTACAACCCCCTTTTCATTCTTTTTTCCGTGTTTCGCCTTGCCAAGATGCTTTATCCATCACATTTTGATTCTCGAGTCCCACAGCGACTTGGGCAAGACAACTTCACTTCGCGTAGAGGCTAGGCCCAAAAACTGAGGGCGTGGGCATTAGAGGGCCCTACAATGCATCGATATCACGTCTTACGGTGATGCTTATTTTTTGAAGCAGATGGGTTGTCGATAAGCCCATTAGGCCTTTTGAATGGGTCGTCTCTCTTGGCTGGGACTGTGAACTGTCAACACATAAGGGCTTTACACCCTAAACATGACGAGTGTAATCATAGCAGCACTAATGCACCGGATCCCATAAGAAATCCGAAGTTAAGCGAGCTTGGAAGAAAGTAGTACTAGGATGGGTGACCCCCTGCGAAGTCCTCATGTTGCAACCCCCTTTTCAATTTTTTTTGCCCCATTTAGCCTTGCCAAGATGCTTTATCCATCACATTTCTATTCTTGAGTCCCACAGCATCTTGGGCAAGACAACTTTGCTTCGCGTAGAGGTTGGTCCCGCAAACCGAGGGCGTATGGCCTGTGATCTGGTCTCCGTCAATCTGGTGCCCATAACTTTTGATCCGTAAGGAGTTATGCAGCGCACGGAATACCGTTGGAAAGCTCTACAGAAGCTCTACGACAAAGGCAGCAAGCCTTCTCGGCTGCGTCTATTTTGGGTACCCAAAACCAAACGTTTTCATCATTTTCAGGCAACTTTTCTTCTTTTTGCACTGTTTTTTCATCTCGGGTCGTTCGTTGTGAGCCTCGAAAAGGACGAGAACCCAACTCGCGGAACATTAGAGGGCTCTACAACGCGTCGATATCACGCCTTGCGGTGATGCTGCTTTGTTGAAGCTGATGGGCTGTCAATAAGCCCATTGGGCCTTTTGAATGGGCCATTTCTCTTAGCTGGGACTGTGAAGTGTCAACACATAAGGGCTTTGCACCCTCAACATGACGGGTGCGATCATACCAGCACTAATGTACCGGATCCATAAAAAATCCGAAGTTAACTGTGCTTGGAGGAGAGTAGTACTAGGATGGGTGACCCCCTGGGAAGTCCTCGTGTGGAACCACCATTTTCGTTTTTTTTTGTCCTGTTTAGCCTTACCATGATACTTTATCCATCACATTTCTATTCTTGAGTCCTACAGCATCTTGGGCAAGACAATTTTGCTTCCCGTAGAGGCTGGCCCGCAAACCGAGGGCGTGGGGCTTGTCATCTGGTCTTCATATCTCCAGTGCTTATAACTTTTGATCCGTAAGGAGTTATGCGGCACACAATATACCATTGGAAAGCTCTACGACAGAGGTAGCAAGCTTGCTCGGCTATGCCTATTTTGGGTAACCAAAACCAAACGTTTTCATCAATTTCGGGCAACTTTTCTTCTTTTTGCACTATTTTTTCATCTCGGGTCATTCGATGTGAGTCTCGAAATGGACAAGAACCCAACTCGCAGAACATTAAAGGGTTCTACAATGCGTTGATATGACGTCTTGCGGTGATGCTGCTATGTTGAAGCTGATGGGTTGTCAATAAGCCCATTGGGCCTTTTGAATGGGCCATCTCTATTAGCTGGGACTGTGAAGTGTCAACACATAAGGGCTTTGCACCCTCAACATGACGGGTGTGATCATACCAGCACTAATGTACCAGATCCCATAAAAAATTCGAAGTTAAATGTGCTTGGAGGAGAGTAGTACTAGGATGGGAGACCCCTTGGGAAGTCCTCATGTGGAACCGCCCTTTTTATTTTTTTTGCCCTGTTTAGCCTTACCAAAATGCTTTATCCATCACATTTCTATTCTCGAGTCCCACAGCATCTTGGGTAAGACAACTTTGCTTCTCGTAGAGGCTGGGCCAGTAAACCGAGGGCGTGGGGCTTGTGATCTAGTCTTCATCGCTCCGGTGCCCATAACTTTTGATCCGTAAGGAGTTATGCGACGCACAGCATACCGTTGGAATGCTCTGCAGGAGCTCTACGATGAGGATAGTGAGCCTACATGGCTGCTCCTATTTTTGGTACCCAAAATCAAACATTTTGTTAAGTTTTGGGCCACTTTTCTTCTTTTTGCGCTATTTTTTTGTCCCGGGTCGTTCGTCATGAGCCTCGAAAAGGACAAGAACACAACTCATGGAACATTAGAGGTCTCTACAATGCGTCAATATCACATCTTGCGGTGATGCTGCTTTGTTCAAGTAGATGGGCTGTCGAGTAGCGTATTGGGCCTTTTAAATGGGCCGCCTCTCTTGGTTGGGACTTTGCACCATCAACATGACGGGCCCTGCTCGGCTGCGCCTATTTTTGGTACCCAAAATTGAACGTTTTCATCAGTTTCGGCACATTTTTCTTCTTTTTACGCAGTGTTTTCATCACGAGTCGTTTGTCGTAAGCTGTGAAAAGAATTAGAACCCAACTTGCGAAACATCATAGTACTCTACAATGCGTCGATGTCACGTCTTGCAGTGATGCTGCTTTGTTGAAGCAGATGGTCTGTCGATAAGCCCATTGGGCCTTTTGAATGCGCCGTCTCTCTTGGATGGGATTGTGAACCGTCAACACATAATGGTTTTACACCATCAACATGACAGGTGCGATCATACCAGCACTAATGCACCAGATCCCATCAGAAATATGAAGTTAAGCGTGTTTGGAGGAGAGTAGTACTAGGATTGGTGAACCCTTGGGAAGTCCTCGTGTTGCAACCCCCTTTTCATTTTTTGCCCCGTTTACCCTTGCCAAGATGCTTTATCCATCACATTTCTATTCTTGAGTCCCATAGCATCTTGGGCAAGACAACTTCGCTTCGGGTAGAGGCTAGGCCCGCAAACCGAGGGCGTGGGGCCTGTGACCTAGTCTCCGTCGTTCTGGTGCCTATAACTTTTGATTTGTAAGGAGTTATGTGGCGTACAACATACCGTTAGAAAGCTCTTCGGGAGCTCTATGACAGGTGCAGCAAGCTTGCAAGGCTGCGCCTATTTTCGGTACCCAAAATCGAACATTTTCATCAGTTTTGGGCCATTTTTCTTCTTTTTACGATTCTTTTTCATCCTGGGTTATTCGTCATGAGCTGCGAAAAGGAAGAGAGCCCAACTTGCGGATCATTAGAGGGATCTACAATGTGTCAAGATCACATCTTGCAGTGATGCTGCTTTGTTGAAGTAGATGGGTTGTCGATAAGCCCATTGGGCCTTTTAAATGGGCCGTCACTCTTGGCTGGGACTGTGAACCGTCAACACAAAAGGGCTTTGCACCATTAACATGAGGGCTGGGATATACCAGCACTAATGCATCGGATCCCATCAGAAATCCGAAGTTAAGCGTGCTTGGAAGAGAGTAGTACTAGGATGGGTGACCCCTTGGGAAGTCCTCGTGTTGCTACCCCCTTTTCATTTTTTTTTGCCCCGTTTAGCCTTGCCAAGATGCTTTATCCATCACATTTCTATTCTTGAGTCCCACAGCATCTTGGGAAAGACAACTTCGCTTCGCGTAGAGGCTGGGCCCACAAATCGAGGGCGTGGTGACTTTGCCCTAGTCTTTGTTGCTCCGGTGCCCATAACTTTTGATCTGTAAAGAGTTAAGTGGCGTATAGCATACCGTTGGAAAGCTATCCGGGAGCTCTACGACAAGGGCAGGAAGTTTGCTCGGCTGCGCCTACTTTCGGTACCTAAAATCAAACGTTTTCATCAATTACGATCCACGTTTCTTCGTTTTGCGTTGTTTTTTCATCCCGGGTCGTTCGTCGTGAGCCGCTAAAAAGACGAGAACCCAACTCGCGAAACATTAGAGGTTTCTACAATGCGTCGATGTCACATCTTGTCGTGATGCTGCTTTGTTAAAGTAGATTAGCTGTCGATAAGCCCATTGGGCCTTTTAAATGGGCCGCCTATCTTGGCTAGGATTGTGAACCATCAACACATAAGTGCTTTCCACCATCAACATGATGGGTACGATCATACTAGCACCAATGTACCAGATCCCATAAAAAATCCGAAGTTAAGCGTGCTTGGAGGAGAGTAGTACTAGGATAGGTGACCCCCTTGGAAGTCCTCGTGTTGCAACCATTTTTTCATTTTTTTTTGCCCCGTTTAGCCTTGCCAAGATGCTTTATCCATCACATTTCTATTCTCGAATTCTACAGCATCTTGGGCAAGACAACTTCGCTTCGCGTAGATTCTGGGCCTGCAAACCGAGGGCTTGGGGCATATGACCTGGTCTCCGTTGCTCTGGTACCCATAACTTTTGATCCGTAAAGAGTTATACGGTGCACAGTATAACGTTGGAAAGCTCTCTGGTAGCTCTACGACAGTGGCAGCAAGCCTGCTCGGCTGCGCCTATTTTCTGTACCAAAAATAAAACATTTTCATTAGTTGCTGGCCATTTTTCTTCTTTTTGTGCTATTTTTTTGTCCTAGGTGGATCGTTGTTAGCCGCTGAAATGACGAGAACCCAACTCGTGAAACATTAGAGGGATCTACAATGCTTCAATATCACGTCTTCCAGTGATACTGCTTTATTGAAGTAGATGGGCTATCGATAAGCCTTTAGGGCCTTTTGAATGGGCCGTCTCTCTTGGTTGGGACTATGAACCGTCAACACATATGGGCTTTGTACCATCAACATGACGAGTGCGATCATACTAGTACTAATGTACCAGATCCCATCAGAAACTCGAAGTTAAGCGTGTTTGGAGAAGAGTAGTACTAGGATAGGTGACCCCTTGGGATGTCCTCTTGTTGCAACCCCCTTTTCATTTTATTTTGCCCCGTTTAGCCTTGCCAAGATGCTTTATCCATCACATTTCTATTCTCGAGTCCCACAGCATCTTGGGCAAGACAACTTCGCTTAGCGTAGAGGATGGGCCCACAAACTGAGGGCGTGGGGCCTGTGACCTGGTCTCCGTCACTCCGATGCCTATAAATTTTGTTCCGTAAGGAGTTGTACAACGTACAACATACCATTAGAAAGCTCTTCAGGAGCTCTACGATAGGGGCAGCAAGCCTGCTCGGCTGCGCTTGTTTTCAGTAGCCAAAATCGAACGTTTTTATCAATTTTGGGCCACTATTCTACTATTTGCGCTGTTTCTTCTTCCTGGGTCAATCGTCCTGAGCCGCTAAAATGACGAGAACCCAACTTGCAGAACATTAGAGGGCTCTACAATGAGTCGATATCACATCATATGGTGATGCTGCTTTGTTTAAGCAGATGGGCTGTCGATAAGCCCATTGGGCCTTTTGAATGGGCCGTCTCTCTTGGTTGGGACTGTGAACCGTCAACACATAAGGGCTTTGCACCCTTAACATGACGAGTGCGATCATACCAGCACTAATGCTCCAGATCCCATAAAAAAATCCGAAGTTAAGCGTGCTTGGAGAAGAGTAGTACAAGGATAGGTGACCCCTTGGGAAGTCCTTGTGTTGCAACACCCTTTTTATTTTTTTTTTGCCCTGTTTGGCCTTGCCAAGATGCTTTATCCATCACATTTCGATTCTCGAGTCCCACAGCATCTTGGGCAAGACAACTTCGCTTCGCGTAGAGGTTGGGCCCGCAAATAGAGGGCGTGGGGCCAATGTCCTGGTCTCCGTCGCTCCGGTACCCATAACTTTTGATCCGTAAGGAGTTATGCGGTGCACAGCATACAATTGGAAAACTCTCTAGAGCTCTCCGATGGGGCAGCAAGCCGCTCTGCTATGCCTATTTTTGATACCTAAAATTGAAGTTTTTCATCAGTTTCGGGCCATTTTTCTTCATTTTGCACTATTTTTTCATCCCGGGTCGTTCGTCGTGAGCCGCGAAATGGACGAGAACCCAACTCGCGGAACATTAGAAGGCTTTACAATGCGTCGATTTCACGTCTTGTGGTGAAGCTACTTTATTGAAGTAGATGGGCTGTCGATAAGACCATAGGGCCTTTTGAAAGGGTCATCTCTCTTGGCTGGGACTGTGAACCATCAACACATAAGGGCTTTGCACCATCAACATGATGGGTGCATCATACCAGTATTAATGCACCGGATCCCATTAGAAATCCGAAGTAAAGCATGCTTGGAGGAGAGTAGTACTAGGATGGGTGACCCCCGGGGAAGTCCTCGTGTTGCAACCCCTTTTTTTTTTGTTGCCCCGTTTAGCTTTGCCAAAATGCTTTATCTATCACATTTCAACTCCTGAGTCCCACAGCATCATAGGCAAGACAACTTCGCTTCACGTAGAGGCTAGGTCCGAAAACCGAGGGCGTGGGGCTTATGACCTGGTCTCCGTCGCTCAGGTGCCCATAACTTTTGATCCGTAAGGAGTTATGCGGCGCATAGCATACCGTTGAAAAACTCTCTGGGAGCTCTATGATGGGGGTATCAAGCCTACTCAGCTGGGTCTATTTTCGGTACCCAAAATTGAACGTTTTAATCAATTTAGGGTCATTTTTCTTCTTTTTGCTTTGTTTTTACGTCCCGGGTCATTCGTCGTGAGCCGCGAAAAGGACGAGAACCCAACTCACGGAACATTAAAAGGCTCTACAATGCGTCAATATGACGTCTTGCATTGATCCTGCTTTGTTGAAGCAAATGGGCTGTCGATATGCCCATTGGACCTTTTGAATGGGCTGTTTCTCTTGGCTGGGACTGTGAACCGTCAACACATAAGGGCTTTGCACCATCAACATGATGGGTGAGATCATACCAGCACTAATGCACCAGATCCCATCAGAAATCCAAAGTTAAGTGTCTTTGGGGGAGAGCAATACTAGGATGGGTGACCCCTTGTGAAGTCCTCGTGTTGCAAACCCGTTTTCATTTTTTTTACCCCGTTTAACTTTGCCAAGATGCTTTATCCATCACATTTCTATTCTCGAGTCTCACAGCATCTTGGACAAGACAACTTCGCATCTCATAAAGGTTGGGTCCGCAAATTGACGGCGTAGGGCCTATGACCTGGTCTCCGTCGCTCCGATGCCCATAACTTTTGATCCGTAAAGCGTTATGAAGCGCACAACATGCTGTTGGAAAACTCTCCGGGAGTTCTACGACGGGGGCAACAAACCTGCTCTGCTGTACCTATTTTCGGGACCCAAAATCGAACATTTTCATAAGTTTCGGGCCACTTTTCTTCTTTTTGCGCTGTTTTTTCCTCCCGAGTCATTCGTCGTATGTCGCAAAAATGACGAGAACCCAACTCGCAGAACATTAGAGAGCTCTACAACGCATGGATATCACGTCTTGCGGTGATGCTGCTTTGTTGAAGCAGATGGGATGTCGATAAGCCCATTGGGACTTTTGAATGCATCGTCTCTCTTGGCTGGGACAGTGAACCGTCAACACATTAGTGTTTTGCACCATCAACATGACAGGTGCGATCATACTAGCACTAATGCGCCAGATCCCATCAGAAATTTGAAGTTAAGTGTGTTTGGAGGGGAGTAGTACTAGGATTGGTGACCCCTTGGGAAGTCCTCGTGTTGCAACCCCCTTTCATTTTTTTTTGCCCCGTTTAGCCTTGCCAAGATGCTTTATCCATCACATTTCTCTTCTAGAGTCCTACAACATCTTGGGCAAGACAACTTCGCTTCGTGTAAAAGCTGGGCCCGCAAACCAAGTGCGTAGGGCCAGTGACCAGGTCTTCGTCGCTCCGGTGCGCATATCTTTTGATTCGTAAGGAGTTACAGCAAACCTTCTCTGCTGTGCCTATTTTCGCTACCCAAAATCGAATGTTTTCATCCGTTTCGAGACTTTTTTCTTCTTTTTGCATTGTTTTTTCATCACGAGTCTTTCATCGTAAGCCGCGAAAAGGACGAGAACCCAACTCGCAGAATATTAGAGGGCTCTACAATGCGTCGATATCACGTCTTGCGGTGATGCTACTTTGTTGAAGCAGATGGGTTGTCGATAAGCCCTTAGGGCCTTTTGAATGGGCCGTCTCTCTTGGCTGGGAATGTGAACTGTCAACACATAAGGGCTTTGCACCATCAACATGACGGGTGTGATCATACTAGCACTAATGCACCAGATCCCATTAGAAATCCAAAGTGAAGCGTGTTTGGAGGAAAGTAGTACTATGATGGGTGACCCCTTGGGAAGTCCTCGTGTTGCAACCACTTTTTCAATTTTTTTGCCCCGTTTAGCCTTGCCAAGATGCTTTATCCATCACATTTCTATTCTCGGGTCCCAAATCATCTTAGGCAAGACAACTTCACTTCGCGTAGAGGCTTGGCCCGTAAACCGAGGGCATGGGGCCTGTGACCTGGTATCCGTCGCTCTGGTGCCCATAACTTTTGATCTGTAAGGAGTTATGCGGCGCACAACATATCGTTGGAAAACTCTCCGGGAGTTTTACGACTGGGACAACAAGCCTGCTCGGTTGTGCCAATTTTTGGTACCCAAAATCGAATATTTTCATCAGTTTCGGGCCATTTTTCTACTTTTTGCGTTGTTTTTCGTAACAGTAGTTCGTCGTAAGCCTCGAAAAGGTCAAGAACCCAACTCATGGAACATTATAGGGCTCTATAACTCGTCGATATCACCTCTTGCAGTGATGATACTATGTTGAAGGAAATGGGCTGTCGATAAGCCTATTAGGCCTTTTGAATGGGTCATATCTCTAGGGTGGGACTGTGAACCGTCAACACATAAGGGCTTTGCACCCTCAACATGACGAGTGCGATCATACCTGTGCTAATGCACCGGATCCCATCAGAAATCGGAAGTTAAGCGTGCTTGGAGAAGAGTAGTACTAGGATGGGTGACCCCTTGGGAAGTCCTCGTGTTGTAACCACCTTTTCATTTTATTTTTACCCCGTTTAGCCTTGCCAAGATGCTTTATCCATCTAATTTTTATTCTCGAGTCCCACAGTATCTTGGGCAAGACAACTTCGCTTTGTGTAGATGTTGGTCGCGCAAACTGCGGGCTTGGGGCCTATGACCTGGTCTCCGTCCCTTCGGTGCCCATAACTTTTCATCTGTAAGGAGTTATGCGGCGCACAGTATACCGTTGAAAAACTCTCCGGGAGCTCTACGATGGGGGCAACAAGCCTGCTCAGTTGAGACTATTTTCGGTACCCAAAATTGAACGTTTTCATCAGTTTCAGGCTAATTTTCTTCTTTTTGCGCTATTTTTTCATCACGAGTCATTCGTTGTAAGCCTCGAAAAGGATGAGAACCTAACTCGCAGAACATTAGAGGGCTCTACAATGCGTCGATATCACGCTTTGCGGTGATGCTGCTTTGTTGAAGCAGATGGGCTGTCGATAAGCCCATTGGGCCTTTTGAATGGGCCGTCTCTCTTGGCTGAGATTGTGAACTGTCAACACATAAGGGCTTTGCATCCTCAACATGACGGGTTCGATCATACCTGAACTAATTCACCCGATCCCATCAGAAATCCGAAGTTAAGCGTGCTTGGAGAAGAGTAGTACTAGAATGGTTTACCCCCTGGGAAGTCTTCGTGTTGCAACCACATTTTCATTTTTTTTGCCCCGTTTAGCCTTGTCAAGATGCTTTATCCATCTCTTTTTTATTCTCGAGTCCCACAGCATCTTGGGTGAGACAACTTCGCTTCGCGTAGAGGTCGGCGCGCAAACTAAAGGCGAGGGGCCTATGACTTGGTCTCCGTCGCTTTAGTGCCCATAAGTTTTGATCAGTAAGGAGTTATGCGGCACAAAGCAAACTGTTGGAAAACTCTCCGGGAGCTCTACGATGGGGGCAGCAGGCCTGCTCAGCTGCGCCCGTTTTTGGTACCCAAAATCGAATGTTTTCATTAGTTTCGAGCCATTTTTCTTCTTTTTGAGCTGTTTTTTCATCCCGGGTCGTTCATCGTGAGCCGCGAAAAGGACGAGAACCCAACTCGCAGAACATTAGAGGGCTCTACAATGCGTCGATATGACGTCTTGCGATGATGCTGCTTTGTTGAAGCAGATAGGATGTTGATAAGCCCATAGGGCCTTTTGAATGGGCTGTCTCTCTTGGTTAGGACTGTGAACCGTCAACACATAAGGGCTTTGCACCATCAACATTACAGGTGTGATCATACTTGTGACGCCCGAGAATTTGCCATGCATTTAATTACTGTTGCATCCCTTGTTTGTGCATTTACTTCTATGCCTTATTAATTGACTTTGTGACTACTATTCACTCCGTTTTTAAAATGCTTTCTATTAGTTAATTAGCATTTTTATTAAATCATATTAATTGTAAAAGTAGTGGGAAAAATGTGCATTTGAATTAAAGGCGTTAGGAGGGCTCGTTTAGAAAATAATTTTAGAAGTCAAGTGAATAGTGTTACGTAACTAACTTAGGTAATTAATTAGCTAGCATATATTTTTACATCTAAGCTCGTTTTGGAGCTAGCAACGCGCATTTTATTAGACCACTTAAGCACCCAAAGGACCCCACCTCAACTCAAACCCTTATTATATCACTTAACCACACAAAATGTAAAATAAAAAAAAAATTACAAGCTGAAGAGCAGTCCCAAAAACCCGACAGCCCCTCTTTGCTTATGGGAGCATTTTTCCATCTTCAACTCTCCAAATCAAGCCAAGCCAAGCCTTGAGCAAGTGGATTAGGGTGTCTTCAAGCCTCCTAGGTGTTCCTACGCGTAGTGGTGAGGGATTTCATGGCTTGTTTTTGCATTTTTAAATAATTGCTCATTTCTTGAATCGTTGGAGATACATTTAAATGCCATTGTAAATGTTATCTATGTTAATATACTATCTATATGAATGCTAGAGAACACTTTTGAACCGTCGTTTCGCAATTTAAACGGTTAGAATCGTTAGTTTGATTTCTAGGGTGAATAGTGACATTTTTTCTAGGGTTTTGTGAAATTGCTCGAATTGACTTGAATTAATGCTTCTAATTGATGCCTTAGGTGCTAGTGAAGATAATTAAATAACCCCGTACACTTGCATTGCCCTTAAATCGCCTAAAAATGGAAAATAGCCGACTTTAAGTTGGGGCTTTTGGTGTTAATGCGAATTTGGGTGGATTCGGGCTTCGATTCTAGTTTCCTTAGGCTTACTATAGATGGCTTGATATCCCTTGTTTGAAGCCCGGACAATGTAGGTGTGGTTTAAAGCCAAAAGAGGGAAATTGGGGCTTTCGGGGTAAACGCGGGCATTTGATTGAGTTCAAGGGTTGAAAGGGTACTTTGGGGGTTAGTTAGAAGGTTGGGAGAGTTTCTTTTGAAAATGAAATCATTAACTTTGGTTTAGAAGAAAAATAGATCGAAAAACAAAGGGGTTTAGGTGCAATTTAAGTTGTTTCACACTTCTAAACCCATGTCAGGACTTCTTAAGTGTTTATATATGATTTTAAATTGATTTGGAGCTTTTGTAATGATTCTATGCTTATATGGTATAAGGTCATTTGTAAACTGCTTAATAGCTTCTATTTTTGCTTCTATCCTAACTGCAACGAGGTCAACCTACTTTGTTGATCCTCATATGTGTTAATGCTTATATTATTGTTATTAACTTGCCATCGTTGAGTGCATTGCATAATGGTTGCGCAACCATAGTGTCGGGGCGGATGTGTTGAATATCGGCTGGGCGGCAGAGGGCTTGCCGGTGGATATTCAAACTCCGTACCCTATTCCCTCATTCGCCTGGTCCGGAGATTGCCAGGGGATGTTGGGTCGTAGGATTCGGGGTACATCCGGAGTACACCCATTGGAGTGATTGGGGTTATGCCGGCTTATCGTGATCGTGCTCGTGGTTCGTGGATCGTGATTGAAGACCAGTGAAGATTGGTGTATAGGGGATTGTTGAAATGTATCCTTTTAATTGTGTGGTTATTTAAGTTTTCATTGATTCTTAAATTGTTAAAGTGTAATTGTATTATCTGTTGCATTGCACGCCCCGGGACTATATCCCTCACTGGGCAACAGTGGTTGCTCATACCTCGATATCTGTTTCAGGAGACGCTGAGGGTGATCCCCAGCTTGTTGATTTAGTTGAGGAAGAAGAAGTTCAGATCGAGCCTTTACCTTAGTTGCTGTGTCTGATAACTTGAGGTGGTTAATGATTTTTGTTGCTATGTGGAAGACTCCTCTGATTACTTTATGTACTATTTTGTAGCCCAAGGGCTTTGTATATGTTTGTTGTATAAGCCGAAGATTAGATGGTTGGGTTGTAGCTTTGAAAGTCTATGAACTGTAATAACTTTTATTCTTGCCTTATTTCCTTGCATGCTTGGGAGTGGATGGTTAATGTAGAATGCTTTACTCCTTAAGTTGTTTTATTGATTTCCTAGAATGTTATGATTATAAGACTATGCTGTCAACTAGTTCTCGCATGCTTGTGTGTTTTGGAGTTATTGCGTACTATAAGGCTCGGATGGCCTTATAGCTTTATTGTTTAATTGGGAAAAGCTGTATTGTATTGTTGGGACCTTGTTTAAGTGTTTACAGGTTTTTAGAATGTCCACGGTACAGAGGAGACTCTGTCCGTGTGTCGGGTCCGGACTTAACCTTTAGCTTGGGGGTTGGGTCGGGGCGTGACATTTAAGTGGTATCAGAGCTATAGATTGCATGAAGCCGGGTTAAATTTCTCGGTCTGTGGGTAGAGACTTGTTATGTGACTTTGTGAATACATGAGTCTTTGATTTTGATTGACCTAAGTGAAATTTGAATAAGGAATGAACATGCTAGCATGGAAATAGAATATCAAGAGTCTAGAATGTCAAGTATGATCTAGTGATTTATGTTTACTTCAAGAATGTGGAATATTTATTTGAATTCCTATGTACTTGTCTTTATGTGAATCTAATTGGACTTTTCTTTATATGTTTACTTATAAATTGCATATATACATATATACCTGTCATAACACTTTGCATTCTAGCTATTCGTGATGGGGCCTCGCCGTCGTGCTGATAATCCGAATGTTGGTGGAGAACCCGAGGGGGTACAAGGGCAAGAAGCTGAGGTAGCCGAAAATGCACCGCAGGTTCAAGAGCCGAGCACTGCACAGATCTTGGCCACGATGGCCACAGCCATGAACACTATCGCCCAGTTTGTTACACAACAGGGTTAGCCAGGGGTCGTTGCAGGTAATCAGGCTGCGAGAGCCGGAGGTAGTGGTCCTACTGGAGGTAATCTGTATGATCGGTTTATACATCATGGGGCTTATACTTTCTTTGGGGAGCCGGACGATATGAAAGCTGAGATGTGGCTAAGAAAGTTCGAGAGAGTGGCAGCGATATTGGAGTGCCATGATGACAGGAAGATTACTTATGCTACTTTCCTTCTCGAGGGTGATGCTGAAGATTGGTGGAATACCATCAGTGAGAAATGGGTAGCTGAGGGAGGTCATCATTCGTGGGCCGACTTTGTCCGAGAATTTCGAGACAAGTATATATCGGTAGTTGCCCGCGAGAGGCGACAGACTGAGTTCATAAACTTGAGGCAGGGAAGTATGACGGTAGATCAATACGAGGCTACTTTTACCCGGCTTTCCCGTTATGCACCAGCTTTAATTCAGCCGGAGGACATGAAGATTCAGAGGTTCATCATGGGTCTGAGGAGAGATATTATGCTGAACTTGTCTTCAAATGATTTTCCTAACTATGCTGCAGTGGTCCGAGCTGCCTCGAGATATGAGAAACGGAAAGCCGATGTATTAGCCGAGACCAGTCAATCGAGTAAACGGTTTCAGTCTCAGAGTCAAGGGTACCAGGGGCAGGCTGTATCAGTTGGGCAGAGTTCGCAGCCGAGACAGACTCAGAGTTACACAGGGCCTACTCAGACTCAGGCACGACCAGTTCAGAGCCAGACTCAGAGTCAGTTCCGTCCAGCGGTTTCCCGTTAGCAGCAGGGTAGTTCAGCTACCTCTACTTACAGAGCTCCTTCGGGAGGCACTGTTGCAAGACGTCACCAGCAGTGCAGCTTCTGTCAGCGTCAGGGTCACACTGAGGATGTTTGTTGGAAGAAACATAACAAGTGTACAGGTTGCGGCAGTGATCAGCACAGGGTTAAAGACTGTCAGAAATTTAAGAACCCTAGGGGTCAGACATCAGCTCAGAACTCTCAGACCAGGGCCCCAGCTGCAGCACCACCACCACGAGGCCAGGCCCGTGTATTTGCTTTGGATGCCGAGGAGCTTCCGGACACTACCGCTGTGGTAGAAGGTATTTTTCTTCTTAATGATCAATCAGTTAAGGTTTTAATTGATTCCGGGGCTTCGCATTCTTTTATTACTCCTACTTGTGCACAAAATGCTAAATTGAAACATGATAAACTGTTGCATGAGATTGTGGTCTATACTCCTATGGGTCCGAAGTTTGTTACTAGGTCTATTTGCAGAGCATGTAGCATATTTATTGAAGGTCGTGTTTTTCCTGCTGATTTGATTATCCTACCCTTCAATGACTTTGAAATTATATTGGGGGTGGATTGGTTAAGTAAATATTATGCCCAGCTTGATTGTAGAAAGAAGATTGTGTATCTAGAGATGCCTGACCAGCCTGTACTTAAAATAGTTGGTAGTAGAAAATCTACGGGAACTCCTATTATTTCTTCTATTAGGGCATCTAAATTATTAAGCAAAGGTTGTGAGGCTTATCTTGCATATTTGATTAATCAACCTGGAGATCAACTGAAATTGAATGATGTACCTATCGTGAGGGAGTTTCCGGGGGTCTTTCCTGAGGAATTACCCGGATTACCGCCTGATAGAGAGATAGAGTTCATGATTGATTTATTGCCGGGGACTTCACCTATCTCTAGGACTCCGTACAGAATGGCTCCACCTGAGTTACAGGAATTGAAAGTTCAATTGCAGGGCTTGCTTGAGAAGGGATTCATTCAGCCGAGTTCTTCACCGTGGGGTGCGCCAGTTCTCTTCGTTAAAAAGAAAGACGGATCTCTTCGCCTATGCATCGATTACCGGGGTCTTAATCAGGTAACCATCAAAAATAAATATCCTTTGCCTTTAATCGAAGAGTTGTTTGATCAGTTGCAAGGCGCCAGGGTATTCTCTAAATTTGACCTGAGGCAGGGCTATTATCAACTGAGGATTAAGAAAGATGATGTTCCTAAAACTGCCTTCAGAACTCGATATGGCCATTATGAGTTTGTTGTCTTGCCGTTTGGTCTTACTAATGCTCCCGCCGCATTCATGGATTTAATGCAGAGGGTATTCCGTCCTTATCTGGATCAATTTGTAGTCATATTTATTGATGATATCCTTGTTTATTCTAAATCTGAGGCGGAACATGAACAACATCTCAGAATTGTGTTGCAAACTCTTCAGGAGCATCGGTTATTTGCAAAGTTTAGCAAGTGTGAATTCTGGCTTAAGCAAGTTGCTTTTCTTGGCCATATTATCTCGCAGGATGGTATTTCTGTTGATCCAGCGAAGATTGAAGTTGTGTTATCTTGGAAACGACCTGAAACTGTCACGGAAATTCGTAGCTTCCTTGGTTTAGCTGGGTATTATCGGAGGTTTGTAAAGGATTTCTCTAAGATTGCAGGGCCTTTAACTCAGCTTACTCAGAAGAAAACCGTATTTGACTGGAATGATAAATGTGAGGCCAGCTTCCAGGAATTGAAGAAGAGATTAACTACAGCTCCTATTCTTGCTTTACCTGAGGGTTATGATAATCTGGTGATCTACAGTGATGCTTCGAAAGAAGGTTTGGGTTGTGTATTGATGCAGAATGGCAGGGTTATTGCTTATGCTTCCAGGAAACTGAAGCCTTATGAACTCAACTATCCGACTCATGATCTTGAGCTTGCAGCTATCATTCTTGCGTTAAAGAAATGGCGTCATTATCTCTGGGGCAACAAATTTGAAATCTTTACAGACCATAAGAGCTTGAAATATCTGTTTTCCCAGAAAGAGTTGAACATGAGGCAGAGGCGTTGGCTGGAATTACTTGAGGACTATAACTGCACTATTAACTATCTTCCAGGTAAGGCCAATATTGTTGCTGATGCTTTGAGCCGAAAGGCTACTGTTGCTAGCTTGATTATCAAGAATTGGGAATTCATGGAAGAATTGTGCTTATGGAAGCCTAGTACTTCAAATTCTGGTATTCAATTTGCAAGTTTGCAGATTCAATCTCTGTTGTTATCCAGGATTCGAGAAGCTCAACAGGCTGATCTTCAATTGTTGAAAGTCTTAGAGAATTCTAAAGGGGGAGAGTCGGATTTCAAACTGCACGACGATGGTATTCTCAAATTCAAAGGTAGAATCTGTATTCCGAATGATCCAACTCTGAAGAAGGATATTCTTGCTGAGGCACACAGTTCCAGATATACTATCCATCCAGGCAGTACGAAAATGTATAAAGATTTGAAGCAGAATTTCTGGTGGAATAATATGAAGAGAGAAATTGCTGACTATGTTGCCCGATGTCTTACCTGTCAGAAAGTTAAAGCAGAACATCAGAGACCTGCAGGGTTGTTGCAGCCCTTGGCTATTCCTGTTTGGAAATGGGACCATATTACTATGGATTTCGTATCCGATTTACCGAGGTCTTCGAGGGGTAACGACTCAGTCTGGGTTATTGTGGATAGACTGACCAAGACTTCTCATTTTATTGCTAAAAAGAAGTCTGATTCTCTTGATAAATTGGTAGAGTTGTATATTGAGAACGTGGTCCGACTTCATGGAATTCCAAAGAGTATTGTGTCGGATAGGGATCCCAGATTCACATCTCAGTTCTGGCAGAAGATGCAGAAAGCGTTGGGCACGAATTTGAATTTCAGTACAGTTTATCATCCTCAGACAGATGGTCAATCCGAGAGAACTATCTTGATCCTTGAGGATATGTTGCGGGCTTGCATTCTGGACTTCGGTAAAAGTTGGGAGAAATATTTGCCACTAGCAGAGTTCGCCTACAACAATAGTTATCAAGCTACTATTGGTATGGCACCTTATGAGGCACTGTATGGGCGTAAATGTCGGTCTCCTCTCTACTGGGATGATGTTGGTGAGATGAAGACTATCGACCCTACTCTCTTACCTGAAATGAACAAAATGATTGATCAGGTGCAGCTTATCAGAAAAAGAATGCTTACAGCACAGAGCCGGCAGAAGAGTTATGCAGATAGACGACGTCGTGATCTGAAATTTGCTGTGGGGGACCGGGTATTTCTGAAAATTTCTCCTCGCAAGGGTTTGATTCGGCATGGTAAAGGAGGTAAACTCAGTCCTCGATATGTGGGACCATTTGAGATAACTGAAACTGTTGGTGATTTGGCTTACCGTCTAGCTTTACCTCCCAGTCTGGGCAGAATTCATGACGTATTCCATGTTTCCATGCTTCGAAAGTATCAGCCAGATCCCTCTCACATACTTGAGCCGGAACCGCTAGAGATCAGTGAAACTTTGACCTACACAGAGAAACCTCTTCGAATTGTTGATCAGAAAGTTCAGGAGCTGAGGACTAAAAGCATTCCGATGGTTAAAGTTCTGTGGGATCATCACGGAGTAGAGGATGCGACGTGGGAAAGAGAGGATCAGATGCGGGATCGGTATCCAGAGTTATTCGCCGAATCATGTAAGAATTGCGTGGGCGCAATTAGTTTAAGGGGGAGAGGATGTGACGCCCGAGAATTTGCCATGCATTTAATTACTGTTGCATCCCTTGTTTGTGCATTTACTTCTATGCCTTATTAATTGACTTTGTGACTACTATTCACTCCGTTTTTAAAATGCTTTCTATTAGTTAATTAGCATTTTTATTAAATCATATTAATTGTAAAAGTAGTGGGAAAAATGTGCATTTGAATTAAAGGCGTTAGGAGGGCTCGTTTAGAAAATAATTTTAGAAGTCAAGTGAATAGTGTTACGTAACTAACTTAGGTAATTAATTAGCTAGCATATATTTTTACATCTAAGCTCATTTTGGAGCTAGCAACGCGCATTTTATTAGACCACTTAAGCACCCTAAGGACCCCACCTCAACTCAAACCCTTATTATATCACTTAAACACACAAAATGCAAAAGAAAAAAAAAATAAAAGCTGAAGAGCAGCCCCAAAAACCCGACAGCCCCTCTTTGCTTATGGGAGCATTTTTCCATCTTCAACTCTCCAAATCAAGCCAAGCCAAGCCTTGAGCAAGTGGATTAGGGTGTCTTCAAGCCTCCTAGGTGTTCCTACGCGTAGTGGTGAGGGATTTCATGACTTGTTTTTGCATTTTTAAATAATTGCTCATTTCTTGAATCGTTGGAGATACATTTAAATGCCATTGTAAATGTTATCTATGTTAATATACTATCTATATGAATGCTAGAGAACACTTTTGAACCGTCGTTTCGCAATTTAACTGGTTAGAATCGTTAGTTTGATTTCTAGGGTGAATAGTGACATTTTTTCTAGGGTTTTGTGAAATTGCTCGAATTGACTTGAATTAATGCTTCTAATTGATGCCTTAGGTGCTAGTGAAGATAATTAAATAACCCCGTACACTTGCATTGCCCTTAAATCGCCTAAAAATGGAAAATAGCCGACTTTAAGTTGGGGCTTTTGGTGTTAATGCGAATCCGGGTGGATTCGGGCTTCGATTCTAGTTTCCTGAGGCTTACTATAGTTGGCTTGATATCCCTTGTTTGAAGCCCGGACAATGTAGGTGTGGTTTAAAGCCAAAAGAGGGAAATTGGGGCTTTCGGGGTAAACGCGGGCATTTGATTGAGTTCGAGGGTTGAAAGGGTACTTTGGGGGTTAGTTAGAAGGTTGGGAGAGTTTCTTTTGAAAATGAAATCATTAACTTTGGTTTAGAAGAGAAATAGATCGAAAAACAAAGGGGTTTAGGTGCAATTTAAGTTGTTTCACACTTCTAAACCCATGTCAGGACTTCTTAAGTGTTTATATATGATTTTAAATTGATTTGGAGCTTTTGGAATGATTCTATGCTTATATGGTATAAGTTCATTTGTAAACTGCTTATTAGCTTCTATTTTTGCTTTTATCCTAACTGCAACGAGGTCAACCTACTTTGTTGATCCTCATATGTGTTAATGCTTATATTATTGTTATTAACTTGCCATCGTTGAGTGCATTGCATAATGGTTGCGCAACCATAGTGTCGGGGCGGATGTGTTGAATATCGGCTGGGCGGCAGAGGGCTTGCCGGTGGATATTCAAACTCCGTACCCTATTCCCTCATTCGCCTGGTCCGGAGATTGCCAGGGGATGTTGGGTCGTAGGATTCGGGGTACATCCGGAGTACACCCATTGGAGTGATTGGGGTTATGCCGGCTTATCGTGATCGTGCTCGTGGTTCGTGGATCGTGATTGAAGACCAGTGAAGATTGGTGTATAGGGGATTGTTGAAATGTATCCTTTTAATTGTGTGGTTATTTAAGTTTTCATTGATTCTTAAATTGTTAAAGTGTAATTGTATTATCTGTTGCATTGCACGCCCCGGGACTATATCCCTCACTGGGCAACAGTGGTTGCTCATACCTCGATATCTGTTTCAGGAGACGCTGAGGGTGATCCCCAGCTTGTTGATTTAGTTGAGGAAGAAGAAGTTCAGATCGAGCCTTTACCTTAGTTGCTGTGTCTGATAACTTGAGGTGGTTAATGATTTTTGTTGCTATGTGGAAGACTCCTCTGATTACTTTATGTACTATTTTGTAGCCCAAGGGCTTTGTATATGTTTGTTGTATAAGCCGAAGATTAGATGGTTGGGTTGTAGCTTTGAAAGTCTATGAACTGTAATAACTTTTATTCTTGCCTTATTTCCTTGCATGCTTGGGAGTGGATGGTTAATGTAGAATGCTTTACTCCTTAAGTTGTTTTATTGATTTCCTAGAATGTTATGATTATAAGACTATGCTGTCAACTAGTTCTCGCATGCTTGTGTGTTTTGGAGTTATTGCGTACTATAAGGCTCGGATGGCCTTATAGCTTTATTGTTTAATTGGGAAAAGCTGTATTGTATTGTTGGGACCTTGTTTAAGTGTTTACAGGTTTTTAGAATGTCCACGGTACAGAGGAGACTCTGTCCGTGTGTCGGGTCCGGACTTAACCTTTAGCTTGGGGGTTGGGTCGGGGCGTGACAATACTAGTACTAATGCATCGGATCCCATTAGAAATCCGAAGTTAAGCATGTTTGGAGGATAATATTACAAGGATTTGTGACCCCTTGGGAAGTCATCGTGTTACAACCCCATTTTCATTTTTTTTCCTCGTTTAGCCTTGCCAAGATGCTTTATCCATCAAATTTCAATTCTCGAGCCCCACAGCATCTTGGGCAAGACAACTTCGATTCGCGTAGAGGCTGGGTCCGTAAACCGAGGGCGTGGGGCCTATGACCTGGTCTCCGTCGTTCCGGTGCCAATAACTGTTCATCCGTAAGGAGTTATGCGGCACACAGCATACCGTTGGAAAACTCTCTGGGAGCTCTACCACGGGGGTAGCAAGCCTGCTCTGCTGTGCCTATTTTCGGTACCCAAAATGGAAAGTTTTCATCTGTTTCTGGCAATTTTTCTTCTTTTTACGCTGTTTTTTCATCCCGGGTCGTTCGTCGTGAGCCGCAAAAAGGACGAGAACCCAACTCGCGGAACATTAGAGGGCTCTACAATGCGTCGATATCAAGTCTTGCGGTGATATTACTTTGTTAAAATAGATGGGCTGTCGATAAGGCCATTAGGCCTTTTGAATAGGTCGTCTCTCTTGGCTGTGATTGTGAACGGTTAACACATAAGGGCTTTGTACCATCAACATGACGGGTGCGATCATACCAGCACTAATGCACCGGATCCCATCAGAAATGCGAAGTTAAGAGTGTTTGGAAGAGAGTAGTACTAGGATTGGTGACCCCTTGGGAAGTCATCGTGTTGCAATCCCATTTTCATTTTTTTCCCTGTTTAGCCTTGGCAAGATGCTTTATCCATCACATTTCTATTCTCGAGTCCCACAGCATCTTGGGGAAGACAACTTCTCTTCGCGTAGAGGCTGGGCTCATAAACCGAGGGTGTGGGGCTGGTGACCTAGTCTTTGTCGCTCCGGTGCCCACAACTTTTGATCCATATGGACTTATGCGGCGCACAACATACTGTTGGAAAGCACTCTGGGAGCTCGACGATGGGGGCAGCAAGCCTGCTCGGCGGCGCCTGGTTTCAGTACCCAAAATCAAACGTTTTCATCAATTTTGGCCATTTTTTCTTCTTTTTGCGCTATTTTTTCATTCTGCGTCGTTCGTCGTGAGCCGCTAAAAGGACGAGAAACCGTCTCGTGGAACATTAGTGGGCTACACAATGCATCGATAGCACGTCTTGCGGTCATGATGCTATGTTGAAGCAGATGGGCTGTCGATAAGCCCATTGGGCCTTTTGAATAGGCCGTCTCTCTTGCCTGGGACCGTGAACCGTCAACACAAAAGGGCTTTGCGCCCTCAACATGACGGGTAAGATCATACCTGAGCTAATGCACCAGATCCCATCAGAAATTCGAAGTTAAACGTGGTTGGAGGAGAGTATTACTAGGATGGGTGACCCCTTGGGAAGTCCTCGTGTTGCAACCACTTTTTCATTTTTTTTACCCCGTTTAGCCTTGCGAAAATGCTTTATCTATAACATTTCAATTCTCGAATCCCACATCATCTTGGGCAAGACAACTTCGCTTCGCGTAGAGGCTGGGTCTGCAAACCGAGGGCGTGGGGCCTATGACCTGGTCTCCGTCACTATGATGCCCATAACTGTTGATCCGTAAGGAGTTATGTGGCGTACAGCATACCGTTGGAAAACTCTCCGGGAGCTCTACCTCGGAGGCAGCAAGCCTGCTCTGCTGCGTCTATTTTCAGTACCCAAAAGGGATAGTTTCCATCAGTTTTGGGCAATTTTTCTTCTTTTTGTGCTATTTTTTCATCCCGAGTCGGTCGTCGTGAGCCGCAAAAAGGATGAGAACCCAACTCGCGGAACATTAGAGGGCTCTACAATGTGTTGATATCACGTCTTTCAGTGATACAACTTTGTTGAAGCAGATGGGCTGTCGATAAGCCCATTAGGCCTTTTGAAAGGGCCGTCTCTCTTTGCTGTGACTGTGAACCATCAACACATAAGGGCTTTGCACCATCAACATGACGGGTGCAATCATACCAGCACTAATGCACTGGATCCCATCAGAAATTTGAAGTTAAGCGTGTTTGGAGGAGAGTAGTACTAGGATGGGTGACCCATTGGGAAGTCCCCTTGTTGCAACCCCCTTTTCATTTTTTTTGCCCCGTTTAGCCTTGCAAAGATGCTTTATCCATCACATTTCTAATCTCGAGTCGTACAGCATCTTGGGCAAGACAACTTCGCTTCGCTAGAGGCTGGGCCCGCAAACCGAAGGTGTGGGGCTTGTGACCTGGTCTCCGTCGCTCCGCTGCCCATAACTTTTGATCCGTAAGGAGTTATGTGGCGCACAGCATACCGTTGGAAAACTCTCCGGGAGCTCTACGTTGGGGAAAGCAAGCTTGCTCGGCTACAAATTTTTTGGGTAACCAAAATCATACATTTTGAGAAACCAACTCGCGGAACATTAGAGGGCTTTACAAAGCATCGATATCACGCTTTTCGATGATTTTTCTTTGTTGAAGCAGATGGGCTGTTGATAAGCCCATTGGGCCTTTTGAATGGGTCGTCTCTCTTGGCTGTGACTGTGAATTGTCAACACATAAGGGTTTTGCCCCCTCAACATGACGGGTGATCATACCTGCATTAATGTACCAGATCCAATCAGAAATCCGAAGTTAAGCGTGCTTGGAGAAGAGTAGTACTAGGATGGTTGACCCCCTGGGAAGTCCTAGTATTGAAACCACATTTTCTTTTTTTTTTGGCCTCGTTTAGCCTTGCCAAGATGCTTTATCCATCTCATTTCTATTCTCAAGTCCCACAACATCTTGGGCAAGACAACTTCGCTTCGCGTACAGGCTGGGCCCGCAAACTGAGGGCGTGGGGCCTGTGACCTGGTCTCCATCGCTCCAGTGCCTTTAACTTTTGAACCATAAGGAGTTATGCGGAGCACAGCATACCGTTGGAAAACTCTCCGGGAGCTCTACGACGGGGACAGCAAGCCTGCTCTGCTATGCCTTTTTTGGCACCCAAAATTGAACAATTTCATCAGTTTCGGGCCAGTTTTCTTCTTTTTGCCCTGTTTTTTCATCTCGGGTTATTCGTTGTGAGATGGGAAAGGAAGGAAAACCCAACACACAGAACAATAGAGGTTTGTACAACGCATCGATATCACGTCTTCCAGTGATGCTGCTTTGTTGAAGCATATGGGTTATCGATAAGCCCATTGGGCCTTTTGAATGAGCCGTCTCTCTTGGCTGGGACTATGAACCATCAACACATAAGGGTTTTGCACCATCAACATGACGGGTGCGACCATACCAGCGCTAATGCACCAGATCTCATCAGAAATCCGAAGTTAAACGTGTTTGGAGGAGAGTAGTACTAGGATGGGTGACCCCTTGGGAAGTCCTCGTGTTGCAACCACCTTTTTCATTTTTTTGCCCCGTTTTGCCTTGCCAAGATGCTTTATCCATCACATTTCTATTCTCAAGTCCCACAACATCTTGGGTAAGACAACTTCGCTTCGTGTAGAGGTTGGGCCCGAAAACTGAGGGCGTGGGGCCAGTAACCGAGTCTCCGTCGCTCCGTTGCCCATAACTTTTGATCCGTAAGGAGTTATGCGGCGTACAGCATACCGTTGGAAAACTCACCGAGAGCTCTACGACGGGGATAGCAAGCCTGCTCAGCTGTGCCTATTTTATGTACCCAAAATCGAACGTTTTCATCAGTTTTGGGCCACTTTTCTTCTTTTTGCGTTTTTTTTTCATCCTGGGTCATTCGTTGTAAGCCACTAAAACGACGAGAACCCAACTCACGGAACATTATTGGGTTGTACATCGCGTTGATATCATGTCTTGTGGTGATGCTGCTTTGTTGAAGTAGATAGGCTGTCGATAAGCCCATTGGGCTTTTGAATTGGTTGTCTCTCTTGGCTGAGATTGTGAACTGTCAACACATAAGGGTTTTTAACCCTCAACATGACGGGTGTGATCATACCAGCACCAATGCATCGGATCCCATCAGAAATTCGAAGTTAAGCGTGCTTAGAGGAGAGTAGTACTAGGATAGGTAACACCCTGGGAAGTCCTCGTGTTGCAACCCCTTTTTTCATTTTTTTTTTGCCCCGTTTAGCCTTACCAAGATGCTCTATCCATCAAATTTCTATTCTCGAATCCCACAACATCTTGGCAAAGACAACTTTGCTTTGCGTAGAGGGTGTGTCACGCCCCAACCCGGCCTATAAAGGTTAGACTAGGGTGTGATCTAAACATTCAAGTCATATCTCGTACTTAATTGTTCATGAAAGTTTAACACTTAACGTTTTAGCCTAAACTCCACAATTTTTTGAAAAATCGGCAACATAACGGCTGTAATTGGGCTCTTTAGTTTGACCTAGTTCTCTAAACGCCTCAAAATTTCCAATTTCAATTTCATTTCCAATTAAGATTACTATTTATCATCAATTGAAATGCCTACTAGTTATCTCGAAGTCCCGTTTGATTAATATCATAGCTTGACACTATGTCTCGCTTGTTTTTTAATCCTCATTACAAAAGTACCTGTTGATCTTAGCTTAACCATGAGTACCTGCTTAAGATTGGATAAATTCATTTTACTTAATCCTTACCTGATACTTCATAATCCTATGATAGATACTAGCCAATAACGATAGCAAAACGACCATAGTAGTGTCTATCTAGTTAGGATCAGTACAAGCCAAAATTAGACCCCAAATTACAACGGGGGTCATTTACAATACAATAATAAGCAACATAAGAAATGCAATAGTCTTCAAGCAACATATCGTTCACAAAATGGCCATAGTCAAGCAAGGCACGTAGGGCAAGCAATCATTCCAAGGAATCATCATTATGCACGTTGTCCTCGGGTACCTGTTCCTGGTCTTCTTCACCTGAGATGATAAAAGAGGGTGAGTCCTTTTGAACTCAGCGAGGGGGAACGAGAAATAAGTTTTGAAACTCATTTTTCGGTTCAACTTATGAAAACCCTTTTTGGAAGCATGGCATGTATCACAAGTAAGTACGTAATGTAATGTAAAAGTAAAGAACACAATTACCCGTCTTTCCTCCCCGAGGTCCTCTAGGAACCAAGCGAGAGTACTTATACACATAGTGAAAAGGATACGATGAGCTTTTGCTTTCAGTTCATTTCCAGTATCAGTTGTTGCGGCCGGCTTCAAATCATCTCCTTATCACACCAAATGGGTGTACTCCGGATATACCCCAAAATCCTACGACCCAACTCTCCGAGGAAGTCTAGCCCCCAAGCGAGAGAGGGAATTGGACGATGGCAGTCACGGTTGCACCGGCAAGCCCGATGCCGCCCGGTGTGCGTGAACGCTACCACGCCAGAATGAAAGGTTGCAACCTTGTATGCAATGCACATTTATGACATTTAATATATCACATTAGGAGGACAACAAAGTAGGTTGCCTCCGAGCAGTCATAAGATTGTACATTGACAAGTAAACACGAGAGGCACTATATGACAGGTAATTTCACTTATAAGCACATGGAGTTATATGAATATTAAACGAGCAGTCATGTAATGCATGTAAATCAAGTCATATAACTCATTTCGCAGTTCACGTAATCAAATAATAAGATTATTCAACATGCAACGACATCTACGTGGGACCGGGTGTAAGAAAGGCCTACTTGTCAACATGTAATCATCGAAATCATGTTTAGGGCTATGAGGGCAACTACGGGCAGCCTACTAATTACATAATTAAATACGATATCCATAGGATCAACATTTAGCGAATTTACCTAGTCACTAGGGTTTCGATTCGTGCTTACCCGTGCGATTAAGCCCCAAGTTATCTCGTAATTAAACTCAAGCCATGCATTGATTAATTCAAACACCCTCAAGCATTCAAAACAGTCTTCACAACATCCAAATGCCACAATCCCAAGCATTTAATACAACAAGAGAAGCCACAATAAGTTTTTCTAAGCATATCACTAGGTGAAACCCTCACTGCAATGGACTGTTTTCTCACAATCATTGAAACAAGCAAACAATCTCCAATTCTAGTGAACAAGATTTCAAATTAAATCTTAAGGAGTGAACTAAATTCAGAAACAAACCTCGCATCATTTGGAGTTCAGGTTCAAGAGTTATAGCCAAAACAGTGAGACTACGCAAAACTGTCCAGATTTGCACACATTTCAATACTTGTCGTTTTTGAGGTCCTTAGGGTCAGATTTAGCCTTAGTCCATTTCTGACAAAAATGTCCACAACTGAAACATCTAGCAGCACACCAATTTTCATGCATTTTTGATGTCCTTTACTAAGTAAAAACTGGTTCGTTCTACATGGTCAGTGAATCTATCAAAACCTGCTTCATTTTTCCAGACTTTCCAGATTTGGACACATTTTGATATTTTGCCATTTTGAGGAACTTAGAGTCAAACTTAGCTTTGGTCTATTTCTAAGAAAAATTATCAGAACTAGCAAAACTAGTCACCTACCAATTTTGACGCATTTTAAACCTCATTTACCTGGTCAAAATCACCCCGCACCAACAAGACAGAAGGCTGTCCCATACGCGATTTCATCTATCATCACATTCTAGCCAAATATATTGCCATGCATGCTTATAAAACCTCCTGAACACACATATATCACAAGTACAGAGGTAAAAATAGACATTCAAAGGCATGCATGTGGTTTTTAAAAGCTTTTCAAGAAGTTTTAGCCCTCACCTTAGCAAGACAACAAAGAAGATGCACAAACTCTTGAGGATGCACAAGATTGACTCTTTTCCTTGCTTAGGCGAGAGACCACTTGATTTTCTCTAATTTCCTAGCTTAGTAACGAAGTTCTCAGTAGGTGCATGTGGTTAGAACAAGAAGAAAATGAAAAGGAAGCTAACAAACTCACCTAAGCCGAAATGGATGTGCTAAAGGCTTGCATGTGCGTTTCTTGCAATCTAGCTTGCTTAGTCGAGCTCCCTAGCTTCTTGCATGTCTTGATGAACCATTGAGTGATGAACTTAATCTATGGAGTCTACAAATTCAGCTAGGGCCAAGAGAGAGTGAGAGAAGAAATGAGAGAAAGAGAAAAAGAATGAAAGAAAAATGAAAGCTTGGTGGTTATAGATGCTTGTCAGCCTAGGGCCTTGTAAAATCAGAATTTTGTGTCTTCAAGAAGCATAATTTTGAATCACCTAGCATGGCAAGAGGATGGGTCGAGAATGGTGGAGTCTTGGGTAGAGTTTTGAGCCAATTTTTTTTTATGCTTGTGTCATAAATTTGTCATAGAATGTCTAAGTTTAGATTTTGAAATTGGAATGCATGCATAAGTGCAAGAGTTGGTTGGCCAAGGCTAGTGCAAAATCTGAATTTTTTGTCTTGGTTGAGCAATATTTAATTGTATGTTTGGGATATGCAAAGAATAAAGAATAAAGAATAAAGAATGTCTAGCTTTTAGTGAGATTTTGTCTTCTAGTGGGTTGAATTAGCAATTTAATATTAGTTAGTGGAGTTTGTAGGATTAATTAATGATCTAGTGCTTCGTGTAAGATGCTTTCTTGGTTAGCGTGAGGGCACGCTTTCCTAGGTTTAGGGTACGTACTACGAGGTAGGGCACGAACTATGAGACGAATGCACGTTTCCCAAGTAAATGCACGCAACCCTAAATGTATGCACGTAATTCAATGCAAGGCACACAAAACGAACACGATTCTTAAACCTAGGTCAAGGCACGCAAATCTAGATTAGGGCACACGAAACGAGGTATCCATGTAAATCGAGGTCGGGCCTCACAGGGTGGGCACGCAAACTGAAGGCGTGGGGCCAATGACTTGGTCTCCGTCGCTCCGGTACCCATAACTTTTGATCCGTAAGCAGTTATGTGGCACACAGCATACCGTTGGAAAACTCTCCGGGAGTTCTACGATGGGGACAACAAGCCTGCCTAGCAGCGCCTATTTTTGGTACCCAAATTCAAATGTTTTCATAAGTTTTGAGCCACTTTTCTCCTTTTTGTGCTTTTTTTTTTTTTATCCCAGGTCGTTCGTCGTAAGCCGCAAAAAGGATGAGAATCCAACTTAGGGATCATTAGAGGATTCTACAATGCGTTGATATCAGGTCTTGCGGTGATGCTACTTTGTTGAAGCAGATGGGCTATCAATAAGCCCATTGGGCCTTTTGAATGGGCCGTCCCTCTTGGCTGGAACTGTGAACGGTCAACACATAAGGGCTTTGCACCATCAACATGACGAGTGCGATCATACCTGCATTAATGCACCGGATCCCATCAGAAATATGAAATTAAGCGTGTTTGCAGAAGAGTAGTACTAGGATGGGTAACCCCTTGGGAAATCCTCATGTTGCAACCCCCTTTTCATTTTTTTTGCCCCGTTCAGCCTTGCCAAGATGCTTTATCCATCACATTTCTCTTCTCGAGTCCCACAGCATCTTGGGCAAGAAACCGTCGCTTCGCTTAGAGACTGGGTTGCAAACCGAGGGCGTGGGGCCTGTGACCTAGTCTCCGTCGCTCCGGTGCCCAAAACTTTTGATCCGAAAGGAGTAATGCGGCGCACAACATACTGTTGAGAAGCTCTCCCAGAGCTCTACGACTATGGAAGCAATTCTTTATAGCTGCACCTATGTTCGGTACTCAAAATCAAACATTTTTATCAGTTTTAGGCCACTTTTCTTCTTTTTGTGCTCTATTTTCGTCCTGGGTCGTTTGTCTTGAGCCGCTAAAAGGACGAGAACCTAACTCGCGAAACATTAGAGGGTTCTACAACGCGTTGATATTACGTCTTGCAGTGATGCTGCTTTGTTAAAGAAGATGGACTGTCGATAAGCCCATTGGGCTTTTTGAATGGGTCGTCTCTCTTGGCTGGGATTGTGAACCGTCAACACATAAGGGCTTTGCACCCTTAACATCGCGGGTGCGATCGTAACAGCACTGATGCCCTTGATTCCATCAGAAATCCGAAGTTAAGGGTGCTTGGAAGAGAGTAGTACTAGGATGGGTGACCCCTTGGGAAGTCCTCGTGTTGCAACCACCTTTTCATTTTTTTTAACCCCATTTAGCCTTGCCAAGATGCTTTATCCATCACATTTCTATTCTCGAGTCCCACAGTATCTTGGGCAAAACAACTTCGCTTCGCGTAGAGGCTGGGCCAAAAAAATGAGGGCGTGGGGCCTGTGACGTGGTCTCCATCACTCTGGGTAGAGGCTGGGCCCGCAAACCGAGGGCGTGGGGCCTGTGACCTGGTCTCCTTCGCTCTGGTACCCATAACTTTTGATCTGTAAGGAGTTAGGCGTCGCATAGCATACCGTTGGAAAACTCTCCGGGAGCTCTACGACGGGGGCAACAAGCCTGCTCGGCTGCGCCTATTTTCGGTACCTAAAATTGAACATTTTCATCAGTTTCGGACTATTTTTCTTCTTTTTGCGCTATTTTTTCATCCTGGGTCCTTCATCGTGAGCCGCTAAAAGGACGAGAACCCAACTCGCAGTACATTAGATTGCTCTACAATGCGTCGATATCACGTCTTGCGGTGATGGTACTTTATTGAAGCAAATATGATGTCAATAAGCCCATTGGGTTTTTTGAATGGGCCGTATCTCTTGGCCGGGACTGTGAACCGTGAACATATAAGGGCTTTGCACCCTCAACATGATGGGTGCGATCATACCAGCACTAATGCACTGGATCCCATCAGAAATTCGAAGTTAAGCGTGCCTGGAGGAGAGTAATACTAGGATGGGTGACCCCTTGTGTGATACCCCGAACCTGGCATGTATTCAATAGCATTTAAAGTTCATTTAAATTGCATTTTATTGACCTTTCACGTTCTTTGACCAAACTAGTTGACTTTTCATCTACATTGACCAACTAGGACAAGGTGAAAATTTTTGAAATGTTTAATAAAGGGCAAACTTGGGATTAGAAATAAAAAAATGCAATGTTAAGTTAGTCAAATTTTGGGTCAACTTTGGAATTAAATCTGAACCAATTGGGGAAGAGTTAGGTAGCAAATTATATATGGTTGGAAAGCTCAATGAGTCTAGTTTCTGAGGCTTCAAACCGTTCGTGAATTGGAGTTTTCTAGAAGAAGTTATGGCCATTTTCGTAAGGTCGCGCATAGTTGTTTTGGTTTAGCGGGTTGACCGAAGCTTTGACCATTTGTCATCTTTTATTTATGTATGAAATACGAAACAAAGAGCAAAAACCAGAAAAATAAAGGCCATGGCTGAAACCATGGAGGAAAAAGAAAAAAAAAATATTTCAACTTCAAATCTTCATTTCGTCGCGTGAGCTTGTGCGAGGTGGTTTCCGAGGCATCCAGCGTGGTTTCCCTAGCGTCTAGGAGCGTCTAAGGTAAGGGTTTCATCGTTATTTGCGCATTTGAAATATTTGTGTCTAAACTTTGTTTTTTGGATTTTATGCGTAGATTGTTGTTTTAATCGTTTTGTTGCTTAAAGAATGTTCCTTGTTGATTGTAGAACATGTATTTATAGCTTTTTAACATTTTCTGCGGTTAAATGTTGAGATTACAATTTAAATTGATTAATGAATACTGTTTTATGAATAGTAAACCCTTGAAACAATGAAGTTGCTCCGTTATGCTCTCCGTTGATGTAGAAATGTGCTAGGTGTGCTAGAATGCCTAAATGCATGGTTTGTTTGGGTTGCGTAATGGAAAAAACAGGAATTATGCCTTGGTGAAAGTCGGGGTCGTTTAGGTTGAGTTTAACATTTTCTCGTTTTGCGTGATGGCATTGTTTCGAGAGGCCATGGAAGCACTTTTGGTGCGATTATGGCGTTGGTTGGGTGTTTCGTTAGTATAGTTGTAGTTCAAACGAGCAAAGGGGGAAATCGGGACTTTGCGTGAATTCCAGGGTTAAGTAGGGTTTCGGGGTCTTTAGACGTGCCTTATGGTGACCTAGGAGGATTGGTGAAGTCGGTTTCCAAAGCTCGTGGCTCGTTTGAAAGTAGTAGTGTTTTGAAGTTGGGGTCATTTTTGTGATTTTGTGTGTTTTCATAGAATATTGCTTATAGTATGTTTATATTGATTATAGAATGCTTATATTGCTCATAGAATGATTATATTGATTATAGTATGCTTATATTGCTTATAGAATGCTTATGTTGCCTATAGAATACTTATGATGCCTATAGATTGCTTGTTATTGCTTGATAATGTTAGTTGGTGTTGTTCTCGTTACTTGTTTGATTGCAAATGCTTGTTAATGCTTATTACACTTGTTGGAGTTGATTATTGATTGAAATGTTTATCGATTGTTGAGAATGCTTGATATTGCTCGTTTATTGTCTTGTATCGAGTCTTGCATTGCATAGTGTTTCGCGCGTGAGTGATGGGCCTCTCTGGGTAGCCTCGGGTTGCCAGTGTTGGTTGCTCTAGCTCCGCTGCTATTCCCTCTTCTCGCTTGGGTTGCCTCCCAGGGAGTTTTGGGTCGTAGAATTGATGGATACTTCCAGGGTATTCCAAACTGGTGTTATAAGGTGGTTTGGGCCGGCGCATCATCGTTAATGTCATCGGAATCGTGATCGGTACATTACTCGCTCGAGTGATCCATAGCCTTCAAAGTGTGGTATAGCTTTGATTGGTTGTGTTAATGCTTTTCTTAATTGTTTATTGTATTGTTGTATATATTGAATGCCTTTTATTGATTGTATTGCTTAATTGTACCTATTTGCATTGCACGAGCTTCTTTCTCTCCACCTCGATATCTGTCTCGCCCTCACTGAGTATACGTGTTGTGTATACTCACTCCTCACTACCACATTTCAGGAAATGTCATGTTAGTTGGAAAGTTCGTGATTTCGTGAAAGTTCGTGCCTGAAGAGTTGTTTTGCGTGCCTATGTGGCTTGAGTGTTGAAGATGTAAAGATATATGATTTCATATGTTGTATGTATTTATTGTTAAAAGAAATGTAATTTAAATTTAGCTAAGTAGTTGAGGTGAATTGATAAGCTAGTTTATGTAATCAGTTAGCATAGCTTAACTTCATAGCATGTTTGTAATGTCTAGAGGAAAATAGTTAGAATGGCATGATAGTTTATTTTATACAGTAGCTTAGTGTGGTTTTATTGTCTAGTTTGAATGTACTTGTCAAAAATGAAAAGAGATATGTTAGCTTTTAAATTGGAAATGTATGTATACTTGCTGAGTTTAAATTGTTGTGAACCAAGGCTCGGATGGCCTTGAGGTGGTTGAATGGTTGGACACGGTGTTGGTCCATTTATATGCTATTATAGGTTTTGCAATTTGCCTAGAAACAGGGGAGACTCTGTCCGTCTTTCCCTGAAATCTTGCCCGGGTTTGGTTTGTGTTGTGGTTAGATTGATTGATAGAACTCCCGGTCTTGAGAGGGAACGGGGTGTTACAGGTGGTATCAGAGCTTGTCTAGCTCATAAGCCGGGACAGGGTCCTCGGTCTTGTGGGTAGTGACCCTTGAATGTATGCTTGTTAAGTGTGTCTTGAAAGTGTATGCTTGTATGTGAGATTGTGTGTCTTGACCTGAATGTGTGCTCCTATGTGATATAGTTATGTGTTATGTGTTAATTGTGTGCTAAGTGAAGTGAAGTGTCTAGTTGTGCATTGAATTGACCTATCGAAATGGCATCGTGAATCGAATTGATCTCGTGGATTGTTATTTGCTTGGAGTATTGCATGTAATATGTGTATTAGATGTCTTGAATTGGTTATACCGTGATTTGAATTGATTATGTTGTGCTTGAATTGATTGTCATGTTTGAATGACTTTGATGATTAAATTGTTTTATAAACTCTCTTATAAACTTGCTTGCATAATAGCTTAAGGCATGGGTATAAATATGATATATTGGCATTCATACATGTCCTATGGAAATGGTAAGTAAGTCCTTTTCCTCCCCTGAAGAAAGTGGTTCACCACTGGCTTTTCAAGGTGTATGGATTGGCAGGAAATGAATGGCATTTGACTAGCCTTTATTTGGGAATTGGTGTTTGCTTTTGGAGCTCGGTTATTGGCAAATCTCTATGGTCCTCCTCTGTGCTTAACAGTTGTGAAAGGGTAGATTTCTCTTGGGGTTTTATTTGGTTATTCTTTGGAGCATTCTTTGGTTTTCTTAATGGGTATTCTTTGGAGACTTCTGTTGGCATTTCTCGGTGGATTTGGCTATTGGGATTTTAATCGGCCTTACTGCACAGTAATATCTATGGTATATGTGTCTTGGTCTTTATTGGTGTGATACTGGCATCCTGATTGGAAATTCTTCAATGGTATTTTCTGGAATTCTCAGTGGCCAATTATTTAATATTTACTTATTAGGCAAACTTGGCTACTTTCTTATTGGAGCATTGTTTCGGATATCTTCTTCAGTGTTCCTCAGTAGGTTTGGTATTTGGAGTTTCTATCAGAGTTATTGTATAATACTACTTAGGGTATTCTTTGAAATTCTTATTGGGCGTTCTATTGGTATTTTCCTTATTGGCAAGGTTGCATGAAGTTTTCACTTGGCAAATAGTGAAGAGGCCTCAGAGTTTGTCTTTGGTGGGAAACTATGTTTGTTATTCAACTTGGTTGTTTTATTGGGCACATTATATTTTTTCTGCTATTTCCTTTGACATTCCTCTCAGCATTTGATAGCAAAACTCGGAATCTAATTGGGTGTCCCATGGGGTTATTATTTGGAAGGCTTCTTTAGAACTTTGAAATATATTTGATTGGGTTCTTAGTATTTTCTTCAGCACTCTTAACAGGGCATTCTTCTATGAAATTCATGACCAGTGGGGTACTTATTTGGACCTCTGGATGGAACCTTTGTTTGAGCCTTTATTTGGCTTCTTGTTTGGGAATTCTCGGGTTGTAATAGTTGAACTTCTACTCGAGATTCGTGTATGGGGTATTCATTCGGTATTCTTCTTATCATTAATAGTGATGTGATTTTATCTACAGTATCTTTGCTTAGGTCTTTATTGGTATTATCTCGGCGCTTTTGATTGGAATTTTATTCTTCTTCGGTATTCGTGTCAACGGGATTCTTCAACCGATGAAGATTAGTCAGAATTGGATTTCAGATGATGCTGAGTTCTATTGGAAGAAGAATTGTGAGGACGCAATTGTTTTAAGGGGGAAGGATGTGATACCCCGAACCTGGCATGTATTCAATAGCATTTAAAGTTCATTTAAATTGCATTTTATTGACCTTTCACTTTCTTTGACCAAACTAGTTGACTTTTCATCTACATTGACCAACTAGGACAAGGTGAAATTTTTTGAAATGTTTAATAAAGGGCAAACTTGGGATTAGAAATAAAAAAATGCAATGTTAAGTTAGTCAAATTTTGGGTCAAATTTGGAATTAACTCTGAACCAATTGGGGAAGAGTTAGGTAGCAAATTATATATGGTTGGAAAGCTCAATGAGTCTAGTTTCTGAGGCTTCAAACCGTTCGTGAATTGGAGTTTTCTAGAAGAAGTTATGGTCATTTTCGTAATGTCGCGCATAGCTGTTTTGGTTTAGCGGGTTGACCGAAGCTTTGACCATTTGTCATCTTTTATTTATGTATGAAATACGAAACAAAGAGCAAAAACCAGAAAAATAAAGGCCATGGCTGAAACCATGGAGGAAAAAGAAAAAAAAAACATTTCAATTTCAAATCTTCATTTCATCGCGTGAGCTTGTGCGGGGTGGTTTCCGAGGCATCCAGCGTGGTTTCCCTAGCGTCTAGGAGCGTCTAAGGTGAGGGTTTCATCGTTATTTGCGCATTTGAAATATTTGTGTCTAAACTTTGTTTTTTGGATTTTATGCGTAGATTGTTGTTTTAATCATTTTGTTGCTTAAAGAATGTTCCTTGTTGATTGTAGAACATGTATTTATAGCTTTTTAACATTTTCTGCGGTTAAATGTTGAGATTGCAATTTAAATTGATTAATGAATAGTGTTTTATGAATAGTAAACCCTTGAAACGATGAAGTTGCTCCGTTATGCTGTCCGTTGATGTAGAAATGTGCTAGGTGTGCTAGAATGCCTAAATGCATGGTTTGTTTGGGTTGCGTAATGGAAAAAATAGGAATTATGCCTTGGTGAAAGTCGGGGTCGTTTAGGTCGAGTTTAGCATTTTCTCGTTTTGCGTGATGGCATTGTTTCGGGAGGCCATGGAAGCACTTTTGGTGCGATTATGGCGTTGGTTGGGTGTTTCGTTAGTATAGTTGTAGTTCAAACGAGCAAAGGGGGAAATCGGGACTTTGCGTGAATTCCAGGGTTAAGTAGGGTTTCGGGGTCTTTAGACGTGCCTTATGGTGACCTAGGAGGATTGGTGAAGTCAGTTTCCAAAGCTCGTGGCTCGTTTGAAAGTAGTAGTGTTTTGAAGTTGGGGTCATTTTTGTGATTTTGTGTGTTTTCATAGAATATTGCTTATAGTATGTTTATATTGATTATAGAATGCTTATATTACTCATACATTGCTTATATTGATTCTAGTATGCTTATATTGCTTATAGAATGCTTATGTTGCCTATAGAATGCTTATAATGCCTATAGAATGCTTGTTATTGCTTGATAATGTTAGTTGGTGTTGTTCTTGTTACTTGTTTGATTGCAAATGCTTGTTAATGCTTATTACACTTGTTGGAGTTGATTATTGATTGAAATGTTTATCGATTGTTGAGAATGCTTGATATTGCTCGTTTATTGCCTTGTATCGAGTCTTGCATTGCATAGTGTTTCGCGCGTGAGTGATGGGCCTCTCTGGGTAGCCTCGGGTTGCCAGTGTTGGTTGCTCTAGCTCCGCTGCTATTCCCTCTTCTCGCTTGGGTTGCCTCCCAGGGAGTTTTGGGTCGTAGAATTGATGGATACTTCCAGGGTATTCCAAACTGGTGTTATAAGGTGGTTTGGGCCGGCGTGTCATCGTTAATGTTATCGAAATCATGATCGGTACATTACTCGCTCGAGTGATCCATAGCCTTCAAAGTGTGGTATAGCTTTGATTGGTTGTGTTAATGCTTTTCTTAATTGTTTATTGTATTGTTGTATATATTGAATGCCTTTTATTGATTGTATTGCTTAATTGTACCTATTTGCATTGCACGATCTTCTTTCTCTCCACCTCGATATCTGTCTCGTCCTCACTGAGTATACGTGTTGTGTATACTCACTCCTCACCACCACATTTCAGGAAATGTCATGTTAGTTGGAAAGTTCATGATTTCGTGAAAGTTCGTGCCTGAAGAGTTGTCTTGCGTGCCTATGTGGCTTGAGTGTTGAAGATGTAAAGATATATGATTTCATATGTTGTATGTATTTATTGTTAAAAGAAATGTAATTTAAATTTAGCTAAGTAGTTGAGGTGAATTGATAAGCTAGTTTATGTAATCAGTTAGCATAGCTTAACTTCATAGCATGTTTGTAATGTCTAGAGGAAAAGAGTTAGAATGGCATGATAGTTTATTTTATACAGTAGCTTAGTGTGGTTTTATTGTCTAGTTTGAATGTACTTGTCAAAAATGAAAAGAGATATGTTAGCTTTTAAATTGGAAATGTATGTATACTTGCTGAGTTTAAATTGTTGTGAACCAAGGCTCGGATGGCCTTGAGGTGGTTGAATGGTTGGACACGGTGTTGGTCCATTTATATGCTATTACAGGTTTTGCAATTTGTCTAGAAACAGGGGAGACTCTGTCTGTCTTTCCCTAAAATCTTGCCCGGGTTTGGTTTGTGTTGTGGTTAGATTGAATGATAGAACTCCCGGTCTTGAGAGGGAACGGGGTGTTACACCTTGGGAAGTCCTCGTGTTACAACCCCCTTTTCATTTTTTTTGCCCCGTTTAGCCTGGCCAAGATGCTTTATCCATCACATTTCTATTTTCGAGTCCCACAGCATCTTGGGCAAGACAACTTCGCTTCACGTAGAGGCTGGGACCGAAAACTGAGGGCATGGGGCCTGTGACCTGGTCTCCGATGCTTCGATGCCTATAACTTTTGATATGTAAGGAGTTATGCGGCGCACAACATACTATTGGAAAGCTCTCCGGGAGTTCTACCCCGGGGGCAGCAAGACTGCTTGGCTGCGCCTATTTACTATACCCAAAATTGAACGTTTTTATCTATTTTGGGCCACTTTCCTTCTTTTTGCGCTGTTCTTTCATCCTGGGTCGTTCGTCATGAGACGCTAAAAGGACGAGAATCCAACTCGTGGAACATTAGAGGGCTCTACAATGCGTCGATATCACGTCTTGCGGTGATGCTACTTTGTTCAAGCTGATGGGTTGTCGATAAGCCAATTGGGCCTTTTAATTGGGTCGTCTCTCTTGGCTGGGATTGTGAACCATCAACACATAAGGGCTTTGCACCCACAACATGACAGGTGAAATCATACCAACACTAATGCACCAGAACCCATCAGAAATCCAAAGTTAAGCGTGCTTGGAGGAGAGTAGTACTAGGATGGATGACCCTTTGGGAAGTCCTCGTGTTGCAACCCCATTATCATCTTTTTTGCCCCGTTTAGCCTTGCCAAGATGCTTTATCCATCACATTTCTATTCTCGAGCCCCACAGTATCTTGGGCAAGACAACTTCGCTTTGCATAGAGGCTGGGCCCGCAAACCGAGGGCGTGGGGCCTGTGGTCTGGTCTCCGTCGCTCAGGTGCCCACAACTTTTGATCCGTAAGGAGTTATGCGGTGCATAGCATACCGTTGGAAAGCTCTCCGGGAGCTCTACGACGGGGGCAGCAAGCCTTCTAGGCTGCGCCTATTTTCGGTACCCAAAATCGAACATTTTCATCAATTTCGGGCCAATTTTCTTCTTTTTGCGCTATTTTTTCATTCCGGTTCATTCGTCGTAAGCCGAGAAAAAGATGAGAATCCAACTCACGGAACATATGAGGGATCTACAACGTGTCAATATCACGTCTTGCGTTGATGCTACTTTGTTGAAGCAGACGGGCTGTCGATAAGCCCATTGGGCCTTCTGAATGGGTCATCTCTCTTGGCTGGGACTGTGAACCGTCAACACATAAGGGCTTTACACCCTCAAAATGACAAGTGCAATCATACCAGCACTAATGCACCAGATCCCTTCAGAAATCCGAAGTTAAGTGTGCTTCGAGGAGAGTAGTACTAGATTGGGTGACCCCCTAGGATGTCCTCGGGTTGCAACCCCCTTTTCATTTTTTTTTTTGCCTCGTTCAACCTTACCAAGATGATTTATCCATCACATTTCTATTCTCGATTCCCACAGCATCTTGGGCAAGAAATCGTCGCTTCGCGTAGAGGCTGGGCTCGCAAACCGAGAGCATGGGGCCTGTGACTTGGTCTCCGTCGCTCCGGTGCCCATAACTTTTGATCCGTAAGGAGTAATGCTGCGCACAACATATCATTGGAAAACTCTCCGGGAGCTCTACGACTGTGGCAACAAGCCTCTACCGCTACGCCTATTTTTGGTACCCAAAATTAAACATTTTCATCAGTTTCGGGCCACTTTTCTTCTTTTTGCGCTCTGTTTTCGTCCTGGGTCATTCGTCATAAGCCGCTAAAAGGACTAGAACCCAACTCGCGAAACATTAGAGGGCTCTACAATGCATCGATATCACGTCTTGCGTTGATGCTGCTTTGTTAAAGTAGATGGGTTGTCGATGAGCCCATTGGGCTCTTTGAATAGGCCGTATATCTTCACTGGGACAGTGAACCATCTACACATAAGGTCTTTGCACCCTCAACATGACGGGTGCGATCATACCAGCCCTAATGCACCGGATCCCATAAAAAATCCGAAGTTAAGCATGCTTGGAGGAGAATAGTACTAGGATGGGTGACCCCCTGGGAAGTCCAAGTGTTGCAACCCCTTTTTTATTTTTTTTTGCCCCGTTTAGCCTTGCCAAGATGATTTATCCATCAAATTTCTATTCTTGAGTCCCACAGCATCTTGGGCAAGAAACCGTCGCTTCGCGTAGAGACTGGGCCACAAACCGAGGGCGTGGGGCCTGTGACCTGGTCTCTGTCGCGTCGGTGCCCTTAACTTTTGATCCGTAAGGAGTAATGCAACGCACAACATACCGTTGGAAACCTCTCCGGGAGCTCTACAACTATGGCAGCAAGTCTCCACAGCTGCGCCTATTTTCGGTACCCAAAATCAAACATTTTTATCAGTTTTGGGCCACTTTTCTTCTTTTTGTGCCCTATTTTCGTCCTGGGTCGTTCGTCATGAGCCGCTAAAAGGACGAGAACCCAACTCTTGGATTATTAGAGGGCTCTACAATGCATTGATATCACGTCTTGCGTTGATGCTGCTTTGTTGAAGTAGATGGGTTGTCGATGAGCCCATTGGGCTTTTTGAATAGGCCGTCTATCTTGGCTGGGACAGTGAACCGTCAACACATAAGGACTTTGCACCCTCAACATGACGAGTGCGATCATACCAGCCCTAATGAACCGGATCCTATCAGAAATCCGAAGTTAAGCGTGCTTGAAGGAGAGTAGTACTAGGATAGGTGACCTCCTAGGAAGTCCTAGTGTTGCAACCCCCTTTTCATTTTTTTTTTGCCCCGTTTAGCCTTGCCAAGATTCTTTATCCATCACATTTCTATTCTCGAGTCCTACAACATCTTGGGCAAGACAACTTCGCTTCGCGTAGAGGCTGGGCCTGAAAACTGAGGGCGTGGGGCTATGACCTGTTCTCCGAGAGCTCTACAACCGGGGTAGCAAGCCTGCTCGGATGTACCTATTTACTTTACCCAAAATCGAACGTTTTCATCAATTTCGAGCAACTTTTCTTATTTTTGCGCTATTTTTTTGTCCTAGGTCGTTCCTCGTGAGCTGCTAAAAAGATGAGAACTGAACTCCTAGAAAATTAGAGGGCTCTACAACACGTCGATATCACGTCATGCAATGATGTTGCTTTGTTGAAGTAGATGGGTTGTCGATAAGCCCATTGGGCCTTTTGAATGGGTCGTCTCTCTTGGTTGGGACTGTGAACCGTCAACTCATACCAAAACTAATGCATCGGATCCCATCAGAAATCCGAAGTTAAGCGTGCTTGGAGGAGAGTAGTACAAGAATGGGTGACCCCCCAAGGAAGTCCTCGTGTTGCAACCCCTTTTCATTTTTTTTTGCCCCGTTTAGCCTTGCCAAGATGCATTATCCATCACATTTCTATTCTTGAGTCCCACAGCATCTTGGGAAAGACAACTTCGTTTCGTGTAGAGGTTGGGCCCACAAACCGAGGGTGTGGGGCCTGTGACCTAGTCTTCGTTGCTTTGGTGGCCATAACTTTTGATCTGAAAGGAGTTATGTAGCGCACAACATACAGTTGGAAAGCTTTCCGGGAGCTCTACGACAGGGACATCAAGCATGCTTGGTTGCGCCATATTTTGGTACCCAAAATCAAATGTTTTCATCAGTTTCTGGCCATTTTTCTTCTTTTTGCGCTATTTTTTCATCCTAGGTCGTTCATCGTGTGCCGCTAAAAGGATGAGAACTGAACTCCTGAAAAATTAGAGGGCTCTACAACATGTCAATATCACGTCATGCGGTGATGCTACTTTGTTGAAGCACATGGGCTGTCGATAAGCCTATTGAGCCTTTTGAATGGGTCGTCTCTCTTGGCCCGGATTGTGAACCATCAACACATAAGGGCTTTGCACCCTCAACATGACGGCTGCAATCATACCAAAACTAATGCATTAGATCCCATCAGAAATCCAAAGTTAAACGTGCATGGAAGAGAGTAGTACTAGGATGGGTGACCCCTAGGGAAGTCCTCGTGTTGCAACCCCTTTTTCATTTTTTTTGCCCCGTTTACCCTTGCCAAGATGATTTATCCATCATATTTCTATTCTGGAGTCCCACAGAATCTTGGGCAAGACAACTTTGCTTCACGTAGAGGCTGGGCCAGCAAACTAAGGGCGTAGGGCCTGTGACCTGGTCTCCGTCGCTTTAGTGCCCATAACTTTTGATCCGTAAGGAGTTATGTGGCGCAAAGAATACCATTGCCAAGCTCTCCGGGAGCTCTACAACTGGGGCAGCAAGCCTTCCTGGCTGTGCCTATTTTCGATACCCAAAATCAAGCATTTTTATTAGTTTTGGACAACTTTTCTTCTTTTTGCGCTCTGTTTTCGTCATGGGTAGTTTGTCATGAGTCGCTAAAAGGATAAGAACCCAACTCGCAGTACATTAGAGGGCTCTACAACGTGTCGATATCAAGTCTTGCGGTGATGTTGCTTTGTTGAAGTAGATGGGTTATCGATGAGCCCATTGAGCTTTTTGAATGGGCCGTCTGTCTTGGTTGGGACTGTGAACGGTCAACACATGAGGGTTTCGCACCCTCAACATGATGGGTGCGATCATACCAGCCCTAATGCATCGGATCCCATCAGAAATCCGAAGTTAAGAATGCTTGGAGGAGAATAGTACTAGGATGGGTGACCCCCTAGGAAGTCCTCGTGTTGCAACCCCTTTTCAATTTTTTTTACCCCGTTTTGCCTTGCCAAGATGCTTTATCCATCACATTTCTATTCTCGAGTCCCACAGTATCTTGGGCAAGACAACTTCGCTTCACATAGAGGCTGGGCCCGCAAACCGAGGTCTTGGGGCCTGTGGTTTGGTCTCCGTCGCTCCGGTGCCCACAACTTTTGATCTGTAAGGAGTTATGCGGTGCATGGCATACCATTGGAAAGCTCTCCGGGAGCTCTACGACCGAGGCAGCAAGCCTTCTAGGCTGCACCTGTTTTCGGTACCCAAAATCGAATATTTTCATCAATTTCGGGCCACTTTTCTTCTTTTGCGCATATTTTTCATCCCGGTTCGTTCGTCGTAAGCAGCGAAAAAGACGAGAATCCAACTCACGGAACATAAGAGGGATCTACAACGCATCGATATCACGTCTTGCGTTGATGCTACTTTGTTGAAGCAGACGGGCTGTCGATAAGCCCATTGGGCCTTCTGAATGGGTCGTCTCTCTTGGCTGGGACTGTGAACCGTCAACACATAGGGGCTTTACACCGTCAACATGACGGGTGCAATCATACCAGAACTAATGCACCGGATCCCTTCAGAAATCCGAAGTTAAGCATGCTTTGAGGAGAGTAGTACTAGATTGGGTGACCCCCTAGGAAGTCCTCGTGTTGCAACCCTCTTTTCAATTTTTTTTGCCTTGTTTAGCCTTGCCAAGATGATTTATCCATCACATTTCTATTCTCGAGTCCCACAGTATCTTGGGCAAGAAACCGTCGCTTCGCGTAGAGGCTGGGCCCGCAAACCGAGGGCATGGGGCCTGTGACCTGGTCTCCGTCGCTCCGGAGCCCATAACTTTTGATCCGTAAGGAGTAATGCTGCGCACAGCATATCGTTGGAAAGCTCTCCGGGAGCTCTACAACTGTGGCATCAAGCCTCTACCGCTACGCCTATTTTTGGTAGCCAAAATTAAACATTTTCATCAGTTTCGGGCCACTTTTCTTCTTTTTGCGCTCTGTTTTCGTCCTGGGTCGTTTGTCATAAGCAGCTAAAAGGACTAGAACCCAACTCGTGAAACATTAGAGGGCTCTACAATGCATCGATATCACGTCTTCCATTGATGCTGCTTCGTTAAAGTAGATGGGTTGTTGATGAGCCCATTGGGCTTCTAGAATAGGCCGTATATCTTCGTTGGGATAGTGAACCATCTATACATAAGGGCTTTGCACCCTCAACATGACGGGTGCGATCATACCAGCCCTAATACACCGGATCCCATCAAAAATCCGAAGTTAAGCGTGCTTGGAGGAGAGTAGTACTAGGATGGGTGACCCCCTGGGAAGTCCTAGTGTTGCAACCCCCTTTTTATTTTTATTTTTGCCCCGTTTAGCCTTGCCAAGATGATTTATCCATCAAATTTCTATTCTCGAGTCCCACAATATCTTGGGCAAGAAACCGTCGCTTCGCGTAAAGACTGGGCCCCAAACCGAGGGCGTGGGGCTTGTGACCTGGTCTCTGTCGCTCTGGTGCCCATGACTTTTGATCCGTAAGGAGTAATGCGGCGCACAGCATACCATTAGAAACCTCTCCGGGAGCTCTACAACTATGGCAGCAAGTCTCCACAGCTGCGCCTATTTTCGGTACCCAAAATCAAACATTTTCATCAATTTTGTGCCATTTTTCTTCTTTTTGTGCCCTGTTTTCGTCCTGGGTCGTTCTCCATGAGCCGCTAAAAGGACGAGAAGCCAACTCATGGATTATTAGAGGGCTCTACAATGCATCGATATCATGTCTTGCGTTGATGCTGCTTTGTTGAAGTAGATGGGTTGTCGATGAGCCCATTGGGCTTTTTGAATAGGCCGTCTATCTTGGCTGGGAAAATGAACCATCAACACATAAAGGCTTTGCACCCTCAACATGACGAGTGCGATCGTACTAGCCCTAATGAACCGGATCCCATCAGAAATCCGAAGTTAAGCGTGCTTGAAGGAGAGTAGTACTAGGATAGGTGACCCCCTAGGAAGTCCTAGTGTTGCGACCCCCTTTTCATTTTTTTTTTCCCTGTTTAGCCTTGCCAAGATTCTTTATCCATCACATTTCTATTCTCGAGTCCCACAACATCTTGGGCAAGACAACTTCGCTTCGTGTAGAGGCTAGGCTTGAAAATTGAGGGTGTGGGGCTGTGACTTGTTCTTTGAGAGCTCTACAACGGGGGCAGCAAGCCTGCTCGGATGTGCCTATTTACGTTACCCAAAATCGAACGTTTTCATCAATATCAAGCAACTTTTCTTCTTTTTGAGGTGTTTTTTTGTCCTAGGTCGTTCCTCGTGAGCCGCTAAAAGGATGAGAACTGAACTCCTGGAAAATTAGAGGGCTCTACAACACGTCGATATCACGTCATCCAGTGATGCTGCTTTGTTGAAGCAGATGGGTTGTCGATAAGCGTATTGGGCCTTTTGAATGGGCCGTCTCTCTTGGTTGGCACTGTGAACCGTCAACTCATAACGGCTTTACACCCTTAACATGATGGGTGCGATCATACCAAAACTAATGCATCGGATCCCATCAGAAATCCGAAGTTAAGCGTGCTTGGAGGAGAGTAGTACAAGGATGGGTGACCCCCAGGGATGTCCTCGTGTTGCAACCCCTTTTCATTTTTTTTGCCCCGTTTAGCCTTGCCAAGATGCTTTATCCATCACATTTCTATTCTCGAGTCCCACAGCATCTTAGGCAAGACAACTTCATTTCGTGTAGAGGTTGGGCCCACAAACCGAGGGTGTGGGGCCCGTGACCTAGTCTCCGTTGCTCTGGTGCCCATAACTTTTGATCTGAAAGGAGTTATACAGTGCACAACATACCGTTGGAAAGCTTTCCGGGAGCTCTACGACAGGGACAGCAAGCATGCTTGGTTGCGCCATATTTTGGTACCCAAAATCAAATGTTTTCATCAGTTTTTGGCCACTTTTCTTCTTTTTGCGCTATTTTATCATCCTAGGTCGTTCATCGTATGCCGCTAAAAGGATGAGAACTGAACTCCTAGAAAATTAGAGGGCTCTACAACTTGTCGATATCACGTCATGCGGTGATGCTGCTTTGTTGAAGCATATGGGCTGTCGATAAGCCCATTGGGCTTTTTGAATGGGCCGTCTCTCTTGGCTGGGACTGTGAACCATCAACACATAAGGGCTTTGCACCCTCAACATGATGGCTGCGATCATACCAAAACTAATGCATTGGATCCCATCAGAAATCCAAAGTTAAGTGTGCATGGAGGAGAGAAGTACTAGGATGGGTGACCCCTAGGGAAGTCCTCGTGTTGCAACCCCTTTTTATTTTTTTGCCCCGTTTACCCTTGCCAAGATGATTTATCCATCACATTTCTATTCTCGAGTCTGACAACATCTTGGGCAAGACAACTTCGCTTCGCGTAGAGGCTGGGCCAGCAAACCGAGGGCGTAGGGCCTGTGACCTGGTCTCCGTCGCTCTAGTGCCCATAACTAATGATCCGTAAGGAGTTATGTGGCGCAAAGCATATCGTTGAAAAGCTGTCCGGGAGCTCTACAACTGGGGCAGCAAGCCTTCATGGCTGTGCCTATTTTTGGTACCCAAAATCAAACATTTTTATCAGTTTCGAGCAACTTTTCTTCTTTTTGCGCTCTATTTTCGTCCTGGGTCGTTTGTCATGAGCCGCTAAAAGGATGAGAACCCAACTCGCGGTACATTAGAGGGCTCTACAACGCGTCGATATCATGTTTTGCAGTGATGTTGCTTTGTTGAAGTAGATGGGCTATCGATGAGCCCATTGAGCTTTTTGAATGGGCTGTCTGTCTTGGCTGGGACTGTGAACAGTCAACACATGAGGGTTTTGCATCCTCAACATGACGGGTGCGATCATACTAGCCCTAATGCACCGGATCCCATCAGAAATCCGAAGTTAAGCATGCTTGGAGGAGAGTAGTACTAGGATGGGTGACCCCTTGGGAAATCCTCGTGTTGCAACCCCTTTTCATTTTTTTTAACCCGTTTAGCCTTGCCAAGATGGTTTATCCATCACATTTCGATTCTCGAGTCCCTCAGCATCTTGGGCAAGACAACTTCGCTTCGCGTAGAGGCTGGGCCTGAAAACAGAGGGCGTGGGGCTGTGACCTGGTCTTCATTCCTTTGGTGCCCATAAGTTTTGATCAGTAAGGAGTTATGTGGCGCACAGCATACCGTTGGAATGCTCTCTGGGAGCTCTAAAATGAGGGCTGCAAGTCTGCTCAGCTGCGCTTATTTTTGGTACCCAAAATAGAACATTTTCATAAGTTTTGAGCCACTTTTCTTTTGTTTGCGCTATTTTTTCATCCCGGGTCATTCATCGTAAGCCGCGAAAAGGACAAGAACCCAACTCGCAGAACATTAGATGGCTCTACAATGCGTCGTTATCATGTCTTGCGGTGATGCTATTTTGTTGAACCAGATGGGTTGTCGATAAGCCCATTCGGTATTTTGAAAGAGCCGTCTCTCTTGGTTGGGACTGTGAACCATCAACACATAAGTGCTTTGCACCATCAACACGACAGGTGCGATGATACCTACACTAATGTACCGGATCCCATCATAAATTCGAAGTTTAGCGTGTTTAGAGAAGAGTAGTACTAGGATGGGTGACTCCTTGGGAAGTCCTCGTGTTGCAACCCCCTTTTCATTTTTTTTTTGCCCCATTTAGCCTTGCCAAGATGCTTTATCCATCGCATTTCTATTCTCGAGTCACACAGCATCTTAGGCAAGACAACTTCGCTTCACGTAGAGGTTGGGCCCATAAACCGAGGGCGTGGGGCCTGTGACATGGTCTCCGTCACTCAGGTGCCCATAACTTAAAGAGTTATGCGGCGCACAGCATACCGTTGGAAAGTTATTCGTGAGCTCTACGATGGGGGCAGAAATCATGCTCGACTGCGCCTGTTTACGATACCCAAAATCGAACGTTTTCATCAGTTTTGGGACACTTTTATGCTTTTTGCACTATTTTTTTGTCCGGGGTCGTTCATCATCAGCCGCTAAAAGGATGAGAACCGAACTCACAGATAGGATGTCGAAAAGCCCATTGGGCCTTTTGAATGGGTTGTCTCTCTTGGCTGGGACAGTGAACTGTCAACACATAAGGGCTTTTCACCCTCAACACGATAGGTGCGATCATACCTGCACTAATGCACCGGATCCCATCAGAAATCCGAAGTTAAGTGTGTTTAGAGAAGAGTAGTTCTAGGATGGGTGACTCCTTGGGAAGTCCTCGTCTTGCAACCCCTTTTTCTTTTTTTTTTGCCCCGTTTAGCCTTGCCTAGATGTTTATCCATTACATTTATATTCTCGAGTCCCACGGCATCTTCGGCAAGACAACTTCGCTTCGCGTAGAGGCTTGGCCCCCAAACCGAGGGCGTAGGGCCTGTGACATGGTCTCCGTTGCTCCGGTGCCCATAACTTTTGATCTATAAGGAGTTATACAGCGCACAACACACCCTTGGAAAGCTCTCCGGGAGCTCTACAACTAGGCTAGCAAGCCTCCTCGACTGCGCCTATTTTCGGTACCCAAAATCAAACATTTTCATCAGTTTCGGGCCACTTTTCTTCTTTTTGCGCTCTGTTTTCATCCTGCGTCATTCGTCGTGAGAAGCTAAATGGATGAGAACCCAACTCGCGGTACATTAGAGGGCTCTACAATGCGTCGATATCACGTCTTGCGGTGATGCTGCTTTGTTGAAGTAGATGGGCTATCGATGAGCCCATTTGGCTTTTTGAATGGGCCGTCTATCTTGGCTGGGACTGATAAGAGTCAACACATAAGGGCATAGCACCCTCAACATGACGGTTGCAATCATACTAGCCCTAATGCACCAGATCCCATCAGAAATCTGAAGTTAAGCGTGCTTGGAGGACAGTAGTACTAGAATAGGTGACCCCCTGGGAAGTCCTCGTGTTGCAACACGTATTTCATTTTTTTTGCCCCGTTTAGCCTTGCCAAGATGCTTTATCCATCACATTTCTATTCTCTAGTCCCACAGCACCTTGGGCTAGACAACTTCGCTTCGCGTAGAGGCTGGGCCCGCAAACTGAGGGCGTGGGGCCTGTGACCTGGTCTCCGTTGTTCCGGTGCCCATAACTTTTGATCCGTAAGGAGTTATGCGGCGCACAACATACCGTTGGAAAGCTCTCCAGGAGCTCTACGATAGGGGCAGCAAGTCAGCTCGGCTAAGCCTATTTACGTTACCCAAAATTGAACATTTTCATCAGTTTTGGACCACTTTTCTTCTTTCTGCGCCGTTTTTTCATCCTGGGTCGTTCGTCGTGAGCCGCTAAAAGGATGAGAACTGAACTCACAAAAAATTATAAGGCTCTACAACGCGTCGATATCACGTCATGCGGTGATGCTGCTTTGTTGAAGCAGATGGGCTGTCGATAAGCCCATTGGGCCTTTTGAATGGGTCGTCTCTCTTGGCTGGGAGTGTGAACCGTCAACACATAAGGGCTTTGCACCGTCAACATGACGGGTGCCATCATACAAATACTAATGCATCAGATCCCATCAGAAATCTGAAGTTAAGCGTGCTTGGAGGAGAGTAGTACTAGGATGGGTGACCCCTTGGGAAGTCCTCGTGTTGCAACCCCCTTTTCATTTTTTTTTTGCCCCGTTTAGCCTTGCCAAGATGCTTTATCCATCACATTTCTATTCTCGAGTCCCACAGCATCTTGGGCAAGACAACTTCGCTTCGCGTAGAGGTTGGGCCCACAAACTGAGGGCGTGGGGCCTGTGACGTGGTCTCCATCACTCCGGAGGCCATAACTTTTTATCTGTAAGGAGTTATGCGGCGCACTGCTAACCATTGGAAAGCTCTCTGGGGGCTCTACGATGGGGGCAGCAAGCCTGCTTAGCTGTGCCTGTTTTCAGTACCCAAAACCGTATGTTTTCATCAATTTCGAGCCACTTTTCTTTTGTTTCCGCTATTTCTTCTTCCCAGGTCGTTCGTCGTAAGCCGTGAAAAGGACAAGAACCCAAATCACAGAACATTAGAGGGCTCTACAATGCGTCGATATCATGTCATGCGGTAACGCTGCTATGTTGAGCTGATGGGCTGTCGATAAGCCCATTGGGCGTTTTGAATGGGCCGTCTCTCTTGGCTGGGACTGTGAACCGTCAACACATAAGGGTTTTGCACCCTTAATATGATGGGTGCTATCATAGCAGCACTAATGCACCGGATCCCATCAGAAATCTGAAGTTAAGTGTGCTTGGAGAAGAGTAGTACTAAAATGGGTGACCCCTTTGGAAGTCCTCATGTTGCAACCCCCTTTCCATTTTTTTTTGCCCCGTTTAGCTTTGCCAAGATGCTTTGTCCATCACATTTATATTCTCGAGTCCCACACCATCTTGGGCAAGACAACTTCATTTCGCGTAGAGGCTGGGCCCGAGAACTGAGGGCGTAGGGCATATGACCTGGTCTTCGTCACTCCGTTGCCTATAACTTTTTATCCGTAAGGAGTTATACGGCGCACAACATACCGTTGGAAAGCTCTCCGGGAGCTCTACGATGGGGATAGCAAGTCTGCTCGGCTAAGACGATTTATATTACCCAAAATTGTACATTTTCATCAGTTTCAAACTACTTTTCTTCTTTCGGCGCTGTTTTTTCGTCCTGGGTCGTTCGTCGTGAGCCGCTAAATGGATAAGAACCGAACTCACAAAAAATTATAGGGCTCTACATCGCGTCGATATCACGTCATGCGGTGATGTTGCTTTGTTTAAGCGGATGGGCTGTCGATAAGCCCATTGGGCCTTTTGAATGGGCCGTCTCTCTTGGTTGGGATTGTGAACCGTCAACACATAAGGGCTTTGCATCCTCAACATGACGGGTGCCATCATACAAACACTAATGCATCAGATCCCATCATAAATCCGAAGTTAAACGTGCTTGGAGGAGAGTAGTACAAGGATGGGTGACCCCTTGGGAAGTCCTCGTGTTGCAACCCCCTTTTCATTTTTTTTGCCCCGTATAGCCTTGCCAAGATGCTTTATCCATCACATTTCTATTCTTGAGTCACACAGCATCTTGGGCAAGACAACTTCGCTTCGCGTAGAGGTTGGGCCCGCAAACTGAGGGCGTGGGGCCTGTGACGTGGTCTCCATCGCTCCGGTGCCTATAACTTTTTATCCGTAAGGAGTTATACGGCGCACTTCTTTCCGTTGGAAAGCTCTCCGGGGGCTCTACGATGGGGGCAGCAAGCCTGCTCGGCTGCGCCTATTTTTGGTACCCAAAATCGTATTTTTTCATCAATTTCGAGCTACTTTTCTTCTATTTCCGCTATTTCGTCATCCCGGGTCGTTCGTCGTAAGCCGTGAAAAGGACAAGAACCCAATTCACGGAACATTAGAGGGCTCTACAATGAGTCGATATTACGTCATGCGGTAATGCTACTATGTTGAGCAGATGGACTGTCGATAAGCCCATTGGGCCTTTTGAATGGGTCGTCTCTCTTGGCTGGGACTGTGACCGTCAACACATAAGGGCTTTACACCCTTAATATGAAGGGTGCGATCATACCAGCATTAATTCACCGGATCCCATCAGAAATCTGAAGTTAAGCGTGCTTGGAGGAGAGTAGTACTAAAATGGGTGACCCCCTTGGAAGTCCTCATGTTGCAACCCCCTTTCCATTTTTTTTTTTGCCCCGTTTAGCTTTGCCAAGATGCTTTGTTCATCATATTTATATTCTCGGGTCCCGCACCATCTTGGGCAAGACAACTTCATTTCACGTAGAGGCTGGGCCCATAACTTTTTATCCGTAAGGAGTTATGTGGTGCATAGAAAACTGTTTGAAAGCTCTCCGGTAGCTCTACAATGGGGGCAGCAAGCCTGCTCTGCTGCACCAGTTTTCGATTCCCAAAATCGAAAGTTTTCATCAGTTTCAGGCGACTTTTCTCCTTTTTACGCTATTTTTTTGTCCCGGGTTGTTCGTCTTGAATCGCGAAAAGGACGAGAACCCAACTCGCAGAACATTAAAGGGCTCTACAACGCGTTGATATCACGTCTTGCGGTGATGCTACTTTGTTGAAATAGATGGGTTGTCGATAAGCCCATTAGGCCTTTTGAATGGGTCGTCTCTCTTGGATGGGACTGTGAACCGTCAACACATAAGGGCTTTGCACCCACAACATGACGAGTGCTATAATAGCAGCACTAATGCATTGGATCCTGTCAGAATTCCGAAGTTAAGCGTGCTAGCAAGAGAGTAGCACTAGGATAGGTGACCCCTTGGGAAATCCTCGTGTTACAACCCCCTTTTCATTTTTTTTGCCCCGTTTACCCTTGCCAAGATGTTTTATCCATCACATTTGTATTCTCGAGTCCCACAGCATCTTGCCAGTGTCCATAACTTTTGATCCGTAAGGAGTTATGCGGCACACAACATACCATTGAAAAGCTCTCCGGGAGCTCTATGACAGGGGCAACAAGCCTGCTAGGCTGCGCTAGTTTTCGGTACCAAAAAATTGAATATTTTTATCAATTTTGGGCCAATTTGCTTCTTATTTGTGCTATTTTTTTGTCCCGGGTCGTTCGTCGTGAGCCGCAAAAAGGACAAGAACCCAACTCGCAGAACATTTGAGTGCTCTATAATGCATCGATATCACGTCTTGCGGTGATGCTGCTATGTTGAAGCAGATGGGCTGTCGATAAGCCCATTGGGCTTTTTGAATGGGCCGTCTCTCTTGGCTGAGACTGTGAACCGTCAACACATGAGGGCTTTGTACCCTTAACATGACGGGTGCGATCATTCTAGCAATAATGCACCAGATCCTATCAGAAATCCGAAGTTAAGCGTGCTTCGAGGAGAGTAGTACTAGGATGGGTGACCCCCTTGGGAAGTCCTCGTGTTGCAACCCCCTTTTCATTTTTTTTGACACGTTTATCCTTGCCAAGATGTTTTATCCATCACATTTCTATTCTTCAGTCCCACAACATCTTGGGCATGACAACTTCGCTTCTCGTAAAGGCTGGGCCCAAAAACAGAGGGCATGGGGCCTGTGACCTGGTCTCCGTTGCTCCGGTGCCCATAACTTTTGATCCGTAAAGAGTTATGCGGCGCACAGCATACCGTTGGAAAGCTCTTCAGGAGCTCTATGGCAGGGGCAGCAAGCTTGCTCGGCTGTGCTTGTTTTCGCTATCCAAAATCAAACGTTTCATCAATTTTGGGCCACTTTTCTTCTTTGCACTGTTTTTTCATCCTAGGTCGTTCGTCATGAGCCGCGAAAAGGACAAGAACGTAACTCGTGGAACATTAGAGTGCTCTACAAAGCATTGATATCACGTCTTTTGGTGATACTACTTTGTTGAAGCAAATGGGCTGTCAATAAGCCCATTGGGCCTATTGAATGGGTCGTCTCTCTTGGCTGGGACTGTGAACCGTCAACACATAAGGGCTTTGTACCCTTAACATGACGGGTGCGATCATACCAGCACTAATGCACCGGATCCCATCAGAAATCCAAAGTTAAATGTGCTTGGAGGAGAGTAGTACTAGGATGGGTGACCCCCTGGAAAGTCCTCGTGTTGCGACCCCCTTTTTATTTTTTTTGCCCCGTTTAGCCTTGCCAAGATGATTTATTCATCACATTTCTATTCTCGAGTCCCACAGCATCTTGGGCAAGACAACTTCGCTTCGCATAGAGGTTGGGCCAGCAAAAAAGGGCATGGGACCTATGACATTATCTTCGTTGCACCGGTGCCCATAACTTTTGATCCGTAAGGAGTTATGAGCCGTACAACATACCGTTGGAAAGCTCTCCTGGAGCTCCATGAAGGGAACAGCAAACCTACTCGGTTATGCCTATTTTCTCTACCCAAAATCAAATATTTTCATTAGTTTAGGGCCAATTTTCTTCTCTTTGCTCTGTTTCTTCGTCCTGGGTCGTTCGTCGTGAGCCGTTAAAAGGACGAAAACCAAGCTCACGGAATATTAAAGGGCTCTATAATGCGTCGATCTCAAGTCTTGCGGTGATACTGCTTTGTTGAAACAGATGTGTTGTCGATAAGCCCATTGGGCTTTTTGAATGGGTCGTCTCTCTTGGCTGGGACCATGAACCATCAACACAAAAGGGCTTTGCACCCTTAAAATGATGGGTGCGATCATACCAGCACTAATGCACCGGATTCCATCAGAAATCCGAAGTTAAGTATGTTTGGAGAAAAGTAGTACTAGGATGGGTGACCCCCTAGGAAGTCCTCGTGTTGCAACCCCCTTTTCATTTTTTTGCCTCGTTTAGCCTTGCCAAGATGCTTTATCCATCACATTTTTATTCTTGAGCCCCACAGCATCTTGGGCAAGACAACTTCGCTTCGCGTAGAGGCTGGGCCTGAAAACTGAGGGCGTGGGGCCTGTGACCTGGTCTGCATCTCTCCGGTGCCCATAACTTTTGATCTGTAAGGAGTTATGCGGCGCACAGCATACAATTGGAAAGCTCACCAGGAACTCTACAATAAGGCCAGCAAGCCTGCCCGGCTGCGCCTATTTTCTGTACCCAAAATCAAACATTTTCATCAGTTTCGGGCTACTTTTCTTCTTTTTGCGATAATTTTTTGTCCTGGGTCGTTCGTCGTGAGCCGCGAAAAGGACGAGAAACCAACTCGCAGAACATTATAGGGCTCTACAATGCGTCGATATCACGTCTTGAGATGATGCTACTTTGTTGAAGCATATGGGTTGTCGATAAGCCCATTGGGCCTTTTGAATGGGCCGTCTCTCTTGGCTGGGACTGTGAACCGTCAACACATAAGGGCTTTCCACCCTCAACATGACGAGTAAGATCATACCAGTACTAATGCACTGGTTCCCATCAGAAATCCGAAAGTAAGTGTGCTTGGAGTAGAGTAGTAGTAGGATGGGTGACCCCTTGGGAAGTCCTCGGGTTGCAACCCATTTTCCATTTTTTTTCCCCGTTTAGCCTTGCCAAGATGCTTTATCCATCACATTTCTATTCTTGAGTCCCATAGCATCATGGGCAAGACAACTTCGCTTCTCGTAGATATTGGGCCCGCAAACTGAGGGCGTAGGGCCTGTGACATGGTCTCCGTCGCTCCAGTGTCCAGAACTTTTGATTCGTAAGGAGTTATACGATGCACAGCATCTTGTTGGAAATATCTCCGGGAGCTCTACGATAGCGGCAGCAAAATTGCTCGGCTACGCCTGTTTTTGGTACCCAAAATCAAACGTTTTCATCAATTTCGGGCAACTTTTCTTCTTTTTGCGCTATTTTTTCAGCTCGGGTCTTTCGTTATGTGTGAGGCTCGACCTCGATTTGCATGCGATACCTCGTTTCGTGTGCCTAACCTAGATTTGCATGCCTTGACCTAGGTTTAAGAATTGTGTTTCGTTTTGTGTGCCTTGCATTGAATTATGTGCATTCATTTAGGGTTGCGTGCATTTACTTGGGAAACGTTCATTCGCCTCGTAGTTCGTGCCCTACCTCGTAGTGTGTGCCCTAAACCTAAGAAAGCGTGCCCTCACGCTAATCAAGAAAGCATCTTACACGAAGCACTAGATCATTAATTAATCCTACAAACTCCACTAACTAATATTAAATTGATAATTCAACTCACTAGAAGACAAAATCTCACAAAAAGCTAGACATTCTTTATTGTTTATTCTTTATTCTTTTGCATTTCCCAAACACACAATTAAATATTGCTCAACCAAGACAAAAATTCAGATTTGAACCCAAGCTTGGCTGACCACTAGGAGCCTTTGTGCATGCATTTTAATTTCAAAACTTATTCCTAAACATTCTATGACAATTTTATGACACAAGCATAAAAGAATTGGCTCAAAAACCCTCCCCAAAGCTCCACCATCTCGACACAAACTCCAAGCCCATACTAGACAATTCAAAAATGCTTCTTGAAGACACAAATTCAGATTTTACAAGGCCCTAGGCCGACATATGCATTAAACCTATCAAGCTTTCATTTTTTTTCTTTCATTCTTTCATTCTTTCTTCCTTCTCTCATTTTCCTCTCACTCTCTCATTCTTCTCTCTCTCTCTCGGCCCTAGCTGAAATATTACTCTCCTTAGCTTAAGTTCTTCATCCAATGATTCATCAACACATGCAAGACCTTTAGGAGCTCGACCAAGCAAAGCTAGGAGCAAAAGGCACACATGCAAGCTCATTGAACCTTCATTTTGGCTTAGGTGAGTTGTTAGCTTCCATTTCATTTTCTTCTTGTTCTAACCACATGCACCTAATAAGAACTTGGTTACTAAGCTATGAAATTAGAGAAATCCCAAGTTGTCTCTCGGCTAAGCAAGGAGAAGAGTTGTCATTGTGCTTCATCAAGAGTTTGTGCATCTTCCTTGTTGTCTTGCTAAGGTGAGGACTAAAACTTCTTGAAAAGCTTTTGAAAACCACATGCATGCCTTTGAATGTCTATTTTTACCTCTGTACTTGTGATATATGTGTGTTCAGGAGCTTTTATAAACATGCATGGCAAGATATTTGGCTAGAATGTGATAATAGATGAAATCGCGTATGGGACAGCCTTCTGTCTTGTTAGTGCGAGGTGATTTTGACCAGGTAAATAAGGTTGAAAATGCGTGAAAATTGGTAGGTGACTATTTTTGCCAGTTATGATAATTTTTTGTAGAAATAGACCAAAGATACTTTTGACTCTAAGGTCCTCAATATGGCAAATTATCAAAATGTATCCAAATCTGGAAAGTCCGGAAAAATGAAGCAGGTTTTGGTAGATTCACTGACCTTGTAGAACGAACCAGTTTTGAGTTAGCAAATGACATCGAAAATGCATGAAATTTGGTGTGATACTAGATTTTTCAGTTTTGGACATTTTTTTCAGAAATGGACTAAGGCTAAATCGGACCCTAAGGCCCTCAAAAACGACAAGTATTGAAATGTGTACAAATCTGGACAGTTTTGCGTAGTCTCACTGTTTTGGCTATAACTCTTGAACCCGAACGCCAAATGATGCGAGGTTTGTTTCTGAATTTAGTTCACTCCTTAAGCTTTAATTTGACATCTTGTTCACTGGAATTGGAGATCTTTTTCTTGTCTCAATGATTGTGAGAAAACAGTCCATTGCAGTGAGGGTTTCACCTATTGATATGCTTAGAAAAATTATTGTAGTTTCTCTTGTTGTATTAAATGCTTGGGATTGTGGCATTTGGATGTTGTGTGGACTGTTTTGAATGCTTGAGGGTGTTTTAATTAATCGATGTATGACTTGAATGTAATTACGGGACAAATTGGGGCTTAATCGCACGGGTGAGCACGAAATGAAACCCTAATGACTAGGAAAAACTCGCTAAGTGTTGATCCTATGGATATCGTATTTAATTGTGTAATTAGTAGGCTGCCCGTAGTTGCCCTCATAACCCTAAACATGATTTTGATGATTATATGTTGACAAGTAGGCTTTTCTTGCTCCCGGTCCCGCGTAGATGTCATTGCATGTTGAATAATCTTGTTATTTGATTATGTGAACTTCGAAATAAGTTATATGATTTGATTTACATGCGTTACATGGCTGCCCATTTAATATTCATATAACTCCATGTGCTTATAAGTGGAATTACCTGTCATATCGTACCTCGCGTGTTTACTTGTCAATGTGCAATCTTATGACTGTTCGGAGGCAACCTGCTTTGTTGTCCTCCTAATATGATATATTAAATGTCATAAATGTGCATTGCATTCAAGGTTGCAACCTTTCATTCTGACGTGGTAGCGTTCACGTACACCGGGCAGCATCGGGCTTGCCGGTGCAACCGTGACTACCATTGTCCAATTCCTTCTCTCGCTTAAGGGCTAGACTTTCTCGGAGAGTTGGGTCGTAGGATTTCGGGGTACATCCGGAGTACACCCATTTGGCGTGATAAGGGGATGATTTGAAGTCGGCCACAACAATTGATACTAGAAATGAACTGAGAGCAAAAGCTCACCGTATCCTTTTCACTATGTGTATAAGTACTCTCGCTTGGTTCCTAGAGGACCTCGGGGAGGAAAGACGGGTAATTGTGTTCTTTTACTGTTACATTACATTATATACTTACTTGTGATATAATGTCATGCTTGCAAAAGGGTTTTCATAAGTTGAACCGAAAAACGAGTTTCAAAACTTATTTCTCGTTTCCCCCTCGCTGAGTTCATAAGGACTCACCCTCTTTTATTATCTTAGGTAAAGAAGACCAAGAACAGGTACCTGAGGACAACGTGCCTAATGATGATTCCTTGGAATGATTGCTTGCCCTACGTGCCTTGCTTGACTATGGCCATTTTGTGGACAATATGTTGCTTGAAGACTATTTCATTTCTTATGATGCTTGTTGTTGTAATGTAAAAGACCCCCGTTGTAATTTGGGGTCTAATTTTGACTTGTACTGATCGTAACTAGATAGACACTACTATGGTCATTTTTGCTATCGCTATTGACTACTATCTATCATAGGATTAGAAAATTAGTTGAAAATAAAATTGAGATTGAAAGTTTTGAGGTCTTTAGAAAATTAGGTCAAACTAAGGAGCCCAATTACAGCCGTTATGCTGCCGATTTTCTGGAGAATTTGTGGGGTTTAGGCTAAAACGTTAAGTGTTAAACCCTCTTGAACGATTAAGTACGTGATATGACTTGAATGTTTAGATCACACCCTAGTCTAACCTTCATAGGTCGGGTTGGGGCGTGACATTATGAGCCTCAAAACAGACGAGAACCCAACTCGCAGAACATTAGAGGGCTCTACAATGCGTCGATATCACGTCTTGCGGTGATGCTACTTTGTTGAAGCAGATGGGCTGTCGATAAGCCCATTAGGCCTTTTGAATGGGCAGTCTCTCTTGGCTGGGACTGTGAACCGTCAATACATAAAGGATTTGTACCCTCAACATGACAGGTGCGATCATACTAGCACTAATGCACCGGATCCCATCAGAAATCCGATGTTAAGTGTGTTTGGAGGAGAGTAGTACTAGGATGGGTGACCCCCTGGGAAGTTCTCGTGTAGCAACCCCCTTTTCATTTTTTTTTTCCCGTTTAGCCTTGCCAAGATGCTTCATCCATCACATTTCTATTCTCGAGTCCCATAGTATCTTGGGCAAGACAACTTCGCTTCGTGTAGAGGCTGGGCCCAAAAACTGATGCCATGGTGCTTGTGACCTGGTCTCCGTCGCTCCGGTGCCCATAACTTTTTATCCGTAAAGAGTTATGCGGCGCAAAGCATACCGTTGGAAAGCTCTCCAGGAGCTCTATGATGGGATTAGTAAGCCTGCTCGGCTGCACATGTTTTCAGTACCCAAAATCTTACGTTTTCATCAATTTCGGGCCACTTTTCTTATTTTTGCGCTATTTTTTTGTCCCGGGTAATTCGTCGTGAGCCGCGAAAAGGACGAGAACACAACTCGCAGAATATGAGAGGGCTCTACAATGCCTCGATATCATGTCTTGCAGTGATGCTGCTTTGTTGAAGCAGATGGGCTGTAGATAAGCTCATTGGGCCTTTTGAATGGGTTGTCTCTCTTGGCTGGGACTGTGAACCATCAACACATAAGGGCTTTGCACCTTCAACATGACGGGTGCGATCATACCAACACTAATGTGCCAGATCCCATCAGAAATCCGAAGGTAAACGTGCTTGAAGGAGAGTAGTACTAGGATGGGTGACCCCTTGGGAAGTCCTCGGGTTGCAACCCCTTTTTCATTGTTTTGCCCCGTTTATCCTTGCCAAGATGTTTTATCCATCACATTTCTATTCTCGACTCCCATAGCATCTTGGGCAAGACAACTTCGCTTCGTGTAGAGGTTGGGCCGGCAAACTGAGGGCGTGAGGCCCATAACTTTGGATCCGTCAGGAATTATGCGGCGCACAGCATACCGTTGGAAAGCTTTCCGGGAGCTCTACGACGGGGGCAACAAGGCTCCTCAAATGTGCCTATTTTCGGTACCCTAAATCAAAAGTTTTCATCAATTTCGGGGACGTTTCTTCTTGTTGCGCTATTTTTTCGTCCCGAATCGTTCGTCGTGAACCGCAAAATAGACGAGAACTCAACTTGCGGATCATTAGTTGGCTCTACAACGTATCGATATCACGTCTTGTGGTGATGTAGCTTTGTTGAAGTAGATGGGTTGTCGATAAGCCCATTAGGCCTTTTGAATGGGTCGTCTCTCTTGGCTGGGACTGTGAACCGTCAACACATAAGGGCTTTGCACCCACAACATGACGAGTGTGATCATACCAGCACTAATTCACCGGATCCCATCAGAAATCCGAAGTTGAGCGTGCTCGGAGGAGAGTAGTACTAGGATGGGTGACCCCCTGGGAAGTCCTCGTGTAGCAACCCCCTTTTCATTTTTTTTCCCCGTTTAGCCTTGCCAAGATGCTTCATCCATCACATTTCTATTCTCGAGTCCCATAGTATCTTGGGCAAGACAACTTCGCTTTGTGTAGAGGCTGGGCCCAAAAACTGATGCCATGGTGCTTGTGACCTGGTCTCCGTCGCTCCGGTGCCCATAACTTTTTATCTGTAAAGAGTTATGTGGCGCACAGCATACCGTTGGAAAGCTCTCCAGGAGCTCTATGATGGGATTAGTAAGTCTGCTCGGCTGCACATGTTTTCAGTACCCAAAATCTTACGTTTTCATCAATTTTGGGCCACTTTTCTTATTTTTGCGCTATTTTTTTGTCCCGGGTAATTCGTCGTGAGCCGCGAAAAGGACGAGAACACAACTCGCAGAATATGAGAGGGCTCTACAATGCCTCGATATCATGTCTTGCAGTGATGCTGCTTTGTTGAAGCAGATGGGCTGTCGATAAGCCCATTGGGCCTTTTGAATGGGCCGTCTCTTTTGGCTGGGACTGTGAACCATCAACACATAAGGGCTTTGCACCTTCAACATGACGGGTACGATCATACCAGCACTAATGCACCGGATCCCATCAGAAATCCGAAGGTAAACGTGCTTGAAGGAGAGTAGTACTAGGATGGGTGACCCCTTGGGAAGTCCTCGGGTTGCAACCCCTTTTTCATTGTTTTGCCCCGTTTATCCTTGCCAAGATGTTTTATCCATCACATTTCTATTCTCGACTCCCATAGCATCTTGGGCAAGACAACTTCGCTTCGTGTAGAGGTTGGGCCGGCAAACTGAGGGCGTGAGGCCCATAACTTTGGATCCGTCAGGAATTATGCGGCGCACAGCATACCGTTGGAAAGCTTTCCGGGAGCTCTACGACGGGGGCAACAAGGCTCCTCAAATGTGCCTATTTTCGGTACCCTAAATCAAAAGTTTTCATCAATTTCGGGGACGTTTCTTCTTGTTGCGCTATTTTTTCGTCCCGAATTGTTCGTCGTGAACCGCAAAATAGACAAGAACCCAACTCGCGGAATATTAGAGGGCTCTACAACTCATCGATATCACGTCTTGCGGTGATGTAGCTTTGTTGAAGTAGATGGGTTGTCGATAAGCCCATTAGGCCTTTTGAATGGGTCGTCTCTCTTGGCTGGGACTGTGAACCGTCAACACATAAGGGCTTTGCACCCACAACATGACGAGTGCGATCATACCAGCACTAATTCACCGGATCCCATCAGAAATCCGAAGTTGAGCGTGCTCGGAGGAGAGTAGTACTAGGATGGGTGACCCCCTGGGAAGTCCTCGTGTAGCAACCCCCTTTTCATTTTTTTTCCCCGTTTAGCCTTGCCAAGATGCTTCATCCATCACATTTCTATTCTCGAGTCCCATAGTATCTTGGGCAAGACAACTTCGCTTTGTGTAGAGGCTGGGCCCAAAAACTGATGCCATGGTGCTTGTGACCTGGTCTCCGTCGCTCCGGTGCCCATAACTTTTTATCTGTAAAGAGTTATGTGGCGCACAGCATACCGTTGGAAAGCTCTCCAGGAGCTCTATGATGGGATCAGTAAGCCTGCTCGGCTGCACATGTTTTCAGTACCCAAAATCCTACGTTTTCATCAATTTCGGGCCACTTTTCTTATTTTTGTGGTATTTTTTTGTCCCGGGTCATTCGTCGTGAGCCGCGAAAAGGACGAGAACACAACTCGCAGAATATGAGAGGGCTCTACAATGCCTCGATATCATGTCTTGCGGTGATACTGCTTTGTTGAAGCAGATGGGCTGTCGATAAGCCCATTGGGCCTTTTGAATGGGCCGTCTCTTTTGGCTGGGACTGTGAACCATCAACACATAAGGGCTTTGCACCTTCAACATGACGGGTACGATCATACCAGCACTAATGCACCGGATCCCATCAGAAATCCGAAGGTAAGCGTGCTTGAAGGAGAGTAGTACTAGGATGGGTGACCCCTTGGGAAGTCCTCGGGTTGCAACCCCTTTTTCATTTTTTTGCCCCGTTTAGCCTTGCCAAGATGTTTTATCCATCACATTTCTATTCTCGACTCCCATAGCATCTTGGGCAAGACAACTTCGCTTCGTGTAGAGGTTGGGCCGGCAAACTGAGGGCGTGAGGCCCATAACTTTGGATCCGTCAGGAATTATGCGGCACACAGCATACCGTTGGAAAGCTTTCCGGGAGCTCTACGACGGGGGCAACAAGGCTCCTCAGATGTGCCTATTTTCGGTACCCAAAATCAAAAGTTTTCATCAATTTCGGGGACGTTTCTTCTTGTTGCGCTATTTTTTCGTCCCGAATCGTTCGTCGTGAACCGCAAAATAGACGAGAACCCAACTCGCGGAATATTAGAGGGCTCTACAACTCATCGATATCACGTCTTGCGGTGATGTAGCTTTGTTGAAGTAGATGGGTTGTCGATAAGCCCATTAGGCCTTTTGAATGGGTCGTCTCTCTTGGCTGGGACTGTGAACCGTCAACACATAAGGGCTTTGCACCCACAACATGACGAGTGCGATCATACCAGCACTAATTCACCGGATCCCATCAGAAATCCGAAGTTGAGCGTGCTCGGAGGAGAGTAGTACTAGGATGGGTGACCCCCTGGGAAGTCCTCGTGTAGCAACCCCCTTTTCATTTTTTTTCCCCGTTTAGCCTTGCCAAGATGCTTCATCCATCACATTTCTATTCTCGGGTCCCACAGTATCTTGGGCAAGACAACTTCACTTCGTGTAGAGGCTGGGCCTGAAAACTGATGGCATGGTGCGAGTAACCTGGTCTCCGTCGCTCTGGTGCCCATAACTTTTGATCCGTAAAGAGTTATACGGCGCACAGCATACCGTTGGAAAACACTCCAGGAGCTCTATGATGGGATCAGCTAGCCTGCTCGGCTGCGCATGTTTTTGGTACCCAAAATCCTACGTTTTCATCAATTTCGTGCCACTTTTCTTATTTTTGCGCTATTTTTTTGTCCCGGGTCATTCGTCGTGAGCCGCGAAAAGGACGAGAACACAACTCGCAGAATATGAGAGGGCTCTACAATGCCTCGATATCAAGTCTTGCGGTGATGCTACTTTGTTGAAGCAGATGGGCTGTCGATAAACCCATTGGGCCTTTTGAATGGGTCGTCTCTTTTGGCTGGGACTGTGAACCATCAACACATAAGGGCTTTGCACCTTCAACATGATGTATACGATCATACCAGTACTAATGCACCGGATCTCATCAGAAATCCAAAGGTAAACGTGCTTGGAGGAGAGTAGTACTAGGATGGATGACCCCTTGGGAAGTCCTCGGGTTGCAACCCCTTTTTCATTTTTTTTCCCCGTTTAGCCTTGCCAAGATGCTTTATCCATCACATTTCTATTCTCGACTCCCATAGCATCATGGGCAAGACAACTTCGCTTCGCGTAGAGGTTGGGCCCGCCAACTGAGGGCGTGAGGCCCATAACTTTGGATCCGTCAGGAATTATGCGACGCATAGCATACCGTTGGAAAGCTTTCCGGGAGTTCTACGACGGGGGCAACAACGCTCCTCAGATGTGCCTATTTTCGGTATCCAAAATCAAAAGTTTTCATCAATTTCGGGGAACGTTTCTGCTTGTTGCGCTATCTTTTCATCCCGGGTCGTTCGTCGTGAGCCGCAAAATAGACTAGAACCCAACTCGCGGAATATTAGAGGGCTCTACAACTCATCGATATCACGTCTTGCGGTGATGGAGCTTTGTTGAAGTAGATGGGCTGTCGATAAGCCCATTGGGCCTTTTGAATGGGTCGTCTCTCTTGGCTGGGACTGTGAACCGTCAACACATAAGGGCCTTGCACCCACAACTTGACGGGTACGATCATACCAGCACTAATGCACTAGATCCCATCAGAAATCCGAAGTTGAGTATGCTTGGAGGAGAGTAGTACTAGGATGGATGACCCCCTAGGAAGTGCTCGTGTTGCAACCCCCTTTTCATTTTTTTTGGCCCCGTTTAGCCTTGCCAAGATGCTTTACCCATCACATTTCTATTCTCGAGTCCCATAGCATCTTGGGCAAGACAACTTCGCTTCGCGTAGAGGTTAGGCCAGCAAACAGAGGGCGTAGGGCCTGTGACATGGTCTCCGTCACTCCGGTGCCCAGAACTTTGATCCGTAAGGAGTTATACGGTGCACAACATACCGTTGGAAATATCTCCGAGAGCTCTACGATGGGGCCAGCAAGCCTACTCGGTTGCGCCTATTTTCGGTACCCAAAATTGAACGTTTTCATTAATTTTCGGCTACTTTTCTTCTTTTTGCGCTATTTTTTCATCCCGGATCGTTTGTCCTGCGCCTCAAAAAGGACGAGAACCCAACTCGTGGAACATTAAAGAGCACTACAACGCGTCGATATCTCTTCCTGCAGTGATGCTACTTTGTTGAAGCAAATGGGCTGTCGATAAACCCATTGGGCCTTTTGAATGGGCCGTCTCTCTTGACTGGGACTGTGAACCGTCAACACATAAGGGCTTTGCACCATCAACGTGACGGGTGCAATCATACCAGCACTAATGCACCGGATCCCATCAGAAATCCGAAGTTAAGCATGCTTGGAGGTGAGTAGTACTAGGATGGGTGACCCCTTGGGAAGTCCTCGTGTTGCAACCCCCTTTTCATTTTTTTTGCCCCGTTTACCCTTGCCAAGATGCTTTATCCATCACATTTCTATCCTCAAGTCCCACAGCATCTTGGGCAAGACAACTTCGTTTCGCATAGTGGTTGGGCCCGCAAACTGAGGGCTTGGGGCATGTAACGTGGTCTTCGTCACTCCGGTGCCATAACTTTTGATGCGTAAGGAGTTATACGTCGCACATCATACCGTTGGAAAGCTCTACGACGGAGGCGGTAAGCCTGCTCAGCTGCCCCTATTTTTAGTACCCAAAATCAAAAGTTTTCACCAATTTCGGGCCAGTTTTCTTCTTTTTGTGCTATTTTTTCATCCCGGGTCATTCGTTTTGAGACGTGAAAAGGATGAGTACCCAACTAGCGGAACATTAGAGTGCTCTACAACGTATCAATATCATGTCTTGCGGTGATGTTGCTTTGTTGAAGCAGATGGGTTGACGATAAGCCTATTGGGTCTTTTGAATGGGCTATCTCTCTTGGCTGGGACTATGAGCCGTCAACACATAAAGGCTTTGCACCCTTAACATGACGGGTGCGATCATACCAGCACTAACGCACCAGATCTCATCAGAAATCCGAAGGTAAACGTGCTTGGAGGATAGTAGTACTAGGATGGGTGACCCCTTGGGAAGTCCTCATGTTGCAACCTCCTTTTCATTTTTTTTGCCCCGTTTAGCCTTGCCAAGATTCTTCATCCATCACATTTCTATTCTCGAGTCCCACAGCATCTTGGGCAAGACAACTTCTCTTCATGTAAATGTTGGGCCCTCAAACTGAGGGCGTGGGGCCAGTTACCTAGTCTCTGTCGCTCAGGTTCCTATAACTTTTGATCCGTAAGGAGTTATGCTGCGCACAGCATACCGTTGGAAAGCTCTCCGGGAGCTCTACAATGAGCGAAGCAAGCCTGCTCGGATACGCCGATTATTGGTACCCAAAATCGAACATTTTAATCAATTTTGAGCTATTTTTCTTCTTTTTGCCCTGTTTTTTTGTCTCGGGTCGTTCGTCGTGAGCAGCGAAAAGGATGAGAACCCAACTCACAGAACATTAGAGTGCTCTACAATGCATCGATATCACGTCTTGCTGTGATGCTACTTTGTTGAAGCAAACGGGCTGTCGATAAGCCCATTGGGCCTTTTGAATTAGCTGTCTCTCTTGGCTGGGACTGTTAACCGTCAACAATTAAGGGCTTTGATCCATCAACATGACGGGTGCGGTCATACCAGCACTAATGCACCGGATCCCATCAGAAATCCAAAGTTTAGCGTGCTTGGAGGAGAGTAGTACTAAGATGGGTGACCCCCTAGGAAGCCCTCGTGTTGCAACCCCATTTTCATTTTTTTTGCCCCGTTTAGTCTTGCCAAGATGTTTTATCCATCACATTTCTATTCTCGAGTCTCACAGTATCTTTGGCAAGAAAACTTCACTTCGCGTAGTGGTTGGGCCCGCAAACTGATGGTGTGGGGCCTGTGATCTAGTCTCCGTCGCTCCGGTCCCCGTAACATTTGATCCGTACGGAGTTATGCGGCACACAACATATCGTGGGAAAGCTCTCCAAGATTTCAACGATGGGGCCAGCAAGCCTGCTCGTCTGTGCCTATTTTTGGTAACCAAAATTGAATGTTTTCATCAATTTCAAGCCACTTTTCTTTCTATTTGTGCTGGTTTTTCATCTCGGGCCGTTCGTCGTGAGCTGCGAAAAGGACGAGAACCCAACTAGTAGAACATTAGAGGGCTCTACAACGTGTCGATATCACATCTTGTGGTGATACTGCTTTGTTGAAGTAGATGGGCAATTGATAAGCCCATTGGCCTTTTGAATGGGCCGTCTCTCTTTGTTGGGACTGCGAACCGTCAACACATAAGGGCTTTGCACCATCAACATGATGGGTGTGATCATACCAGCACTGATACACCGGATCCCATTAGAAATCCAAAGTTAAGTGTGGTTGGAGAAGAGTAGTAGTAGGATGGATGACCCATTGGGAAGTCCTCGTGTTGCAACCTCCTTTTCATTTTTTTGCCCCGTTTAGCCTTGCCAAGATGCTTTATCCATCACATTTCTAATCTCAATTCCCACAGTATCTTAGGCAAGACAACTTCATTTTGCGTAGAGGTTGGGCCGGTAAACTGAGGGTGTGGGGCCAGTGACCTGGTTTCTGTCGCTCTGGTGCCCATAACTTTTGATCTATAAAGAGTAATACGGCGCACAACATACCATTGAAAAGCTCTCCGGAAGCTCAACGACGGGGGCAGCAAGCCTAATTAGCTGCCCCTGTTTTCGGTTCCCAAAAATGAATGTTTTCATCAATTTCGGACCACTTTTCTTTCTTTTTACGCTATTTTTTCATCTCGGGTCGTTCGTCGTGAGCCGCGAAAAGGACGAGAACCCAACTCATGGAACATTAGAGGGCTCTACAACGTGTCGATATCACATCTTGCAGTGATACTGCTTTGTTGAAGCAGATGGGCAATCGATAAGCCCATTGGCCTTTTGAATGGGCCGTCTCTCTTTGTTGGGACTGTGAATCGTCAACACATAAGTGCTTTGCACCATCAACATGATGGGTGTGATCATACCAGCACTAATGTAACGCCCGAGATTTAGCCATGCATTTAATTACTGTTGCATCCCTTGTTTGCGCATTTACTTCTATGCCTTATTAACTGACTTTGTGACTACTATTCACTCCGTTTTTAAACTACTTTCTATTAGTTAATTAGCATTTTTATTAAATCATATTAATTGTCAAAGTAATGAGAAAAATGTGCATTTGAGCTAGAAGCGTTAGGAGGGCTCGTTTAGAAAATGATTTTTGTAGTTGAATGAATAGTGTTACGTAACCAACTTGGAGTTTAATTAGCTAACATTAAAATTACGCTTAGGACTTGTTTCTAACTAGCTTGACTCACATTTTGACCATACACTTAAATTAAAACAACTCACCTAAGCTTATATACCCCTCAAACAACTCACCTTATATCATAACTAGCAAAAATCAAAACAAAAAAGTGCTGAATTTTACTGTAGCAAATCCGAGAATAGTGTAGGAGGAGAATGAGAGGATTTTGCTCATCAAATCTTCAAGCCAAGCCAAGCCAAGCTAGGAGCAAGTAGTTTAGGGTGTTTGCTAACCTCCCGAGAGTTCCTACGCGCAATTGGTGAGGGTTTTCATGACTTTTTATGCATATCTAAAATGTTACATTTTTCTTGATTTGTTGAAAATGTTATCAAATGCTATTGCAAAGCTTATCTATGCTATTATACCTTGTATATAAGTGCTAGAGAACACATTTGAGCTATTAGTTCGCATTTTAAACGGTTGGAATCGTCATTTGAATTTATGAGATGAATAGTGACGTTTTTCTAGGGTTTTATGTAATTGCACGTATTAGCTTGATTCAACACTTCTAATAGATGCCTTAGGTGCTAATGAAGGTAGTCTAATAGCCCCGTGCACTTGAATTGCTCTAGAATCGCATAAAACGTGAAATAGCCGACTTTAACAAAGGAGTTTCGGGGTTCATGCGAATCCGGGTGGATTCGGGCTTCACTTCTAGTATTCTTAGGCTACCTAGGTGCTATAGAAGCTTTGATAACCCTTGTTTGAAGCTCGGATAAGGTATGTGTAGTTTAAAGCCATAAGAGGGAATTTGGGGCTTTCGGGGTAATCGCGTGCATTTGAATGAGTTAGAGGGTTGAGAGGGTACCTTGGGGGTTAGTTAGAAGGTTGGGAGAGTTTCCTTTGAAAATGAAATCATTAACTTTGGTTTAGAAGAGAAATAGTTCGAAAAACAAAGGGGTTTAGGTGCAATTTAAGTTGTCTCACACTTCTAAACCCATGTCAGGACTTCTTGAGTGTTTATATGTGATTTTAAATTGATTTGGAGCTTTTGGAATGATTCTATGCTTATTTGGTATAAGTTCATTTGTAAACTGCTTATTAGCTTCTATATTTGCTTCTATCCTAATTGCAACGAGGTCAACCTACTTTGTTGATCCTCATATGTGTTAATGCTTATATTATTGTTATTAACTTGCCATCGTTGAGTGCATTGCATAGTGGTTGCGCAACCATAGTGTCGGGGCGGATGTGTTGAATATCGGCTGGGCGGCAGAGGGCTTGCCGGTGGATATTCAAACTCCGTGCCCTATTCCCTCATTCGCCTGGTCCGGAGATTGCCAGGGGATGTTGGGTCGTAGGATTCGGGGTACATCCGGAGTACACCCACTGGAGTGATTGGGGTTATGCCGGCTCATCGTGATCGTGCTCGTGGTTCGTGGATCGTGATTGAAGACCAGTGAAGATTGGTGTATAGGGGATTGAGTGAAATGTATCCTTTTAAATGTGTGGTTATTTAAGTTATCATTGTTTCTTTAATTGTTAAGTGTTATTGTTGTATAACTGTTTTATCTGTTGCATTGCACGCCCCGGGACCTTATCCCTCACTGGGCAACAGTGGTTGCTCATACCTCGCTAACATGTTTCAGGTGGCGTAGTTGGAGGAGTTTCCCTAGTTGCTGTGTGTTGTTCTGCAGTGGCTGTGCCTTCTTGTTTCTATTTGGTATTTGTGTATCTAATTTGTGGCCTAAGGGCTTTGTTTATATTGGTTACTGTAATAAGTTGAAGGATAGTTGGTTGTGGTGTAGATTTGAGAACCTATGTCTTGTAATAACTTGTGTTTCTGCTTTTATTCACTTTGCATGCTTGGGAGTGAATGGCTTAAAGTAGAATGTTTTATCTTCTAAGTATGTTTTAATGTTATCCTAGGAGGTCATGGCTATTAGATTATGTTGTAAACAATGTTACTTGCATGCTTGTGTGGTTTTGGAACTATTGTTTGCTTCAGGGCTCGGATGGCCTTGAATCTTTAAATATTTAGTCATAAAAAGTTTGTTTACCTTGTAGTTACCTTATTTGAGAGTTTACAGGTTTTCAGAATGTCCTTAGTACAGGGGAAACTCTGTCCGTTTTTCCCTAAAATTTTGAGACTGGGTTGGTATTGGGTTGAGAATAGCATGGTCATTAGAGCCTCCGGTCTCGTGAGGGATCGGGGCGTTACAACTAATGCATCGGATCCCATCAGAAATCCAAAGTTAAGCGTGTTTGGAGGAGAGTAGTACTAGGATGGGTGACCATATGGGAAGTCCTCGTGTTACAACCCCCTTTTCAATTTTTTTACCCCGTTTAGACTTGCCAAGATGCTTTATCCATCACATTTCTATTCTCGAGTCCCACACCATCTTGGGCAAGACAATTTTGCTTCGGGTAGAGGCTAGGCCCGCATACCGAGGGTGTGGGGACTGCGACCTGGTCTTCGTCGCTCCGGTGCCCATAACTTTTGATCCGGAAGGAGTTATACGGCACACAACATGCCATTAAAAAGCTTTCCGGGAGCTCTACGATAGGGGTAGCAAACCTGCTCGACAGTGCCTATTTTTGGCACCCAAAATCCAACGTTTTCATCAATTTCAAGAAACTTTTCTTCTTTTTGCACTATTTTTTTATCCCGGGTCGTTCGTTGTGAGCAGCGAAACGGATAAAACCCAACTCGCAGAACATGAGAGGGCTCTACAATGCATCGATATCACGTCTTGCGGTGATGCTACTTTTTTGAAGCAAATGGGATGTCGATAAACCCATTGGGCCTTTTGAATAGGTCGTCTCTCTTGGCTGGGTTTGTGAACCGTCAACACATAAGGGCTTTGCACCCTCAACATGACGGGTGCGATCATACTAGCACTAATGCACCGGATCCCATCAGAAATCTGAAGTTAAGCGTGTTTGGAAGGGAGTAGTACTAGGATGGGTGACCCCTTAGGAAGTCCTCGTGTTGCAACCCCCTTTTCAATTTTTTTGCCCCGTTTAGCCTTGGCAAGTTGATTTATCCATCACATTTCTATTCTCGAGTCCCACAGTATCTTGGAAAAGAAAACTTCGCTTCGCGTAGAGGTTGGGCCCGCAAACTGAGGGCGTGGGGCTTGTGACCTGGTCTCCGTCGCTCCGGTGCCCATAACTTTTGATCCGTAAGGAGTTATGCGGTGCACAGCATACCGTTGGAATGTTCTCTGTGAGCTCTACGATGGAGGTAGCAATTCTGCTCGGATGCACCTATTTTTTGTTCCCAAAATTGAACATTTTCATCAAATTTGGGCCACTTTTCTTCTTTTTGCGTGTTTTATCGTCCCGGGTCATTCGTCGTAAGCCTCCAAAAGGATGAGAACCTAACTCGAGGAACATTAGAGTGCTCTACAATGCATCGATATCACGTATTTTGGTGATGCTACTTTGTTGAAGCAGATGGGTTGTCGATAAGCCCATTGGTCCTTTTGAATGGGTCGTCTCTCTTGGCTGGGATTGTGAACCGTCAACACAAAAGGGCTTTGCACCATCAACATGACGGGTGTGATTATACCAACACTAATGCACCGGATCCCATCAAAAATCCAAAGTTAAGCGTGTTTGGAGGAGAGTAGTACAAGGATGGTTGACCCCTTGGGAAGTCCTCGTGTTGCAACCCCTTTTCATTTTTTTTTGCCCGGTTTAGCCTTGCCAAGATGCTTTATTGATCACATTTCTATTCTCGAGTCCCACAGCATCTTGGGCAAGACAACTTCGCTTCGCGTAGAGGCTGGCCCTGAAAAGCCAGGGTTTGGGGCTTGTGCCCTGGTCTCCGTCGCTCCGGTGCCTATAACTTTTGATCAGTAAGGAGTTATGCAGTGCACAACATACCGTTGGAAAGCTCTCCGGGAGCTCTACGACAGGAGCAGTAAGCCTACTCAGCTGCACCAATTTTCGGTACCCAAAATTGAATGTTTTCATCAGTTTTGGGCCACTTTTCTTCTTTTAGGGTCGTTTGTCGTGAGCCGCTATTAGGACGAGAACCTAACTCGCAAAACATTAGAGCACTCTACAATGTGTCGATATCACGTCTTGCGGTGATGCTACTTTGTTGAAGCATATGGGCTATCAATAAGCCCATTGGGCCTTTTGAATGGTCGTCTCTCTTTCCTGGGACTGTGAACCGTCAACACATAAAGGCTTTGCACCCTCAACATGATGGGTGCGATCATACCAGCACTAATGCACCGGATCCTATTAGAATTCCAAAGTAAAGCGTGCATTGAGGAGAGTAGTACTAGGATGGGTGACCCCCTAGGAAGTCCTCGTGTTGCAACCCCCTTTTCATTTTTTTTGCCCCGTTTAGCCTTGCCAAGATGCTTTATCCATCACATTTCTATTCTCGAGTCCCACAGTATCTTGGGCAAGACAACTTCACTTTGCGTAGAGGCTGGGCCCGTAAACTGAAGGCGTGGGTCCTGTGACCTGGTATCCGTCGCTCCGGTGCCCATAACTTTTGATCCATAAGGAGTTATGCGGTGCACAGCATACCGTTTGTCATGCCCCAGCCCGACCTAAAGAGGTTAAACTAGTGTTTGACTTATTATACTATTGCTATTCAATAGACTTTAACCAATTTCCTACTATTGATACTTAGTTATTTACTAAAACTCCAAAAGATTTTTTTGGAAAAACGGCAGTATGACGGCTGTAATTAAAGCATTTGGTTTTAACCTAATCTTTAAAAACCACAATTACAAAGTCTCCATTGGTTTACAACTACGACCCTTGTTCTATCTTGATCAATACGCCCGTTCTAGTTAAATCAAACTTAAGAACTCAATATAGAATTTTGAACTTAAACATGACGGCTACGTTTCGTTACAAGTTGCTTATTAATTTTACCTTACTAGTACCTGTTTATCCATATTAAGACTTACAACTGAGTGATTCTATGATTATAATGTAACCCGCCTTAGTTCAACCTTAGTTTTACCTTTGGATACTACTAGCAATAGTTAAACCCGAAACAAGGAAGGAAAGCATCAAATAGTCTAAGAGAGTCCGCATAGTTCCTAATTATTACAAACCAAAACAAGGCCCCGAATTACAAGTGGGCCATTTAAATAGATAGAACTAAAGTCTTCAACAATCAAGCCAAACAACTTCAAACATATAGCCACGTTTATGCAACACAAGCAAAACAACCAAATTACTTCAAGGAATCATCAACACGTACGTTGTGTTCAGGCACATTTTTCACTCCTACTTCACTTGTGACAAAAAGAAGGTGAGTCCTTATGAACTCAGCGAGGGGGAACAAGTGACAAGGTTTTTGAAATCATTTTCTGGTTAACTTGTGAAAACTCCTTTGAAAACATGTCATGTAACACATATAAGATCATATATAGCATAAGTATAATGGAACAATAAACACAGTTACCACATTATTTTATTAACATAGGATAATCAGTAAAGATTTTCATCACATTTAATTCACGTATTAATCATAGTAGTGGCATATAGATAAACAGTCTTTCCTCCCTGAGGTCCTCTAAGAACCAAGCGAGAGTACTTAAGCACATAGTAAAAAGGATATGGTGAGCTTTCGCTCTCAAGATCAATCGGTGAGCATTTGCTCTCAAGATCATTTCCAATAACCATTGTTGTAGCCAGTATCAATCATCCACTTATCACTCCCGATGGGTGTACTCCGAATTGTACACCAAACCTACGACCCAACTCTCCGAGGAAGTCTAGCCCCCAAGCGAGAAAGGGAATTGGACTATAGTAGTCACGGTAGCACCGGCAAGCCCGATGCCGCCCGGCGTGCGTGAAACGCTACCATGCCACAATGAAAGGTTGCAACCTTGTATGCAATGCACATTTATGCAATTTAACATTTCACATTAGGAGGTCAACAAAATAGGTGGCCTTTGAGCAAGTATATGATTACATTTTGACATATTGGCACATAAGGCATTGTAAGAACATATAATCATTTCATATATCAATTTGAAAGTAATTAAACTTTCAGGGGCAACCAAGTAATCATGTTCAAAACAAGCCATAGAATATATTTTAACAATTCACATTAGGCGGTCAAAAGTAGGTTGCCTCCGGATACACATATGATCACATATCGACAAGTAAACGTACGAGGCATGCTTTGACATGTAAATCCACTTTGTATAACACCTAGAAGCATATGAACATTTAACGGGCAGCCAAGTAACACCATACAAAACAAGTCATATAACTCATTTTAGTTCACATATCAAGTGTTAAGGACATACGAACATGCTAGACACTTACACAAGATCGAGTGCACGAATAGTTAACTTATCAACATGCAATCAAGAAGAATCATGCTTAGAGCTATAACGAAAATTCTGGGCAGTCCATTAACACTCCTCAAACATCAATCATAGGCACACATGAATGGTTTGGGACTCGGGAATCTCCGTAGCCATTAGGGTTTACAAGGGCCGTGCTCGGGTGTTGGTTTTGTTTGCTAATAACCACAAGAGGTACTTAAGCCATTTCATACATACTTAGGGATTATTGGACAGCCTATTGAATACTCAATTAAGTTCATTTAACCATAGGATAATCACTTAGCAAGCATTCATAGGCAATACGGCCTCAATTTCGTGCTTACACATACGATTAAGCAAGAATTCGTCATGTAATGAACCTAAGTCATGCATCAACTAATTAAAGAAGCCTCAACCAACCAAAACAGCCCATACAACTTCTAATTTCCACAAGTCCAAACATTCAATACCTCAAAGTAAAATTACAATATGATTTAAAGCATATTACCAAGCAAAACCCCACTGCATTAGCCTGTTTTTCCTCATTCATTTAACCAATCAAATAACCTCCAAATTCAGTGAATCAAATTTCAAATCAAATCTTAACGAGTTCTTTAAATCTAAGAACAAACCTCGCTGCATTTCAAGTTCGGACTTAGAAGTTATGACCAAAACCGTGAGACCACGCAAAACTGTCCAATTTCATACACATTTCGATATTTACCATTTTTGGGGGTTTTAAACTCAGAAGTAGCCTTAGCCTATTTCTTCACGATGTGTTCAAAACTGAAAAATATAGTGACCTACCAAATTTCATGCATTTTTAACATCGTTTGCTAGGTCAAAAACATTTCGTTCTACACGGACAGAGAGCTGCCAGAAAAACGTGACTTCATATCTCAAGGTTTCTAGCAATTTTCAAGCCATGCACAAGGAGATATGCTCATATAAACACATGTACATGAACTTCAAGAGTAAATACATCCATATAAGAGCATGCATATGAGTTTTTAAAGCATTTGAAAAGATTTTACCCTCACCTCTTTGAAGACTTAGCTAAAATGCACGAAATCTCTTGTTTTTGAACCTTGAAGGTGCCAAATCCTTCCTACTCCTAGCTTGGCCGAATGGTAGCTTGATTTTCCTTAAATCCTAGTCTAGTTAGCCAGTGTAGAAGGTGTGCATGTGCTCAAAACCAAAAGAGGAAGAAAAATGAACCATAAAACTTACCTTTGGCCGAAATAGTGAGCTATTTTGAGGGATTTGAGTGTTCTTGCTTGGCTTGCTTGCTATGGCTGAGTACCTAAGTGTCCTTGCGAGCAAATTTGAGCCTTGGAAGCTCAAGAGAGAGCTAGAACAGAAAATGGTGAGAGAGGGAGAGAGTTGAGAGGAAAAATGAGAGTTTGAAGTGTTTATTGAGTGTTTGCATGTGTGTGTCAGTTTTGGTGAGTTGAGAGGGTATGTTTGTGTTGTGTTTTGTGTATAATCTGAATTTTAATTGTGTGTAGGATGCTTTGGCCAAAAATTGCCTAGTCTTGGGGTCAAAATGCCTTTGTTTTGTCTTGTTGTAGCTAGTAGTTGAGCATGTAAGAGTTGTGTAAGCTTTGTGTCTTGTGTAGAATGTTTAGATAGTAGGAAAAGTGCTTAGGGTTTAGGGATTTGTAAGAGAATGTTGGGTATTTAGGGATTCTACGTGGAATAGAATATAAGAGTGTTTGAGGATGAGTTTGAATTATGAATAAAATAGTAGATAGTGCAAAATGTAGGAATAATTTAATGTTATTTTGTTGTTAGTGGAATTTGTAGGATTTGAATTAGGGATTTAATATTGGTTAGTGGATTGTGTAGGATTATTTGATTGTCTAGTGCTTTGTCCAGGAATCTTTATCGATTAGCGTGTAGGCACGTATTCCTAGGTTTAGGGCACGTACTACAAGGTAAGGCACATATTTCTAGGTAAATGCATGAATTCCAATACAAATGCACGCAACCCTAAGTGAATGCACGTAAACCAATGCAGAGCACATAATTCAATGCAATGCACACAAATCAAGGTACGACTCTTATACCTAGGTTAAGACACACAGTTCAAGGTTAAAGCACACAAATCGAGGCATCACACGTAAATCGAGGTCAAGGCACACAATTCTAGGTCAAGCCATATATGACGAGCCATACACGAAAACCAAGATAGGACACATAATTCAAGGTCGGTCATCTAATTCTGGGCCTAAGGCACGTAAATTGAGGTAACATACGTTATTCGGGGTCGGGCCTCACACCGTTGGAAAGCTCTCTGGGAGCTCTACAACGGGGGCAGCAAGCTTGCTCAGCTGCGCCTGTCTTCGGTACCCAAAATTGAACGTTTTCATCAATTTCGGGCAACTTTTATTCTTTTTGATATGTTTTTTCATCCCGGATCGTTCGTCGTGAGACTAGAAAAAGACGAGGACCCAACTCGCGGAACATTATAGGGCTCTACAACGCGTCGATATCAGGTCTTATGGAGATGCTGCTTTGTTGAAGCAGATGAGCTGTCGATAAGCCCATTGGGCCTTTTGAATGGACCGTCTCTCATGGCTGGGACTGTGAACCGTCAACACATAAGGGCTTTAAACCCTCAACATGACGGGTGCGATCATACCAGCACTAATGCGCCGGATCCCATCAGAAATCCAAAGTTAAGCGTGCTTGGAAGAGAGTAGTACTAGGATGGGTGACCCCCTTGGAAGTCCTCGTGTTGCAACCCTCTTTTTATTTTTTTTTGCCTCGTTTAGCCTTGCCAAGATGCTTTATCCATAACATTTCTATTCTCGAGTCCCACAGCTTCTTGGGCAGGACAACTTCGCTTTGCGTAGAGATTGGGCCCGCAAACTGAGGGCGTGGGGCCTGTGACATGGTCTCCGTCGCTCCGATGCCCATAACATTTGATATGTAAGGAGTTATGCGGCGCACAACATACCATTGGAAAGCTCTCCGGAAGCTCTACGTCGGGGGCAGCAAGCCTGCTTGGCTGCGGCTATTTTCAGTACCTAAAATCGAACTTTTTTATCAATTTCGAGCCACCTTTCTTCTTTTTGCTCTATTTTTTCATCCCGGGTCTTTCGTCGTGAGCCGCGAAAAGAACAAGAACCTAACTCGCAAAACATTAGAGGGCTCTACAATGTATCGATATCACGTCTTGCGATGATATTGCTTTGTAGAACCATAAGGGTTGCCGATAAGCCTATGGAGCCTTTTGAATGGGTCGACTCTCTACGATGGGACTGTGAATCGTCAACACATAAGGGCTTTGCACCATCAACATGACAGGTACGATCATACCAGCACTAATGCACCGGATCCCATCAGAAATTCGAAGTTAAGCGTATTTGGAGGAGAGTAGTACTAGGATGGGTGACCCCTTGGGAAGTCCTCGTGTTGCCACCCACTTTTCATTTTTTTTGGCCCCGTTTAGCCTTGCCAAGATGCTTTATCCATCACATTTCTATTCTCGAGTCCCACAGCATCTTAGGCAAGACAACTTCGCTTCGCATAGAGGCTGGGCTCGAAAACCGATGGTGTGGGGCCTGTGACTTGGTCTTCGCTCTGGTGCCCTTAACTTTTGATCTGTAAGGAGTCATGCGGCGCACAACATTCCGATGGAAAGCTCTCCAGGAGCTCTACGATAGGGGTAGCAACCCTGCTAGGCTGCACCTATTTTCAGTACCCAAAATCGAATATTTTTATCTGTTTCAGCCCATTTTTCTGCTTTTTGCGCTATTTTTTTGTCTTGGGTCGCTCGTCGTGAGCCTCTAAAAGGATGAGAACCCAACTCTTGGAACATTAGAGGGCTCTACATTGCGTCGATATCACATCTTGCAGTGATGCTACTTTGTTGAAGCATATGGGCTGTCGATAAGCCCATTGGGCCTTTTGAATGGGCCGCCACTTTTCGCTGGGACTGTGAACCGTCAACACATAAGGGCTTTGTACCCTCAACATGAAGGGTGTGATCATACCAACACTAATCCATTGGATCCCATAAAAAATCCTAAGTGAAGCGTGGTTGGAGGAGAGTAGTACTAGGATGGGTGACCCCGTGGGAAGTCCTCGTGTTGCAACACCCTTTTCAATTTTTTTTGCCCCATTTAGCCTTGCCAAGATGCTTTATCCATAACATTTCTATTCTATTGTCCCACAACATCTTGGGCAAGAAAACTTCGCTTCGCGTAGAGGCTGGGCCCGGAAACCAACGGCGTGGGGCATGTGACTTGGTCTCCGTCGCTCCGGTGCCCATAACTTTTGATCCGTAAGGAGTTACGCGGTGTACAACATACCGTTGGAAAGCTCTCTGGGAGCTCTACGACAGAGGTAGCAAACCTGCCAGGCTACACCTATTTTTGGAACACAAAATTGAACGTTTTCATTAGTTTTGGGCCACTTTTCTTCTTTTTACGCTATTTTTTCATCCTGGGTCGTTCGTCCTGAGCCGCTAAAAGGACGAGAACCCAACTCGCGGAACATTAGAGGGCTCTACAACGCATCAATTTCATGTCTTGTGGTGATGCTGCTTTGTTGAAGCAGATATGCTGTCGATAAGCCCATCAGGCCTTTTGAATGGGTCATCTCTCTTGGCTGCGACTGTGAACCGTCAACACATAAGGGTGTTGCACCATCAACATGACGGGTGCGATCATACCAGCTCTAATTCTCTGGATCCCATCAGAAATCCGAAGTTAAGCGTGTTTGGAGGATAATAGTACACAGATGGGTGACCCCTTGGGAAGTCCTCGTGTTGCAAACCCCCTTTTTTTTTTTTTTGCCCCGTTTAGCCTTCCCAAGATGCTTTATCCATCACATTTCTATTCTCGAGTCCCACAGCATCTTGGGCAAGACAAATTCGCTTCGCGTAGGGGCTGGGACCGCAAACCGAGGGCATGGGGCCTGTGACCTGGTCTCCGTCGCTCCGGTGCCCATAACTTTTTATCCGTAAGGAGTTATACGACGCACAACATACTGTTGGAAAGCTTTCCGGGAGCTGTACGATCATAGCAGCAAGCTTTCTCGGTTGCGCCTATTTTTCGTACCTAAAATTGAACATTTTTATCAGTTTTAGGCCACTTTTCTTCTTTATTAGCTATTTTTTTCGTCCTGGGACGTTCGTCGTGAGCCACTTAAAGAACGAGAACCCAATTTGTGGAACATTAGAGTACTTTACAATGCTTCAATATCACGTCTTGCGGTGATGCTTTGTTGAAGCAGATGGGCTGTCGATAAGCCCATTGGGCCTTTTGAATGGGTCGTCTCTCTTGGCTGGGACTGTGAATCGTCAACACATAACGGCTTTGCAACATCAACATGACGGGTGTGATCATACCAGCATTAATGCATCGAATACCATCAGAAATCCAAAGTTAAACGTGTCTGGAGGAGAGTAATACTAGGATGGTGACCCATTTAGAAGTCCTCGTGTTACAACCCCCTTTTCATTTTTTCTTGCCCCGTTTAGCCTTGCCAAGATGCTTTATCTATCACATTTCTATTCTCGAGTCCCACAGCATCTTGCGCAAGAAAACTTCATATCGGGTAGAGGCTGGGCCTGTAAACCGAGGGCTTGGGGCCTGTGACCTGGTCTCCGTCACTCCGGTACCCATAACTTTTGATCCGTAAAGAGTTATGTGTCGCACAACATACCGTAGAAAAGTTCTCCGGGAGCTCTACGACAGAGGTAGCATGTCTGCTATGCTGCGCCTATTTTTAGTTCCCAAAATTTTACATTATCATCAGTTTCGGGCTATTTTTCTTCTTTTTGCATAGTTTTTTTGTCCTGGGTCGTTCGTCGTGAGCCTCTAAAAAGATCAGAACCCAACTGGTGGAACATTAGAGGGCTCTACAACGCGTCGATATCACGTCTTGCGGTGATGCTGCTTTGTTGAAGCAGATGGGCTGTCGATAAACCCATTAGGCCTTTTGAATGGGCCATCTCTCTTGGCTGGGACTGTGAACCGTCAACACATAAGGGCTTTGCACCCTCAACATCATGGGTGCGATCATACCAGCACTAATGCACTAGATCCCATCAAAAATTCGAAGGTAAGCGTGCTTGGAGGATAGTAGTACTAGGATGGGTGACCCCTTGGGAAGTCCTCGTGTTGCAACCTACTTTTCATTTTTTTTGCCCCGTTTTGCCTTACCAAGATGCTTTATCTATCACATTTCTATTCTCGAGTCCCACAGCATCTTGGGCAAGACAACTTCGCTTCGCGTAGAGGCTGGGCCCGTAAACCGAGGGCGTGGGGCCTGTGACCTGGTTTTCGTCGCTTCGGTGCCCATAACTGTTGATCCGTAAGGAGTTATGCGGCGCACAACATACCGTTGGAAAGCTCTATGGGAGCTCTATGACGGAGGTAGCAAGCTTGCTCAACTGCGCCTATTTTCGGTAACCAAAATAGAACATTTTCATCAATTTCGGGCAACTTTTTTTCTCTTTACACTACCTTTTCATCCTGGGTTGTTCGTAGTAAGCCGCAAAAGGATGAGAACCCAACTCGTGGAACATTAGAGGGCTCTACAACGCGTCGATATCACATCTCGCGGTGATGCTGCTTTGTTGAAGCAGATGGGCTGTCGATAAGCCCATTGGGCCTTTTGAATAGGCCGTCTCTCTTGGTTGGGACTATGAACCGTCAACACATAAGGGATTTATACCATCAACATGATGGGTACAATCATACCAATCCTAATGCACCAGATCCCATCAGAAATACGAAGTTAAGCGTGTTTGGAGGAGAGTCGTACTACGATGGGTGACCCCTTGGGAAGTCCTCATGTTGGAACCCCTTTTTCTTTTTTTTTTGCCCCATTTAGCCTTGTCATGATAGTTTATCCATCACATTTCTATTCTCGAGTCCCATAGCATCTTGGACAAGACAACTTCGTTTCACGTAGAGGTTAGGACTGCAAACCGAGGGTGTGGGCCTGTGACCTAGTCTCCATCGCTCCGGTGCGCTTAAGTTTTGATCCGTAAGGAGTTATGCGGGCTTTGTTGTGCCTATTTTTGGAACAAAAAATCGAATGTTTCCATCAGTTTCGGGCCACTTTTCTTCTTTTTGTGTTGTTTTTTCGTCCTGGGTTGTTCATCGTGAGCTGCAAAAAGGATGAGAACCCAACTCATGGAACATTGGAGGGCTCTACAATGCGTCGATATCACGTCTTGCGGTGATGCTACTTTGTTGGAGCAGATTGGCTGTCAATAAGCCCATTAGGCCTTTTAAATGGGTCGTCTCTCTTGGCTTGGACTGTGAACTGTCAACACATAAGGGCTTTCCACCCTCAACATGGTGGGATCATACCAGCACTAATGCACCGGATCCCATAAAAAATCCGAAGTTTAGCGTGCTTGGAGGAGAGTAGTACTAGGATGGGTGACCCCCTGGGAAGTCCTCGTGTTGCAGCCCCCTTTTCTTTTTTTTTTTGCCCCGTTTATCCTTGCCAAGATGCTTTATCCATCACATTTCTGTTCTCGAGTATCACAACATCTTGGGCAAGACAACTTCACTTCGTGTAGAGGTTGGGCCCGCAAACTGAGGGCGTGGGGCGAGTGACCTGGTCTTCGTCACTCCAGTGCCCATAACTTTTGATCCGCAAGGATTTTTGCGGCGCACAACATACCGTTGGAAAACTCTACGGGAGCTCTACGTCAGGGGTAGCAAGCTAGCTATGCTGCACCTATTTTTGGTACCCAAAATCGAACTTTTTCATCAGTTTTAGGCTATTTTTCTTCTTTTTGTGCTGTTTTTTCGTCCTGGGTCATTCATTGTGAGCCACTAAAAGGACGAGAACCCAACTTGTGGAACATTGGAGGGCTCTACAACGTGTCGATATCATGTCTTACGGTGATGCTACTTTGTTGAAGCAGATGGGCTGTCAATAAGCCCATTGGGGCTTTTGAATGGGCCGTCTCTCTTGGCTGGGACTGTGAACCATCAACACATAAGGGATTTGCACCAACAACATGACGGGTGAAATCATACCAACACTAATGCACCGAATCCCATCAGAAATCTGAAGTTAAGCCTGTTTGGAGGAGAGTAGTACTAGGATGGGTGACCCCTTAGGAAGTCCTTGTATTGCAAGCCCCTTTTCATTTTTTTTTACCCCGTTTAGCCTTGCCAAGATGCTCTATCCATCATATTTCTATTCTTGAGTCCCACAGCATCTTGGGCAAGACAACTTCATTTCGCGTAGAGGCTGGGCCCGCAAATCGAGGGTGTGCGCTTGTGACCTTGTCTTCGTCGCTACGGTGCCCATAACTTTTGATCCGTAAGGAGTTATGCGGCGCGCAGCATACCGATGGAAAGCTCTTCGGGAGCTCTACGAGGAGGGCAACAAGCCTGCTCGGCTGTGCCTTTTTTCGATACCCAAATTGGAACATTTTCATCAATTTCGGGATACTTTTCTTCTTTTTGCGCTATTTTTTTATCCTGGGTCGTTCGTCGTTAGCCACAAAAAGGACGAGAACCCAACTCACAGAACATTACTGGGCTCTAAAACGCGTTGATATAATGTCTTGCGGTGATGCTGCTTTGTTGAAGGAGATGGGCTGCCGATAAGCCCCTTGGGACTTTGGAATGGGTCGTCTCTCTAGGCTGGAATTGTGAACCGTGAACACATAAGGATTTTCCACCCTAAACATGACGTGTGCGGTCATACCAGCACTAATGCACCGGATCCCATCAGAAATCCAAAGTTAAGCATGCTTGGAAGAGAGTAGTACTAGGATGGGTGACCCCTTGGGAAGTCCTCGTGTTGTAAGCCCCTTTTCATTTTTTTGGCCCCGTTTATCCTTGCCAAGATGTTTTATCCATCACATTTCTATTCTTGAGTCCCACAGCATCTTGGGCAAGACAACTTCGCTTCGCGTAGAGGTTGGGCCACAAACTGAGGGCATAGGGCCAGTGACTTGGTCTCTGTCGCTCCGGTGCCTATAACTTTTGATCCGTAATATGTTATGCGGCGCACAGCATACCATTGGAAGGCTCTCCGGGAGTTCTACGACGGGGGCAACAAGTCTGCTTGGCTGCGCCAGTTTTAGGTTACCAAAATTGAATGTTTTCATTAGTTTCGGGCTACTTTTCTTCTTTTTGCGCTGTTTTTTCGTCCTGGGTCGTTCATCGTGAGTCGCTAAAAGGACGAGAACCGAACTCACTGAACATTGGAAGACTCTACAATGCGTCGATATCACCTCTTGCAGTGATGCGACTTTGTTGAAGGAGATGGGTTGTCAGTAAGCCCATTGAGCCTTTTGAATGGGCTGTCTCTTTTGGCTGGAACTGTGAACTGTCAACACAAAAGGGCTTTGCATCATCAACATGACGGGTGCGATCATACCAGCACTAATGCAACGAATCCCATCAAAACTCCAAAGTTAAGCGTGCTTGGAGGAGAGTAGTACTAGGATGGGTGACCTCCTGGGAAGTCCTCGTGTTGCAACCCCCTTTTCATTTTTCTTGCCCGGTTTATCCTTCCCAAGATGCTTTATCCATTACATTTCTATTCTTGAGTCCCACAGCATCTTGGGCAAGACAACTTCGCTTCGCATAGAGGTTGGGCCCGTAAACTGAGGGTGTAGGGCCAGTGACCTGGTTTCCGTCACTCCGGTGCCCATAACTTTTGATCCATAAGGAGTTATGCGGTGCACAGGATACCGTTGGAAAGCTCTCCGAGAGTTCTACGACGGGGACAACAAATGTACTCGGCTGTGCCTATTTTCAGTACCCAAAATTGTACATTTTCATCAATTTCGGTCCACTTTTCCTCTTTTTGTGCTATTTTTTCGTCCCGGGTTGTTTCTCGTGAGCTGTGAAAAGGACGAGAACCCAACTCGAGGAACATGAGAAGGCTCTACAACGCGTCGATTTCACGTCTTGTGGTGATGATGCTTTGTTGAAGCAGATGGGCTATCGATAAGCACATTGGGCCTTTTGAATGTGTCGTCTCTCTTGGCTGGGATTGTGAACCGTCAACACATAAGGGCTTTGCACCAACAACATTACGGGTGCGATCATACCAGCATTAATGCACCTGATCCCATCAAAAATCCAAAGTTAAGCGTGTTTGGAGGAGAGTAGTACTAGGATTGGTGACCCCTTGGAAGTCCTCGTGTTGCAAGCCCCTCTTCATTTTTTTTTGCCCCATTTGGCCTGGCCAAGATGCTCTATCTATCGCATTTCTATTCTCGAGTCTCATAGCATCTTGGGCAAGACAACTACGCTTCACGTAGAGGTTGGGCCCGCAAACTGAGGGTGCGGACATGTGACCTTGTCTCCGTCGCTACGGTACCCATAACTTTTGATCCGTAAGGAGTTATGCGGCACACAACATACCATTGGAAAGTTCTCCGGGAGCTCAACGACGGGGGCAGCAAGCCTGCTCAGCTGCGCTTGTTTTCGATACCCAAAATCAAACATTTTCATCAATTTTGGGCTACTTTTCTTCTTTTTGCGCTATTTTTTCGTCCCGGGTCGTTCATCGTGAGTGGTGGAAAGTGTGAAACCCCAATTTTCGTCTTTACCTTGATTTGCGTGTCTTTGCCTCGATTTGCATGATTTGACCTATTTATATGTTATATGAATTAGAATTCTTTACCTTGATTTGCGTGTCTTTGCCTCGATTTGCATGATTTGACCTATTTATATGTTATATGAATTAGAATGTGCTAAATATGTGATTTATATTCTTAATACATACTATGTGTGCATTCATAAAATTTTCATCAAAATCGGCATCATAAAATTTTCATCAAAATCGGCATCATAAATTTTATCGACGATTTTTATGAATAGTGTTTTGAACACCTGTCTGCTAAAATTTTTACATGGGTGTTTTAAACGTTTTAAAACCTAGTCCTCTTATATTAATAGACCCATGTTTAATAAAAATGGATTCTGAAACAAAATAGAAATTTAAATGGACTTTTCGAGCAAAAAATAGCATTTTTGAGTCAAATAGTAATTTCTTCTAAACCGGATTCTTGCATTGACTTTCGTTGACCTATTATATATTAATATAGATATATTTATATGTGGTATTAAATAATTTTAGATTAATTGTGCATTCAAAAGACATTTGAAAACAAATAATGACTTTTCACATTCTTTTGTAAAAATCGAGTTTTTAACTGAGTCGGGTGTAAATATATGCATATGAAACTTCTTGTCACCTAAAAATAAACTACCTAAAATAGTCTAAGTGTTGCATAATTTTTTTGAGTAAAAGTAGTCTAAGAAATGAATTAAAAGACTAGAAAACAATTAAAAGACTAAATAAACTAACTTTGACTTTTATAATTTTTGTTGACCTTGAGCTTATATCATCAACACATATTAAAAAAAAAGCAAACACACTCACAAAACACACACATTACTGAAAATCTAAAGGGAAGCAAAAAGAAGACATTTTCAAGGTTTTTCAAAGCATTTTTCACATAGATTTTGCATTTCAAAGCCGAATTGAGTCATTCAAAGCTTGATTTTGCTTGTTGGGAATCCATTCTACCTATTTCTAGCCTTAGTTTACATCAAAGGAGATAGAAAAATTCTAGATCTCAAAATGTCATTTTTATGTTAATTCATATCATCAAATTTTTAGCCATTGAAATGTTAAATTGATATTATATTATTGCTCAGTGCATGCTAAGGATTGTTTATATGTGTTTATATAAGATTTGAACCGTTGTAGCAAGAATTTTTATTTTTCGGGTATTAAAATTGAGTTGTTGGCTATTTGTTGAATAATTGAAGTTGTGGTGGTTGGAATCGATTGCTGTCAGTTTGTAAAAGTTTGTTAAATACGTGGGAGTAATGTTGTAATGCCGAAATTTTGATTGCGATGTCGTGGTGAAAGTCCAGAAATTTCAGCCATGGTGCATTGAGGTTTTAGGGCTGTTGGGCTTAATTTGGATGGATTGTGCTTGGTTTCCGAGGGGGCTAATGTAGTTTCTTGAGTGGGTGAGTGATAAAAACTGATTTGGAGGTCATTGGATTAGTAGATTGTAGGTTATGACTTTTGGAAGTTCGGGTTGTCTTTCTTTAAATGTTGAGATAATATTTTTAGTTGTTTGGCTAGTGTTTGAGTGATTGAATCGTGTGTTATGGGTGGTTAGACTAGGGTTGATGGTGTGGTTTAATGCATGTTAAGTTGGATGGCCTACTTTGTCATCTAACTTAGTTGAGTTGTTAATTATTTATTTGATGATATATTGTTGAAATGTTATTAATTGATTATTGATGAGTCGGGAGATAGGCAACCTACTTTGTTGTCCTCCTGTGATAATTGATTGTTGATGAGCAGGGAGATAGTCAACTTGACATGTTGTCCTCTTGAGATATGAATGATTATTATTATTATTGTCATGAGTCTTGGTATGTGTGTGCCACATCTCGGGCAACGTCGGGCTATCGGGTTGAAAATGGCATGACTATTATAGGCTACCCCCAGCTCGCGTGGGCGGAGGTGCCATGGAGGGAGGGAGGGGCTAGAGAGGTACCTCGGGTGTGTGAGTAATGGGGAGTTATAAGAAGAATGATTGAGATCGTGATGGCGTTTGGAGCTACACCAACTAGAGTATCCTTTATTGATTGGTTATTATAATTAATGTGCTTATATTGTTATTGATGATTGTTATATGTTTACTGCTCAAAGGATGATTTCCAAGGAGTATAGTAAATACTGTTAAGAGATCTATCAAATCCTCACTGGGCTTGTTTTATATAAGCTCACTCTCAATTATTGCATGCATACAGGTGAAGTTGAACAAGATTACGGGTACGTGCCTCAGGAATCTGAGAATGTGCCATATGTGGATGAGTCCTATGTGCCAGAGTCTTGTCCTTGATATCTGAGATGTAGTTCTTTTTTGTTGTCTTGTATATTAAAACTAGTTGTCTTGTATTTACTTAGAAGTTTATGATGTATAAGATGTTGTAAGTTAATGGATTAAATGTTGCTAGCTTAGTAGTCTTGTTTTGGAACATGATTAGGTTGCTAGATTGGTTATAATCTATTTTGGAAATGTATGTTATATAGTAAATGTATGATATTGGAACGGAGGCGTATAACCTATGGATACAATGGTAAAAAATGTTTAATGTATATTTTGGTTGTGTTGTATATTGTTGAATTGTTTGTGGAGTTGGTTGTATGAGTTGCGAAGAGGTTGGTTTAGAGCCTCGGTATCCAAGTTACAGTCGTTATACTACCAAAATTCCGTTGCGTACTGACTGATCGTAGGTGGGGTCGAGTTGGGGCATGACAAAAAGGATGAGAACCCAACTCACGGATCATTAGAGGGCTCTACTGTAACACCCCGATCCCTCTCGAGACCGGGAGTTCTATCAATCGATCAAATCACAACCCAAACCAAACCCGGGCAAAATTTTCAGGGAAAACGGACGGAGTCTCCCTTGTTTCTAGGCGAAATGTAAAACCTGTACTAGCATTTAAATGGACCAACGCCGTGTCCAACCATACAAAACTTCCTCAAGGCCATCCGAGCCTCGGTTCTCAACAATTAAACTCAGCAAGTATACATACATTTCCAATTTAAAAGCTAACCTATCTCTTTTCATTTTTGACAAGTACATTCAAACTTGAAAATTAAACCATACTAAGCTACTGCATAAAATAAACTATCATGCCATTCTAGCTTTTTTTTTTTTTTTTTTTTTCCTTTGGACATTACAACATGCATAGAAGTTAAGCTATGCTAACTGATTACAGAAACTAGCTTATTAATTTACCTCAACTACCTAGCTAGATTTAAATTACATTTCTTTTAACAATAAATACATACAACATATGAAAGCATATATCTTTACAACTTCAACACTCAAGCCACATAGGTACGCAAGACAACTCTTCAGGCACGAACTTTCACGAAATCACGAACTTTCCAGCTAACATGACATTCCCTGAAATGTGGTGGTGAGGAGTGAGTATACACAACACGTATACTCAGTGAGGGCGAGACAGATATCGAATTGGAGATAAAGAACTTCGTGCAATGCAAATAAGACAGTCTAAGCAATATAACTGATAAGTAAGTAATCGAGACAAACAATCAATAAAATAAGCAATTACTGAAAGCATTAACACAACCATTCAAAGCTATACCACACTCTAAAGGCTATGGTTCACTCATACGAGCAATATACCATTTCACGAGCGATACATCAATCTCGAGCTTGATGTTGACAACGATGACAATAAGCGCGCAACCACCTTATAACACCAGTTTGGAATACCCCAGAAGTATCCTTCAATCTACGACCCAGATCTCCCTCGGGGTGAAGCCAACCGAGAAGAGGGAATAGATACGGAGCTAGAGCAACCAACACTGGCAACCCGAGGCTACCCAAAGAGGCCCATCACTCACGAGCTGACACTATGCAATGCAAGACTCGATACAAGGCGATAAACGAGCGCTAAACAAGATATCAAGCATTATCAACAATTGATAAACATTTCAATCAATAATTAACTCTAACAAGCGTAATAAGCATTAACAAACATCTACAATCAAACAAGTAACAAGAACAACACCAATTAACCTTATCAAGCAATAACAAGTATCCTATAGGCATTATAAGCATTCTATAAGCAATATAAACATTCTATAAGCATTATAAACATTCTATAAGCATCATAAACATTATATAAGCATCATAAACATTCTATAAGCATTATAAACATTCTATAAGCAATATATTATGAAATCACACAAAATTCCAAAAATGACCCCAACTTTCAAAACGCTACTACTTTCAAACGAGCCACGAGCTTTGGAAACCGACTTCACCAATCCACCTAGGTCACCACAAGGCTCGTCTAAAGACCCCGAAACCCTACTTTACCCTAGAATTCACGCAAAGTCCCGATTTTTCCCTTTGCTCGTTTGAACTACAACTATACTAACCAAACATCCAACCAACGCCATAATTGTACCAAAAGTGCTTCCATGGCCTCCCGAAACAATGCCAACGCGCAAAATGAGAAAACGCCAAACTCGACCTAAACGACCCCGACTTTCACTAAGCCGTTTTTCTCTGTTTTTCCATTACACAATCCAATTAAACTACACATTTAGGCATTCTAGCATACCTAGCACATTTTCACATCAACGGACAGCATAACGGAGCAACTTCATCGTTTCAAGGGTTTACTATTCACAAATTACTATTTAATTAACAATTTATATTTCAATTTCAATATTTAACCGCAAAAAATGTTAAAAAGCTATAAATACATGTTCTACAATCAACAAGGAACATTCTATGAGCAACAAAACGATTAAAACAACAATCTATGCATAATTTCTAAAAATTAAAGTTTAGACATAATATTTTCAAATGCGCAAATAACGATGAAACCCTCACCTTAGACGCTCCTAGACGCAAGGAAAACCTCGTAGGATGCCTCGGAAACCACCCCGTGCAAGCTCACGCGAAGAAATTGAAGTTTGGAAGTTGAAATTTCTTTTTGTTTCCCTTCTATTTTCGGCCAACTTGTTCTCTAATTTCAGCTTTTTTAATGCTATTTAAGCTATTTTAAAAGATGACACAAGGTCAACTTGGTCAAGGCTTGGTCAACTAACTTAAACTTGGTCAAATAAGCATGTTTTATGCATTTTAAAGCTAAAACAACTAACATAAATCCAATTCTAGTTAAATACAACTTAAAACACTAAAATTAAAACACTAAATACTAGTTTTCACTATTTGCTGAGGACTGGAAATCATTTCCTAACTGTCTCTCTCGATATGCTATGCACTTTGCGACAACAAAGAAGTAACAATTAAATCTCAAAGAATCTAAGAAATATATCATTTTTGGAAAGTATCATAGTTTAAAATTTACTCCGGCTCGGAGCTACTTTTCATTTAATTGAAAACCGAGCATTAAGTTGCAAGAAAAATAAAACCGATTAGCAATAATATGAAAAGTAGTTGATATTCCCTTAAAATAATTAACTCAAGTATTATTCTAGTTGCTTCTAAAAGAAATATGAAAATAAAGCTTCAAATAAATGTCTAACTAAAAATAAACACAGATTCAATGCCAACATTTAAGATGTCACTTAGTTAAATGCAATTGAATGCCATTAAATGCATGCCAGGTTCGGGTTATCACATCCTTCCCCCCTTAAAACAATTGCGTCCCCGCAATTCTTCTTCCAATAGAACTCTGCATCATCTGAAATCCAACTCTGACTAATCTTCATCGGTTGAAGAATTCCCGTTGACACGAATATCGAAGAAGAATAAAATTCCAACCAAGAGCGCCGGGATAATACCAATAAAGACTAAAGCAAAGATACTGTAGATATTATCAATACCACATACTAATGGCAGGAAGAGTACCGAAGGAATACTCTATTTAAGAATCTTCAATAGGAGTCTAACAAGTACCCAATAAGAAAGTTAGGAGATAGCCAAAGAAGATACACCTCATGCAGTGCTGATTACCGTAAATAGACCTAGCTGAAAGTTCTGTAAAGGAATATAGAGAAGAATACCAAAGGCCAACCTCTAAATGAAATCTTCCAAAGTTACAAAGAAGCCTTCCAAATAATAACCGTATGGGACAACCAATTAAATTCTGAGTTTTGCTATCAATTGCTGAGAGGAATATCAAAGGAAATAGCAGAGAAAAAATAATGTGCCCAATAAGACAATCAAGTTGAATAACAAACATAGTTTCTCAGATGGACGAAAACTCCAAGGATAAACACCGAACTGGTGAACAATATACCGAGACCAAACTCTGAGGCCTCTTCACTGTTTGCCAAGTGAGAACTTCATACTACCGAGGAACACTGACGAAGATATCCGAAACAATGCTCCAATAAGAAAGTATCCAAGTTTGCCTAATAAGTAAATATTAAATAATTGGCCACTGAGAATTCCAGAAAATACCATTGAAGAACTCCCAATCAGGGATGCCAGTAACACACCAATAAAGACCGAGACTCATATGCCATAGATAATACCATACAGTAAGTCCGACTGAAAACCCAATAGCCAAGTCTACCAAGAAGTGCCAACAGAAGTCTCCAAAGAATATCCAATAAGAAAACCAAAGAATGCTCCAGAGAACAACAAAATAGAACCCCAAAAGAAAGCTACTCTTTTTATGATTGCCAACCACAAGAAGACTCTTAAAAGTATGCCAACAACTAAGCTCCATAAACAAATACCAACTCCCAAATAAAGGCTAATTAAATGCCATTCATTTCCTGCCAATCCATACACCTTGAAAGGCCAGTTGTGAACCACTTTATTCAGGGAAGGAAGAAGTCTTTCTTACCATTTCCACGAGACATGTATGAATGCCAGGATATCACATTTATACACATGTCTCAAACTATTATGTAAGCAAGTTTACAAAAGAGTTCACAAAACCATTTAATCATCAAAGTCATTCAAACAAGACAATCAATTCAAGCACAACATAATCAATTCAAATCACGGCACAACCAATTCAAGACATTCCAATACACACATTACAAGCAATATTTCAAGCAACTAACAATTCACGAGGTCGATTCGATTCACGATGCCAATTCAATAAGTCAATTCGATAGACAACTAGACGTTTCACTTTACTTGAGAAACAATTAACACATAACACATAACTATATCACATAGGAGCACACATTCAGGTCAAGACACACAATCTCCTATACAAGCATACACTTTCAAGACACACTTAACAAGCACACATTCAAGGATCACTACCCACTAGACCGAGGACCCTGTCTCGGCTTATGAGCTAAACAAGCTCTGATACCAACTGTAACACCCCGATCCCTCTCGAGACCGGGACTTCTATCAATCTATCAAATCACAACCCAAACCAAACTCGGGCAAAATTTTCAGGGAAAACGGACGGAGTCTCCCCTGTTTCTAGGCGAAATGTAAAACCTGTACTAGCATTTAAATGGACCAACGCCGTGTCCAACCATACAAAACTTCCTCAAGGCCATCCGAGCCTCGGTTCTCAACAATTAAACTCAGCAAGTATACATACATTTCCAATTTAAAAGCTAACCTATCTCTTTTCATTTTTGACAAGTACATTCAAACTTGAAAATTAAACCATACTAAGCTACTGCATAAAATAAACTATCATGCCATTCTAGCTTTTTTTTTTTTCTTTTGGACATTACAACATGCATAGAAGTTAAGCTATGCTAACTGATTACAGAAACTAGCTTATTAATTTACCTCAACTACCTAGCTAGATTTAAATTACATTTCTTTTAACAATAAATACATACAACATATGAAAGCATATATCTTTACAACTTCAACACTCAAGCCACATAGGTACGCAAGACAACTCTTCAGGCACGAACTTTCACGAAATCACGAACTTTCCAGCTAACATGACATTCCCTGAAATGTGGTGGTGAGGAGTGAGTATACACAACACGTATACTCAGTGAGGGCGAGACAGATATCGAATTGGAGATAAAGAACTTCGTGCAATGCAAATAAGACAGTTAAGCAATATAACTGATAAATAAGCAATCGAGACAAACAATCAATACAATAAGCAATTACTGAAAGCATTAACACAACCATTCAAAGCTATACCACACTCTGAAGGCTATGGTTCACTCATACGAGCAATATACCATTTCACGAGCGATACATCAATCTCGAGCTTGATGTTGACAACGATGACAATAAGCGCGCAACCACCTTATAACACCAGTTTGGAATACCCCAGAAGTATCCATCAATCTACGACCCAAATCTCCCTGGGAGGCAACCCAAGCGAGAAGAGGGAATAGCTACGTAGCTAGAGCAACCAACACTGGCAACCCGAGGCTACACGGAGAGGCCCATCACTCACGAGCTGACACTATGCAATGCAAGACTCGATACAAGGCGATAAACGAGCGATAAACAAGATATCAAGCATTATCAACAATTGATAAACATTTCAATCAATAATCAACTCTAACAAGCGTAATAAGCATTAATAAACATCTACAATCAAACAAGTAACAAGAACAGCACCAATTAACCTTATCAAGCAATAACAAGTATCCTATAGGCATTATAAGCATACTATAAGCAATATAAACATTCTATAAGCATTATAAACATTATATAAGCATCATAAACATTCTATAAGCATTATAAACATTCTATAAGCAATATATTATGAAATCACACAAAATTCCAAAAATGACCCCAACTTTCAAAACGCTACTACTTTCAAACGAGCCACGAGCTTTGGAAACCGACTTCACCAATCCTCCTAGGTCACCACAAGGCACATCTAAAGACCCCGAAACCCTACTTTACCCTAGAATTCACGCAAAGTCCCGATTTTCCCCTTTGCTCGTTTGAACTACAACTATACCAACCAAACACCCAACCAACGCCATAATCGTACCAAAAGTGCTTCCATGGCCTCCCGAAACAATGCCAACACGCAAAATGAGAAAACGCCAAACTCGACCTAAACGACCCCGACTTTCACTAAGCCATTTTTCTCCGTTTTTCCATTACACAATCCAATTAAACCACACATTTAGGCATTCTAGCATACCTAGCACATTTTCACATCAACGGACAGCATAACGGAGCAACTTCATCGTTTCAAGGGTTTACTATTCACAAATTACTATTCAATTAACAATTTATATTTCAATTTCAATATTTAACAGCAAAAAATGTTAAAAAGCTATAAATACATGTTCTACAATCAACAAGGAACATTCTATGAGCAACAAAATGATTAAAACAACAATCTACGCATAATTTCTAAAAATTAAAGTTTAGACATAATATTTTCAAATGCGCAAATAACGATGAAACCCTCACCTTAGACGCTCCTAGACGCTAGGAAAACCTCGTAGGATGCCTCGGAAACCACCCCGTGCAAGCTCACGCGAAGAAATTGAAGTTTGGAAGTTGAAATTTCTTTTTTTTCCCTTCTATTTTCGGCCAGCTTGTTCTCTGATTTCATCTTTTTTTTTAATGCTATTTAAGCTATTTTAAAAGATGACACAAGGTCAACTTGGTCAAGGCTTGGTCAACTAACTTAAACTTGGTCAAATAAGCATGTTTTATGCATTTTAAAGCTAAAACAACTAACATAAATCCAATTCTAGTTAAATACAACTTAAAACACTAAAATTAAAACACTAAATACTAGTTTTCACTATTTGCTGAGGACTGGAAATCATTTCCTAACTGTCTCTCTCGATATGCTATGCACTTTGCGACAACAAAGAAGTAACAATTAAATCTCAAAGAATCTAAGAAATATATCATTTTTGGAAAGTATCATAGTTTAAAATTTACTCCGGCTCGGAGCTACTTTTCATTTAATTGAAAACCGAGCATTAAGTTGCAAGAAAAATAAAACCGATTAGCAATAATATGAAAAGTAGTTGATATTCCCTTAAAATAATTAACTCAAGTATTATTCTAGTTGCTTCTAAAAGAAATATGAAAATAAAGCTTCAAATAAATGTTTAACTAAAAATAAACACAGATTCAATGCCAACATTTAAGATGTCACTTAGTTAAATGCAATTAAATGCCATTAAATGCATGCCAGGTTCGGGTTATCACATCTACAACGCGTCGATATCACGTCTTGCGATGATGCTGCTTTGTTGAAGCAGATGGGCTATCGATAAGCCCATTGGGCCTTTTGAATGGGTCGTCTCCTTTGGCGGGGACTGTGAACCGTCAATACATAAGGGCTTTGCACCCTCAACATGACAGGTACTGCAATGCCCTGATCCCTCACGAGACCGGAGGCTCTAATGACCATGCTATTCTCAACCCAATACCAAGCCCGGTCACAAAATTTTTCCTAATGGTTAAGTCCGGACCCGACACACGGACAGAGTCTCCCCTGTACCGTGGACATTCTGAAAACCTGTAAACACTCAATAAAGCCACAACATAACAAGACATTCATTTATAACTAAAGATCTTAGCTTTAAGGCCATCCGAGCCTTAAGACATACAAACAGTTTAGATACAGACAAGCATGCATTCATAACTTAACTTCTTTACAAAACCGCTTATCATGCCACTCTATGATAGCTTTTAAGTATTATTAGAAATTGAAAACAACCAGTCATTCACTCCCAAGCATGCGAAGAAGCTAATAGCAGAAATATAAGTTATTACATGCCATGGTTCTAAATCTACCACTACAACATCTATCCCTCAATTTGCAAACTATATAATATACACATATCACTTAGGTTACAAAATAGAACATAAAGTAAAGAAAACAAGTCCTACTCTCATCAACAAGAACATAGTCCACCTCAGGCAACTAGACACAGCAACTAATGCAACTCCTCCAACTGCGCCACCTGAAACATGTTAGCGAGGTATGAGCAACCACTGTTGCCCAGTGAGGGATAAGGTCCCGGGGCGTGCAATGCAACAGGTAATACAGTTAAACAACAATAGCAATTAAACAATTCAAGAAACAATGATAGCTTCAATAACCACACATTTAAAAGGATACATTTCACATAACCCCTATACACCAATCTTCACTGGTCTTCATTCACGATCCACGAACCACGATCACGATCACGATAAGCCGGCATAACCCCAATCACTCCAGTGGGTGTACTCCGGATGTACCCCAAATCCTACGACCCAACATCCCCTGGCAATCTCCGGACCAGGCGAATGAGGGAATAGGGCACGGAGTTTGAATATCCACCGGCAAGCCCTCTGCCGCCCAGCCGATATTCAACACATCCGCCCCTGACACTATGGTTGCGCAACCACTATGCAATGCACTCAACGATGGCAAGTTAATAGCAATAATATAAGCATTAACACATATGAGGATCAACAAAGTAGGTTGACCTCGTTGCAATTAGGATAGAAGCAAATAAGCAGTTTACAAATGAACATATACCAAATAAGCATAGAATCATACCAAAAGCTCCAAATCAATTTAAAATCACATATAAACACTCAAGAAGTCCTGACATGGGTTTAGAAGTGTGGGACAACTTAAATTGCACCTAAACCCCTTTGTTTTTCGAACTATTTCTCTTCTAAACCAAAGTTAATGATTTCATTTTCAAAGGAAACTCTCCCAACCTTCTAACTAACCCTCAAGGTACCCTCTCAACCCTCTAACTCATTCAAATGCCCGCGTTTACCCCGAAAGCCCCAAATTCCCTCTTATGGCTTTAAACTACACATACGTTGTCCGGGCTTCAAACAAGGGATATCAAGGCATCTATAGCACCTAGGTAGCCTAAGGATACTAGAATTGAAGCCCGAATCCACCCGGATTCGCATTAACCCCAAAAGCCCTAAGTTAAAGTCGGCTATTTTCCATTTTTAGGCGATTTGAGGGCAATTCAAGTGCACGGGGCTATTAGACTACCTTCATTAGCACCTAAGGCATCTATTAGGAGTGTTGAATCAAGCTAATACGTGAAATTACATAAAACCCTAGAAAAACGTCACTATTCACCTCATAAATTCAAATGACGATTCCAACCGTTTAAAATGCGAACTAATAGCTCAAATGTGTTCTCTAGCACTTATATACAAGGTATAATAGCATAGATAAGCTTTGCAATAGCATTTGATAACATTTTCAACAAATCAAGAAAAATGTAACATTTTAGATATGCATAAAAAGTCATGAAAACCCTCACCAATTGCGCGTAGGAACTCTCGGGAGGCTAGCAAACACCCTAAACTACTTGCTCCTAGCTTGGCTTGGCTTGGCTTGAAGATTTGATGAGCAAAATCCTCTCATTCTCCTCCTACACTATTCTCGGATTTGCTACAGTAATTCCTGCATCTTCTCTTTTTTTTTTTTTTTGTGTTTTGTTAAGTTATGAGCTAGGTGGTGTTTTATGAGCATATATATTAAATGGGATCAAGTTAGGTGCTTAGTGGTCTACTAAAATGAACGTTGATAACCTTAAAACGAGCCTAAGGTGAAAAATATATGCTAGCTAATTAAATTACTAAGTTATGTTACGTAACACTATTCATTGAACCATTAAAACATTTTCTAAACGAGTGCTCCTATCGCTCCTAGCTCAATTGCACATTTTTCCCATTCCTTTAACAATTAATATGATTTAATAAAAATGCTAATTCACTAATATAATGCAGTTTAAAAATGGAATGAATAGTGACCAAGAAAGACAACAGGTAAAGCACATAATTTAATGCGCAATTAATGGATGCCACATTTAAAAATGTGTACGGTAGAATCTCGGGCGTCACAGGTACGATCATACCAGCACTAATGCACCGGATCCCATCAGAAATCCGAAGTTAAGCGTGCTTGGAGGAGAGTAGTACTAGAATGGGTCACCCCCTAGGAAGTCCTCGTGTTGCAACCCCTTTTTCATTTTTTTTTCCCCATTTAGCCTTGCCAAGATGCTTTATCCATCACATTTCTATTCTCGACTCCCACAGTATCTTGGCCAAGACAACTTCGCTTCGTGTAGAGGCTAGGCCCGAAAACCGAGGGCGTGGGGCCTGTGACTTGGTCTCCGTCACTCCGGTGCCCATAACTTTTGATCCGTAAGGAGTTATGCGGCGTACACCATACCGTTGGAAAGCTCTGCAAGAGCTCTACGATGGAGGTAACAAGCTTTCTTGGCTGTGCCACTTTTGGGTACCCAAAATTGAACATTTTTATTACCCAAAATTGAACATTTTCATCAATTTCGGGGCACTTTTTTTTTTACACTATTTTTTCGTCCTGGGTCATTCGTTGTCAGCCGCGAAAATGATGAGAACCCAACTTGCAAAACATTAGAGGGCTCTACAACGCGTCGATATCACGTCATGCGGTGATGCTGCTTTGTTGAAGCAAATGGGCTGTCGATAAGCCCTTTAGGCTTTTGAATGGGTCGTCTCTCTTGGCTGGGACTGTGAACCGTCAACACATAAGGGCTTGGCACCCTCAACATGAAGGGTGCGATTATACCAACACTAATGCACCGGATCCCATCAGAAATTTGAAGTTAAGCGTGCTTGGAGGATAGTAGTACTAGGATGGGTGGCCCTCTAGGAAGTCCTCGTGTTGCAACCCCCTTTTCATTTCTTTTGCCCCGTTTAGCCTTGCCAAGATGCTTTATCCATCACATTTCTATTCCCGAGTCCCACAGCATCTTGGGCAAGACAACTTCGCTTCGCGCAGAGGCTGGGCCTGCAAACCGAAGGCGTGGGGCCTGTGACTTGGTCACCGTCGCTCCAGTGCCCATAACTTTTGATCTGTAAAGAGTTATATAGTGCACAGCATACCGTTAAGAAGCTCTCCTGGCGCTCTACGACAGGGGTAGCAAGCCTGCTCAACTGTGCCTATTTTCGGTACCAAAAATTGAATGTTTTCATCAGTTTTGGGCAACTTTTCTTCTTTTTACGCTCTTTTTTCGTCCTGGGTTGTTCGTCGTGAGCCGCTAAAAGGACGAGAACCCTACTCGTGAACATTGGTGGGCTTTACAATGCGTCGATATCATGTCTTGCAGTGATGCTACTTTGTTGAAGCAGATGGGTTGTCGATAAGCCCATTGGGCCTTTTGAATAGGACGTCTCTCTTGGCTGAGACTCTGAACTGTAAACACATAAGGGCTTTGCACCATCAACATGATGGGTGCAATCATACCAGCTCTAATGCACCGGATCCTATCAAAAATCCGAAGTTAAGTGTGTTTGGAGGAGAGTAGTACTAGGATGGGTGACCCCTTAGGAAGTCCACGTGTTGCAACCCCCTTTTCATTTTTTTTGCCCCGTTTAGCCTTGCCAAGATGTTTTAACCATCACATTTCTATTCTCGAGTCCCACAGCATCTTAGGCAAGATAATATCACTTCGCGTAGAGGCTGGGCCCGAAAATCGAGGGCGTGGGGCATGTGACCTAGTCTCCATTGCTTCGGTGCCCATAACATTTGATCTGTAAAGAGTTATGCGGCGCACAGCATACCTTTGGAAAGCTCTCCAGGAGCACTACGACGGGGGCAGTAATCCTGCTCAGTTGCGCCTATTTTTGTTGCCCAAAATCGAATCTTTTCATCAGTTTCGGGCCACTTTTCTTCTTTTTGTGCTATTTTTTCGTCCAGGGTCGTTCGTCGAGAGCCGCTAAAAGGAGGAGAACCCAACTCGCTAAACATTGGAGGGCTCTACAATGCGTCGATATCTTGTCTTACGGTGATGCTGCTTTGTTAAAGCAGATGGGCTGTCGATAAGCCCATTGGGCCTTTTGAATGGGTTGTCTCACATGGCTGGGACTGTGAACCGGCAACACATAAGGGCTTTGCGCCCTCAACATGACGGGTGCGATCATACCAGCACTAATGCACCGGATCCCATCAGAAATCTGAAGTTAAGTGTGCTCGGAGGAGAGTAGTACTAGAATGGGTGACCCCCTAATAAGTCCTCGTGTTGCAACCCCCTTTTCATTTTTTTTTTACCCCATTTACCCTTGCCAAGATGCTTTATTCATCACATTTCTATTCCCGAGTCCCACAGCATCTTGGACAAGACAACTATGCTTCGTGTAGAGGCTGGGCCTGCAAACCGAGGGTGTGGGCCTACGACCTGGTCTCCGTCACTCGGGTGCCCATAACTTTTGATCTGTAAGGAGTTATCCGGCGCACAGCATCCTGTTGGAAAGCACTTTGGGAGCTCTACGGTGGAGGCCACATGCCTACTCAGCTGCGCCTATTTTCGGTAACCAAAATCAAACGTTTTCATAAATTTTTGGCTACTTTTCTTCTTTTTGTGATATTTTTTCATCCCGTGTCGTTCGTCGTGAGCCGCGAAAAGGATGAGATCCCAACTCGCGGAACATTAGAAGGCTCTACAATGCGTCGATATCACATCTCGCGGTGATGCTACTTTGTTGAAGCAGATGGGCTGTCGATAAGCACATTGGGCTTTTTGAATGGGTCGTCTCTCTTGGCATGGACTGTGAACCGTCAACACATAAGGGCGTTGCACCCTCAACATGACGGGTGCAATCATACCCGCACTAATGCACCGGATCCAATCAGAAATCCGAAGTTAAACGTGCTTGGAGGAGAGTAGTACTAGGATGGATGACCCCTTGAGAAGTCCTCGTGTTGCAACCCCCTTTTCATTTCTTTTGCCCCGTTTAGCCTTGCCAAGATGCTTTATCCATCAAATTTTTATTCTCGAGACCCACAGCATCTTGGGAAAGACAACTACACTTCGAGTAGAGGCTGGGCCCAAAAAACGAGGGCGTGGGGCCTGTGACCTGGTCTCCGTCACTCCGTTGGCCATAACTTTTGATCCATAAGGAGTTATGCGGCGCACAGCATACCGTTGTAAATCTCTCCGATAGCTTTACGACTGGCGCTGCATGTATGCTCTGTTGTACCTATTTTCGATACCAAAAATCGAACGTTTTTAGAAATTTCGGGCCAATTTTCTGATTTTTGCACAGTTTTTTCATCCCGGGTCGTTTGTCGTGAGCCGCGAAAAGGACGTGAACCCAACTCGCGAAACATTATAGGGCTCTAAAACGCGTCGATATCACGTCTTGCGGTGATGCTACTTTGTTAAAGCAGATGGGTTGTCGATAAGCCCATTGGGCCTTTTGAATTGGTCGTCTCGCTTGGCTGGGACTGTGAACTGACAACACATAAGAGCTTTGCACCCTTAACATGACAGGTGCGATCATACCAGTACTAATGCACCCGATCCCATCAGAAATCTGAAGTTAAGTGTGCTTGGAGGAGAGTAGTACTAGGATAGGTGACCCCCTGGGAAGTCTTCGTGTTGCAACCCCCTTTTCATTTTTTTTGCCCCGTTTATCCTTGCCAAGATGTTTTATCCATCATATTTCTATTGTCGAGTCCCACAGCATCTTGGTCAAGAAAACTTCGCTTCGCGAAGAGGGTTGGCCTGCAAACTGAGGGCGTGGGGCCAGTGACTTGGTGTCCGTCCCTCCGGTGCCCATAACTTTTCATCCGTAAGGAGTTATGCGGTGCACAGCATACCGTTGGAAATCTCTACGAGAGCTCTACGACGTGGGAAGTAAGCCTGCTCAGCTGCACCTATTTTCTGTACCCAAAATCAAATGTTTTCATCAATTTTGGGCTACTTTTCTTCTTTTTGAGCTGTTATTTTGTCCTGGGTCATTCGTCGTGAGATGTGAAAAGGACGAGAACCCAACTCGTGGATTATTAGATCGCTCTACAACCCGTCAATATCACGTCTTGCGGTGATGCTGCTTTGTTGAAGCAGATGGTCTGTCGATAAGCCCACTAGGCCTTTTGAATGGGTCGTCTCCTTGGTTGGGACTGTGAACCGGTAACACATAAGGGCTTTACACCCTTAACATGACGGGTGCGATCATACCAGCACTAATGCACCGGATCCGATCAGAAATCCGAAGTTAAGCGTGCTTTGAGGAGAGTAGTACTAGGATGGGTGACCCCTTGGGAAGTCCTTGTGTTGCAACCCCCTTTTCATTTTTTTTTGCCCCGTTTAGCCTTGCCAAGATACTTTATCCATCGCATTTCTATTCTCGAGTCCCACAGCATCTTGGGCAAGACAACCTCGCTTCACGTAGAGGATGGGTCTAAAAACTGAGGGCGTGGGGCTTGTGACCTGGTCTCTGTCAATCCGGTGCCCATAAATTTTGATCCGTAAGGAGTTATGCCGCGCATAGCATACCGTTGGAAAGCTCTCAGGGAGCTCTACGACGAGGGCAGCAAGCCTGCTCAGCTGCGCCTATTTTCGGTGCCCAAAATTGAATGTTTTCATCAAGTTCATGCCACTTATCTTCTTTTTTCGCTATATTTTTGTCCCGGGTCGTTCTTCATCAGCCGCGAAAAGGATGAGAACCCAACTCGCGGAACATTAGAGGGCTCTACAACGCATCGATATCACGTCTTGCGTTGATGCTGCATTGTTGAAGCAAATGGGCTGCCGATAAGCCCTTTGGGCCTTTTGAATTGGCCGTCTCTCTTGGCTAGGACTGTGAACCGTCAACACATAAAGGCTTTGCACCATCAACATGATGGGTGCGATCATACCAGAACTAATGCACTGATTCACATCAGAAATCCGAAGTTAAGCGTGCTTGGAGGAGTGTAGTACTAGGATGGGTGACCCTTGGGAAGTCCTCATGTTGCAACCCCCTTTTCATTTTTTTTGCCCCGTTTAGCCTTGCCAAGATGCTTTGTCCATCACATTTCTATTCTCGAGTCCCACAATATCTTGGGCAAGACAACTTCGCTTCGCGTAGAGGCTGGGCCCAAAAATCGACGGCATAGGGCTTGTGACCTGGTGTCCGTCACTCCAATGCCATTAACTTTTGATCCGTAAGGAGTTATGCGGCGCAAAGCATACCGTTGGGAAGCTCTGCCGGAGCTTTACGACTGGGGTAGCAAGCCTGCTCGGCTACGCCTATTTTCGGTACCCAAAATTGAACATTTTCATCAATTTCGTGCCATTTTTCTTCTTTTTACGCTATTTTTTTGTCCCGGGCCATTCGTCTTGAGTCGCGAAAATGACTAGAACCCAACTCTCAGAACATTAGAAGACTCTACAACGCGTCGATATCACATCTTGCGGTGATGCTGCGTTGTTGAAGTGGATGGGCTATCAATAAGCCCTTTAGGCCTTTTGAATGGGTCATCTCTCTTGGCTGGGACTATGAACCGTTAACACATAAGGGCCCTGCACCCTCAACATAACGGGTGCGATCATCCCAGCACTAATACATAGGATCCCATCAGAAATTCGAAGTTAAGCGTGCTTGGAGGAGAGTAGTACTAGGATGGGTGATCCCATGGGAAGTCCTCGTGTGGCAACCCCTTTTCATTTTTTTTGCCCTGTTTAGCCTTGCCAAGATGCTTTATCCATCACATTTCTATTCTTGAGTCCCACAGCATCTTGGGCAAGACAACTTCGCTTGGCGTCGGTGCTGGGCCTGAAAACTGAGGGCGTAGGGCCTGTGACTTGGTCTCCGTCACTCCGGTGCCCATAACGTTTGATCCTTAAAGAGTTATGCTGCGCACAGCATTCCGTTGGAAAGCTCTCCGGGAGCTCTACGTCGTGGGAAGCAAGCCTGCTCAGCAGCATCTATTTTCGGTACCCAAACTTAAACATTTTCATCAATTTTGCGCCACTTTTCTTCTTTTCGCGCTATTTTTTCATCCCAGATCATTCGTCGTGAGCCGCGAAAAGGACGAGAACCCAACTCGCAGAACATTAGAGGGCTCTACAACGCATCGATATCACGTCTTGCGGTGATGCTGCTTTGTTGAAGCAGATGGGCTGTCGATAAGCCCTTTGGGCCTTTTGAATAGGCCGTCTCTCTTGGCTAGGACTGTGAACCGTCAACACATAAAGGCTTTGCACCATCAACATGACGGGTGCAATCATACCTGCACTAATGCACCGAATCCCATCAAAAAATCCGAAGTTAAGCGTGCTTGGAGGAGAGTAGTACTAGGATGGGTGTCCCTTGGGAGGTCCTCGTGTTGCAACCCCCTTTTCATTTTTTTTTGCCCCGTTTAGCCTTGCCAAGATGCTTTATCCATGACATTTCTGTTCTTGAGTCCCACAACATCATGGGCAAGACAACTTTGCTTCGCGTAGAGGCTGGGCCCGAAAACCGAGGGCATGGGGATTGTGACCTGGTCTCCGTCACTCCAGTGCCCATAACTTTTGATCCGTAAGGAGTTATGCGGCGCACAGCATACCGTTGGAAAGCTCTCTGGGAGCTCTACGACGGGGGTAGTAAGCCTGTTTTGCTCCGCCTGTTTTCGGTACCCAAAATTGAACATTTTCATCAATTCCATTTTCTTCTTTTTACGCTATTTTTTCATCCTGGGTCATTCTTCTTGATCTGTGAAAATGACTAGAAGCCAACTCGCGGAACATTAGAGGGCTCTACAATGCGTCGATATCACGTCTTGCGGTGATGTTGCTTTGTTGAAGCAGATGGGTTGTCGATAAGCCCTTTAGGCCTTTTGAATAGGTCGTCTCTCTTGGCTGGGACTGTGAACCGTCAACACATAAGGGCTTTGCACCCTCAACATGACGGGTGCGATCATACCAGCACTAATGCACCGGATTCCATCAGAAATCCGAAGTTAAGCGTGCTTGGAGGAGAGTAGTACTAGGATGGGTGACCCCTTGGGAAGTCCTCGTGTTGCAACCTATTTTCATTTTTTTACCTCGTTTAGCCTTGCCAAAATGCTTTAATCATCACATTTCTATTCTCGAGTCCCACAGCATCTTGGGCAAGACAACTTCGCTTGGCGTAGAGGCTGGGCCCGAAAACCGCGGGTGTGGGGCCTGTGACCTGGTCTCCGTCACTTTGGTGCCCATAACTTTTGATCCGTAAGGAGTTATACGGCGCACAGCATACCGTTGAAAAGCTCTCCGAGAGCTCTACGATGGGGGAAGGAAGCCTGCTCTGTTGTGCCTATTTTTGGGTCCCAAATCAAACGTTTTCATCAATTTTGGGCCATTTTTCTTCTTTTTGAGCTATTTTTTCATCCCAGGTAGTTCGTCGTGAGCCGTGAAAAGGAAGAGAACCCAACTCGCAGAACATTATGTTGGGGATATGCCCTAATGCTAAAGTTTGGGATGACCTTATTAGGGTTTAATAAGAAAATGCTTTTGTGTTTTATACACAATATTATTTGTAGGATGTTCATATTCTCTGCTTCGATATGAATGTCCCTAATGCCTATCCGAGAAGAGAAATGTTCTAAAAAGGGTTTAGGATATTTCGCACTTTCTCTTCGATATGATAAGCATTAAGAAACGATTCATATCCCTTTCAGATTATTCAACTGGGACTAGAATAATCAAGTACGGGTTGTCATATGTTATTACCTTTGATTAACATAGTGATGTTAATGATAAAGGATGGCGCGGGAAATGCCAGAACAACATGGTAATGTGGACTAATAAACATATGAGTGATCATTTGTGTACAGATTATTGAATGTGACAATAAATAGTGAATTACATGATTTCAGGTTAATAGTTTACTATTTAGTTGAGAATTGTGCAAATTAATCCTCAAACTTGAGAGATTACGACTGCCAGTTATATCAGGGGCTAAATATTGCGTCTGGACAATGCCAGTCTTCCATAAGGTGCGATACGGCCTTTTGCGTTTTAGTCTTGTGGTATGAACCGACAGGTAATTGTCAAGATAAGATCTGTTAACCTTCGACGAGAGGCGATGTCCCATGATATCTGAGATCGGTTGATAAACAAGCAAGTCCTTGGCCATGGCAAATATGAAGTGATGGAAAAGAGTTTTTCCATGGTAGTCATCTCTTGTTTCACCGATTCAGATTTATACATAGTATCAGATATAGGCTTAACCATTTCATGGTCCTTTCCCGATCGGGGCACTTATAACAGAAGGATCGGACTACACGCTAATTCTCGACAGTTAAATGGATTCATGAAAGACGTCGTCTTCATTATCGTTTACATTCTCATGATACGTTCGTTGCTAGTGCATCACTCATGAGCATGAGGGTATTTCGATAAATGACGGAGACATTTCCAAAATAGATAAAGAGGTTTATCAGGTCCCTCATCGGTACGCGATTATGAATCTAGAAGGTCACACACTAATAAGTATCATGAATAAGTTCACCAGGAGCTTGTATAATGTGGTGGATGGCTTTAAGGCGTTAAATGTGGTAACACAATCCCACATCGGAAGATTGTGAAGTGATCCTCTTGAATATATAGGACGAAGTCCTTTGTATTAGCAACAAGGCCTTTTTCCCATGGGAGACCGTGGGAGAAACAAAGCCGTGAAGGACCTGTGCCTGTGGGCCAAGGACTGCCAATAGCAGACAATATTGTTGTAGTGACGTGTCCTGTGAGACTCCGTGGTGGGCTCCACCAGGGGAGCGGGGGCGTTACAAAGTGGTATCAGAGCGGGTCTTCCCTTGTGCTCGTGCCCGCGAGGGCGCGAGGCCTCTTAAGGGGGGTGGAATGTGGTAACACAATCCCGCATCGGAAGATTGTGAAGTGATCATCTTGAATATATAGGACGAAGTCCTTTGTATTAGCAACAAGGCCTTTTCCCATGGGAGACCGTGGGAGAAACAAAGTCGTGAGGGACCTGTGCCTGCGGGCCAGGGACTGCCAATAGCGGACAATATTGTTGTAGTGACGTGTCCTGTGAGACTCCATGGTGGGCTCCACCCAGGGAGCAGGGGCGTTACATTAAAAGTCATCTATATTGGTATTTGGGCCAAAAGTATAATTTTAAAAAGTTTTGGGGTCAAATTATAAGTACCAAAACTTTTGGAGCCAAATTGTAATTATTGAAAAATAGTTTCAATATATTTATTCTAATAGAGATTAGAATTGGCAAAAATTATATATATATATATATATATATATATATATATATATATATATATATATATATATATATATAAAGGTGTTTATATATGTATATGTGTAATGATGATGTAATTTGTGAAATGCCACATCATCATCCTAGTCATCAAATGAAAAAAGGAAAATTAATGATAGGGCATTGACATGTGGCATGTGAGATGTAGGATCGTCCATGTCATCAATCCTAGTCATTTGAATTTGAATTGGATGGATGAGATTGACTTTTGAATAAAGACAAAAGAATCTTGTCCATTACTTTTGATGATAGAACCTTTTTGCCAAGTGTCATGAGAGAGAAAAAGGTATCCCTTGGATTGTAATGATTACAATCCAAGGCTATGCATGGCTTGGTTGATCAAGCAAGAAAGAGAAATGATTTGATTGGCTTTTGAATGCATAAAAGCAATTAAATAATAGCTTATCATATAATATTAAAAAGATGACAATCTTCTCTCTCTTTCCACTAGGATTTTCGGCCAAGAGGAAGAAGAGAGAGAAGACATTCATCTTGCCATCTAATTGCAATGATTATGATCCTATGATGTGCATGCATTATCAAGAAAAGTTAGCATTTGTGATTGACTACACTTTTTGATATTGTTAATATATTATTTGATTAAAAGATGACAACCTCTCTCATGCAAACACACACAATTCGGCCAAGGCAATTGAGGAGAGAGAAATATCATATTCTTCCTCTTGCTTGGTAATTCTCGGCCATTGCAAGAACTTTGAGGAGCTTTTGCATTTTGATTATATACCACATACACATAGTTTAACACTTAGAAGATATACTAGCACATATTTGTCTTCAAGTGAATCAACTAGACCCTTCAAGTTAGAAGGACTCCATTGCTCCAACATCAAGCCACACCATCAACCAAGTTGTCTACGAAAGGTATACCTAAGGACCTTGCTATTTCATTACATATAGTAGATATATAATGTTAGCTTGCTAGTTTATGGACATATATGAGAGAATGCATGTTGATCTTAGGTAGAAAGTTTTGAAATATGTCTTGCCTAGTTTTGGCCATAGCTATGTATCCATGCATAACTTTCTAGATCTTGAATCCAACTATGATATATGCTTAGACATGATATCTATATGTGTTGGCTTGCCTCCCTTTCACATTAGAGGGCTCTACAACGCGTCGATATCACGTCTTGCGGTGATGCTACTTTGTTGAAGCAGATGGGTTGTTGATAAGCCCATTGGGCCTCTTGAATGAGACGTCTCTCTTGGCTGGGACTGTGAACTATCAACAAATAAGGGCTTTGCACCCTCAACATGACGGTGCGATCATACCAGCACTAATGCACCGGATCCCATCAGAAATCTGAAGTTAAGCGTGCTTGGAGGAGAGTAGTACTAGGATGGGTGACCCCTTGGGAAGTCCTCGTGCTACAACCCCCTTTTCATATTTTTTTGCCCCATTTAGCCTTGCCAAGATGCTTTATCCATCACATTTCTATTCTCGAGTCCCACAGCATCTTGGGCAAGACAACTTCGCTTCGCGTAGAGGATGGCCGGCAAACTGAGGGCGTGGGGCCTGTGACCTGGCCTCTGTCACTCCAGTGCCCATAACTTTCGATCCATAAGGAGTTATGCGGTGCATAACATACCGTTGGAAAGCTCTACAGGAGCTCTACGACGGGGGTAGCATTCCTGCTCAGCTACGCCTATTTTCGGCACCCAAAATTGAACATTTTCATCAATTTCAGGCAACTTTTCTTCTTTTTTCAGTATTTTTCATCCCAGGACGTTCGTCGTAAGCCGTGAAAAGGACAAGATCCCAACTCGCGAAACATTAGAACGCTCTACAACTCGTCGATTTCACGTCTCGTGGTGATGCTACTTTGTTGAAACAGATGGGCTATCTATAAGCCCATTGGGCCTTTTAAATGGGCCGTCTCTCTTGGCTGAGACTGTGAACCGTCAACACATAAGGGTTTTGCACCTTCAACATGATGGGTGCGATCATACCAGCACTAATGCACCGGATCCCATCAGAAATCCAAAGTTAAGCGTGTTTGGAGGAGAGTAATACTAGGATGGGTGACCCATTGGGAAGTCCTCGTGTTGCAACCCGCTTTTCATTTTTTTTGCCCGTTTAGCCTTGCCAAGATTCTTTATCCATCACATTTGTATTCTCGAGTCCCACAACATCTTGGGCAAGACAAGTTTGCTTCGCGTAGAGGCTGGGCCAGCAAACCGAGGGCGTGGGGCCCGTGATTTGGTCTCTATCACTCCGGTGCCCATAACTTTTGATCCGTAAGGAGTTATGCGGCGCACAACATACCGTTGGAAAGCTCTCTGGGAGCTCTACGACGGGAGAAGCAAGCCTGCTCAAATGCACCAATTTTTGATACCCAAAATTGAACATTTTCATCAATTTTGGGCTACTTTTCTTCTTTTTGTATTGTTTCTTCATCCCTGGTCGTTTGTCATGAGCCGCAAAAAGGACGAGAACCCAACTCGCGGAACATTATAGGGCTCTACGATGCGTCGGTATCACGTCTTGAGGTGATGCAACATTGTTGAAGCAAATGGGCTGTCGATAAGCCCATTGGGCCTTCTGAATGGGCCGTCTCACTTGGCTGGGAGTGTGAACCATCAACACATAAGGGTTTTGTACCCTCAACATGACGGGTGCGATCATTCCAGCACTAATGCACCGGATCCCATCAGAAATCCGAAGTTAAGCGTGCTTGGAGAAGAGTAGTACTAGGATGGGTGACCCCCTGGGAAGTCCTCGTGTTGCAACCCCCTTTTCATTTTTTTTCCCCGTTTATCCTTGCCAAGATACTTTATTCATCATATTTCAATTCTCAAGTCCCACAGTATCTTGGGCAAGGCAACTTCACATCGCATAGTGGTTGGGACGGAAAACTGAGGGCGTAGGGCCAGTGACCTGGTCTCTATCGCTACGGTGCCCATAACTTTTGATCCGTAAGGAGTTATGCAGCGCATAACATACCGTTGGAAAACTCTCTGCGAGCTCTACGACGGGGGCATCAAGCTTGCTTAGTTGCGCCTATTTTCGGTATCCAAAATCAAATGTTTTCATCAATTTTGGGCTACTTTTCTTCTTTTTGTGCTGTTTTTCCATCCCGGGTCGTTCGTAGTGAGTCGTGAAAAGCACAAAAACCCAACTCGCGGATCATTAGAGGGCTCTACAATGCATCGATATCACATCTTGCGGTGATGCTGCTTTGTTGAAGCAGATGGGCTGTCGATAAACCCATTGGGCCTTTTGAATGGGTTGTCTCTCTTGGCTGGGATTGTGAACCATCAACACATTTGGGCTTTGCACCCTCTACTTGATGGGTGCGATCATACCAGCACTAATACACCGGATCCCATTAGAAATCTGAGGTTAAGCGTGCTTGAAGGAGAGTAGTACAAGGATGGGTGACCCCTTGAGAAGTCCTCGTGTTGCAACCCCCTTTTCATTTTTTTATCCCCGTTTAGCCTTGCCAAGATGCTTTATCCATCACATTTATATTCTCGAGTCCAACAGCATCTTGGGCAAGACAATTTCGCTTCGCGTAGAGGTTAGGCCCGCAAACCAAGGGCGTGGGGCCTGTGACTTGGTCTCCGTCACTCCGGTGCCCATAACTTTTGATCCGCAAGGAGTTATGCGGCAAACAGCATACCGTTGGAAAGCTCTCTGGGAGCTCTATGACTGGGGCAACAAACCTGCTCAGCTACGCCTATTTTCAGTTCCCAAAATTGAATGGTTTCATCAATTTTGGGCCACTTTTCTTCTTTTTGTGCTTTTTTTCATCCCTAGTCGTTCGTTGTGAGCCATGAAAAGGACGAGAACCTAACTCACAGATCATTAGAGGACTCTACAATGCGTTGATATCACGTCTTCCGGTGATACTTCTTTGTTGAAGCAGATGGGCTGTCAATAAGCCCATTGGGCCTTTTGAATGGGTTGTCTCTCTTGGCTGGGATTGTGAACCATCAACACATTAGGGCTTTGCACCCTCAACATGACGAATGTGATCATACCAGCACTAATACACCGGATCTCATCAGAAATTTGAAATTAAGCATGCTTGGAAGAGAGTAGTACTAGGATGGGTGACCCCTTGAGAAGTCCTCGTGTTGCAACCCACTTTTCATTTTTTTTGCCCCGTTTAGCTTTGCCAAGATGCTTTATCCATCACATTTCTATTCTCACGTCCCATAGCATCTTGGGCAAGACAACATCGCTTCACGTAAAGGCTGGGCCCGAAAACCGAGGGCGTAGGGCTTGTGACCTAGTCTCCGTCACTCCGGTGCCCATAACATTTTATCCGCAAGAAGTTATGTGGCACACAGTATCCTGTTGGAAAGCTCTACGGGAGCTCTACGATGGAAGCAGCATGCCTGCTCAATTGCGCATATTTTCGGTATTCAAAATCGAACATTTTCATCAATTTCGGGCAACTTTTCTTCTTTTTTCATCATTTTTCATCCTGGGTCATTCGTCGTTAGCCGCGAAAAGGACAAGATCCAAACTTGCAGAACATTAGAAGGCTCTACAATGTGTCGATATCATATCTCGTTGTGATGCTGCTTTGTTGAAACAGATGAGCTGTCGATAAGCCCATTGGGCCTTTTGAATCGGCCATCTCTCTTGGTTGGGACTGTGAACCGTCAACACATAAGGGATTTGCACCTTCAACATGACGGGTACAATCATACCAGTACTAATGCACAGAATCCCATCAGAAATCCAAAGTTAAGCGTGTTTGGAGGAGAGTAGTACTAGGATGGGTGACCCATTGGAAAGTCCTCGTGCTGCAACCCCCTTTTCATTTTTTTTTGCCCTGTTTAGCCTTGCCAAAATTTCTTATCCATCACATTTCTATACTCGAGTCCCACAGCATCTTGGGCAAGGCAACGTCGCTTCGCGTAGAGGTTGGGCCCGCAAACCGAGGTTGTAGGGCCTGTGTCTTTGTCTCTGTCACTCCGGTGACCATAAATTTTGATTCGTAAGGAGTTATGCAATGCACAGCATACCGTTGGAAAGCTCTCTAGGAGCTCTACGATAGGGGTACGTAGCCTGCTCAGCTGCGCCTATTTTTGGTACCCAAAATCAAACGTTTTCATCAATTTCTGGCAACTTTTCTTCTTTTTGCAGTGTTTTTCATCCTGGGTCGTTCGTCGTGAGCGGCGAAAAAGACGAGATCCCAACTCGCGGAACATTAGAAGGCTCTACAACGCGTCGATATCACGTCTCGCGATGATGCTGCTTTGTTGAAACAGATGGTCCGTCGATAAGCCCATTAGGCCTTTTGAATGGCCCGTCTCTCTTGGCTGGGACTATGAACCGTCAACACATAAGGGCTTTGCACCTTCAACATCACGGGTGCGATCATACCAGTACTAATGCACCAAATCCCATCAGATATCCGAAGTTAAGCGTGTTTGGAGAAGAGTAGAACTAGGATGGGTGACCCATTAGGAAGTCCTCGTGTTGCAACCCCCTTTTCATTTTTCTTGCCCCATTTAGCATTGCCAAGATTATTTATCCATCACATTTCTATTCTCTAGTCCCACAACATCTTGGCAAGACAACTTCGCTTCGCGTAGAGGCTGGGCCTGCAAACCGATGGCGTGGGGCTTGTGACTTGGTCTCCGTCACTCCGGTGACTATAACTTTTGATCCGTAAGGTGTTATGTGGCGCACAGCATACCATTGGAAAGCTGCCTAGGAGCTCTACGATGGGAGTAGCAAGCCTGCTCAGCTTCGCCTATTTTTGGCACCCAAAATCGAACGTTTTCATCAATTTTGGGCCATTTTTTTTCTTTTTGTGCTATTTTTTCATCCCTGGTCGTTCGTCTTAAGCCGTAAAAAGGACGAGAACCCAACTCGTGAAACATTAGAGGACTTTACAATGCACTGGTATCACGTCTTGTGGTGATGCTTCTTTGTTGAAGCAGATAGGCTGTCGATAAACCCATTGGGCCTTTTGAATGGGTCGTCTTTCTTGGCTAGGACTGTGAACTGTCAATACACTAGGGCTTTGCACCCTCAACATAACAGGTGTGATCATACCAGCACTAATGCACCGGATCCCATCAGAAATTCAAAGTTAAGCGTGCTTGGAGGAAAACAGTACTATGATGGGTAACCCCTTGAGAAATCCTCGTGTTGCAACCCCCTTTTCATTTTTTTTCCCCGTTTAGCCTTGCCAAGATGCTTTATCCATAACATTTCTATTCTCAAGTCCCATAAAATCTTGGACAAGACAACTTCGCTTCGCGTAGAGGCTGGGCCCGCAAACCGAGGGCGTGGGGCTTGTGACTTGGTCTCTGTCGCTCCGGTGCCCATAACTTTTGATCTGTAAGGAGTTATGCGGCGCACAACATACCGTTAGAAAGTTCTCTGCGAGCTCTACGACGGGGGCAGAAAGCTTGCTCATTTGCACCTATTTTTAGTACCCAAAATCTAACGTTTTCATCAATTTCGGGCCACTTTTCTTCTTTTAGCGCTGTTTTTTCGTCCCTGGTCAAACGTCGTGAGTCGCGAAAAGGACAATAACCCAACTCGGGGAACATTAGAGGGCTTTTCAACTCGTCGATATCACGTCTTGCGGTGATGCTACTTTCTTGTAGCAGATAGGCTGCCGATAAGCCCATTGGGCCTTTTGAATGGGTCATCTCTCTTGGCTGGGACTGTGAACCGTCAACATATAAGGGCTTTGCAACCTCAACATAACGGGTGCAATCATATTAGCACTAATGCATAGGATCCCATCAGAAATCTGAAGTTAAGCGTGCTTGGAGGAGAGTAGTACTAGGATGGGTGACCCTTGGGAAGTCCTCGTGTTGCAACCCCCATTTCATTTTTTTTTTACCCTGTTTATCCTTGCCAAGATGCTTTGTCCATCACATTTCTATTCTCGAGTCCCACAACATCTTGGGCAAGACAACTTCGCTTCGCGTAGAGGCTGTGCCCGAAAACCGAGGGTGTGGGTCTTGTGACCTAGTCTCCGTCACTCTGGTGCCCATAACTTTTGATCCGTAAGGAGTTATGCAGTGCATAGCATACCATTGGAAAGCTCTACGGGAGCTCTACGACAAAGGCTGCATGCCTACTCTGCTGCGCCTAATTTCGGTACCCAAAATTGAATAATTTCATAAATTTCGGGCAACTTTTCTTCTGTTTGCAGTATTTTTTATCCCAGGTAGTTCGTTGTGAGCCGCGAAAAGGACAAGATCCCAACTTGCAGAACATTAGAAGGCTCTACAACGCGTCGATATCACGTCTCGCGGTGATGCTGCTTTGTTGAAATAGATGGACTGTTGATAAGCCCATTGGGCCTTTTGAATAGCTCGTCTCTCTTGGCTGGGACGGTGAACCATCAACACATAAGGGATTTGTGCCTTCAACATGACGGGTGCGATCATACCAGTACTAATGCACCAGATCACATCAGAAATCCAAAATTAAGCATGTTTGAAGGAGAGTAGTACTAGGATGGGTGACCCATTGGGAAGTCCTCGTGTTGCAACCCCTTTTTCATTTTTTTTTGTCTGTTTAGCCTTGCCGAGATACTTTATCCACCACATTTCTATTCTCGAGTCCCACAGTATCTTGGGCAAGACAACTTCGCTTCGCGTAGAGGCTGGGCCAGCAAATCGAGGGCGTGGGGCCTGTGACTTGGTCTCCGTCGCTCCGGTGCCCATAACTGTTTATCCGTAAGGCGTTATGCGGCGTACAACATACTGTTGGAAAGCTCTCTGGGAGCTCTACGACGGGAGTGGCAAGCCTGCATGGCTGCGGCTATATTCGGTACCCAAAATCGAATGTTTTCATCAATTTTGGGCTATTTTTCTTCTTTTAGCGCTATTTTTTTGTCCCTGGTCGTTCGTCGTGAGCCGCAAAAAGGATGAGAACCCAACTCGGGGAACATTTGCGGGCTTCACAATGCGTCGATATCACGTCTTGCGGTAATGCTACTTTGTTGAAGTAGATGGGCTGCCGATAAGCCCATTGGGCCTTTTGAATGAGACATCTCTCTTGGCTGGGACTGTGAACCATCAACACATAAGGGCTTTGCAACCTCAACATGACGGGTGCAATCATTCCAGCACTAATGCACCGGATCCCATCAGAAATCAGAAGTTAAGCGTGCTTGGAGGAGAGTAGTACTAGGATGGGTAACCCTTGGGAAGTCCTCGTGTTGCAACCCCCATTTCATTTTTTTTTGCCCCGTTTATCCTTGCCAAGATGTTTTGTCCATCACATTTCTATTCTCGAGTCCCACAACATCTTGGGCAAGACAACTTCTCTTCGCGTAGAGGCTGCACCCGAAAACCGAAGGTGTGGGTCTTGTGACGTGGTCTCCATCACTCTGGTGCCTAAAACTTTTTATCCGTAAGGAGTTATGCGGTGCATAGCATACTGTTGGAAAGCTCTACGGGAGCTTTACGACGAAGGCAGCATGCCTGCTCGACTGCGCCAAATTTCGGCACCCAAAATTGAATATTTTCATAAATTTCGGGCAACTTTTCTTCTGTTTGCAGTGTTTTTTATCCCGGGTAGTTCGTTGTGAGCTGCAAAAAGGACGAGATCCCAACTTGCGGAACATTAGAAGGATCTACAACGCGTCGATATCACGTCTTGCAGTGATGCTACTTTGTTGAAACAGATGGTGTGTCGATAAGCCCATTGGGCCTTTTGAATGGCTCGTCTCTCTTGGCTGGGACGGTGAACCGTCAACACATAAGGGATTTATACCTTCAACATGACGGGTGCGATCATACCAGTACTAATGCACCAGATCACATCAGAAATCCAAAATTAAGCGTGTTTGGAGGAGAGTAGTACTAGGATGGATGACCCATTGGGAAGTCCGCGTGTTGCAACCCCTTTTTTATTTTTTTCTGCCCCTTTTAGCCTTGCCGAGATACTTTATCCACCATATTTCTATTCTCGAGTCCCACAGCATCTTGGGCAAGACAACTTCGCTTCGCGTAGAGGCTGGGCCTGCAAATCGAGGGCGTGGGGCCTGTGACTTGGTTTCCGTCACTTTGGTGCCCATAACTTTTTATCCGTAAGGCATTATGTAGCGCACAGCATACTGTTGGAAAGCTCTCTGGGAGCTTTACAACGGGGGCGGCTAGCCTTCTCGGCTGCGTCTATATTAAGTACCTAAAATCGAATATTTTCATCAATTTCGGGCTATTTTTATTCTTTTAGCGCTATTTTTACGTCCCCGGTCGTTCGTCGTGAGCCGCAAAAAGGACGAGAACCCAACTCGAGGAACATTAGCGGGCTTTACAATGCGTCGATATCACGTCTTGCGGTGATGCTGTAACACCCCGATCCCTCTCGAGACCGGGAGTTCTATCGATCAATCTAATCACAACCCAAATCCAAACCCGGGCATAAATTTTAGGAAAAACGGACAGAGTCTCCCCTGTTTCTAGGCGAAATGTAAAACCTGCGACAGCATATAAGGGGACCAATACCATGTCCAAACATTCAACCACCTCAAGGCCATCCGAGCCTCGGTTCTCAGCAATTAAACTCAGCAACTATACATACATTTCCAATTTAAAAGCTAACCTATCTCTTTTCATTTTTGGCAAGTACATTCGAACTTGACAATTAAACCATACTAAGCTACTACATAAAATAAACTATCATGTCATTCTAAATCTTTTCCTTTGGACATTACAAATATGCATTTGAAGTTAAGTTATAATAACTAGATACATAATCTAACTTATCAAACTACTTCAATAATCTAATGAAACTTAAATTACATACTTTTTGACATTAAATACATACAACATATGAAAGCATATATCTTTACAACTTCGACACTCAAGCCACATAGGCACGCAAGACAACTCATCAGGCACGAACTTTCACGAAATCATGAACTTTCCAGCTAACATGACATTTCCTGAAATGTGGTGGTGAGGAGTGAGTATACACAACACGTATACTCAGTGAGGGCGAGACAGATATCGAATTGGAGAAAAAGAAATTTGTGCAATGCAAATAAGACAGTTAAGCAATTTAACTGATATGTAAGCAATCGAGACAAACAATCAATACAATAAGCAATTACTGAAAGCATTAACACAACCATTCAAAGCTATACCACACTCTGAAGGCTATGGTTCACTCTTACGAGCAATATACCATTTCACGAGCGATACATCAATCTCGAGCTTGATGTTGACAACGATGACAATAAGCGCGCATCCACCTTATAACACCAGTTTGGAATACCCCGGGAGTAACCATCAATCTACGACCCAAATCTCCCTGGGAGGCAACCCAAGCGAGAAGAGGGAATAGCTACGGAGCTAGAGCAACCAACACTGGCAACCCGAGGCTACCCAGAGAGGCCCATCACTCACGCGCTGACACTATGCAATGCAAGACTCGATACAAGGCGATAAACGAGCGATAGCACAACAATACAGAATAAAGGAGATAAACGAGATATCAAGCATTATCAACAATTGTTAAACATTTCAATCAATAATCAACTCTAACAAGCGTAATAAGCATTAACAAGCATTTACAATCAAACAAGTAACAAGAACAACACCAACTAACATTATCAAGCAATAACAAGTATTCTATAGGCATTATAAGCATTCTATAAGCATTATAAACATTCTATAAGCATTATAAACATTCTATAAGTATCATAAACATTCTATAAGCAACATACTATGAAATCACACAAAATTCCAGAAATGACACCAACTTTCAAAACGCTACTACTTTCAAACGAGCCATGAGCTTTGGAAACTGACTTCACCAATCCTCCTAGGTCACTATAAGGCACATCTAAAGACCCCGAAACCCTACTTTACCCTAGAATTCACGCAAAGTCCCGATTTCCCTCTTTGCTCGTTTGAACTACAACTATACTATCCAAACACCCAACCAACGCCATAATTGCACCAAAAGTGCTTCCATGGCCTCCCGAAACAATGCCATCACGCAATATGAGAAAATGCTAAACTCGACCTAAACGACCCCGACTTTCACCAAGGCATTTTTCTCATTTTTTCCATTACGCAACCTAAACAAACCATGCATTTAGACATTCTAACATACCTAGCACCTTTTCACATCAACAGAAAGCATAACAGCGCAACTTCATCAAAACGGGGGTTTACTATTCACTATTTACTATTCATTACACAATTTATATTTCAAATTCGATATTCAACCGCAGAAAATGTTAAAAAGCTATAAATACACATTCTACAATTGCTAGAGAACATTCTTTAAGCAATGAAACGGACAAAATAACAACCTACAGTTAAATCACAAAAATTAAAGTTTATGTTCAACATTTTCAAATGCGCAAATAACGATGAAACCCTCACCTTAGACGCTCCTAGACGCTAGGAAAACCACGCTGGATGCCTCGGAAACCACCCCGCACAAGCTCTCGCGAAGAAATTGAAGTTTGAAGTTGAAATGTTTTTTTTTTCTTTTTCCTCCATGGTTTCAGCCATGGCCTTCTTATTTCCTGATTTTGCTCTTTGTTTCGTATTTCATGCTTAAATAAAAAAAATGACAAATGTTCAAAGCTCCGGTCAAACCGCTAAACCAAAACAGCTATGCGTGACCTTACGAAAACGGCCATAACTTCTTCTAGAAAACTCCAATTCACGAACGGTTTAAAGCCTCAGAAACTAGACTCATAGAGCTTTCCAACCATATATAATTTGCCACCTAACTCTTCCCCAATTGGTTCAGATTTAATTCCAAAGTTGACCCAAAATTTGACTAACTTAACATTGCATTTTTTTTATTTCTAATCCCAAGTTTGCCCTTTATTAAACATTTCAAAAATTTTTACCTTGTCCTAATTGGTCATTGTAGATGAAAAGTCAACTAGTTTGGTCAAAGAAGGTGAAAGGTCAATAAAATGCAATTTAAATGAACTTTAAATGCTATTAAATATATGCCAGGTTTGAGGTATCACATCCTTTCCCCCTTAAAACAATTGCGTCCTCGCAATTCTTCTTACAATAGAACTCTGCATCCACTGAAATCCAACTCTGACTAATCTTCTTCAACTGCTGAGCAAGTATATTAATCAAGATAACCAATAGGGAAGTTTAAGAAGAAATTCCAAGTAGTAATGCCGAATAAAGGCTCAAATGTAGATACCGCACAAGAATCCCGTTTACACGAATACCGAAAAAGAATAAAATTACAACCAAAAGTGCCGAGATAATACCAATAAAGACTAAAGCAAAGATACTGTAGATGTCATTAATACCATGCAATAACGACAAGAAGAATACCCCACGCACGAATCTCCAATAGAAGTCTAACTTTTACTGCCCGAGAATTCCTAAGCAAGAAGCCAAATAAAAGCTCAAACAAAGGTTCCATCCAGAGGTCCAAAGAACTACCCCGCTGGTCATGAATTTCATAGAAGAAAATACTAAGAAACCCAATCAAATATACTTCCAAAGTTCCAAAGAAGCCTTCCAAACAATAACCCCATAGGACAACCAATTAGATTCCGAGTTTTGCTATCCAATGCTGAGAGGAATGTCAAAGGAAATAGCAGAGAAAATATAATGTGCCCAATAAGACAACCAAGTTGAATAACAAACATAGTTTCCCAGATGGATGAAAACTTCAAGGATAAACACCGAACTGGTGAACAATATACCAAAACCAAACTCTGAGGCCTCTCCACTGTTTGCCAAGTGAGAACTTCATACAACCTTGCCAATAAGGAAAATACCAATAGAACGCCCAATAAGAATTTCAAAGAATACCATAAGTAGTATTATACAATAAGTTTGATATGAACTCCAAATACCAAACCTACTGAGGAACACTGAAGAAGATATCCGAAACAATGCTCCAATAAAAAAGTAGCCAAGTTTGCCCAATAAGTAAATACTAAATAAATGGCCACTAAGGATCCTAGAGAATGCCATTGAAGAATTTCCAATCAGGGATGCCAATGTCACACCAATAAAGACCGAGACACATATACCATAGATAATACTGTGCAGTAAGGCCGATTGAAATCCCAATAGCCAAATCCATAGAGAAATGCCAACTGAAGTCTCCAAAGAATAACCAAATAAAACCCCAAGAGAAAGCTACTCTTTCACAACTGTTAAGCACAAAGGAGGACCATAGAGATTCGCCAAACCGAGCTCCAAAAGCAAACACCAATTCCCAAATAAAGGGTAGTCAAATGCCATTCATTTCCTGCCAATCCATACACCTTGAAAAGCCAGCGGTAAACCACTTTCTTCAAGGGAGGAAGATGACTTACTTACCATTTCCATAGGACATGTATGAATGCCAATATATCACAGTTATACACATGCCGTAAACTATTATGCAAGCAAGTTTACAAAATAGTTTATTCAACAAAGTCACTCAAGCATGGCAATCAAGTCAAGCACAACATAATCAATTCAAATCACTGCATAGCTAATTCAAGACATTTCAATACACACATTACAAGCAATACTTCAAGCAAATAACAACTCACGAGGTCGATTCAATTCACGATGCCAATTCGATAGGTCAATTCAATGCACAACTGGACACTTCACCTTACTTAGCACACAATTAACACATAACACATAACTATATCACATAGGAGCACACATTCAGATCAAGACACACAATCTCATATACAAGCATACACTTTCAAGACACACTTAACAAGCACACATTCAAGGGTCACTACCCACCAGACCGAGGACCCTGTCCCAGCTTATGAGCTAGACAAGCTCTGATACCACCTGTAACACCTCGATCCCTCTCGAGACCGGGAGTTCTATCGATCAATCTAACCACAACCCAAATCCAAACCCGGGCATAAATTTTAGGGAAAACGGACGGAGTCTCCCCTGTTTCTAGGCGAAATATAAAACCTACGACAGCATATATAAGGGGACCAATACCATGTCCAAACATTAAACCACCTCAAGGCCATCCGAGCCTCGGTTCTCAGCAATTAAACTCAGCAACTATACATACATTTCCAATTTAAAAGCTAACCTGTCACTTTTCATTTTTGGCAAGTACATTCGAACTTGACAATTAAACCATACTAAGCTACTACATAAAATAAACTATCATGCCATTCTAAATCTTTTCCTTTGGACATTACAAACATGCATTTGAAGTTAAGTTATAATAACTAGATACATAATCTAACTTATCAAACTACTTCAACAATCTAATGAAACTTAAATTACATACTTTTTGACATTAAATACATACAACATATGAAAGCATATATCTTTACAACTTCGACACTCAAGCCACATAGGCACGCAAGACAACTCTTCAGGCACGAACTTTCACGAAATCATGAACTTTCCAGCTAACATGACATTTCCTGAAATGTGGTGGTGAGGAGTGAGTATACACAACACGTATACTCAGTGAGGGCGAGACAGATATCGAATTGGAGAGAAAGAAATTTGTGCAATGCAAATAAGACAGTTAAGCAATTTAACTGATATGTAAGCAATCGAGACAAACAATCAATACAATAAGCAATTACTGAAAGCATTAACACAACCATTCAAAGCTATACCACACTCTGAAGGCTATGGTTCACTCTTACGAGCAATATACCATTTCACGAGCGATACATCAATCTCGAGCTTGATGTTGACAACGATGACAATAAGCACGCATCCACCTTATAACACCAGTTTGGAATACCCCGGGAGTAACCATCAATCTACGACCCAAATCTCCCTGGGAGGCAACCCAAGCGAGAAGAGGGAATAGCTACGGAGCTAGAGCAACCAACACTGGCAACCCGAGGCTACCCAGAGAGGCCCATCACTCACGCGCTGACACTATGCAATGCAAGACTCGATACAAGGCGATAAACGAGCGATAGCACAACAATACATAATAGAGGAGATAAACGAGACATCAAGCATTATCAACAATTATTAAACATTTCAATCAATAATCAACTCTAACAAGCGTAATAAGCATTAACAAGCATTTACAATCAAACAAGTAACAAGAACAATACCAACTAACATTATCAAGCAATAACAAGTATTCTATAGGCATTATAAGCATTCTATAAGCATTATAAACATTCTATAAGCATTATAAACATTCTATAAGCATCATAAACATTCTATAAGCAACATACTATGAAATCACACAAAATTCCAGAAATGACCCCAACTTTCAAAACGCTACTACTTTCAAACGAGCCATGAGCTTTGGAAACTGACTTCACCAATCCTCCTAGGTCACTATAAGGCACGTCTAAAGACCCCGAAACCCTACTTTACCCTAGAATTCACGCAAAGTCCCGATTTCCCTCTTTGCTCGTTTGAACTACAACTATACTATCCAAACACCCAACCAACGCCATAATTGCACCAAAAGTGCTTCCATGGCCTCCCGAAACAATGCCATCACGCAATACGAGAAAATGCTAAACTCGACCTAAACGACCCCGACTTTTACCAAGGCGTTTTTCTCATTTTTTCCATTACGCAACCTAAACAAACCATGCATTTAGACATTCTAGCATACCTAGCACCTTTTCACATCAACACAAAACATAACAGCGCAACTTCATCAAAACGGGGGTTTACTATTCACTATTTACTATTCATTACACAATTTATATTTCAAATTCGATATTCAACCGCAGAAAATGTTAAAAAGCTATAAATACACATTCTACAATTGCTAGAGAACATTCTTTAAGCAATGAAACGAACAAAATAACAACCTACAGTTAAATCACAAAAATTAAAGTTTATGTTCAACATTTTCAAATGTGCAAATAACGATGAAACCCTCACCTTAGACGCTCCTAGACGCTAGGAAAACCACGCTGGATGCCTCGGAAACCACCCCGCACAAGCTCTCGCGAAGAAATTGAAGTTTGAAGTTGAAATGTTTTTTTTTTCTTTTTCCTCCATGGTTTCAGCCATGGCCTTCTTATTTCCTGATTTTGCTCTTTGTTTCGTATTTCATGCTTAAATAAAAAAAAATGACAAATGGTCAAAGCTCCGGTCAACCCGCTAAACCAAAACAGCTATGCGCGACCTTACGAAAACGGCCATAACTTCTTCTAGAAAACTCCAATTCACGAACGGTTTGAAGACTCAGAAACTAGACTCATAGAGCTTTCCAACCATATATAATTTGCCACCTAACTCTTCCCCAATTGGTTCAGATTTAATTCCAAAGTTGACCCAAAATTTGACTAACTTAACATTGCATTTTTTTTATTTCTAATCCCAAGTTTGCCCTTTATTAAACATTTCAAAAATTTTCACCTTGTCCTAATTGGTCATTGTAGATGAAAAGTCAACTAGTTTGGTCAAAGAAGGTGAAAGGTCAATAAAATGCAATTTAAATGAACTTTAAATGCTATTAAATATATGCCAGGTTCGAGGTATCACAGATGCTACTTTGTTGAAGTAGATGGGCTGCCGATAAGCCCATTGGGCCTTTTGAATGAGACGTCTCTCTTGGCTGGGACTGTGAACCATCAACACATAAGGGCTTTGCACCCTCAACATTATGGGTGCGATCATGCCAGCACTAATGGACCGGATCCCATCAGAAATCAGAAGTTAAGCATGCTTGGAGAAGAGTAGTACTAGGATGGGTGACCCTTCGGAAGTCCTCGTGTTGCAACCCCCATTTCATTTTTTTTTGGCCCCGTTTATCCTTGCCAAGATGCTTTATCCATCACATTTTTATTCTCGAGTCCCACAACATCTTGGGCAAGACAACTTCGCTTCGCGTAGAGGCTGGGCCCGAAAACCGAGGGTGTGGGGCCTGTGACCTGGTCTCTGTCACTCTGGTGCTCATAACTTTTGATCCGTAAGGAGTTATGCAGCGCATAGCATACCGTTGGAAAGCTCTACAGGAGCTCTACGACGAGGGCAGCATGCCTGCTCGGCTGTGCCTATTTTCAGTATCCAAAATTGAATATTTTCATAAATTTCGTGCAACTTTTCTTCTGTTTGCAGTATTTTTTATCCCGAGTCATTCGTTGTGAGCTGCGAAAAGGACGAGATCTTAACTCACAGAACATTAGAAGGCTCTACAATGCGTCGATATCACGTCTCGCTGTGATGCTGCTTTGTTGAAACAGATGGTCTGTCGATAAGCCCATTGGGCCTTTTGAATGGCTCGTCTCTCTTGGCTGGGACTGTGAATCGTCAACACATAAGGGCTTTGTCATACCAGTACTAATTGTAATACCCGAGCCCGAAATGTGAAATTTTCTTGTTTATTTTTCTGAAAATTATATTTTCTTAAATTCTTTGAGATTTAATTGTTATTCCTTTGTCGTCGCAAAGTGCATTGCATTTTGAGAGCGATTGTTAGAGCGTGTTTTCTAGTCCTTAGCAAATAGTGAAAACTAGTATTTCGTGTTTTAATTTTAGTGTTTTAGTTGTTGTTAACTAGAATTAGATTTGTGTTACTTGTTTTAGCCTTAAAATGCCTAAAATAACCTTATTTGACCAACTTAAGTTAGCTTTGACCAAGCCTTGACCAATTGACTAAGCTTGTCATCTCTTATAAGCATATAATAGCAAAAAAATAAAACAAAAGAAAGCTGAAAAATAGAAGCAAAGGGCCGAAACCTTGAGGGAAAAAGAAAAAAAAATTCTCAACATTCAAAACTTCAAATCTTCGCGTGAGCTTGCACGAGGTTGTTTTCGAGGCATCCAGCGTGGTTTTCCTAGCGTCTAGGAGCGTCTAAGGTGAGGGAAGCATGTTTATTTGCGCATTTGAAAGTTTGGAATATCAACTTTAATTTTTAGGTTTTATGCGTAGATCGTTTGTTTATCCGTTTTGATGCTTGAAGAATGTTTTTTGACAATTGTAGAACATGTATTTATAGCTTTTTAGCATTTTCTACGGTTAATTATAGCGATTGTAATTTAAAATGCCAATTGAATAGTAAATTATGAATAGTAAATCCCCGTTTCGTAGAAGTTGCTCCGTTATACGTTCTGTTGATGTGAAAAGATGCTAGATATGCTAGAATGCCTAAATGCATGATTTGTTTGGATTGTGTAATGGAAAAACGAGGAAAAATGCCTTGGTACAAGTTGGGGTCGTTTAGGTCAAGTTTAGCATTTTATCGTTTTGCGTGATGGCATTGTCTCGGGAGGCCATGGAAGCACTTTTGGTGTGGTTATGGCATTGGTTGGGTGTTAGGTTAGGGTAGCTGTAGTTCAAACGAGCAAAGGAGAAAATCGGGGCTTTGGCGGGAATTCTAGGGTAAAGTAGGGTTTCAGGGTCTTTAGACGTGCCTTATGGTGACCTAGGAGGATTGGTGAAGTCGGTTTCCAAAACTCGTGGCTCGTTTGAAAGTAGTAGCGTTTTGAAAGTTGGGGTCGTTTTGTGTTTTTGCTAGTTTTTATAGTGTTATGCTTGTAGAATGCTTATTATTGCTTGTTGAAGTTGGTTATGATTGAAATGTTTATCAACTGTTGCTATTGCGTGCGAGAGTAACCTACTTTGTTATTCTCCCACGTGTGGCTTTATTGCTCGATTGCTCGATTGTTGCATTGTATATTGTATTGCATTCATAGAGTCAGGGGCGGTGTGTTGGGCCTCTCTAGGTAGCCTCGGGTTGCCAGTGTTGGTTGCTCTAGCTCCGTGTCCTATTCCCTTTCTCGATTGGGTTGCCTCCCAGGGAGATTTAGGTCATAGAATTGATTGGATACTTCCGGGGTATTCCAAACTGAAGTTATAAGGTGGTTGGGCTGGCGCGTCGTCATCGGATTCGTGATTGAAAGTTGCTCGTGGGAAGTGAATTTTATCCTTTGATTGAATGATTATAGCCTTAATGCTTGTCTTGATTTATTGTTAGCTTCGCTTGTATCTCTATATGATAATTGTATGATTGCTTGACTATTTGCATTGCATTCTCCTCTCATCTCCATCCTTGAGACCAATAACCCTCGCTGAGCAATATTTTTTGCTCATTCCTTTCTATACTATATTTTTACAAGAGTAGTTGCACCGGATCCTATTGAGGTAATTGAGGAGGAGAAGCAAGTGGAGGTGTTTCCTTGATAGCACTTTCTTTGCTTAGCTGGTGGTTGGTTGCCAGATTTTTGCACGGGTCATGCTTGATGTGTATATTGCTTGGTTGACGCTTCATTTTGAGGCTTGTAGCCTTGTATGTAGTTTCTAGTTTGAGGCCTCTATGGTCTTATGTTGTAAAAGTTGAAAGATTGTAAAGTTGTAAAGATATACTCACTTGACTAGTAAGAACTGCATGCTAATGGTTTAACTGTTTAGTGGCACGAGTACTTGTGTAGTATGCATGACATTTTTGGTTTACAAAGTTGTTTAATGAGAAGATGTATGTTTTCTAAAAGAAAGTTGACTTGATTCAAATAGTTATTGTGGTTTTCGTGAGTGTTATGTTGAATGTAGGGTTTTCGGATCGTCCACGGTACAGAGGAGACTCCGCCCGTGTGTCGGGTCCGGGCTTGGCCTTTTGCAGGGTCGGGTCAGGGCGTGACATCTTTAGGTGGTATCAGAGCATGATAGTCTTGCATGAGCCGGGATATGTTTCTCGGTCTGTAGGGTAACGGTCTAAAATGCTAAAGTGCTAATGTATGATTGTTAAGTGAAAAGTGTTATAGTATGACTATGTGAACTTGGAGTGCTTATATGTTTAAGTGAATTAGTTTGGCATGTCAATCTTGTGTTATGTGAATTGTGTGATAGGATATTTGATTGTTATTGACTTGAGTGTTATCTAATCTTATGTGCTATATTTCTATCTATAAACTGCTTTTATATGTTGCCAGCTATTGTAAGTTGTTACTATGCTGCCACGACGTAGTACTCAAGGTCAAGGGGCAGATGAAGAGGCAGCAGAACAGGGTCAGCAACCGATACCTGAACAGTTTATGGCTACTATGACCACTGCAGTTGACCGGATTACCTAGGTACTGCATGAGCAGAGGCAGGAAATGAATAATAATCCCCAGGGAAATCAAGCTAATCCTGGTGGACAGGGGCCTAGGGCTAAGAATAATCAGTTGGAGAAATTCCTCAGGCACGAGCCGGGTAAGTTCTTCGGAGAGCCGGATGACGAGGCAGCCGAGAGATGGATTAACCGTGTTGAGAAAATTTACGCTGCTTTGAGGTACACTGACGAGGCAAAGATAGCTTATGCAGCATTTCTGTTTGAGGGCAACGCAGAACAGTGGTGGAACACTGTCAGGTTGAGGTGGGACTGTGAGGATGTTTCGCATTTATGGGATGATTTCGTGAGTGAGTTTCGGGACAAGTATATTCCTGAGATGGCTAGGGAAAGGCGGGAAGACGAATTTGTGGCCCTGAAGCAAGGAAACATGACTGTCGCACAATATGAGGCTAGGTTTGTCAGCCTGTCGAGGTATATGCCTGAGCTGGTGCGGCCAGCTAGGAGGATGATTCATAGGTTTGTTCGTGGGCTGAGAATGGATATACAGCTGCATTTGACTGGGCAGACTTATACTACTTTTCCCTAGGCATTCCAAGCAGCCTCGAAGTTTGAAAAATGGAAGGCAGAGATGTTAGCTGAGAGTAGCCAGCCGGGTAAGAAACAGTACTTGGGCCAGAGCAGCCAGAGTCAGCAAAGGCAGTATCAGACTTTTGTTCAGGTTCCTCAGCAACGTCCGTATCAGCCACAGTATCAGATTCAGGGGAGGCCAGCTGTGACTAGACCCCAGCAGGGAGGTACAGTTCCTACCACTGCCAGAGCCCCTGCACCTACGGGAAACACTGTTGTAAGGCAAAATCAGCAGTGTAACTTTTGTAATCGATCGGGCCACGTTGAAGCTAATTGCTGGAGAAAGAGTGGTAAGTGCACTGGTTGTGGGAGCGAAGAGCATAGGGTGAAAGATTGCCCTAAGTATAAGAATGTTCAGGGCCGTACTGGAGGCCAGGGTGTGCAGAACAGGACTGCAGGTGCAGGTCCAGCACAGAGGGTACAGGCTAGAGTTTTTGCACTAGATGCGGAGGAGCTACCTGATACTACAACAATAATGGAAGGTACCTTTCTTCTCAATACTCAGCCAGTTAAAGTTTTGATTGATCTCGGAGCTACACATTCATTTATAAGTCCTGCATGTGCACGATCTGTGAATGTTTGCATTGATAAACTGCCACATAAAGTTGAAGTTAGTACGCCTTTGGGTGCGAAATTTGTTACTGAGTCTATTTGCAAATCTTGTGTTATATGCATTGAGGACCGTAAATTTCCTGCTGATTTAATTATACTGCCCTTCTGTGACTTTGAAATCATATTGGGAATGGATTGGTTGGGGAAATACTATGCTCAGTTGGATTGCAGAACAAAAATTGTTTATCTTCAGATTCCTGACCTACCGGTACTAGAGATTGTTGGGAACTGCAGGGCTGCCCGAATAACTCTTTTATCATCAATCAAGGCTTCTAAGTTGCTGAATAAAGGTTGTGAAGCTTACCTAGCTTATCTAATCAATCAACCTATTGATAAGTTGAATTTGAATGAGGTTCTGATTGTTAAAGACTTCCCTGGTGTATTTCCTGAGGAATTACTGGGTTTACCACCGGATAGGGAGATTGAATTTGTGATTGACCTTATGCTGGGCACTGCGCCAATTTCTAGAAGTCCTTATAGAATGGCACCGGCTGAACTTCAGGAATAGAAAATTCAGCTTCAGAACTTGCTTGAGAAAGGGTTTATACAACCTAGTTCTTCGCCGTGGGCTGCGCCTGTGTTGTTTGTGAGAAAGAAAGACGGCACGCTACGGTTATGTATTGATTACAGGGGACTTAATCAAGTCATGATTAAGAACAAATACCCCTTGCCGTTGATTGAAGAATTGTTTGACCAGTTGCAGGGTGCGAGTGTTTACTCTAAATTTGACTTGAGGCAGGGTTACTATCAACTCAGGATTCGGAGTGATGATATACCTAAGACGGCATTCAGGACTAGATATGGCCACTATGAATTTGTTGTGTTACCGTTTGGATTGACGAATGCACCAGCCGCATTCATGGACTTAACGCAGAGGGTTTTTCGACCTTATCTTGATCAATTTGTCATAATCTGTATTGACAACATTTTAGTATACTCTAAGAATGAGGCTGAACATGAACAACATTTGAAGATTGTGCTACAGACTTTGCAAGAAAACAAGCTTTTTTCTAAATTCAGCAAGTGCGAATTCTGGTTGAATCAAATATCTTTTCTAGGCCATATCATTTCACATCAAGGAATTTCAGTAGACCCAGCTAAGATTGAAGTTGTTTCGTCCTGGAAGAGACCTGAAACGGTGTTAGAGATTCAGAGCTTTCTAGGGTTGGCAGGTTACTATCGGAGGTTTGTTAAAGATTTTTCCAAAATTTCTGGACCTTTAAGCCAGTTGACTCGAAAGAAAGTTACTTACAATTGGGATGCTAAATGTGAATCCAGTTTCCAAGAACTGAAGAAGAGACTAACTACAGCTCCTATACTAGCTTTACCTGAGGGTACAGAAAACTTTGTTGTCTACAGTGATGCATCTAAAAAAGGTTTGGGCTGTGTTTTAATGCAGAATGGTAAGGTGATTGCCTATGCTTCTAGGAAGTTGAAACCATATGAAGTTAATTACCCTACACATGATCTTGAGTTAGCTGCAGTTGTGTTTGCTTTGAAGAAGTGGCGTCATTACTTGTAGGGTAGCAGATTTGAAATTTTTACTGACTACAAGAGTCTCAAATATTTATTTTCACAAAAAGATTTGAATATGAGGCAGCGAAGATGGCTAGAGCTATTAGGTGGCTACAATTGTTCTATAAACTACGTGCCAGGTAAGGCAAATGTTGTTGCAGATGCTTTGAGCCGAAAGGCTACTGTTGCAAGTTTAATTATCAAGGATTGGGAGACATTGGAGGAAATTTGTTCATGGAAGCCAGAAGCTACTGAGGTAGGGATTCGATTTGCTAGCTTACAAATTCAGTCGGGATTGCTAACACAAATCAGGGAGGCTCAGAAGACGGATCCTCACATCTTGAAGATCCAAGAAAAAGCAAAAACGGGAGAGGCAGAGGTTAAATTACGTGCATATGGTATCTTCAGATTTAGGGACAGGGTGTGTGTTCCTGAAGATCTGACTTTGAAGAATGAGATTATGTCTGAGGCACATAATTCAAGATATATGATTCACCCAGGCAGTACTAAAATGTATAGAGATCTGAAACAACACTTCTGGTGGAACAATATGAAGAGAGAGATTGCTGGGTATGTATCCAGGTGTTTAACTTGTCAAAGGGTTAAAGTTGAGCTTCAGAGGCCAGCCGGGCTTCTGCAACCGTTGTCGATTCCGCAATGGAAATAGGTACATATAACAATGGACCTTGTGACCGATCTTCCGAGATCTCTGAGAGGATGTGATTCTGTTTGGGTTGTTGTGGACCAATTGACTAAGGTTTCACATTTTATTTCCGTGAACAAACAGGATAGCCTTGATAAACTAGCTGAGCTTTATGTTGCTAATATTGTGAGACTTCATGGTGTGCCACAGAGTATAGTATCCGATAGAGATCCCAGATTTAGATCTCGTTTTTGGCAGAAGTTGCAAGAGGCCATGGGAACTAAATTGAGCTTCAGTACTGCATACCACCCACAAACTGATGGCCAGTCTGAGAGAACCATCAGGATCTTGGAAGACATGCTTCGGGCATGTGTGTTAGACTTTGGGAAAAATTGGGAGAAGTTTTTGCCATTAGCGGAGTTCGCCTACAATAATAGCTATCAATCTACTATAGGTATGGCTCCCTACGAGGCGTTGTACGGTCGTAAATGCAGATTCCTATTGTATTGGAAAGAGGTTGGAGAGATGAGAACAGTTGATCCGACTGTGTTACCTGAGATGATTAAGATGGTGGATAATGTTCACCTTATTCGCCAGCGTATGCTTACAGCTCAGAGTCGTCAAAAGAGTTATGTGAATAAGCACCATCGGGATCTTGAGTTTGATTTGGGAGATTGGGTGTTTCTTAAGATTTCTCCTCGAAAGGGATTGATTCGGCACGGTAAGAGCGGGAAACTTAGTCCCAGGTATGTGGGTCCGTTTGAGATCACCGAAAAGGTGGGTCCTTTGGCTTATCGGTTAGCTTTACCTCCGAGCTTGTCGAGACTGCACGATGTTTTGCACGTGTCAATGTTAAGGAAATATCATCCAGATCCTTCACATGTACTTGAACCAGAGCCTTTGCAGATTGAGGAAAAGTTAACTTATGAGGAGAAATCGATTCGAATTATGGATCGAAAAGTTCAGGAACTTCGCAGGAAGAGTATTCCGTTGGTAAAGGTTTTGTGGAATTATCATGGGTTTGAGGAAGCGACTTGGGAAAGAAAGGACCAGGTTCGGAGTCAGTATCCGGAGTTGTTTGTCGACCAGGTAAGAATTGCGTGGATGCAATTGTTTTAAGGGGGAGATGGTGTAATACCCGAGCCCGGAATGTGAAATTTTCTTGTTTATTTTTCTAAAAATTATATTTTCTTAAATTCTTTGAGATTTAATTGTTATTCCTTTGTCGTCGCAAAGTGCATTCCATTTTGAGAGCGATTGTTAGAGCGTGTTTTCTAGTCCTCAGTATATAGTGAAAACTAGTATTTAGTGTTTTAATTTTAGTGTTTTAGTTGTTGTTAACTAGAATTAGATTTGTGTTACTTGTTTTAACCTTAAAATGCCTAAAATAAGCTTATTTGACCAACTTAAGTTAGCTTTGACCAAGCCTTGACCAATTGACTAAGCTTGTCATCTTTTATAAACATATAATAGCAAAAAAATAAAACAAAAGAAAGCTGAAAAATAGAAGCAAAGGGCCGAAACCTTGAGGGAAAAAGAACAAAAAATTCTCAACATTCAAAACTTCAAATCTTCGCGTGAGCTTGCACGGGGTTGTTTCCGAGGCATCTAGCGTGGTTTTCCTAGCGTCTAGGAGAGTCTAAGGTGAGGGAAGCTTGTTTATTTGCGCATTTGAAAGTTTGGAATATCAACTTTAATTTTTAGGTTTTATGCATAGATCGTTAGTTTATCCGTTTTGATGCTTGAAGAATGTTCCTTGACAATTGTAGAACATGTATTTATAGCTTTTAAGCATTTTCTACGGTTAAATATAGCGATTGTAATTTAAAATGCCAATTGAATAGTAAATTATGAATAGTAAACCCCCGTTTCGTAGAAGTTGCTCCGTTATGCATTCTATTGATGTGAAAAGATGCTAGATATGCTAGAATGCCTAAATTAATGATTTGTTTGGATTGTGTAATGGAAAAACGAGGAAAAATGCCTTGGTACAAGTTGGGGTCGTTTAGGTCGAATTTAGCATTTTCTCGTTTTGCGTGATGGCATTGTCTCGGGAGGCCATGGAAGCACTTTTGGTGTGGTTATGGCGTTGGTTGGGTGTTAGGTTAGGATAGCTGTAGTTCAAACGAGCAAAGGGAAAAATTGGGGCTTTGGTGGGAATTCTAGGGTAAAGTAGGGTTTCAGGGTCTTTAGACGTGCCTTATGGTAACCTAGAAGGATTGGTAAAGTCGGTTTCCAAAACTCGTGGCTCGTTTGAAAGTAGTAGCGTTTTGAAAGTAGGGGTCGTTTTGTGTTTTTGCTGGTTTTTATAGTGTTATGCTTGTAGAATGCTTATTATTGCTTGTTATGCTTGTTAAAGTTGGTTATGATTGAAATGTTTATCAACTGTTGCTATTGCGTGCGAGAGTAACCTACTTTGTTATTCTCCCACGTGTGGCTTTATTGCTCGATTGCTCGATTGTTGCATTGTATATTGTATTGCATTCATAGAGTCAGGGGCGGTGTGATGGGCCTCTCTGGGTAGCCTCGGGTTGCCAGTGTTGGTTGCTCTAGCTCCGTGTCCTATTCCCTTTCTCGCTTGGGTTGCCTCCCAGGGAGATTTGGGTCGTAGAATTGATTGGATACTTCCGGGGTATTACAAACTGAAGTTATAAGGTGGTTGGGCCGGCGCGTCGTCATCGGATTCATGATTGAAAGTTGCTCGTGGGAAGTGAATTGTATCCTTTGGTTGAATGATTATAGCCTTAATGCTTGTCTTGATTTATTGTTAGCTTCGCTTGTATCTCTATATGATAATTGTATGATTGCTTGACTATTTGCATTGCATTCTCCTTTCATCTCTGTCCTTGAGACCAATAACCCTCGCTGAGCAATAGTTTTTGCTCATTCCTTTCTATACTATATTTTTACAGGGGTAGTTGCACCGGATCCTATTGAGGTAATTGAGGAGGAGGAGCAAGTGGAGGTGTTTCCTTGATAGCACTTTCTTTGCTTAGCTGGTGGTTGGTTGCCATATTTTTGTGCGGGCCATGCTTGATGTGTATATTGCTTGGTTGACGCTTCATTTTGAGGCTTGTAGCCTTGTATGTAGTTTCTAGTTTGAGGCCTCTATGATCTTATGTTGTAAAAGTTGAAAGATTGTAAAGTTGTAAAGATATACTCACTTGACTAGTAAGAACTGCATGCTAATGGTTTAACTGTTTAGTGGCACGAGTACTTGTGTAGTATGCATGACATTTTTGGTTTGCAAAGTTGTTTAATGAGAAGATGTATGTTTTCTAAAAGAAAGTTGACTTGATTCAAATAGTTATTGTGGTTTTCGCGAGTGTTATGTTGAATGTAGGGTTTTCGGATCGTCCACGGTACAGATGAGACTCCGTCCATGTGTCGGGTCCGGGCTTGGCCTTTTGCGGGGTCGGGTCGGGGCGTGACACTAATGCACCAGATCACATCATAAATCCAAAATTAAGCGTGTTTGGAGGAGAGTAGTACTAGGATGGATGACCCATTAGGAACTCGTCGTGTTACAACACCCTTTTCATTTTTTTTGCCCCATTTAGCCTTGCCGAGATACTTTATCCATCACATTTCTATTCTTGAGTCCCACAGCATCTTGGGCAAGACAACTTTGCTTCGCGTAGAGGCTGGGCCCGCAAACCGAGGTGTGGGGCCTGTGTCTTGGTCTTCCTCACTCCGGTGCCCATAACTTTTTATCCGTAAGGCGTTATGCGATGCACAACATACCATTGGAAAGCTCTTTGGGAGCTCTACGACGGGGGCGCAGTATTTGGTTCCCAAAATCGAACGTTTTCATCAATTTTGGGCCACTTTTCTTCTTTTTGCACTATGTTTTCATCCCTAGTCGTTCGTCGTGAGCTGCAAAAAAGATGAGAACCCAACTCGCGTAAGATTAGAGGGCTCTACAATGCATCGGTTTCACGTCTTCCGGTGATGCTACTTTGTTGAAGCAGATGGGCTGTCGATAAGCCCATTGGGCCTTTTGAATGGGTCATCTCTCTTGGCTGGGAGTGTGAACCGTCAACACATAAGGGCTTTGCACCCTCAACATGACGGGTGCGATCATACCAGCACTAATGCACCAGATACCATCAGAAATCCGAAGTTAAGCATGCTTGGAGAAGAATATTAGTAGGATGGGTGACCCCCTGGGAAGTCATCATGTTGCAACCCTATTTTCATTTTTTTTTGCCCCATTTATCCTTGCCAATATGCTTTATCCATCACATTTCTATTCTCGAGTCCTACAGCATCTTGGGCAAGACAACTTCACATCGCTTAGAGGTTGGGCACGTAAATCAAGGGCATGGGGCTAGTGACCTGATCTCTGTCGTTCTGGTACCCATAACTTTTGATCCGTAAGGAGTTATGCGGTGTACAGTATACCGTTGGAAAGTTCTTTAGGAGCTCTACGACGGAGGCAGCAAGCCAGCTAGGTTGCGCCTGTTTTCGGTACCCAAAATCAAATGTTTTACTTGTCTTATTTTTGTGCTGTTTTTTTATCCCGGGTCGTTCATCGTGAACCGTGAAAAGGACGAGAACCAAACTCGCTGATCATTAGAGGGCTTTACAATGCATCAATATCACGTCTTGCGGTGATGCTGCTTTGTTGAGCAGATAGGTTGTCGATAAGCCCATTGGGCCTTTTGAATGCGTCGTCTCTCTTGGCTAGGACTGTGAACCATCAACACATTAGGGCTTTGCACCCTCAACATGACGGGTGCGATCATACCAGCACTAATGCACCGAATCCCATCAAAAATCCGAAGTTAAGCGTGATTGGCGGAGAATAGTACTAGGATGGGTGACCCCTTGAGAAGTCCTCATGTTGCAACCCCCTTTTCATTTTTTTTGCCCTGTTTAGCCTTGCCAAGATGCTTTATCCATCACATTTCTATTCTCGAGTCCCACAGCATCTTGGGCAAGACAACATCGCTTCGTGTAGAGGTTGGGCCCGTAAACCGAGGGCATGGGGCTTGTGACTTTGTTTCTGTCGCTCCAGGAACCATAACTTTTGATCCGTAAGGAGTTATGCGTCGCACAGCATACCATTGGAAAGTTCTCTGGGAGCTCTATGACAGGGGTAGCAAGGTTGCTCAGTTGCCCCTATTTTCGGTACCCAAAATCGAACGTTTTCATCAATTTCGGGCAACTTTTTTTGTTTTTGCACTATTTTTTCTTCCTGGGTCTTTCGTCGTGTGCCGCGAAAATGACGAGAACCCAACTCGGGGAACATTAGAGGGCTCTACAATGTGTCGATATCAGGTCTTGCGGAGATGCTAATTTGTTGAAGCATATGGGCTGTCGATAAACCCATTGGGCCTTTTGAATGGGCCGTCTCTCTTGGCTGGGACTGTGAACCGTCAACACATAAGGGCTTTGCACCCTCAACATGATGGGTGCGATCATACCAGCACTAATGCATTGGATCCCATCAGAAATCCGAAGTTAAGCGTGCTTGAAGGAGAGTAGTACTAGGATGGGTGACCCCTTGGGAAGTCTTCGTGTTGCAGCCCCTTTTCATTTTTTTCCCCATTTATCCTTGCCAAGATGCTTTATCTATCACATTTCTATTCTCGAGTCCCACAGCATCTTGGGCAAGTCAACTTCGCTTCGCATAGAGGCTGGGCCCGAAAACTGAGGGCGTGGGGCCCGTGACCTGGTCTCCGTCTCTCCGGTGCCCATAACTTTTGATCCGTAAGGAGTTATACGGCACACAGCATACCATTGGAAAGCTCTCCGGGAGCTCTATGTCGTAGGAAGCAAGCCTGCTCGGCTACGCATTTTTTTGGTACCCAAAATGAATCGTTTTCATCAATTTTGGGCTACTTTTCTTCTTTTTACCCTATTTTCTCGTCCCGAGTCGTTCGTCGTTTGCTGCGAAAAGGACGAGAACCCAACTCGCAGAACATTAGAGGGCTCTACAACGCATCGATATCACGTCTTGCGATGATGTTGCTTTGTTGAAGCAAATGGACTATCGATAAGCCCTTTGGGCCTTTTGATTGGGCCGTCTCTCTTGGCTGGGACAGTGAACCACCAACACATAAGGGTTTTGTACCATCAACATGACGGGTGCGATCATACCAGTACTAATGCACCGGATCCCATCAGAAATCCGAAGTTAAGCGTGTTTGGAGGAGAGTAGTACATGGATGGGTGACTCCTTGGGAAGTCCTCGTGTTGCAACCCCTTTTTCATTTTTTTTTGCCCCGTTTAGCCTTGCCAAGATGCTTTATCCATCACATTTCTATTCTCGAGTCCCACAGCATCTTGGGCGAGACAACTTCACTTCGCGTAGAGGTTAGGCCCAAAAACTGAGGGCATAGGGCCTGTGACCTGGTCTCCGTCATTCCGGTGCCCATAACTTTTGATCCGTAAGGAGTTATACGGCATATAGCATACTGTTGGAAAGCTCTCTGGAAGCTCTACGATGAAGGCAGCAAGTCTGCTTGGCTGCACTTGTTTTCGGTATGCAAAATCAAACCTTTTCAACAAATTCGAGCCATTTTTCTTCTTTTTTTACTGTTTTTTCATCCTGAGTCGTTCGTTGTGAGCCGCGAAAAGGATGAAATCCCAACTCGCGAAACATTAGAGGAATCTACAATGCATCGATATCACGTCTTGTGGTGATCCTACTTTGTTGAAGCAAATAGGCTATCGATAAGCCCATTGGGACTTTTGAATGGGTCGTCATTCTTGGCTGCGATTGTGAACCGTCAACACATAAGGGCTTTGCAAACTCAACATGATGGGTGCGATCATACCAACACCAATGCACTGGATTCCATCAGAAATCCTAAGTTAAGCGTGCTTGGAGGAGAGTAGTACTAGGATGGGTGACCCCTTGGGAAGTCGTCGTGTTGCAACCCCCTTTTCATTTTTTTTTGCCCCATTTAGCCTTGCCAAGATGCTTTCTCCATCACATTTCTATTCTCGAGTCCTGCAGCATCTTGGGCAAGACAACTTCGCTTCGCGTAGAGGCTGGGCCCGAAAATCGAGGGCGTGGGGCTTGTGACCTGGTCTCCGTCATTCCGGTGCCCACAACTTTTGATCCGTAAGGAGTTATGTGGCGCACATCATACCATTGGAAAGCTCTTCGAGAGCTCTACAACGGGTGCAGTAAGACTGTCAGGCTGCACCTATTTTTGGTGCCCAAAATCGAACCTTTTCATCAATTTTGGGCAACTCTTCTTTTTTTTGCGCTATTTTTTCTTCCCGGTTCGTTCGTCGTAAGCCGCAAAAAGGAAAAGAACCTAACTCGTGGAACATTAGATGGCTCTACAATGTGTCGATATCACATCTTACGGTGATGCTGCCTTATTGAAGCAGATGGGCTGTCGATAAGCCCTTTGGGCCTTTCAAATGTGTCGTCTCTCTTGGCTGGGACTGTGAACCGTCAACACATAAGGGCTTTGCACCATCAACATGACGGGTACGATCATACCAACACTAATACACCGGATCCCATCAGAAATCCGAAGTTAAGCATGTTTGGAGGAATATAGTACTTGGATGGGTGACCCCTTGGGAAGTCTTCGTGTTGTAACCTCCTTTACATTTTTTTTGCCCCGTTTAGCCTTGCCAAGATGTTTTATCCATCACATTTCTATTCTTGAGTCCCATAGCATCTTGGGCAAGACAACATCGCTTCGCGTAGAGGCTGGGCCCGCAAACCAATGGTGTGGGCCTGTGACCTAGTCTCCGTCACTCCGGTGCCCATAACTTTTGATCCGTAAGGAGTTATGCGGTGCATAGCATACCGTTGGAAAGCTCTTCGGGAGTTCTACGATGGGGGCTACATGTCTGCTTGGCTATGCCTATTTTCAATACCCAAAATCGAACATTTTCATCAATTTCAGGCCACTTTTTTTCTTTTTACACTATTTTTTCATCTCGGGTAGTTCTTCGTGAGTCGCAAAAAGGACGAGATCCCAACTCACGGAACATTAGAAGGCTCTACAACACATCGATATCATGTCTCGCGGTGTTGCTGCTTTGTTGAAGCAGATGGGCTGTCGATAAGCCCAATGGGCCTATTGAATGGGCCGTCTCTCTTGGCTGGGATTGTGAACCATCAACACATAAGGGCTTTGCACCATCAATATGACGGGGGCGATCATACCAGCACTAATGAACCAGATCCCATCAGAAATCCGAAGTTAAGCGTGCATGGAGGAGAGTAGTACTAGGATGGGTGACCCCCTGGGAAGTCCTCGTGTTGCAACCCCTTTTTCATTTTTTTTGCCACGTTTAGCCTTGCCAAGATGCTTTATCCATCACATTTCTATTCTCGAGTCCCACAGCATCTTGGGCAAGACAACTTCGCATGGCGTAGAGGCTAGGCCCGAAAACCGAAGGCGTGGGGCATGTGACCTGGTATCCGTCACTCTGGTGCCCATAACATTAGATCCATAAGGAGTTATGCGGCGCACAGCATATCATTGGAAAGTTCTTCGGGAGCTCTACGACAGGGGTAGCGTGCCTGCTCGGCTGCGCCTGTTTTCGGTACCCAAAATTGAATGTTTTCATCAATTTTGGGCCACTTTTCTTCTTTTTGCGCTATTTTTTCATCCCAAGTCATTCAACGTGTGTTGCGAAAATGACGAGAACCCAACTCGAGGAACATTAGAAGGCTCTACAACTCGTCGATATCACGTCTCGCGATGATGCTACTTTGTTGAAATAGATGGGCTGTCGATAAGCCCATTGGGCCTTTTGAATGGGCCGTCTCTCTTGGCTGGGACTGTGAACCGTCAACATATAAGGGCTTTGCACCCTCAACATGATGGGTGCGATCATACCAACACTAATTCACCGGATCCCATCAGAAATCCAAAGTTAAGCATGCTTGAAGGAGAGTAGTACTAGGATGGGTGGCCCCCTAGGAAGTCTTCGTGTTGCAGCCCCCTTTTCAATTTTTTTCACCTTTTATCCTTTCCAAGATGCTTTATCAATCACATTTCTATTCTCGAGTCCCACAGCATATTGGCCAAGACAACTTCGCTTCGCATAGAGGTTGGGCCCGCAAACTGAGGTCGTGGGGCCCGTGACCTGATCTTTGTCGCTCCGGTGCCCATAACTTTTGATCCGTAAGGAGTTATGTGATGCACAGCATACCGTTGGAAAGCTCTTTCGGAGCTCTACGACATGGGCAACAACCCTGCTTAGCTGCGCCTATTTTCGGTACCCAAAATGAAACATTTTCATCAAATTTGGGCTACTTTTCTTCTTTTTATGCTATTTTTTCCTACCGGGTCGTTCATCGTGAGCCGTGAAAAGTATGAGAACCCAACTCTCGGATCATTAGAGGGATCTACAACGCGTCAATATCACGTCTTGTGGTGATGATGCTTTGTTGAAGCAGATGGGCTGTCGATAAGCCTATTGGGTATTTTAAATGGGTCGTCTCTGTTGGCTGGGACTGTGAACCGTCAACACATAAGGGCTTTGCACCATCAACATGACGGGTGCGGTCATACCGGCACTAAAGCATCGGATCCCATCAGAAATCTGAACTTAAACGTGCTTGGAGGAGAGTAGTACTAGGATGGGTGATCCCTTGGGAAGTCCTCGTGTTGCTATCCCTTTTTCATTTTTTTTTGCCCCATTTAGCCTTGCCAAGATGTTTTATCCATCACATTTCTATTCTCGAGTCCCACGGCATCTTGGGAAAGACAACATCACTTCGCGTAGAGGCTGGGCCCGCAAATTGAAGGTGTGGGACCTGTGATTTGGTCTCCGTCACTCCGGTGCCCATAACTTTTGATCTATAAGGAGTTATGCAGCACACAACATACCGTTGGAAAGCTCTCTAGGAGCTCTACGACAAGGGCAACAAGCCAGCTTAGCTGTGCCTATTTTTGATACCCAAAATCAAACGTTTTCATCAATTTTGGTACACCTTTCATCTTTTTACACTATTTTTTATTCCATGGTCGTTCGTCGTGAGCCGCGAAAAGGACGAGAACCCAATTTGCAGAACATTATAGGGCTCTACAATCCGTCGATATCACATCTTGCAATGATGCTACTTTGTTGAAGCAGATGGGCTGTCGATAAGCCCATTGGGCCTTTTGTATGGGTCGTCTCTCTTGGCTGGGACAGTGAACCGCCAACACATAAGGGCTTTCCACCCTCAACATGACGGGTGTGATCATACCAGCACTAATGCACCGAATCCCATCATAAATCCAAAGTTAAGCGTGCTTGGATGAGAGTAGTACTAGGATGGGTGACCCCTTAGGAAGTCCTCATGTTGCAACCCCCTTTTCATTTTTTTTTGCCCCGTTTAGCCTTGCCAAGATGCTTTATCGATCACATTTCTATTCTCGAGTCCCACAGCTTCTTGGGCTAGACAACTTCGCTTCGCGTAGAGGCTGGGCCCGAAAATCGAGGGCGTGGGGCCTGTGACCTGGTCTCCGTCACTCCGGTGCCCATAACTTTTGATCCGTAAGGAGTTATGTGGTGCACAGCATACCGTTGGAAAGCTCTCCGGGAGCTCTACGACGGGGGCATCAAGCCTGCTTTGCTGCTCCGATTTTAGGTACCCAAAATTGAACTTTTTCATCAATTTCAGGCCACTTTTCTTCTTTTTACGCTATTTTTAATTCTTGGGTCATTCGACGTGAGCCGCGAAAAGGACGAGAACCCAACTCGTTGAACATTAAGGGATCTACAATGCATCGATATCACCTCTTGCGGTGATGCTGCTTTGTTGAAGTAGATGGGTTGTCGATAAGCCCTTGGGGCCTTTTGAATAGGTCGTCTCTCTTGGCTGGGACTGTGAACCGTCAACACAAAAGGGTTTTGCACCATCAACACAACGGGTGCGATCATACCAGCACTAATGCACTGGATCCTATTAGAAATCCGAAGTTAAGCGTGTTTGGAGGAGAGTAGTACAAGGATGGGTGACCCCTAGGGAAGTCCTTGTGTTGCAACCCAGTTTTCATTTTTTTTTGCCCCGTTTTGCCTTGCCAAGATGTTTTATCCATCACATTTCTATTCTCGAGTCCCACAGCATCTTGAGAAAGACAATTTTGCTTCGTGTAGAGGTTGGGCCCGAAAACCGAGGGCATGGGGCCTGTGACCTGGTCTCCGTCACACCAGTGCCCATAACTTTTGATCCGTAAGGAGTTATGCGGCGCATAGCATACCGTTGGAAAGCTCTCAGGGTGCTCTACGACAGGGGCAGCAAGCTTGCTTGGCTACACTAGTTTTCAATACCCAAAATCGAACGTTTTCATCAATTCCGGGCCCTTTTTCTTCTTTTTGAGCTATTTTTTCATCCCGGGTCATTCGTCACGATTTGCGAAATGGACGAGAACCCAACTAGCGGAACATTAGAGGGCTCTACAACGCGTCGATATCATGTCTTGCGGTGATCCTGCTTTGTCGAACCAGATGGGTTATCGATAAGCCCATTGGGCCTTTTGAATTGGCCGTCTCTTGGCTGGGACTATGAATCGTCAACACATAAGGGCTTTGCACCATCAATATGACGGGTACGATCATACCAGCACTAATTCACCAGATCCCATCAGAAATCCAAAGTTAAGCTTGCTTGGAGAAGAGTAGTACTAGGATAGGTGACCCCTTGGGAACTCCTCGTGTTGCAACCCCTTTTTCATTTTTTTTGCCACGTTTAGCCTTGCCAAGATACTTTATCAATCACATTTCTATTCTAGAGTCCCACAACATCTTGGGAAAGACAACTTCGCTTCACGTAGAGGCTGGGACCGAAAACTGAGCGCGTGGGGCCTGTGATCTGGTCTCCGTCACTCTGGTGCCCATAACTTTTGATCCGTAAGGAGTTATATGGCACACAGCATACCGTTGGAAAGCTTTCCGGGAGCTCTACGATGAGGGAAGCAAGCATGCTTGGCTGCTCCTATTTTTGGTACCCAAAATTGAACATTTTCATCAATTTTGGGCCACTTTTCTTCTTTTTACGTTGTTTTTTCATCGCGGGTCGTTCGTCGTGAGCGGCGAAAAGGACGAGAACCTAACTCGAGGAAAATTAGAGGGCTCTACAACGCCTCGATATCACGTCTAGCAGTGATGCTGCTTTGTTGAAGCCGATGGACTGTCGATAAGCCCTTTGGGCCTTTTGATTGGGTCGTCTCTCTTGGTTGGGACTATGAACCGTCAACACATAAGGGCTTTGCACTGTCAACATAACGGGTACGATCATACCAGCACTAATGTACCGGATCCCATCAGAAATCCGAAGTTAAACGTGTTTAGAGAAGTGTATGACAAGGATGGGTGACCCCTAGGGAAGTCCTCGTGTTGCAACCCCCTTTTCATTTTTTTTGCCCCGTTTTTCATTGCCAAGATGCTTTATCCATCACATTTCTATTCTCGAGTCCCACAACATCTTGGGCGAGACAACTTCGCTTTGCGTAGAGGTTGGGCCCGAAAACTGAGGGCATGGGGCCTGTGACCTGGTCTCCGTCACTCCGGTGCCCAAAACTTTTGATTCGTAAGGAGCTATGCAGCGCACAGCATACCGTTGGAAAGCTCTCCGGGAGCTCTACGACGGGGGCAGCAAGCTTGCTCACCTGCTTTTGTTGTCCGTACCCAAAATTGAACATTTTCATCAATTTCAGGCCAATTTTCTTCTTTTTACGCTATTTTTTCTTCACAGGTCATTCGTCGTGAGCCGCGAAAAAGACGGGAACCTAACTCACGGAACATTAGAAGGCTCTACAATGCATCGATATCACGTCTTGCGCTGATTCTGCTTTATTGAAGCAGATGGGCTGTCGATAAGCCCTTTGAGCCTTTTGAATAGGCCGTCTCTCTTGGTTGGGACTGTGAACCGTCAACACATAAGGGCTTTGCACCATCAACATAACGAGTGCGATCATACCAGCTCTAACGCACCGGATCCCATCAGAAATCCGAAGTTAAGCGTGTTTGGAGGAAAGTAGTACAAAGATGGGTGACCCTAGGGAAGTCCTCGTGTTGCAACCCCCTTTTCATTTTTTTTTGCCCCGTTTTGCCTTACCAAGATGCTTTATCTATCACATTTCTATTCTCGAGTCCCACAGCATCTTGGGCAAGACAACTTCGCTTCGTGTAGAGGTTGGGCCCGAAAACTGAGGGCATGGGGCCTGTGACCTGGTCTCCGTTACTTTGTTGCCCATAACTTTTGATCCATAAGGAGTTATGCGGTGCATAGTATACTGTTGGAAAGTTCTTCTGGAGTTCTACTATGGGGACAGCAAGCCTACTCATCTGCATCCTTTTTCGGTACCCAAAATCGAATGTTTTCAACAATTTTGTTCCACTTTTCTTCTTCTTTTGCTATTTTTTCATCCCGGGTCGTTCATCGTGAGTCGCAAAAAGGATGAGATCCCAACTCATGGAACATTAGAGGGTTCTACAATGCGTCGATATCATGTCTTGCGGTGATCCTGCTTTGTTGAAGCAGATGGGCTGTCGATAAGCCCATTGGGCCTTTTGAATGGGCCGTCTCTCTTGGCTAGGACTGTGAACCGTCAACACATAAGGGCTTTGCACCATCAACATGATGGGTATGATCATACCAAAACTAATGCACCGGATCCCATCAGAAATCCGAAGTTAATCGTGCTTAGAGAAGAGTAGTAGTAGGATGGGTGACCCCTTGGGAAGTCCTCGTGTTGCACCCCCTTTTTCATTTTTTTTGCCCCGTTTAGCCTTGCCAAGATGCTTTATCCATCACATGACTCCTAGAGCCTACAGTTAATGAGTCTTGACGCCCTTAGCTGGTTGAACACATAAACGTTAAGAGAAAGAATTCGTGTGACTAAGATAGAGATGAATTAAGGTTATGACGACTTAAGATAATGACTACATTAACATGGTGAATATTACTAAGTTGTAATCCTACGAGGGTAACACTAAGACACAATACTTAGGAAATAAATTGTTGATCACAAGCTAATGAAATTTACCTGTAAGAGTTGAACTAGTGCAACATGATTAGTTTACCCATGGAATTTTGATGGCAATTTGTTGGTGGCACTTTATAAACTCTAGAGTTTGAGTTTAACGAATCTCAACGGTCTTTCTTCTTGATTACGAGTATGAAGGTTAACGAAGCTGGGAAAGAATGTTAGTGAATAGGAGCCTGTAACCGGGAGACTAGTCACTAGAAGATTTGCTAATCTAATGTACCTACGAGATAAGAAGGCCTATGATACTATCAATAGATGACGACTTAAGATGAATTAGTTTGCTTGGTGAGTTCTTCCTGAATATAGGGTCGAATTGTGGAAATGATCCATAACATGTGTATGGCCTATGTGATAATAATTTTGAAGTTAGTTGATATGATATGTAAATCGGATATAGACCTATCACCTTGAAATTAGTGTATGTCACCATAGGATCATGGTATTATTGTGATATTCCCCTTGAGGTATGAATGGGAAAGGTAGATTGACACGACATAAGTCATGATTTTAGAATTATAGTTATATTGTTAGAATACTGATGCAGCTTCGATTACTATGCTTGGAGGTTCTAACCTTAGTTAATGAACTCGACCTTAAGATCAATTGGAGATAATAGAGTCGTTCAAAGGAACGAATTGTAAATGTTAGGGTCACACCGAATCAAATGATTGGAGAAAGCTAAAAAGTGAATCAGTTGTGGTAAGAGAGGTCAAAGAGCAAGGGACGACTCTAAGTGTGAAAATAACAAAGGTCAGAATCCATCTAAATGACCTCAACAGGTAAGAATGAATTTCGAGATGAAATTCTTTTAAGGAGGGGAGGATGTGAGGCCCAACCCCCAGAAGCTTGTTTTACCTCGATTAGTGTGCCCTAATTTTGATTAGTGTGTCATATATGATCTCACGTGTACTTACCTTGAGATACGTACCTTAACCCTGAATACGTGCATTTCCTCGACCAACATGCACTTACCTCGATTTACATGCCTTAAACTTAGATTTATATGACCGACCTTGGGTTATGTGCATTATCTTGGGTTACGTACACTCCTATTAGAATATATGTATCTGTCACGAAGTACGAGCCTTAACCTATATTTAAGTGCCATACTTTGATTTATGTGCATTGCATTGAATTACGTACCTTCTATTACGTGCAGTCACCTAGGATTACGTGCATTTGCATTAGAATTCGTGCATTCACCTAGAAGTACGTGCCTTACCTCGTAGTACGTGTGTCCCTCAATTTATGTGCGTGCATAAAATTCCGTGCATACACATTATCCTAGGAATATTCCTACACAATCCACTATCTAATAAAATATTATATTCTTCCCAACATACTCAACTAACCAATAAACTATTATAAACCTACACAAACACTATAATACTTAAAATACTATACCCAACATTTCAAATATACTTTAATCTATCACCAAACACTAGAATTGAAATATATATATATATAATAACACATACACACATGCCATACACGGCCATAGAGGCAAAAAGAAAGAGGGGAGAGAGAAAAGAAGAAGAATAAACACTTTGTAAGAGCTTTTGCACATTTTCATGCCTAGAGTTCAACAAAAGCTTATTATATTCCACTGCTTAGTTCTTATCACCCATACACTCATTCAAAACAAACAAAATCAGATTGAGAGAGGGTAAGGGTCGTCCAAGAGAGGAAGAGAAAGAAGAAGAGGGAAAGAAGGAGAAAGAAAGAAAGATGGAGAAGAAAATAAAGGCTTTGGCTAGCTAGTTTCAATCTTTGCAATTGCTTGCTTCAACTCTTGCTTAATCTTCATCAACGTGAGGGTTATAAACTGTTTTTAAAGTATTCTCAAAGGTTCATAAGCATGATATGTGATTATATAGCCATGCATGTAGCTAGAAATAAAGATAATGCAAGATTACTTGAACTAGGCAGTTTGTCCTTTTCTGTGCAGTGTTTTTGTTTATCTCGGTTGACATAGCAAACCTTAATGGAATTGGACGAATTTTGGATATGTTATACAAAACTTCCAGATGAATAACTTTAATGTTTTAGGAAAAATAAAATTCGGTGGTTAAGGTTGAGTTCTTGGACTATTTTAGTCCGTACCTGCATGCATGTATAAAATCTGATCTAAGGACTTTGTATGGTTGATTTGTGATGGTAAACCTGTATGGTTTTAGCTAAGTTGCACATATATTATGCTAGACTCATAGTAGAATATACGCCATATATTAAGGCTATAAATGAAGGCTATTTGAGCCGGGTACATATGTATGAGTCCATTGCATGCAGAATTTTAGTTGTTAAATTGCGTAGCTACTTTGACATAGTAAATCTTATCCAAATGAGCCCATTTTTGGATATGTTATACCCAAGGAATAGTAGAAAAAACTTCATATTTCACAAATTGTGAAATTCTGACCAGAACCATTTTTAATTGAGCCATTCCAAAGAGTTTCCCGTTCTCGCGCTGGGTTGGCAGAATCGCGCGACCGTTTTATAAATGCTATAACTTGCTCATTTCAACTCTGAATCCAGATCCGTTTGATTCTAGGACTATCTAATTTTAACAAAATATCTTCATGTGGTATTTTCACTAGTTTTTAAGGACTCTAAGGGTATCAACCAAACTGGAAAAGTCACTGCATGTGTTATTCGGGTTTTACAGTTTGCATTTCTTGAAGATTTGGTGCTTGCATGTGTTTCTAAGAGAACGAAATGTTTAGCATGTTATTGTTTGATTCTTGATGATATCTTGGAAGATTGGTGGTTATTATTGCATGTGGTTTTGTATTTGAAGCCCTTAGTCGATTGAAATGCTTGTTTGAGGTAATCACTATGAATTGCATGGCCTTAATTGATTTATATGAGTTGTATAGTAGGCTGCCCGGAAATGTTTAAATGCTTAGAAGAATGATCCATGATGGGTTTAAGGTTGAATGTCGTTGAATCATATTGGTATGTACGTATATGATGTCGTTTAATGATTTCGTATTCATATCGGTGGATTTCATGGCTTGCGTGTGGTTTTAATGATGATATTTGCAATGTTTCAAGGCTGTCCAATAGTTTCTAGATATGTATGATGACGATCTAAGTGCTCCTTGTAGCTAATAGTTGATGAATCTTGCACCTGAGCATGAACCTAAAACCCTAATTGCAAACTAGGTCTTCTAAGTGTTAAATCATGCTTTACAAAACTTATAATTGAGGTTTTAATTGAAGTTGTGGACTGCCCGGAAAAGTTATTATAGCCTCATGCATGAATTATATTGATTATGGGGTCATACATTAACTACTCATGCACCCGATCTTGTATATGATGTTATAACACATTTGTATGCTTTTATGCATTTGTTATATTGTTAAAATGTATTCTATAGCTTATATTGTGTATGATTACATGGCTGCCCATAAATGTATAAATGCTTATAAATTGGTATATGAAGTGATTATATGTTCTAACGATACCTTATATGCCAACGTGTTAATATGTGATCATATACATGTATGGAGGCAACCTATTTTGTTGACCTCCTATTATGAAATGTTAATTGTAATAAATGTGCATTGTGACGCCCGAGGACTTTGCCGTACTCTTATTAACTATTACATTCACTGTTTGTGTATTTTAATTGTGCATTTACTTGTTACTTTCTTTGGTTACTATTCATTATACTTTTCAACTGCTTATTTTCTTTGAATTAATATTTTTCTTAAATTATATTAATTATTTTAGGAATGAGAAAAATAAGCGTTTGAGAAAAATGTGTTACGAGCATTCATTTAGAAAATATTTTAGCGGTTCATTAAATAGTGTTACGTAGACTAATATATTATTTTGAGCTAGCTAGCATTTAATTGCATATTTGGAACTTATTGAGACTTTGTCTTGCATTAATAGTGCACAATAACCTATTATACTTAACCATATATTGATTAAATACCTAAACACATAACCCTTAGTCAAAAATTGCAAAAAAATAAACCTCAAAACAACCCCCCCGCCCCCCACCCGTCGGCCAACAGAAAAGGAAACAAGGAAACATTTCTTCACCAAAGTTGCAAACCAAGCTTTGCCAAGTCTTCTCCAAGTGGTTCCAAGCTTCTCCAAGCCCTATCCTAGCTTCCTTACACGTTTTTTGTGAGGGAGTTGCATCATTTTCATGGTTTAAAGTTTATGCCAAGTTATTGAATTTTTGAATTTTGCTATTATTGAGCTATAACATGCTTGTTTCTTGCTTTATATAGTATGTATACATGCTAGAGAACATCCATATGCAATATTATAACTTGGTGTTGAGTTTTTAGCAAGGTGTCACTTGAGGAAGATGATGAATAGTGAAATTTCTAGGGTTACGAAAATTTGTGCAATTTAATTTGATTCAATGCATCTAGTAGTTGCTAATTAGGTCCTTGAGCATGGAAAAAATGTTAGTTGTGCTTGCCATGTACAAAATTTGAATAATTTGATCAAATTAGGCTACTTTAATAAGGGGTTTCGGGGTTAACTCGAATCCGGGCACGTTTCAAGGTTATGGCTAGTCTTTATTAAGTATTGAAGCTTTAAAAGTGCCTTCATTTCGCTTGTTTGGGTTCAGAAATTGGTACTTGTAGTCTAAACCCACAAAAAGGCATTTTTGTGTACTTGTGCTCTAGGTTATGATTTGGAGGTTCTAAATGAAGTATTTAGGTATCCTTAGATTGGTAGGATGGTTAGCTAGCTTAACTTGATCCTTGAATTCCGGTAGGAAGCTAATTAGCCTAGTTGAACAAAGGGGAAAATGAATGAATTAAGTGTTTTGGTACTTGTATTGCCTTGTAATTGCTTATAGTGCATTTAAATGCATTTCTATAGTATATTTGAGCTATTGGTAAAATTTCATGAAAGTATGTTGTTGATCCCCTTTGTGCACCGATGGTTAATTTCATGTTTATAGCTTATAGTCTTGTGTTTCTTGCTTCTTATGCTAATCATATAATGTTATACTTGTGTGAGAGCAACCTACCTTGTTGTCCCTCATTTATATGCTTAACTTGTTACACTATTGTTGTTAGTTGATTCTTAATTGGTTGGATAAATGTTTAATTGTACTTGTATGACAAGTTCATCTACTTGGAGAAGTTGTGAATTGAATCATAGGGTTACTAGTTAAAGATCGAGTAAACATGTTTATATTGCTTATTAATTGTATTGTATAAGTGAAGCTATGATTATCTAACTTCTTGGTTAGATCTTATATAGTGTTTCTACTTATATGAATTATCATTGCTATGTATATGTTAGTTATTATACTATTGTCTTTGAGTAATACTTAGAACATTAAAGAATGTTGCACATGTGATCACTTGAGTTATATGTTGTGTCAATAATGATTAGAATGCATGTTGAATAATGAAATACATTGTTAGTTATGTGAATTAAAGGGAATCAAATAGAGTTGGATAAATTAATGGCTTTATGAACTAGCTTTAGTTGAGAATAAAGAATCACTTCTTATGCATATAGTTGATTGTATTAGGTAGTGATAATTGAAGGGAATTGATGCTTTTGGAGAATCTTAAGGGAATCTTGGCTTAATTCGTACAGGTTTGGCTTCCTAAAAGGTGAGGGATTTTTATTCTTTTGTGCATTTTGGTTCATTTTCTCTTTAATAAATTGTATGACTTAGGATAATTGCTTGAGTTATACTTTTTTTATATCTTAATTGTTTTTTAGGGAACCCTACTTTGTTGTCCCTCCTACGTGTTATTGTCTTATATTATTGTTATATTGTCATTGGATTAAGTGCATTGCATAGTAGTTGCGCAACCATAGTGTCAGGGGCAGATGTATTGGATATCGGCTGGGCGGCAGCGGGCTTGCCAGTGGATATTCAATCTTCATGCTCTAGTCCCTCACTCACCTGGTCCGGAGATTGCCAGGGGGGTGTTGGGTCGTAAGATTTTTGGGGTACATCCGGAGTACACCCACTGGAGTGATTAGGGTTTATGTTGGCACAGCGATCGAGGTTCGTGGATCGAGGATCGTGGTTCGTGATTGAAGCCCAAGAGAATTCTAGAGTGTTGGGTTAAAGTGAATCGTATCCTTTTAATGCGTGGTAACTTGTTATTTAAATTGCTCATAGGTTGTTTAAATGCTTTACTTGTGTTAACTGGTGCATTGCACGTCCTATTAGACTATATCCCTCACTGAGCAATTGTGTTGCTCATACCTCGCTAAACATGTTTGAGGTGGTGCAGGTGGTGCTATTGCTTGAGATTGGAGTGTTTGCTTGCTAAATTGTGGAAGGCTTTGTTCGTATTACATTATGTTCTATTTTGCCTATGGGTTGTATATATGTTTGCAGTTGTTGGAATTGTAATAGTTAGGTTGATGTTTGGCTGGAATGGTAGTGGTCTGTAATAGTTTATGTCACACCCCGACCCGACCCCGCAAAAGGCCAAGCCCGGACCTGACACACGGACGGAGTCTCCTCTGTATCGTGGACGATCCGAAAACCCTATATTCAATATAATACTCGCGAATACCATAATAAACATTTGAAACAAGCCAACTTTCTTTTAAAAACATACATCTTCTTATTAACCGACTTTGCAATCCAAAATGCCATGCATACTACACAAGTATTTATGCCACTAAACAGTTAAACCATTAGTATGCAATTCTTTACTAGTCATAAGAGTATATCTTTACAACTTCACATTCTTTCAACTTTTACAACATAAGACCATAGAGGCCTCAAAATAGAAACTACATACAAGGCTACAAGCCTAAAAAATGAAGCGTCAACCAAGCATTAAACACATCAAACATGGCCCGCACAAAAGACTGGCAACCAACCACCAGCTAAGCAAAGAAAGTGCTATCAAGGAAACACATCTACTTGCTCCTCCTCCTCAACTACCTCGATAGGATCAGCTTCAACTACTCCTGTAAAAATATGGTATAGAAAGGAATAAGCAAAAACTATTGCTCAGCGAGGGTTATTGGTCTCAAGGACGGAGATGGGAGGAGAATGCAATGCAAATAGTCAAGCAATTCATTCAATTATCACATAGAGATACAACAAAGCCAATAACAAAACAAGACAAGCATTAAAACTATAAACACTCATTCAAAGGATACGATTCACTTTCCACAAGCAACTTTCAATCACGAATTCGATGACGATGCGCCGGCCCAAACCACCTTATAACTTCAGTTTGAAATACTTCGGAAGTATCCATCAATTCTACGACCCAAATCTCCTTGGGAGGCAACCCAAGCGAGAAAGGGAATAGGACACGGAGCTAGGGCAACCAACACTGGCAACCCGAGACTACCCAGAGAGGCCCATCGCACCGCCCCTGACTCTATGAATGCAATACAATATACAATGCAACAATCGAGCAATCAAGCAATAGAGCCACGCGTGGGAGAATAACAAAGTAGGTTACTCTCGCACGCAGTAGCAACAGTTGATAAACATTTCAATCAGAATCAACTCTAACAAGCAATATTAAGCATTCTATAGGCATAACATTAAGAAAACAAACAAAATCACAAAACGACCCCAACTTTCAAAACGCTACTACTTTCAAACGAGCCACGAGTTTTGGAAACCGACTTCACCAATCCTCCTAGGTCACCATAAGGCACGTCTAAAGACCCCGAAACCCTACTTTACCCTAGAATTCACGCAAAGCCCCGATTTCCCCCTTTGCTCGTTTGAACTACAACTATCCTAACCAAACACCCAACCAACGCCATAACCACACCAAAAGTGCTTCCATGGCCTCCCGAGACAATGCCATCACGCAAAATGAGAAAACGCTAAACTCGACCTAAACGATCCCGACTTTCACCAAGGCATTTTTCCCCCTTTTTCCATTACACAATCCAAACCAATCATGCATTTAGGCATTCTAGCATAACTAGCATCTTTTCACATCAATAGAACGCATAACGGAGCAACTTCATCGAATCGAGGGTTTACTATTCATATTTTACTATTCAATTGGCATTTTAAATTACAATAGCTATATTTAACCGTAGAAAATGCTAAAAGTCTACAAATACATGTTCTACAATTGTCAAGGAACATTGTTTAAGCATTAAAACGATTAAACTAACGATCTACGCATAAAATCCAAAAACCAAAGTTTGTGAACCAAATATTCAAATGCGCAAATAAACATGCTTCCCTCACCTTAGACGCTCCTAGTCGCAAGGAAAACCACGATGGATGCCTCGGAAACTACCCCGTGCAAGCTCACGTGAAGATTTGAAGTTTTGAAGATTTGAAAATGTTTTTTTTTCCCTTGAAGGTTTCGTCCTTCTCTATGTTCTTTTTCAGCTTTGTTTTTTTTTCTTTGTTATTTGCTTAATAAAAGATGACAAGCCTTGGTCAATTGGTCAAGCTGTGGTCAAACTAACTTAAGTTGGTCAATTTTAGCTTATTTTATGCATTTTAAAGCTAAAATAACTAATGCAATTTTAATTCTAGCTAACAACCACTAAAACACTAAAATTAAAACACTAAATACTAGTTTTCACTATATGCTGAGGACTAGAAACCGCTCTCTAACTATCGCTCTCGATATGCAATGCACTTTGCGACAATAAAGAAGTAACAATTAAATCTCAAAGAATTTAAGAAAATATAATTTTCAGAAAGATAAACAAGAAAATTCCACATTCCAGGCTCGGGTATTACAGTTTAATCTTACTTACTTTCTATGTTGCTTGCTTGTATGTTAATGAAAGCTAGTAGTTGTTTGACCTTAGATTATAAGAAAGTCTCATTAATAATATAGAGTGGTATGATAAGCGGACAACAGATAAAGATTCCAGGATTGTTAACTGCATGATTGTATGTGTTTACCATGTCTTGTTTTGCTTAAGGCTCGGATGGCCTTAAAGTTGAGAAATGGTGGTGTCGGAGATAGAGAATGTTGTGGTTTGTATTTGTGGCTTTATTTTTCTACTTACAGGTATCCATATAGTCCTATAAACAGGGGAAACTCTGTCTGTTTTTCCTAAATTTTGTGACCGGGTTTGGTAATGGGTTGAGAATAGCATGATTAATAGGAGTCCTGGTTCCGTGAGGGATTGGGGCGTTACAGGTGGTATCAGAGCAGGCCTTCCTTTGCACCAGTAGCCCACGAGGGCGCTGGGCCTCCTTAAGGGGGGCGGATGTGGTAACCCCATCCCACATCGAAAGGATAAACGTTGGGACTACTGGATATAAGGGAAGTTCTGGACTATCCGTGCATATGCGTTTTCCTGGCAGTGGCTGGGAGGCGACAAATCCGTGAGAGGTATGGGCCCTAGAGCGGACAATACGTGCATAGTGCGTTACTGGGCCTGCTCGTCATAGCCTCGGTGCTCGCTTGGGCCTTTGTCCCAGGGGGTATTCGTGTAGGCGTGGGAGTTGGGTTCGGGGCGTTACATGCATTGTATACAAGGTTGCAACCTTTATTTTGGCATGGTAGTGATTCACGAACGTCGAGCAGCATCGGGCTTGTCGGTGCTCCCGTGACTACCATGGTCGAATTCCCTCTCTCGCTTGGAACTTTGTTACCCTTAGAGAGTTGGGTCGTAGGTTTGGTGTACAATTCGGAGTACACCCATGCAGGAATGATAAGGAGTATGATATTCAAGGCTGGCCGCTACATGCGAATGCGAATGCGAAAGTGAAAACAAATGCGAAAGTACTATGTGTTTAAGTACTCTCGCTTAGTTCCTAGAGGACCTCGGGGAGGAAAGACTGGTAAATATGTTCATTTATATTTATGCTATGTTATGAACTTACTTGTTTTACATGACATGTTTCCAAAAGAGTTTTCACAAGTTAACTGGAAAAGAATTTCAAAGGTCCCGTTACTTGTTCCCCCCTCACTGAGTTGATAAGGACTCACCATCTTTATGTCATTACAGGTGAAGCAGAATTGGAACAAGTGCCCGAAGAGAATGTGCTAGTTGATGAACCTTTGGAGTAACTATGTGCATTACGTGCTTTTTATGAATATGGATGTTATTAAGGATGTTGTGTTTAAATTGAAAACTATTTATGTTGCTGTTGTAAAATAATTTGGGGTCAAATTTTGGTTTGTACTAACTATAAACCAGACGAACTCTTTTATTTCGGTCGTTTGCTTTCATCGTTATGGATAGTAGTTATTATTAGGTGTTTAAACCAACAGGTGAAGAATCAACTAAGTTAGCCTTACCTATACTTATTAAGGTACTCATTTGTAAGCTAAATGATAATAGGTACTTGCATAAATAGGAATTTGACAAATAAATGGGATGTAGTTATCGTGATAGGCTTATTAATCCAAATGGAACTTTTAAGATAAACTAGCAGGCATATCGATTGATGATAAAACAAGAGTTTTAGCTGTAAGCAAATTAAAGATTCGGAATTTTGAGGTGTTCTAGAAAATAGGTCAAACCAAAGATCCTAAATACAGTCGTTATGTTGCCGATTTTCCAAAAAACTTTTGGAGTTCTAGGCTAACGAATAAGCATTAATTATAGTCAAACGGTTAAAGTCATAAAATAACGATAATGATTTAGGTCATACCCTAGTCTAGCCTCTATAGGTTGGGTTGGGGGCGTGACACACCCGGATCCCCTGTTTCCCTTTTGCATATCTAGCCAATTGAGCTCTTCCTTTCCTTGCTTGTTCCCGTTTTTTTTAACTTGTTTCATGAGTATTTTAGAACCCTTTTTTAGTGAGCATTGGGTGTAATTGTGTTAGTAATGGTCCTTGCATGTAATTTCATGGAAGTAATACCGAACTATGAACACCGAATTAACATGAATTGTTCATCGCCACATGGTTATGTTTGATTATTGGGAATAACCTTTTTGTTTGATCTTTCTGAACTTGTTTATATATTTTAAGGACATGATTGAGATCCTGATATGGTTATTTGCTATATGTGGTCGAGGCTAACCTACTTGTTGCCCTCCCCTCTATGTTATCATTCATGTTATGTTTACAATGTTATCAACTACGGGCGCAAAGGTTGCAACCACAACTATGGGCATGGTCGCATTCGTTTCCTCTGGGTAGCATCGGGCTACTAGTCGGTCTCGAATACCATGGACCGCAGTGGATATCCAGATAACACCTAATGCAAGAGTTGGGGAATAGTAATGAAGATTGAATCAAGGTCGGCCGTCTACAGCAACTGCAAGGAAAACCGTATCCTTTGATATATGGTAAATCTACCTTTGCTTGGTTCCTTGAAGTCCTCAGAGGGTAGAGTTATGTGTTGTTACTTGTTCATTACTTCTTGTACTTATTTGTAGCTTATGCATGACATGTTTTCAAAAAGGGTTTTCCAAATGTTGAAAATGCTTGCGAAAATCCCCGTTCCCTTTTTACCCTCGTTGAGCTAAGTGTAGCTTATCCCTTTTCATGACAATATTTTAGGTGACGAGTCGGATTTTTGCTTGTTGTGATCCTACTTACTTGTATTGATAGAGTTTTGAATGTTAGGAACTATGTTAAATTGAACAGCTTCAAGTACTGTACTATTCTTTTGGACGTTGGGTTGTAACCTCACTACTATTCTATTCTTTTGAGGCCTAGAAGGCATTGATGACTTGTAACATGCTTTGTGGGTGACACTAGGCCTTGTATATGTGAAACAAGTGAATGAAGTTGGAGTGACGATAGTTTCGAGCACCCTTCTTGAAGTTGTTTACGGAATTATAAAAGTTTAGGCTTGAATTGATAATTGTACAGGTTTATCTGTTATTACACGTCATGTTCCGGCCTTGTCCTAGCAATGGGTCGGGGTCGGGGCGTGACACCTTTAGGTGGTATCAAAGCTAGCCTAGGTTAGCGAATGCCCGGGTTTAGAAATATGGTCCGTGGGTAGATGCCTTAAATGGGAAGATGAATTACTTAAGAGATGTTTTGAATTACTTATGTGTTAGGGTGACTTATGTATCTATGTGCGAATGATATATACTTACATGTGGTATTTGTTTCTTGTTAATATAGAGTTATGTGATTAAGTATGGCCATACTCTATACCATATTAATATTAATTTATCTATAATCATTCATATTAGAGGTAGCTATAGGACATGCATTCTTATCTCATATCATGAAGCATATATGTCATATAATCGTGAGTGGCCCTATGCTATGTCTATATATGGCAGGTCGTAACACCCGTGCAAACACCAGAGCACAAGGAGCAGGGAATGTTGACCCAGCAAACCCCGGGATAGCCATGTTTAATATGATGGCAAATGTGATAGATCGTATAAGTAGGGTGATGAAGCAACAAGCAAACATGGGTGTGGGTAACAACAACAACAATAATAATAATAATAACAACAACGATGGTGGCAACAACAACAACAACCACCGAGGTAATGAAGACGATATCTTGAGAGGTTTCCTAGGGTATGGACCTTCTAAATTCTTGGGTGAGCTTGACAGTGAGAAGACGGAGGCTTGGCTTGCTAAGGTGGAAAAGATCTATGTTGCGATGGATTACACTGACGAGAAGAAGGTAGCCTTTGCAACTTTCTTGTTGGAGGAAGATGCAGAGGAATGGTGGAGAAATGAGAAGACTCGTTGAGAATAGAATGACACCCCAATAACATGGGCTAACTTTGTAGAATTCTTTAGAGGCAATTATGTGTCGGAGGTGGCTCGGGAGAGAAAGGAAGAAGAGTTCTTATCCGTGAGACAAGGAAGCTTGTCTGTAGTACAATACGAAGCCCGATTCAACAAACTCTCCAAGTACTTGTCGAAGTTGGTCCAAACAGAGAATAGGAGGATCAAACACTTCATTCGGGGACTAAGGCCTGAAATTCAGGATCTCCTTGCATCACACCGCTTCACTACTAATGCCAATATGATGGATTCGGCAGCACAAGTTGAAAAGAAGAGATTGGATACTCGTGGGGGACCAAGTCAAGTGAGCAAGAGGCCGATGTTGTCACAAGCTCCCTAGAGATCATACTCAGCCCAGAGTCAAGCTTCAAGTCAAGCTAGATCAGCCCCTACCCGACCACAGCCGTGTGCTTCAGTTACTCAATCGGTTAGTGGTTCGTCAGGTAATGCTACTATTGCCAAGAATGTCGTGTGCAACTATTATAGTAAAAAGGGGCATATTGAGGCCCAGTGTTGGAAGAAAACGGGTAAGTGTTTAGGGTGTGGAAGCGATCAACACTTAGCAAAAGACTGTCTGAAATGGCGGAATAGAGGTGCATCAAATCAGGCCGTCGGTGTCATGCCCCAACTCGACCCCTCCTATAATCAGTCAGGACGCAACGGAATTTTGGCAGTATAACGACAGTGAATAGGATACCGAGGCTCTAAACCAACCTCAATAGGACATCATACATCAACTCCATAAACCATACAACAAACAACTTCTCAATAACATAACAACATACATCATAACCACATTATACAATAAACATTCCTCGTTATATGCCTCCGTTCCAACATAATACATGAACCCTTAATATACATTACAAAAACATATTGAGCCAACCTAGCAACCTAATCATAAACAAAAGGAAGGCTACTAGACAGCATCAACTAATTCATTAACTTTTCAACATCTTATACATTATAAACTACAAAGCATATATAAAAGTCTACTAAGTTAATTTACAAGATAGTAAAACAATGCAACATCAAGGATAAGACTCCAGAACATAAGACTCATCCACGTAAGGCACATTTTTCACATTCTACTCTTCAAGAGGCACATACCCGTAATCCTGCGAAAGTACACCTGTAGGCATGCAATAATAGAGAGTGAGCTTATATAAAATAAGCCCAGCGAGGATCCGATAGATCTCTACAGTATTCACTATGCTCCTTGGATTTAATCCTTTGAGCAAGTAAACACACAATAACATCAATAATACTATCATCACATAATCTATAATGACCATTCAATAAAGGATACACTAGTTGGTGTAGCTCCAATCACCATCACGATCATAACAGGCTTCTTGTGACTCCCATAAACTCACGCACCCGAGGTACCCCAATAACCTCTCCCTCTATGACACCTCCGTCATGCGAGCTGGAGGCAGTCTCTGGTAGTCATGCCGTTATCAACCCGACAGCCCGATGCTGCCCGAGAGGTGGCACACACATACCAAAGACTCAACAATAATAATAAACATCAATCATTCACAGGAGGACAGTCTAGCAGAACTGCCTACCTCCCGGCATCAATCATCAATCAATAATCATCAATCATCATCAATAATCATATTATCATCATCAATAATCATATTATCATCATAATAACATCAATAATCAATTTAACAACAAATAACTAAGTTAGATGACAAAGTAGGCCATCCAACCGAACATGCATTAAACACACAATCAAACCCTAGTTTACCAATCAACAACTCACCATTCAATCACTCAAACCATACCCGATCAACTAAGGCTCAATTCAATAATTTAAAGAAAGATAACCTAAACTTCAAATAATCATATCTTACATTCTACTAATCCAAACAACCCCAAATCAGTTTCAAACACTCACCCACTCGATCAACGACATTAGCCCTCTCGGAAACCAACCAAGACACCTCAAAATCAAGCCCAACAACCCTAAAACCTCAAGGCACCTAGGCTGAAATTTCCGGATTTTCACCCAAACATCGTAATCGAAAATTTGGCATTATAACGGCATTACCACGTAATTAACAAATTTTTAGAAATCGAAGGCAATCGATTCCAACCACAACAACTCAAAATAATCCTCAAAAAGCCATTCTATTAACTTTAAATACCCGAAAATAAATAATTTCGCTACAATGGCTCAAATCTTGTAGTAATACACATAAACGATCCCTAGCATGAATGGAGCAATAATCTAACATCAGATTAACATTCTAACGGTTCAAAATGCAGTTATGAGCAAAAACAAAAAAATGAGTTTTGAGATCCAGAATTTTTCTCTCACCTTTGATGCGATAGAAGCCTAGGAATGCGTGCAATGCGTGCCCAACAAGCGGAATTCAACTCGGCACGAAGTTCTACGGACAAAAACTAGGTTTTTCTTTGAAAATTTGCTTTGAAAACCTTGAAAACTCTTTTCTCTTTTCTCTCTTCTTCCTCTCGGCAATGTGAGTGCAAATGAAGGTGTTTTTGTGCTTTGCTTGTGTGTGTTGGTGATATATGCATGAAAGTCAACATTTAATGAAAGTCAAAGTTGATTTAACTTAGTATTTTTAGTTTTTTCTTGACTTTAAATGCATTTTATTGATCACCAAAGTTCAAAACAATTATTCAACACCCAAGATAGCTCAAGTAGGTTATTTTTAGGTGACAAGAAGTTTTACAATCGAACAATTTCACCCGAGTCGGCTTAAAACTCGATTTTCGCAAAAGTCGGTGTAAAAACCCTAATAAATTCTTATGCCGATTTTAAAACCATTTTAATCAAACACAGGTTTATTAAAGTCCGTGGACTAGGTCTAGAAGGGATAAAAAGACCAGTTTCAAAATTTTAGCGGACGTGTTTTGAAAACACTATTCACTGAAAATCGACGATAAAATTTCTGACTCCGTTTTTGATAAAAATTTCATGAATGCACATTTAGCATGTTCTAGGAGTATTGATACTAAAATTACCACATTCTAAGTCACATATCACATAGACAGGTTAATTCACGCAAAACGAGATAATATAGAAAAGTGGGGTTTCACATTCTTCCCCCTTTAAAGAAATTTCGCCCTCGAAATTCTTACTTGATGTACTGAATAGATCTGGGTACTACTGCTGCATCTGATCCCATCTTTCCCAAGTAGCTTCCTCGATACCGTGATGCTTCCACAATACCTTAACCATCGGAATCTTCTTCGACCTCAACTCTGGTTCCATCTGATCAAAAATACGAATCGGACGCTCGTCATAAGTCAGATTCTCATGAAGCTGTAACGGCTCTAGCTCAAGAATATGAGAAGGATCCGGATTATATTTCTGCAAATTAGACATGTGAAATACATCGTGGACATTAGAGAAATTCTCCGGTAAAGCCAACCGATATGCCAACTTACCAACCCTGCCGGTAATCTCAAACGGCCCAACAAATCTCGGACTCAGCTTTCCACCTTTACCATAACGAGCAAACCCCTTACGAGGAGACAATCTCAAGAAAACTCGATCTCCGACTGCAAACTCCAAGTCCCGATGACGCTTATCAGCATAACTCTTGAATATACTCTACGCCGTAAGCATTTTCTACCTGATCAACTGAACATTCTCAATCTTGTCAAGAAGCTCTGGCATGATAGTCGGATCAATAGTCTTCATCTCCCCTACCTCGTCCCAATATAAAGGTGAACAGCACTTACGACCGTAAAGAGCTGCAAAAGGTGCTATCCCAATAGTAGCTTGATAACTATTGTTATAGGCAAACTCGGCAAGTGGTAGATGTTTCTCCCAGTTCTTCCCGAAATCCAGAACACAAGCCCTAAGCATATCTTCCAGAATCTGAATAGTCCGTTCAAACTGACCGTCGGTCTGTGGATGATACGCGGTACTGAAGTTCAACTGAGTACCCAAGGTCTCCTGAAGTTTCTCCCACAAACGAGAAGTAAATCGAGGATCTCGATCTGAGACAATACTAGATGGAATCCCGTGAAGTCTAACAATCTGATCCAAATAAAGATCTGTCAACTTTGCAACCTCATCTCCCATCCTCATCGAAATAAAATGAGCTGTCTTCGTCAAACGATCCACGACAACCCAAACTGCATCGTTACCCCTCGGTGTTCTAGGCAAACCAGTGACGAAGTCCATCGTAATATGCTCCCATTTCCACTCTGGTATAGCCAACGGCTGAAGCAAACCTGCAGGTCGTTGATGCTCGGCTTTCACCCTCTAACAAGTCAAATATCTAGATACAAACTGAGCAACCTCCCTCTTCATGTTATTCCACCAATAATGTTGCTTCAAATCCCGATACATCTTGGTTCCACTGGGATAAATAGTGTACTTAGAATTATGAGCTTCCTCCAGAATACCTCGCCTCAAGCTCGGCTCATCGGGAACACAAACCTTGTTTTGAAACCGAAGAATACCATCCTCATGCAGTTTAAAGTCAGACTGATCATCCGTGATCTGATCTTTGATCTTCTAAAGTTTAACATCAAGCTGCTGAGCTTCCCTGATCTGAGACAACAATAAAGGTTGAATACGGAGATGTGAACACATCACCCCAACCTGAGTCAACTCCGGTCTCCAATAAGTGAATTCCTCAAGAATCTTCCATTTCTTGACAGCCAAACAAGCAACACTCGCCTTCCGGCTGAGAGCATCTGTTACAACATTTGCCTTGCCAAGCAGATAATTGATAGAACAATTATAATCTCCAAGAAGCTCCATCCACCTCCGCTGACGCATATTCAACTCCTTCTGAGAGAACAAGTACTTCAGACTCTTATGATCAGTGAAAACCTCGAACTTACTGCCCCACAGATAATGACGCCACTTCTTCAGTGCGAAGACAACTGCTGCTAACTCAAGATCATGAGTCGGATAATTTACCTCATAAGGCTTCAACTTCCTGGAAGCATAGGCAATAACTCGGCCATCCTGCATAAGAACACATCCCAAGCCCTCCTTGGATGCATCGCTGTAAATAACCATATTATCGGTCCCCTCTGGTAGAGCAAGTACTGGAGCAGTAGTCAACCTCTTTTTCAACTCCTGAAACCCATTCTCACACTTCTCATCCCAAGCAAAGATAGTCTGCTTCTGAGTCAACTTAGAAAGTGGCCCAGCAATCTTCGAGAAGTCCTTTACAAACCTACGGTAATAACCCGCCAAGCCAAGAAAGCTACGGACCTCAGAAACATTCTCTGGCCTTTTCCAAGACATCACCGATTCAATCTTAGTAGGATCTACAGAAATACCGCTCTGTGTGATAACATGGCCAAGAAAAGATATGCGTTGCAGCCAAAATTCACATTTGCTGAACTTGGCAAACAACTGATGTTCCTGCAGCTTCTGTAAGACAAGCCGTAGATGTTGCTCGTGCTCCGATTCAGATTTAGAATAGACCAAGATATCATCAATAAAGATAACCACGAACTGGTCCAAATACGGCTGAAAAACCCGATGCATAAGGTCCATGAATGCTGCCGGTGCATTAGTTAACCCAAAGGGCATAACAACAAACTCATAATGCCCGTACCGAGTCCTAAAGGCAGACTTCGGAACATCCTCCGTACGAATCCGAAGCTGATAATACCCCTGCCTCAAATCAAATTTAGAATAGACTTTGGCTCCCTGAAGTTGATCAAACAACTCGTCAATCAGTGGCAAAGGATATTTGTTCTTGATGGTCACCTGATTCAAACCACGGTAATCAATACACAATCTCAAGGTACCATCCTTCTTCTTCACAAATAAAACAGGAGCTCCCCAAGGTGAAGAACTCTGTTGAATGAATCCCTTCTCCAATAACTCCTGCAACTGAGTCTTCAACTCCTTCAACTCAGCTGGTGCCATCCGGTATGCTGATTTAGATATAGGTTGAGTACCGGGAATAAGATTGATCACAAACTCCACATCTCTCTATGGCGGTAACCCTGGCAACTCCTCGGGAAATACATTGGGATATTCCCGAATAATAGGGACTTCCTCTAGTTGTAACTTATCAGATGGCTTGTTGATCAAATAAGCTAGATAACCCGAACACCCCTTACTCACCAACTTAACGGCTTTAGTTGCTGAGATAACGAAACTCGTCTTTGCACCCCGGTTCCCTACTACCTCAACTACTGGCTGATCTGGCAAACGAAACTGTACTACCTTGGTTCTACAGTTCAACTGGGCATCATACTTAGAAAGCCAATCCATACCCAAGATAACATCATACCCCCGGATAGGAAATAAGATAAGGTCTGAAGGAAAATTATGCCCCTTAACATGTATTATACAATCTTTACATACTAAGCCAGTAACATACTTATCAATCAAAGAGGTACTAATCTCAACCACATAAGGCAATCTTTCAGGTTGCAATTTAACACATTGCACACAAGCAGGAGTAATGAAAGAATGTGTAGCACCAGAATCAATCAACACTTTAACAAGTTGATCAAGTATAAGGAAGTTACCTTCCACAACTGCAGTCTCCTCAGGCATCTACTCTAAGTCAACTGCGTAGGCCCGAGCCTAAACCCGCTGCTGCTGAGGTACACTGGCCGCAGGTCGGCCCTGATAACCCTGAGTCGCTGTCCGACCCTTAGTCCTCGAATACCTAGGGCAATCCCTCGCCCTGTGCTGATTACTGCCGCATCCTAAACACGTCCCTGCTTTCACCCTGCAATCGGCCTCCACATGCCCCGTGCGCTTGCAGTGTGTACACTGCGGTGATGATGCACTAACACTGCCCCTGGATGAACCAGAAGCTGAAGGAACAACTGAACCAGTCTGCTGCTAAGGCCTTACCAAACTGGGCCTGTACTGATCCTAAGACTAGGCTGGTCTGAATTGGGACTGAACCTGATATGACCCCTGCTGAAACTGAGGTCGATAATAACTCTGCTGCCCCTGTGGCCTAAAAGAACCCTGTTGAACTGGTGGCCTGTACCCAACCTGCTGTACGGGAGGCCTAAACATACTATGCTGATACTGCGGCTGATACGACCTCTTACTGGGCTGACTAGAAACAAGCTGATCCCCCTTCCTCTTCTCTAGTCTAGAAGCTGCCTCAAAGGCCTCAGTGAATACATCATACCGATTCAGAGCCATCACATCCTGAATCTCGGGCCTCAACCCCAACATGAATCTACGAGTCCTCCGCTCTTCATCAGCCACATACTCCAGTGCATAACGGGACAATCAAGTAAAGGTGGCCTCATACTGAGCCACTGAAGCATCTCCCTGCACTAAGGCTAGAAACTCTGCCTCTCTCCGTTCCCTCGCGATCCTCGGGACATACTTTGCCCGGAAAGCCAACAGAAAGGCACCCCAAACATACGGTATACCCTGAGTCGCCCAGCTAGTTCTCACTGTGCGCCACTATTCTTCTGCCTCATCATCTAACAAGTACACGGCAAATGAGACTTTCTGCTCATCGGTATAGTCAAGAGGATCATAAATCTTCTCCAACTTACTAATCCACGCTTCAGCCTTCCTATCATCTGGCTCCCCCTGAAATCTAGGTGGATGATACCCTAAGAATTCTTTCAGGGTACCACGCCCGTGGTTTCCACCCTGCACATTCAACAATTGAGCATGCCAAGCCTGGGTCTGGGCAGCCTGCCCTGCTATCAACTGAGCCTGTCCGGCCACTAACTCAGCAATCCTTTCCATAGCTGCCCCCAAACGGTCATCACCTCTATCACGGCCGGGTGCCGCAATACTAGGAGTCTCATCAGTCATCTCAGGCCTACCTCTGGTCCTCGGTCTTCCCGTCATTCTACTAATCAATGAGTTAGCACAGGTTATAGCACGTAAACAGGTTATGAACAACTATTAGCACATAAACAACAAAGTCACATAAAACACATAAACAAATTGATCACATAATCACATAAGAACTAAATCACATAATCACTTCATCACTTAATCATTTAATCATATTAATACATAGATCACTTTTCTTTCTTTTCATACATACTTTCATGCTAAGACCATTACCCACATTCCGAGAATACCCCGGCTAACAACTAACATGCGCTCTGATACCACTTAAATGTCACGCCCCAACTCGACCCCTCCTATAATTAGTCAGGACGCAACGGAATTTCGGCAGTATAACGACAGTGAATAGGATACCGAGGCTCTAAACCAACATCAATAGAACATCATACATCAACTCCATAAACCATACAACAAACAACTTCTCAATAACATAACAACATACATCATAACCATATTATACAATAAACATTCCTCGTTATATGCCTCCGTTCCAACATAATACGTGAACCCTTAATATACATTACAAAAACATATTGAGCCAACCTAGCAACCTAATCATAAACAAAAGGAAGGCTACTAGACAGCATCAACTAATTCATTAACTTTTCAACATCTTATACATTATAAACTACAAAGCATATATAAAAGTCTACTAAGTTAATTTACAAGATAGTAAAACAATGCAACATCAAGGATAAGACTCCGGAACATAAGACTCATCCACGTAAGGCACATTTTCCACATTCTCCTCTTCAGGAGGCACGTAGCCATAATCCTGCGAAAGTACACCTGTAGGCATGCAATAATAGAGAGTGAGCTTATATAAAATAAGCCCAGCGAGTATCCGATAGATCTCTACAGTATTCACTATGCTCCTTGGATTTAATCCTTTGAGCAAGTAAACACACAATAACATCAATAATACTATCATCACATAATCTATAATGACCATTCAATAAAGGATACACTAGTTGGTGTAGCTCCAATCACCATCACGATCATAACAGCCTTCTTGTGACTCCCATAAACTCACGCACCCGAGGTACCCCAATAACCTCTCCCTCCATGACACCTCCGTCATGCGAGCTGGAGACAGTCTCTGGTAGTTATGCCGTTATCAACCCGACAGCCCGATGCTGCCCGAGAGGTGGCACACACATACCAAAGACTCAACAATAATAATAAACATCAATCATTCATAGAAGGACAGTCTAGCAGAACTGCCTACCTCCCGGCATCAATCATCAATCAATAATCATCAATCATCATCAATCATCATCAATAATCATATTATCATCATCAATAATCATATTATCATCATAATAACATCAATAATCAATTTAACAATAAATAGCTAAGTTAGATGACAAAGTAGGCCATCCAACCGAACATGCATTAAACACACAATCAAACCCTAGTTTACCAATCAACAACTCACCATTCAATCACTCAAACCACACCCGATCAACTAAGGCTCAATTCAATAATTTAAAGAAAGATAACCTAAACTTCAAATAATCATATCTTACATTCTACTAATCCAAACAACCCCAAATCAGTTTCAAACACTCACCCACTCGATCAACTACATTAGCCCTCTCGGAAACCGACCAAGACACCTCAAAATCAAGCCCAACAACCCTAAAACCTCAAGGAACCTAGGCTGAAATTTCCGGATTTTCACCCAAACATCGTAATTGAAAATTCGGCATTATAACGGCGTTACCACGTAATTAACAAATTTTTAAAAATCGACGGCAATCGATTCCAACCACAACAATTCAAAATAATCCTCAAAAAGCCATTCTATCAACTTTAAATACCCGAAAATAAATAATTTTGCTACAATGGCTCAAATCTCGTAGTAATACACATAAACGATCCCTAGCATGCATGGAGCAATAATCTAACATCAGATTAACATTCTATCGGTTCAAAATGTAGTTATGAGCAAAAACAAAAAAATGAGTTTTGAGATCCAGAATTTTTCTCTCACCTTTGATGCAATAGAAGCCTAGGAATGCGTGCAATGCATGCCCAACAAGCGGAATCCAACTCGGCACGAAGTTCTACGGACAAAAACTAGGTTTTTCTTTGAAAATTTGCTTTGAAAACCTTGAAAACTCTTTTCTCTTTTCTCTCTTCTTCCTCTCGGCAATGTGTGTGCAAATGAAGGTGTTTTTGTGCTTTGCTTGTGTGTGTTGGTGATATATGCATGAAAGTCAACATTTAATGAAAGTCAAAGTTGATTTAACTTAGTATTTTTAGTGTTTTCTTGACTTTAAATGCATTTTATTGATCACCAAAGTTCAAAACAATTATTCAACACCCAAGATAGCTCAAGTAGGTTATTTTTAGGTGACAAGAAGTTTTACAATCGAACAATTTCACCCGAGTCGGCTTAAAACTCGATTTTCGCAAAAGTCGGTGTAAAAACCCTAATAAATTCTTAAGCCAATTTTAAAACCGTTTTAATCAAACACAGGTCTATTAAAGTCCGTGGACTAGGTCTAGAAGGGATAAAAAGACCAGTTTCAAAATTTTAGCGGACTTGTTTCGAAAACACTATTCACTGAAAATCGACGATAAAATTTCTGACTCCGTTTTTTATGAAAATTTCATGAATGCACATTTAGCATGTTCTAGGAGTATTGATACTAAAATTACCACATTCTAAGTCACATAGCACATAGATAGGTTAATTCACGCAAAACGAGATAAAGCACGCAAAACGAGATAATATAGAAAAGTGGGGTTTCACAGTCGGGAATGCACCTGCGCAGAGGGTTCAAGCCCGAGTGTATACTGTTGATCAAGAAGAGATCCTAGAGGCTATAACAGTGGTTGAAGGTACTTTCTTAATTTTATAACGATTGGTAAAAGTGCTTATTGATCCTGGAGCCACGCATTTCTTTATTACCCCTCAATGTGTGCATCATATCAAGTAGGATCTTTATCATGTCATGTAGAAGTTAGCAATCCTATGGGTACCAAGTATATTTCTAAATATGGATGTAAAGAGTCTAAAATTCAAATAAAATGCCGGGAATTTTTGGTCGATCTCATTGTACTTCCTTTTCAAAAATACGATGTAATATTGGGAATGGATTGGTTAGCCTGTAATTATGCCTAATTGGATTGCCGGACAATGATTGTGAAGTTTCAGGTACCGGGTCAACCTGTAATGGAGGTGAAGGGTAGATGTGATATTTCGGGTAATACTATTGTGTCCTCCATCAAAGCTGTAAAATTAATGAGAAAAGGATGCAGTGGATATTTGGCTTATTTAATTAACAAGCCAACTGACCAAGCTAAGCTCATTGAGGTGCCGGTGGTGAAAGAGTATGTTGATGTGTTTCTGGAAGAATTATCACGATTGCCTCCAAAGAGGGAAATTGACTTTGTAATTGAGGTATTTCCAGGTACACAACCCATCTCAAAGGCACCATATCGAATGGCCCCGACTGAGTTGCAAGAATTAAAGTTCCAGTTGTAGGGATTGTTAAAGAAATGATTCATTCAACCTAACTCATCTCCTTGGGGAGCCCCGGTATTGTTCATGAAGAAGAAAGATGGTACATTAAGGCTGTGTATTGATTATCGAGGATTGAATCATGTGACTGTTAAGAACAAGTATCCCTTGCCATTGATAGATGAGCTGTTTGATCAATTACAAGGAGCCAAAGTTTATTCAAAGTTTGATTTGAGGCAAGGTTATTATCAGCTTCGCATCAACAAGGAAGACGTGCCTAAATCAGTTTTTAGAACAAGGTATGGGCATTATGAGTTTGTTGTGATACCATTTGGATTAACAAATGATTCTGCTGTCTTTATGGACTTGATGCACAGGGTGTTCTAACCTTATTTGGATCAATTTGTGGTGATATTCATTGATGATATTTTGGTGTATTCCAAGACAAAAGAGGAGCATGAGAAGCATCTACATATGGTGTTACAGAAGTTAAAAGAACATCAGTTGTACGCAAAGTTTAGTAAATGTGAGTTCTGGCTTCAACAGATTGCTTTCTTAGGGCATATAATCTCCTAAACAGGGATAGCGGTCGATCCATCAAAGATTGAAGTAGTGCAATTGTGGAAGAAGCCTGAGAATGTTACGGAAGTACGCAATTTCCTTGGGTTAGCTGGGTACTACAGGAGATTCGTCAAAGACTTCTCCAAAATTGCTGGACCCCTTACAAGATTGACACAAAAGAAGGTGAGCTTCACATTGGATGATAAGTGTGAAAATAGCTTCCAAGAGTTTAAAAAGAGATTGACAACCGCTCCTATTTTAGAGTTGCCCGAGGGAAGCCAAGGGTTTGTAATTTATAGTGATGCCTCAAAGGAGGGACTAAGATGTGTTTTGATGCAAAATGATCGGGTCATCGCTTATGCCTCTCGGAAATTGAAGCCCTATGAGGTAAATTACCCCACTCATGACTTAGAGTTTGCGGCGATAGTGTTTGCATTGAAGAAATGTAGGCATTACTTGTGGGGAAGCAAGTTCAAGATCTTTACCGACCACAAGAGCTTAAAATACTTGTTCTCCCAAAAGAAGCTGAATATGAGACAAAAGAAATGGATGGAGCTCTTGGTGGACTACAATTACACCATCAACAATGTGCCCGGAAAAGCTAATGTGGTGGCAGATACGTTGAGCCGAAAGGCAAGCTTGGCGAAGTTAGGGGTGAATGCTCATTTAATGATTCAACCAGCATTTGTACCTCAAATCAAGGAAGCTCAACAACAAGATCAACAATTTATATCTCGGTTTTGGCAAAAATTTCAAGTGGCTTTGGGGACAAAGTTGAGCTTTAGTACAGCCTACCATCCTCAAACAGATGGGCAATTTGAAAGGACCATTCAAATCTTGGAAGACATGCTAAGAGCTTATGCATTGGATTTCAGAGGAACATGGAATAAACATTTGCCATTGGTAGAGTTTGTCTACAATAACAGTTACTAAGCAACAATTGGCATGGCACCCTACGAGGCCTTGTATGGATGGAAGTATAGATTACCTCTATATTGGAGCGAGGTCAGTGAGATGAAAGCCATTGATCCTATATTATTACCGGAGATGATGGAGAAGATAGGGAATGTGCAGTTGATCTGGAAAAGGATGCTCACTGCTAAGAGTAGGCAAAAAAGCTATGCTGATAGAAGAAGAAAAGACTTGGAGTTTGAAGTAGGTGATAAGGTGTTTTTGAAATTGTCTCCTCGGAAGGGATTGATTAAGCATGACAAGGGTGGCAAATTAAGTCCGGGGTACGTAGGACCATTCGAGATCGTGGAAAGGATTGGAAAGTTAGCATACCGGTTGAGTCTACCAACAAATCTCTCAAGTATACATGATGTGTTTCATGTCTCGATGTTAAGGAGGTATCAACCCGATCCTTCTCACATCTTAGAGCCGGAGCCGCTGCGACTTTGTGAGAATCCCTCCTATGAAAAAAGACCCGTGCAAATTTTGGATGAACAAGAATGCAAGTTGCGTAGGAAAAAGATTCCTATGGTGAAGGTATTGTGGAACAACCATGGGATCAAGGAAGCAACTTGGGAGTTATAGGATCATATGGAGAAGCAGCATCCGGAGTTATTTGTGAGGTAAGAGGAAATTGTGAGGACACAATTCTTTTAAGGGGGGAGGATGTAAGGCCCGACACGAGAGCCTATACGTAATTACACTATTTATAATGCATTGATATCATCTCATATGCATTAGCATCAATTAATATGCATTACGATTGTCTAATGTGCATTTTCATCATTTTACGTGCACTTGTCTTGCTTTACGTGCATTTAAGTGTTGTAGGAATTAATTGAGCTGTAGTGAAATAGGATTAACAATTAATTAGTTAGGGAGCAACTAAACAATTAAATTGGAACTAGAATGACAAGCAAGTAGTTGTATAACTAGTTGAAGGGCATTTTGGTCAAGTAGCTCACTTAAATATCCTACCTAACCTTATCCTACTATTTTCTACTACTCAAAACAAACAAATACACTCAAACACACACACCTACATGATTCAACACACACACATATAGAGCACGTCTGAAGAAAAATAAGAAGGAGAAGAAGAAATCAACCCATTCCAAGCATTTTCTAGCCCTAGCTTGCATTTTTCAAGCTCTCCAACTTCACATCTTGCATCTTATCTACAAGCTAGGTGAAGGTTGTTTTCAAAATGTTTTACAAGTCATCCAAAGCATGATTTATATGTATATGTGTATATAGAACTTGATATAGTGATTATGCAAGTCTATATGGCGTATTTGAATTTAGTTGGTCTCCATTGAGCATGTGCTAAGAGTTGATGCAACTTAGCTTTGAACCTTGCTATATCATGATATTTGTACCTAGATAAACCTTGGTAATGCTTGAACAAGAGCTTATACTTGGATTAGAGGCAAGTTGATTGAGGTTGCAGCTCTAAATTTCTAATTTTGCAAAACCCTAGTTGATGAACTTTGTGATTGAAGCAAGTTGATGTTGAATCTTAGGTTGTCATTGAGTATAAGTGATGTTTAACTTTGCCAATTTAGTGTCTAAGGTGAAAGGAACATGTTAGGACTTGATGACAAGGTAGAGAGGCAAGAAACAAGAAAATCGTGCATATTGCTACACATTCTGGTCGACCGAGTCCAAGTCCGGTCGACCAGACGGACCATGCTTAGCTACTGCCGGGCGATGGTCCGGGCAAGTCACTCGCCCGGACAGCCACCCAGAACCTTACTGCCGGGCGATGGTCCGAGTGAGTGACTCACCTGGATAGTCACCCAGATCTCCTTTTACCCTTTTGCATATCTAGCCAATTGAGCCCTTCCTTTCCTTGCTTGTTCCCGTTTGTTTTAACTTGTTTCATGAGTATTTTAGAACCCTTTTTGGGTGAGCATTGGGTATAATTGTGTTAGTAATGGTCCTTGCATGTAATTTCATGGAAGTAATACCGAACTATGAACACCGAATTAACATGAATTGCTCATCGCCACATGGTTATGTTTGATTATTAGGAATAACCTTCTTGTTTGATCTTTCCGAACTTGTTTATATGTTGTAAGGACATGATTGAGATCCTGATATGGTTATTTGCTATACGTGGTCGAGGGCAACCTACTTGTTTATCACAACCCCATTTTCCCTTAATTGCTAAAACGGTCTCTGATACCATAAAATTGACAAGAAATTAAAATTTAGGTTTATGAGTCCTCACGCGTTCTGGGGTCGTGATGCCACGGGCTTAAAAAGATCACTCCTCCTACGTCTGCTAAGGCACGGAACAATAGCCTGAACACTATTACCATAAATCAAAACATCAAATCATGTAGAACACCAATTCTAACAACACACCTTATACAAACTTCATCACTAATAGATAATAATACAACCACCAAGTACAAATTTACAAGACCTGGATTCACTAAGTTACCTCACACAGGTCCAGCTACTATAACTAGGCCTCAAAGGAGTAATGTATCAAGCTAGTTACATAGTTAAGTATCCATAAGATTAATACATTACATGAAATAAATCACATGCCTAGCTCATTCTATTACAACAAAAGTTTAACCAAAACGAGTAACTGCTCTCAAGCTCCAGCCCCGAACCACCTGTATGGTAAAGAAAAGGGTGAGCTACACTTAGCTCAGCGAGGGATAAAGGGAACAGGGAGTTTTTGCAATCCTTTGTCATTTTGAAAGTATTTACAAAAGAGTATGTCATTCACACTGGAACAATTAAGATAACGAATATCAAATATAATAACAATAGTAATAACAAGTATTTAACTCTACTCTCCGAGGGTTGTACCAAGCGAGAGTAGATAAAAGGATAAGTAATAACAAATATCCAACTCTACTCTCCGAGAGTTGTACTAAGCGAGAGTAGATAAAAAGGATAAATAATATCAAGTATTCTCTACTCTCCGAGGGTTGTACCAAGCGAGAGTAGACAAAAAGGATAAATAATATCAAGTATTCAACTCTACTCTCCGAGGGTTGTACCAAGCGAGAGTGAGAGCATGAATGAATAATTATGGCCTAACTCTCCAAGGGTTGTACCAAGCGAGAGTGAGAGCATAAATGAGTAATTACGGCCCAACTCTCCAAGGGTTGTACCAAGCGAGAGTGAGAGACTAGGATAGCTGTCACGACCCCATTTTCTTAATTGCTAAAATAGTCTCTGATACCATAATGATGGCAAGGAATTAAAATTGAAGCCTAAGAATCCTCAAACGTTCTGGGATCGTGATGCCACAGGCTTAAGAAGATCACTCCTCCTAAGTCCGCTAAGGCACAAAATAATAGCCCGAGCACTATTACCATAGTTCAAAACATAAAACCATGTATTACACCAATTCTAATAACACACATTATACAAACTTCATCACTAATAGATAATAATACAACCACTAAGTACAAATTTACAAGACCTGAATTCACTAAGTTACTTCACACAAGTCCAACTACTACGACTAGGCCTCGAAAATTTAATGTATCAAGTTAGTTACATAGTTAAGTGTCCACAAGATTAATATATTTCATCAAATAAATCACATGCCTAGCTCATTCTATTACAACAAAAGGTTAACCAAAATGAGCAACTACTCACAAGCTTCAGCCCCGAACAACTTGTAATAGTGGAAAAGAGGGGTGAGTTAATCCTGCATATAGCTCAGCGAGGAAGAAATAAGAAGGGTTTTCACAAAGGTTTTATATTTTCGTAAACAGTTGATAAAACATGCCATGCACACATGAATATACAAATGAGAATACAAGATATACAATCAAGATTCAATAACAGTTAAATAACCTAACTCTTCCAAGATATCATTGGGTCCCTACCCGTAGAAGGATCAATGGGTCTTAGCAAGAGAAAGAGGCAATTCTTTGGTAGTCGAGATATACCGACAAACCCGGAGGTCCTGTCACTACCTCAATCATTACCTTGGTAGTCGAGATATACCGACAAACCCAGAGGTCCCGTCACTATCTCAATTAATAATAGGAGGGTCGAGATATACCAGTAGATCCAGAGGTCCCGTCACGTCCTCCATTAATAATATTTATAACCATCGCGCATATACAAATCGAATACATTTACAATTATCAATGATATGGCAAGAAAACATGTAAACCTCTTGCGGTAGTAAACGATAATTCAATGGTATATCAAGCAAACATACAATAGTCATGCAAATTTAGCATTTATGGTGCTTCAAGTATTTACAAGTATCATGAGATAGTGAAAAGACATCAATAGACTACTTAAAACGACAAGAAAAAGTGAAATGAGCAAGACTTAAAAGAGCTTCATCATTAGCTTGACTTAAACAGTTAATTTACCTACTTTCCTGAACTCCAATTACTCTGATTTTAGTCCAGAATCGAAGCTTATCGAATGTAGATAGTTCTAGAATCAAACGAAATGCAATTCAGAGTTGAATCGAGTAAGATATGGCCTTAAGAAAAATATTGCGCAAATCTATCAAACATCTGGGCGACTGATCTGGTCGACCGGATCTGACTTGAGTCGCCCGGCAGTAGCCAAAATCGACTAATCAGGTCAACTAGATCTGACTCCGGTCGACCGGACCCGACAGCAAAATGCACGAATTTGCATTTTCTTGCTTCTTTTGCTAAGCCCCTTAACTCCAAACCTTAGCCATTTCACCCAAACATAAACTCTACTATTTTACAACCTCAAAATCACACTTATCATGCTATAACATCATCCATAAATCAACCAATAATTCATAGAACATCCAAAACATCATCTAAGCCCTAATGTTCTTGGCTTCCATTTCATTCGTTGCAAGCAACCAAACCTTCTCATACAAGTATACAACTTCACCCAACTCAAATTCAAACTCAACGACACTTCAAGATCATCAAGCATATATATAGAAAGTATAACCCTAGCTTACACAATCCATCCAACACAAAGATTATACCCAACCAAGTTCAACTACACAATAATCATATATACACCATGCTCATGCTCAAACAAGTATATAAAACACAAACCACACATTGTATGACCTTGTAAAACTTCTTAGAAAACATCTCTCACCTTAGATTTGAGTTCTAGAAGAAGATGGAACAAAAAACACTTGAAAGAAAGCTTAGATATGCAAAGGAAAATGCTTGTAAATGGCTGAAATTGCTTCTCTTCTCCTTCTTCTTCTTCTTCTTCATTTCCTCTCTCTTTCTCTTCTTCTTTCTCTTCTCCTGAGCTCAACGTGTGGTATGTGTATGTTTGTATATTCTGATTGTGTGTGTGTGTAGTGTAGTGTAATGTATGTATTTGTGTTAGGTAGGAATAATATCTAAGGGTGCAAAAGACCACCTTGCCCTTTTAACTTAATGCTATTTATTCCATGTCATTCTAGTTGTATGCTAACTAATTAGTTGCTAGCCTTAATCCAATAGTATTTAATTAATTTCCTACAACATCTAAGACACTTAATTGCACGTTAAACGATGAAATGCATACAAATCGAGATAAATGCATATTAATCAATATAAAAGCATATAAAACAAGGTAAATGCATATTAAATTATGCAAAATTATATGAAATGCTATGAAATGCACATTAGCTCTGTACGGCTCTGTACGGGGCCTCACAGTTGCCCTCATCTCTATGTTATCAACTACGGGCGTGAAGGTTGCAACCACAACTATGGGCATGGTAGCGTTCGTTTCCTATGGGTAGCATCGGGCTACCAGTCGATCTCGACTACCATGGTCCCCGGTGGATATCCGGATAACACCTAATGTTGGACTTGGGGAATAGTAATAAAGATTGAATCAAGGCCAGCCGTCTACAACAACTGCAAGGAAAACTGTATCCTTTGATATATGGTAAATCTTACTTTGCTTAGTCCTCGGAGGGTAGAGTTATGTGTTGTTACTTGTTCATTACTTCTTGTACTCATTTGTAGCTCATGCATGACATGTTTTCAAAAAGGGTTTTTCAAATATTGAAAATGCTTGCGAAAATCCCTGTTCCCTTTTTACCCTCGCTGAGCTAATTGTAGCTCATCCTTTTTCATGACAATATTTCAGGTGAGGTCGAGCCTAAGCCAGCAACTCAAGCCAAAGGCGAGGATTACTTGTGTGACAAGTCAGATTTCTACTTGTTGTGATCATGCTTGCTTGTATTGATGGATTTTTGAATGTTAGGAACTATGTTAAATTGAACAGCTTCAAGTACTGTACTATTCTTTTGGACATTGGGTTTTAACCTCACTACTATTCTATTCTTTTGAGGCCTAGAAGGCATTGATGACTTGTAACATTCTTTGTGGGTGACATTAGGCCTTGTATATGTGAAACAAGTGAATGAAGTTGAAGTGCCGATAGTTTCGAGCACCCTTCTTGAAGTTATTTACAGAATTATAAATGTTTAGGCTTGAATTGATAATTGTACAGGCTTATCTGTTAGTACACGTCATGTTCCGACCTTATCCTAGCAATGGGTCGGGGTCAGGGCGCGACAACTGCATTGCTGAGGCTGACGGGCCATGGAGACGCCCATTGGGCCTTTCGAGTGGGCCTACTCTCGGGCTGCCATTGTTGACCGTCCAAACATAAGGGTTTCGTACCCTTAACTTGACGGGTGTGATCAAACCAGCACTAATGCACCGGATCCCATCAGAACTCTAAAGTTAAGCGTACTTGGACGAGAGTAGTACTAGGATGGGTGACTCCCTGGGAAGTCCTCATGTTGCACCCCCTTTTTATATATTTTTTGCCCCGTTTACCTTTGGCACGATGCTTTCTCCGTATGTAAGGTAAATATATAAAGAGAAAGAAAAACTCAGAAGAATGAAGGAAAGACGTACCTAACGTCTAAGTGGGCAGAAAGTGTTTGAGCTAGTGAAATTGAGCTTAAAACGCCTAGTTCTCTGAGCTGGGTGCTCCGAGCTTATCGGTAGAGCCTTTGAGAGTTCTTTGATCTTGATTGCAGAAAAGTGAAAGTGAACTCTAAAATGGCCAAGACCTATTTATAGGTGAAGTCGTAACTGTATCGAGACTACCAACTGTCGCGTCAAAGTGGTGATGTGTCAGCATCTCAGCTAAAGGCAAGGTGGCAGTTATTCCATCTAGGTCAGTCATCCTCGGCTCGGGAGCGTACTTTGCCCTTCTAGAACCCCTTCTGAGTTCTAGACTTGGGGTAGGGTGTGATAACCCGAACTCGGAATGCATTTAATAGCATTTGGCTGCATTTAATTAAGTGTTTAATTAGTTAAATCATTCATTCTTCACTATTTTGATATTTCTTTTAAAAATATTCAAATAATTTTTATATTGATTAATTTAAAAGATTAATACATATTTTTATTATTTATAGTAATTGGATTTATTTTCTTGTATTTAATTAAGTGTCATCTTAAATGTTAGTATTTAATTGCATTTGATTACGTGTTTATATTAACTTGTTCATTCGTATCTTAGCATTAATTTCATAATTCTTTAAAATATTCTAGAAATAGTTAAATTATTTATTTTTAAATGAATATTGATTATTTTGATTATTTTAATAATCGGTTTTATTTTCTTGCATTTAATTACTCGGTTTTCAATTAAATGAGAAAAATAACTCCGAGTCGGAGTGAATTTTAAACTATTCTACTATTCTACTTTTCAAAAATTATAGTTTTATATTATTGCTCATCATTTGATTAGCGATCGTTTATTGACCGTTCGATCGTAGCATTTCGAAAATGAAAGTTAGAAGAATATTTCTCGGATTTTGTGAATAGCATTTCTAGTTTAATCTAGCTAGTTTTAGTTGGTTTTTATTAAAATTGCATTGTTTTAACTTGAATTAGACTAAATGCTAATTAAATAAGCTTATTTGACTATTTTTAACTTAAGCTTGACTTTGCAAAAAGACCAAAATGCCCTTGAGCCTTTGTCATCTTTTTAAATAAATAAAACAAGGCAAAATTGATATCAAAACAAAACCCAAAATTCCCTTTGTATCCCCCCCATGGCCGAAATTCCCAAAGAAAAAAAAAGAATTTTGCTTCCATTTTTCTTGTGCAAATCTTGCGTGGAATCGGATGAGGATCGTGGCTCGGGTCCTTGCGGGTCTTGGTCTTCAATCTCTGTGAGGGTTTTCACGTTTTTGTGCATTTTTATTTGAATTTGATTTTTGTTTCAAATTTTCAGATTTGATATTTATCACGTTATAATGCCTGTTATTGCTTGAAATAACTTCCTTAGGGTTCATAGAGCATTACTTGTTAGTTATTTAGCAATTTTTACGGCTAGAAACGCAAATTTGAAATTGGGGAAGAACAGTGAATAGTAATTTTGAATAATAAACCCTAGAATTTCGAATTTTGATCCGAATTACGATTGGGATAGGTGCCATTAGTGATAGAAAGATAAAATGTGCAATAAAAACGGACCGGCCTTTGTTAAAATTGAAAATTAGACAAAGAAACGTAAAGGGGCCGTTTGACCAAGAGTTGACCGTGCTCGAATTGAGTTGGGGATTTTGCTATTGAGGGCATGGAAGCACTTTTGGCACTGTTGTGGCGTTGATTGAGTGACCGGTTAACATAGCTGTAGTTCAAACGCAGTAGGTGGACTTTTGGGCTTCGGTTGGGAAAGTGAGGTTTCGTGATATAGAAACGTGCCTTGTAGTACCTAAGTGAATGTAGTGAAATCGGTTTCCTAATCCTGTAGCTCGTTTGCTCGTAATTGCCTTTGGAAGTCAGAGATTGAATAGTGATATTTGTCGTTTTCGTGTTTGAACTGCTATTACTTGTTTGATTGATGTTATTGTTGATATTAATGATAATCATGCTTGAAAAGTTAATTGAATGCTAATATTGATTGTAAATGCTTGATATCTCGTGTATCGCCACTAATCTCCACTTTTGTACTATCGCTCGTTTATTGCTTGTATCTCGTATTGCATTGCATAAGTGTCAGGCGCGTGAGTGATGGGCCTCTCTGGTCAGTCTCGGGCTGCCAGGGTTGGTTGCTCTAGCTCCGTGTCCTATTCCCATTCTCGCTAGGGGTGCCTCCCTGGGAGATTTGGGTCGTAGATGTATCGGGGTACATCCGGAGTACACCCAGTGGATGTTATAAGGTAGTTGCGCGCTTATTGTCGTCGTTGTCAACATCAAGCTTGAGATTGATGTATCGCTCGTGAAATGGTACATTGCTCGTATAAGTGAACCATAGCCTTCAAAGTGTGGTATAGCTTTGATGGGTTGTGTTAATGCTTTCTTCAATTGTTTATTGTATTGTTGTTTATATTGATTGTTGTTCTTATTGGATATATGGTTTAATTGTCTTATTTGCATTGCACGATCTTCTTTCTCTCCACCTCGATATTTGTTCCGCCCTCACTGAGTATACGTGTTGTGTATACTCACTCCTCACCACCACATTTCAGGAAATGCCATGTTAGCTGGAGAGTTCATGGTTACGTGAAAGATCATGCTTGAAGAGTTGTTTTGCGTGTTATGTGGCTGAGTTGTAGAAAGATGCAAAGATGTATGTTTTCATGTATTGTATGTATTTAGTGTTAAAAGTTATGTAATTAACTTAACTAGGTTTATTAGAATGGTATGATAGTCTATTTTATGCAATAGGTTAGTATAGTTTAATTGTCAAGCATGAATATACTTGTCAAAGATGAGAAGAGATAGGTTAGGTTTTAAACTGGAAATGTATATTTACTTGTGTTCGCTTGTTGAGAACCAAGGCTCGGATGGCCTTGAAGTGTTTGTATGGTTGGACACGGTGCTGGTCCACTTATATGCTATTGCAGGTTTTGCATTTTGCCTAGAAACAGGGGAGTCTTCGTCCGTCTTTCCCTAAAAATTTTATGCCCGGGTTTGGAATTGGGTTGCGATTAGATTGATTAATAGAACTTCCGGTCTCTAGAGGGATCGGGGTGTTACATAGGGGGGAATGATAGGGGTGTAAACCCGAGCCTAGGATGGTCTTCTCGACTTAGGTCTGTGCAGTCAGCTCCTCGCCCGACCCACTCTATTTCCTTAGCATGGCTGTCACATATAACGTGACATAATTGCGAACAGTGTCGGGGATGAGTAAGCATTAATTGTTGCCCGATACTAGAAGTAGTATAAATAGTCCACCATTATGAGGTAAATCTCACACATTAATCACTCTCAACTACCTACCGTTGAGTTCAAACATACTAATCACTGTTGCACCTGAGGGGAAACACGGGCCGCTACCCCCACAATTCTTTACTTTGTTTTGCAGGTCAGGTATTCTGAGGTCGGATTATTGAGCTCAGATGGACAATCATTTTACACGCTCATCAGTTATATATATATATATATATATATATATATATATATATATATATATATATATATATATAAGAAAGAGTATTTTAAATGAAAGGGGAATATAAATAATTAAATAGTACATTTAAAACTAATAATAATTGAATAACAACTTTAAAAACAAAAGAATAATTTAATTACATCCCTTTTCTTTTTTAATTTAATTTAATTACATCTTGGATATCCAAAACAATTAATTGTACGTTGACAAAAAAAGTCTTTTGAATTTGAAACACTAGAGATTGTAAAATCAATGATAGACCCAAGACAGCCGAATCCTGGAACAGGTAACAAACCCGTCAATATTACCTACTCACAATTAGAAAGTCCATAAGGCCAACTCCAAGAGAGTCCTTACATGACTCCTTACTCTACATGTAGGGAAGGAATTTGAGTAATTGCACTCCAACAGATCCCCTACACCATCCCCTAAATTGTAAGAGATCCCTACACTTATTTTCATATTCTCTACATGTATGAGAAAAACCATCATCCCTTACTCCATCCCTTAAATACTATTCACTGTCAGAAAAATATTATAAAATAAAATAAAATAAAAACTTTAAAAATTAAACTATCCAACGATAACAAATATAATAAAAAAATTAAAAATTATTAAAATTTTTTTAAATCAAATAATAAAAAATAATATTTAAAAATAAAAATTTATGTTAGTAATTAAAAATAGAAGGTCTCCGAAATATATATATATATATAAAATTAATGATATGTTTAATTGAAATAAAAGAAGAAAATATTTGAATAAAATAAAAATAGGGAGTCTCTACAATAGGGGAGTTATTGGAGTGAAATTGAAGTAGAGATTTTTTAAACTAATAAATTAATTAAATGTAGGAACTTGTTAGAGTGAAACTTAAATAGGAGATCTTTAGATGTAGAAAAAGTATTACAAATTTCCTACATGTAAAGTGAAAAGTAGAGAAACTGTTAGAGTTAGAGTTAGACAAAGAGAAGCATCGTTAGGCATATCCGAAGAGGCATCGTGGCACCCCAAGTACATAGACTCCGGTTACGTCTTTCGTCGGCGGCATCCTCTTTGACCACACCGAAGGCGATCTCCTCCCCGTCTTCACTCGGTATTTATTTCTTCCTTTTTTTTTTCTTTTTGATTTATTACTCTGCTCGCCCTTTTCTTTCCTTTTCTTTTCGTTACGCCTTAAAAACCTCAAACTCCTTTTATAATCTCTACTAAAAAACCACTACACTCCACAGCGGGCGATGGCCCAATCACGAGCCCATTCTGTGGCCCTTTTGGAGAACCGAATCGCGGCCCAACAACGCGAGATCCAAACCCTACTCATCGACAACCAACGACTCGCCGCCACACACGTGGCCCTCAAGCAGGACCTTGCCGCCGCGCAGCAGGAGTTCCGTCACCTCTCCGCCACCGCCGTCTCCGTTAAATCCGAGAGCAACGCTCAGGTCCGAGAGTTCTATGAGAAGTCGCTCAGTTTAGAGGCCGAGGTTCGTTCCATCGACGCCCTCGCTGCCGAGCTTGCGCAGATCCGGGCCGATATTCAGAAACTCAGGGGTGAATGTAAAGACCACACAGTTAAGCTGGCGGCCTTCGACGATGATCTCGTGGGGGCCCGCTCCGGACTGCAACAATTCCCGGCGATTAAAGCTGAAATTGACGCCATGCGTAAAGAAATCCAAAGAGGAAGGTTTGTGTATGTATGTGTGTGTGTATTTATATATATGTGTGTGTGTGTGTGTGTGTGCATGCACGTATATGGTAATATATGAACATTCTGAGACGCATGCATTTATACATTTGCGTATTTAGAGTTGATTTTTTTTTTTGTTCCAGAACTGCACATTATAGACCTCAAAGTCCCAGATGAAGCGGGTAGCTTCGTGCATCTGGGCTGCCCCTTCAAAGATAAATATATTTATATATATATATGTGTGTGTGGGTGTGTGTATTTTCCATGTTAAGACATCATAATTTAAAATTTATGTGAAGATTTTTATTCAAAACAATATAGGTGGTTTGGTTATGGTTTTTCAATTTAACAATGAGTTTTCAATTAATTAGATTCAATGTCTTTTGGAAAATAAGAAGTCTCTGCTGATGATATTATAACAAATTCGGATATTGCTCCCTTTTGATGATATATGAGAGCTTTCTGTGGCAGAGAGAAAATGGCTTACAATAACATATGTTTGGATGGAGGGAAAGGAAAAGAAAGGAATGTAAGCTGGAGGAAAGAGTCATATAGGAAAGGGAAGGAGGTCTTCCTTGTTTGGATTGGAGGAGGAAAGGAAATAATGAATAATTTTAGATCAAATGATACTACTTCTCATAAAAAGATACTAAGATTGACCTTCTCATAATCTTTCATGTTAAATAGTTAGCGACATTTTTTTATTTTTCTTTTGCAAATCATCCCTCCCCTTCCTTTCCCATCCTTTATAAATTCCAATCCAAAGACAGAGTAAAGGTATAGCATATGATAGTAAGTTACAAATTCTATCTCGGTAGGACATGTATTTTTTCAACAAGTCTGCGCGTGAGATATCCACGAACCCTTTACGGGTTCCGCAACAAGAAATGATATATTCTGTTGAAGAGAGCCCTTTGCGTAAATTCTTGAACTGTAGGTTAAACAAAATCAATATAGAATATATTATAATTAGAAATAAACACTAAAAGCAAAAATTCTCGTAGAATAGAGAATGAAGTTTTCATTGTCATCCCCAACACCCATTTTTGTTGGTTCTACATTTTTATCCCGAAATAATGAATTGAGTTCGTATAGGCATTTTGGATGCTGGGTTCGAGTAGCATTTCACCCCTAATTACAACTCATCCGCTGTTTATCCTAAGCTAAGCCAAGGATTCCCTGAGTAAGGGGCGGAACTATAGGGGGGCCAGTGGGGCTACAACTTCCACTTACCCGAAAAATAGAGTTATTAACGAGTGAGTTGGATCTGTATTTTAGAAAATGTGTATATTTTTAAGGTATTTTTAGGTTGAAAAATTAATTTAGGCCCCACTTTTTTCTTTTTTTTTGTTTCTTCTATATATGAGTATCCAATTATGCATTTTTAGCTCCCACTGAGTAAAAATGCTGGATCCGCCCATGATGATAGTTATCAAACAGTTAAGCTGTCCGGGAACAAAGTGATGAGCATTTAAAGCCACTCAAGGCAGCAAGCAATGGGAAGAAGGAAAAGAAATTGAGCTGAAATATAAGATTGGTTGGTGTAAATTCTTCACAACTTATCAGGGATAACAATAAGTAGCATTTTTAACATTATGACCTGTTAGTCTATAGCCTAAGAAGGCCAGGCACTGATTCGAGACAAGGCACTGACTCAAGACAAGCATACGACATCATAGGGACATGCGGGAATGTCAAAAACTGACTCGAGACAAGTATACGACATAACATCATAAGGACATGTGGGAATGTCAAATCTTATAATTTTTTATACATGTTTACCGATTATGATGTTTGTAAGTGTAAATTATTGGTGAATCAACCACTTAGCACTCATGTTATTCTTGTGATAAATGACTGTTCATTAAAGGAAACGTTGATATAAAAATAAAGGTGGTCTATGGTGGATGGATGAGAAAAGGAACTTCTAGGAATTTAGACGTGGTATGAAGAGATTCAATTAAAAGAGTGCTTTGAAGAATGGTGGCCCAGAAATAACACGAGTAGAATGGGGGCTTAGGAATGACGAGCCTAGAAAAAGGAAAGCAGTGGGAAATCATGGGATGGTTGGAGTTTGAATACTCTCTTCGACATATCGTTTATTGCCCCACCATCAATCTTTTGGCAGCATGCATTCTTACCTGTTCTAATATGTTTCTGCTCCCTGTCGTATCTGTTATGCTTTCTCTGCCTCTCTGTTTGTCAAGTGGTTGCTCACTAAATTGATCATTTGGTTATACAAATGCAATAATTTGTTATGCCATATCAGTACTTTAAGAGCATTTCTCATATTTAAGCTCCACAAGTTGATATTGCTTAATACATGGTAGGTACAGTTTCTTTTTTTTTTTCTTTTCCAAAACCCTTTTTGCTTTTCATCAGTCTGATTCAGTTGACACGAATTTTTATATCCTTTTGACAATATTGTGGAATTCTAATTTTAGATTCAACAGGGCTGCTATTGAATATGAAAAGAAGATGTATGCCACTAATCTAGAGCACAGTCAAATAATGGAGCAGAATATGATTTCAATGGCCCGTGAAATTGATAAACTAAATGCAGAGCTTGCAAATACGGAAAAGAGATCAAGGGCTGCTGCTGCTGCAGCAACTTCAAGTACTTCAAAATCTAATCTTTCTTTGTTTGTTATAGCTGTCACACTAATGCTGCTTCCAACATGAGCATACTGTGGCAGAGCTCAGCACATCCACCACATTGAAATTTGATATTGCTACTTTCAGATCCTGGATTAGGAGCTGGCTATGTGAATCCTGAACCTGGATATGGTGGAAATTTGTATCCTGATCCATATGCAGTGCCTCAGGTTCGTAACTATTATGGTCGTTTGAATGCTTCTTTTCAGTATACTGTTTATAAGAATGGTAAATTCTGTGTTATGTGTTTTTAAGTTTGAACCTTTATGTGTTGCAGTCAAACAAGTTTCATTTTTGTGATGCTTGAACAATACCTAGAATCACAGTTGAAGCCTGAACACATATGATGGAGATCTGTTCACGACTATGTATAATGGCATCCCAATTTAAACAACCTATACTGATGAAAATTCTACATCATCTGCTCCTTCCTAGATCCCTCTTCTCTTTTATCCATTGAATTGGTGGATCATTTATTCATTTATCATTAAGACTTGTGAAGTCACCAGATGTGAGCGAAACCCACAGAACTGCTTCCGGTAACTGGTAAACATGCATATCATATGTCACTATTCTCTGGTAGCAGCAATAGCCAATGTGGTAGAAGTTATAGCCAAGTTTTTAGTAGGTAAGTTGATATGGAAAAGGTAAATGGATGTCAAAATTAGGAGAAGAAATGGCAAATTTGCAAGTAACCCGTCTGTCATAAAAATCCACCAGTGGGTTTATTGTATTGGAATTGTCAACACTGATCCATTCTGCTCTATTTATGGTCAACCTTGGGTTCTGTTGTCTTCTGAGTAAAGAATCGTCAACATATTATTAACAAACAAAAAAAAGAGGCATCTAATTGAACGGCTTGTTAGGATTGCCTTCATTGCTCACTTGAATTTAGCACTTTTTCATTGGGTTAAACTTTTATACATAATAATGCAATATCTAATTCTCTGTTTTCCTTAGAATGTGTAATTTTGAAAAAAAGTAAAGGCGAGACAAAGGAGAATTATATTTATTCTGCAACCATGGAATTTTAGCCCCAGTATCTTTGATTTATTTCTTCTTCTAATTCTTTTTTATTTTTATTTTTATAAATCAATCTAATCATGATGACATTGAGCATGTTTATCTATGATTATCTAAGATGTGGATGAAGTGTTCTTTTTCGTTTTCCACATTAATATGCTACGTAAAGTAGTGATTTTTTAATATAAATTGATGAGAAAAATGACACATGCATTGAGTATGCTCTGTTAAGTAAGAAATTTTTTTGATGAGGTCAATACTCTGACATATGTATAACAGGCAAATATCAATTATGCGTTTATGCTCTAAGCTCTTGTAATCCGTATGTATTGTCCGTGTCAGATGTTTGCTTATAATTCAGTCGTGGTTCTATAGGAAATGCTAACTTTCAAGATTTTTGTCACGCCTTGACCCTACCCCACCTGAGACCCAAGTCAGGACGCGACTGCACTCATTCAATGACACCTGTAACATTTTACATTTAACAGATAATAAATGCTACACAAAATAACCTAGACATTTAATAGATAATAGGGTTTACATAAACCACCTGGAGTTCTAGCCATAATACATAAAGCATAATAGAATTTACATTGCTTTCAAAGTGAACCACCAACTAGAAACCAAGCTTTCTATGAACAACAAAGTCCATGATCTTACACTTAGTACATATGCCAAAAAGAGTCTTTCATTACAACAAGAACTCCACAAATTACATAAACAACATGTACAACTTTCAAAGCAAGACAAGCAAAGCATTCACTTTCATTCGCCTTGTGACACGAACTTGGTCTCTCGCGAAATGTTCATAAAACAGGGTGAGCTACACTAGCTCAGTGAGGGGGTGTACGGGAGGTTTTGGAAAAACATTTACTTGGAAATTCATTTGAAAACATGCATTCAAAATCATATGTAATTTATAAGCTCTTAAAGGCAATTAACACAAGAACACACCAAGCTATATGACCATTCAAGAAGGATACGCTATTTATTGTTGATGTAGTCACTTATACCACCATTACGAACTCTACTACTTATTACTCCCATTGGGTGTACTTCGGATGTACATCAAAACCTACGACTCACACCCCATGAACTTTTCCGTCCATGTGAGTTAGGGAATAGGACCATGGTAGTCATGTCATTACACCGGCAAGCCCAATACCGCTCGGAGTGACACGATGCTACCATGCCTCGATAAAAGGTTGCAACCTTTATGCATTTGCACTCAATCACTTAATCACACATTCACTTCACTTTGAGAGGATGACAAGATAGGTCGCCCCTTAACACGTTAGCAAGCATTTAACAATTCAATAACACATTTAGCAGGTGACAAAGTAGGTCACCATATCATTAGCAAACGCCTTTAAACATTTAATCATTTCCAATAGCACTTAGTATTGCACATAAGCATGTAACACATTTAGTTGTAGTTTACAATGCGACACAAGTGCATAAAACAATATGATCATGCTCTACAACATCTAACAACTAACATTTAACCAACAATTAACCCATTCATAAAGCCATACAAGTGTATAATCTTAGCATAATCAACATATTATCCAACTATAATGCAATATAAGTGCACAACATTAGCATAACCAAGCATGGAGCAATGTTAGCAAACAAGATACAAGATTTGCACCAAAGCTGGAAAATTTGGCCAACCCCCAAAATCAACACCAAACTCCACCAAACTTGCACCCAAGTCACGAAATCATGTATCCAACATATATATATATATAACATATAACTACACATTTAAGCTAAAAAGAGCAAAGATTACTCTTCACCTAGCCTTTAATTCAACATACAACACTTTTTTGCCATGGCTGGAATTTTCTGGAATTTCACAAAAATGACTAAAACTCCATCTAACTTTACTTCTAAGCCATGAAAACAACACATCAAAGTTAGCAAAAACAATTGGTGTTTCATTCAAGCTTTTATGCACATATATTACTCTCAACACACTACCATTCAAGATACTGTTGCACAATTAACAAATATAGCACAATTACATGAGTTCATAATCAAATGCTAACTTTAAAACTTTTGGATTTGAAAACCTCTCACCTATTTTGAAGATTAATGCAAGAAAATGGCAAAGTTGAGCAAGAATGAGCAAAATTCACTTTGGTTTGGCCTAAAATGCACAGTTCCTTCTCCAATTTCTCTCAAATTTCACAACCCTAATTATTCACCTTCTTCTCTTTTTTTTTTTTCTTCTCTTGCCCGTGACCTCTCTCTCGCTCCTCTCTATTGTTTGGCTTTTGTTTTATTTTAACTAAATGGGTCAAATGTTAAGTCAATTGGTTGGTAGATAAGTCAAATGGCTGGTAGATGAAATATCTAATAAGGTGAAAGACCACTTATGCAATCTCTTTATTTATCATGTATGTCCTATTAGGCAAAATATCTATTATGGTAAAAGACTACTAATGCAAAGACAATTGCAATAATGACAAGGTTGCTCTAGTTTGCTAAATTAAATGAAATGCCAATTATATTCTTAACACATGTAATCTAAATTTACATTTTATCTACCAATAATAAGTAAATCACTTAAATGCACATATTAATTTCAAATAATAATTAAAGCAAGTAAATGCACATAAATTTCACACTTGACCTTACAATTTCAAGGGTAATTTTAGTTGTCAAAGGTTTAGCTGGTAATGTAGGGGAATCCCGAGATCACATTCCACGTCTCCCACAACACCATTAGTTCACACATGCCATTTCTCTGCAAAAGAGAAAAAAATTAGCAGTTTAAAGTAACTTTTAATATCAGATGCCTTTTTCTTGCACTCATGACGTTGCAAGTTTCCTTTTAACATAGACATATGATTCCATCACATATTTCATGTCGAAGTCAAGAAATTCTAGCCAATTGAGGTGAACTTAACTGCTCCATTACATTTAAGTCCAACCATTTCCTACTGAGTTGAAAGATGTATGACAAATATCTTTGCCATGTCTCAGGTACAAGGTAGTGTTGGTACCACCCTGCATTATGGTCCGGGGACAGTGCCACATCGTCTACATGGTCCTTACGGCATTCAAAGACCACATGCACATAGATAAGTTGACTGAAAACTAGAGGAGCTTGGAAAAAAAAGGTGTTTCTGCTTAGAGACATTAGCGAGTGAACTTAGACATGAGCTTGAACTCAAGTCGAGCCTTAGACCAGCTATTTGAATATAGCAACAGAAGAACTTAGACAAACTTTTGAAGTGCAATAAATAAGATCATCATCTACTACCATGAAGGGTGTAGGACTCGTGCACGTGAAACTATAGCTGCATTGTATGGTTTCAGATTACTTTTTAGTTTCTCTAACTTGGTCAGACTGTTCTGTAGTGTCTTTGACATCTATGGTTCGCAAGACAGGACTTTGTAATTTGTTTCTAAAATATGAAGAGATATATGCTTAGCTATTTTTCTAGCTATTTTGGATGAGCTTTGCTATATGTCACCATGTATGCGACATTATTCATTTTTCACCTCTTATAGCGAATGCCACACCATTTATTTTTTATTTTTTACAAATAATTTAGTCTTATTTAGACGTGACACTTGATATGTACGAGACCAAGCAAATGGTGAAGTCTATGTTATATAAATTTTGGTGAAATATATCATTAGTTTTTCTGGTTTTGGATGTCTCATTTACAGCTCAAAAACATTGAACTTGCCTCACATGTGAATCGGCATAGTCCTTTCCAATTTGTTGCATGAGATCATCTTGTTGCTGAAGGGAAATCTTCCTTTATGATATGTGAGGTGATTGGCTCAAGGTGTTGGATGCGAGAGAAATAAGTACGAGTTAGTCTTCTTAACACTGGCATTTGGGTTGGGCTGGCTCAGGTCAGCACAGCCCAACACATAAAAACTCGATTTCAGTCTAGCCCAGTTAAAATCGGGCTTGACTTAGCCATAGTTTATCATATATAGGTGGGTTGAGTTGGGTTATGAAAGTTAGGACGTAGTACATTTAAGCTCAAGCCCATTTTGAGTTGGAACTAGCGTAGCTTATGAGCTAGCCCAGCTTGGGCTTAACTCGAGTTGTCCTATAAATTAGAAAATTTTGAAATTGTATACTTTAAATAAGGCAACGTTATTCCTATAACTATATGATGTTCTTATCTCTACTATATTGTGACATGACATACTAAACACATTATATTTTACAATTAAGTTATTACTCCTGTCAATCATATGAACCCTATAGCTATGGTAGAAGAACCTACCACCACGACGATTACGAGTATCAGAAGTTTGTAATCATTTCATGTTATTTTAAGAAAGGGGACATGCAATTTGTAATAATTGCTAACATATATTTATATATCATTGCAATTTCGGAACTCGAACAAAAGACACCTTTATTTTATGAATTCCATATCTTCATATAAAGATAAATCTATAAAATAAAGAGTTTTACAATAATAGTTAACCTACAATTCTATTTTCCTACTTTCCTAATCCTTCCACACGATGACTTCTTCCTAAATACACATTCTACATGCCATTCATAGAGAAAAGGAAAGTGTACTTACCAATATGGAAATTAGCTAGAAGAGGGATCAAAAGACATATTCGCCCTAACTCTAAAATGACTAAAAAGCCCCTGCTAGACCCTAGATGCATTTTATTAATTTTAGCCTTAACTCATTGCACGAAAGAGCTATGACTGCACTCTAGAACGAATATTAATTCCTAGAAGCCAGTCAAACGAGGTTTGACTATTATCTTTGACCTACTAAGTATAAAAGACCGAAATGCCCTTCTATGTAGAACCCGCAATTAATACTAGGTTTTAACCTTGTACTATCAACCTTTCTTGATTACCTCTATTTTTTGTGCCTCTAATGCTCCATTAATCATCATCCAGATATTATTCTCTTGATCCAGAGAGTGACCTACAAGTTCAATATCTAAATATAGTCCCAATTGACTATATTACTAAGTACTTAGGTTCTGATGATTAATAGGATGTCACAAAAGGGTTATAACCCACCAATTAAGATGGCATAGAATGACTTGACACATATGTATGTGCCAACTAGTCAAGTCCATGTATCCAAAATACAGAGCTGTTGACTTATATAAAATCTCACCTGCAGTAAATCAAAACACATGTTCTTGAGTTCATTGGTCATCCACAAATGCTCAATAACTAGAGCATTGGTCCCTTAGTAGCTTGAGATGTTTTTGATCTCATACGAGCAATAGTACTTTTACAAAGATCACATCTACCATGGTCCAATTCAATGCACTCTCGAGCACTAACGAGAAAAGTCCGGAAAGCCCCTCCAATGACCAAGGTAGGTACCCTACCAAATAGGAGACTCTCATTATAATCTTCCATAGTAAAGTGCCAACTTCACTATACGGTTATGAACCTATAGTTTAGATTCAAGCCTTATGGCAGATTCCTTTTGTGCGGATCACCACGCACCTATGCCATTCACTCAAATCAAGGAGCTTTAGCATGCATGTATATAGATAATATAATGAGAGTATAAAGATGCTCATGTAAGATGCACTGATTATTAATTGTTATAATATCCCTTCACTGAGATGTCTTAGTACTAGTGGTTTTTAGGGCATACAATTCCTAACATACTCCCACTTGCACTAAAGAGCACTATCACCAACTTAATCTAGCACCCTTCGCCTTTACAAGAGTATGAAATACTCTCTTAGTGAGACTCATAGGTAAAATAGGGCCTGCTAAATTATCTATCAAAGCTATTTTCTCCACCACATTGCCCTCTTGGACAAACTCCCGAACTTAGTGGTGCTCTCACTAAACAAGTTTCCTATGCAGTGGTTCCTTAGATTCCTCAGTACAAAGCTATGAAGCTTCTAGTATTATCACTAAAAACTCTAATTCCGTTAAGAATTACTCGAGTTACTTTTTCCCTTCCTTGTAACTTTCGCAAGAGCCACAAACTCTAATCTCCATGGTTGAGTTGACAATGCCAAATTGTCATCCCTCGTTGAGTTAACAATGCTTAATTTTCATCCCTCCCAACCATACACAGAGTGAAGATACATCCAGAGGTCCATTCTCTGGATTCTACATGACTGGTTTTTAAAATATTATACATCTTCCAAGTATAAAGATACCAGACATATATATCAACATCTAATCCCTTTTTCTCCTAAGATACTTGAGTATATGCTTATCTATCACTTAATAATCTAATCTTAGGTTCAATTGATATTTGCTTATCATGCCTATGGCAAAACAAATATCCAACTTGGGAGGGAATCATGACACACACTTGATTTCCAACTGCTGACGCACATGGAAATCCCTTCATCGCTTCTATATCCTTACTTGTCTTTCAGACAATAATCTTGAGATAGAGATGCTCTATATCTGAAAGGTAATGCCCTATTTTCATGGAGACTTGTATGCCAAAATTGATTTATGTTTTCTCCAAAAGTGAACCTTGAAACAATACTAGTGTCTTGGCTTTGTGACCTCGCAAAGACACAATGTCCAAGACACAGTTCACTTTGTTTCAATCTCTTCATTTTTGTTCCAAGAAGACTTCTAGACCATAATAGTATGTGCACACTTGCAATCAAGAGTACTCCTCAATAATCTTCTTTGTTCTTTTACATATGCAACGCTCACTAACATTGTGATCAAAACAAATTTGATCAAGTTTAATGTTCTAGTACCCTAGATGTCAACTTTCATTCAAATAAATGGACCTTCAAGCCTACCGACAATACGTTCTTGAACCCAATAGCATACTTCTAGATCCGTCAAGACTTCTACCCAAAGAAAACCGTCTTGACATCTACTTATCATATCTGGTAACCAAGATGACTGCCAATGACAAAAAGTGTCTAGATGGACTTGAGCATGATCATTTGCAAAGATATCTTCTTATAATCGGTCTATTCCTTTCTAAGAGAACTTTGCAATCATGTCTGGCTTCTAAGATTCTCATCTTCTTGATCATCTACTCTACTTACTGTATACTATTCACACCTTATGGGATATGTGCCTTCGGGTGTGATGATAGACGGTTTCATACGTCTGTATGTATATAGATAACTACTTTGTGATCCGTGAGATCCATTACTAGAATATCATAGTCAATTCCGAAGAGAAACTCTCCGAAGTAACTATCTAGGAATCTGGAATTCCTCCCACTACAACATAGTTCCATCTATGCGTAAGAACTAGATTACTGATAATCTACAACCTTTATAATGCTAGGGAAGTCTAAAACTCTTTAGTTTTACAGTTATATCTGAGTTAGGTTATTCGAAAATTCATACAACATTCCTTCAAGTACTAAGCTTGGGCACTATACTGCATCATTTGTTCCTTGGTATTGTAGAATGTTTCCTACATTGTATCCTTTGGATAATCTATGCAATAGTATGTGTCAAACCTTAGTTTCCTATTTTTTAGCACAACTATTGAGTACATAAGTTGGACAATCCCGTAAATGGACCTTGTGCCAAAACTAGGTTCTGGCCCTATTCATAGTGCTAGGACGCCTTAACCACTAAAAATAGAACCAAGATTGACATGCATAATCCACTATTTCACTTGCATATTCCAAAATATCCTTGAGTCACCCATAGATCTTATTATATTCGGCAGAATACAATTGCTCCCCTCTTGACATACCACTTTACTTTCGTAAACCCAGTGTAGTCGCTTGAGTCACAACCAAGTAGTCTTTGAGCTCACATTAAAGATATACACTTTTATGATCAATTTGAAGTACTATCATTCGCATACCTAATAGTCGCTCCCTCTAAGACTAAAATGCTCAGACTTGCTTCATAAGGTACAAAATCAAAAACTTCTAATGATCATCTTTAAAAGTCATGAATATCTACTATTAAACTGGTTTTTTCATCAGACTACACTTTTTGTACCAAGCCTAGCATGTCATTTGTCTTTGTTGTATAGTGGAAAATGACCTTTCGATCATGTTTCACAAGGCAAGATCCTAATTGAGCCCATGGTCTAAGATCTAATGAGTCCAAGAACTCATTCTTGACCATTCTCAATTAGCATGAAGATCAAACTAGTAGACTTTGTTGGTAGGAGACTTTTCACTCAGAAATTTGCAATTGAGTATTAATGCAATACCATGAATTTAAAATAAACCCAATTATTGTACCATTCTAACTGATATAAAACATTAGTATATAAAAGAATAAACAATAATTTGCGATCCTAAAACCTAATTTCATCATATGTTTTAAATACATAAAAAGAATAAACTAATAACTCCCATTTCTTTGGCCCATCCCTTGCATAACAAATGCTTTTCTATTCTGCCTCATTGTTACTTGATATGCAATCATGGTTAACGGCGCCTGAGTCTACCACAATAGATTCTACCACTAAACATGTTTCATAAATAGGGAATATTAGAAATATTTGATTTGCTCTTAGCAAGGTACCGAGGATAATCCTGCTTCCAATGCCCCTTTTGTTTGTACTTGAAACATTTGCGCTTGGGCGTACCATTAGCATTCCTCTTTGTTCCACATATCTTTCTATCTAACTGTATACGATGTACCTGTGTTGTATCCTCATTTTCTCCCAAAAGATCCTTTAACAACCGCAAGGGGGTCATGCTTAACCTACTCGTAAGATACTCGAGCTTAAACTCGGTAAAGGATTCAGGCAAAGTTTCAAGGATTAATTTCACCTCACTTGTAGGAATGATCTTTGTTCCAAATATCTTGGCCATGGAAATGTCCTCCATCATTTGGTGCACATGCGACCCGATGTATGTTTCTTCTGCCATCTTTGTTACCATAACTCCACACACAAATTTCAATGAGGAGACCATGTGGGCAGCAGTATCGATACGTTTGTGTTGAGACTGCAAAGTGTCAGCCATGGAATCCAACATAATGGTTTTAGCCTTGTCATCGCCCTCCTTCCATAATCTCTCTGCCTTTACACGATCTTCAGATGAATGTAGAAAAACTTGAGGATGAGGTTGATCTAAGACGTAATTGCATTTTTCTACTTCAAGTACTATGTGTAGGTCATATACCCAGCTTTCAAAATTATACCTAGTCAAAATATTCATAAAGAGATAATGGACTTTAGAGGAATCTATATTTTCTGACATCTCTGGATATTTTCAACAAACAATTATATATCAATAAATGAGCCATTATATTCATGGTGCATGCATATGAATGAAAGTTACAAGGAAAACATGACATTCATAATCTTTTGACATCTAATTTCTAATTTTAGTAGTTGAACCCTTTAAACTACTAAGATGTCTCAGTGTCTTAATTCTACTCACAACATTCCACTGAAAGGGTGGTCATGTTGTAGTTTTGATTAAGTACCACATATTTGAAATATCATCATTTGAATGGTAGCCCATCCAATGGTATTCGAATCACTGATTTATGTTTGGCTTCACTGAAGAAATAACAAGAACTCCGAATGGAGGATACTATTTTTCAATATCAAGTGTTTTAACCGTTTTTTCATGAGGTATTTTCACTTAGAATATTCTTAATTCGAGTCTACTGAAGGGCAGTAAACTCTAATCAATATTCTATGAAACGATCTTTGATATAGTGCCCCACTGAAGGGGTGATTGCACCCACCAACACTTCAATTGAAACTCATTTTAATATATCTTGCTATATCTTAGTTGAAGACTGAAAGATCAATTAGGGCTATAAACATCATCAATGCAATAATCAAGAGCAGAAGCATAGGTAAATTTTAAAAAATTTACAAGATTAGGCATTATGTTCATGAAACCCTAACCTTGAGTTCATATGATTAACATAATTAAAGCATATATAAAGCTAATATATGTATTCGAAAGATGAAAACAAATTATACCTCTTGAAGACAAGCCTTGGAAGCCATGGTTGCTCACTTGACTCTTGACTAACCCTCCCACAAGTGTAGAAGATCAAGTTGGTGTATACAAGCATGAATGAGCTTCCATTTGATCTTCGAAGTGTTTGTGCTAGGCTACTTTGATAATCTTAGAGCTTGTATGTGTGTTGTTTGAAGAAGAAAAAATCTTCTTCTTCTTCCTTCTCAATGCCGTGAGGTAGGAGAGAGAAAATGAATATGAGCTTTGTGTTGTCTTGTGTGTATTGTGTGTATATGTATTATATGGTTGGTCAAATGCCCTTTGACCCTAGATATTTTTGTCTTCCAAATACATACATATTATCTACATACATGCTAGCATATCAAATACATCCATCATCCATGTAGTATTTAATCTTAGTCATGTATTCAAATTGGTTGGTAGAAGAGTTGATGTGGCCAATTGTAGTCCAAACAAATGGCATCTTGTCTTTTTCAAGACATAACATACATACATATATCATATATACATATTATGTGATTCTTTCAACTATGCAAATAATTAATTCAAGATAATCACTATTAGTTTAAATTATGGAAATAACTTTTTCATATTTGCATATTAGCCCCAATAAACATTGATAATTATACATTGGCACCATAATTAACAATTAATTACAAATTGGTCCCATTAATCTTTAATGGTCAATTATACTATTATTAACTCCTTAATAATATAAAAGAAACAAAACACAATTGTTAACACTTTAGCAATTCAAAGAGACACAATATACAACTCGATAGAAAACTCATTCTTTTGCTTTTACGTGTGTGACATTCTAGATTCACCGCCATATAGCAATGAGAGAATATTAAACACTTTAATCCATTTTGAGAATGTCTCTTTCATTCTAGAAATACCCCCACGTTCTAGGTTAACGTCTAGCCACATGCCTAGATAATATATAAGGCAATGAAGTCAAACTCAAGTGAATCTATTTATGGTCACCGATTATCGTGCAATCTAATCCTTCCATTAAACGTCCCGTCGAGCAAGAACCATGATACGATTAAGTTCATCAACTTGATACTATGCAAAGATCTAAATGGTATAATGAGATATAACACATGAAAAAACACATTTCCATCATTCACACCTTGGCCGAGGATTTCCTCATTAAACTACCATAACTAGATCGCATAGGACATCGCCTCACATCAGAGGTTAATGGATTCCTTCTTCACAATTACTTGTCAATCATTATACTAGATGAATGATACCACGAGAGGCAGTAACCGATCTCGATTAACGAAGACAAGTGTTGTCCAAAAGGAAATATCAAACCCCGATACATATGGCAGTCGCAATGTCTCAAGTCAAAGGATTACATGCACAATTGCAACGAATAACAAATTATTAATCCTAAGTCACGTAATTTGTTATTCACATTACATTCAATTATCTATTCCACTAATAATCACTCATATGTTTGTTAATCGCATCCTATGCTATTATGGCACGTGGCTCACCATCCTCTATCATTAACATCCCTATGTTAATCAAATGTAACAATACATGTAATAGTCTATAATAGATTATTGAAGTTCTAATCAAATAATCTGAAGACTATGAACAATTTAAGTATTTATCCTAATAAAGAGATATGGCAACATATTCTAAACACCCTTTTAGAATACATATTTTCTAATGAAAAACACTAGGGACTCATTCATATGTGAAAACGGAGAATATGAATGTCAATTGATATACATATAGATAGCTATGCCATGATGTACAAGTTAATGTCAAAATGTCCCAAAATATGTCATCCAAATATATAGTATTAGGGTATATCTCTAACAAAGACTACCTCCGAAGGGAATTCCCACACGCGGGTGAACTTAGATAGCCTCCCACTACCGGCATAGACCAAAATGGAAAGCCATGGGGTTCTTTCCATATACCCTCTCCCACTTGATCTTTTATAACTAAGGGTTTTTTCCTTGTAAATAGTCTTTGCAATTTATCCTTTAAGTTTTAAATTTAAGTAAGCTCGATCTTTAAATCCTTCCTTTTAAAACTTTACCTTTAATTATAATAGTCCCATACCTATTCGGGATTAGTCAAGGCTACTTTAGGTATTTAGTTAATGCTTGGTTTCTAAGGGCATCCCTCTAACCAATTTTGAAATTGATAGCCTCAAACTATGTTGATCTAGGTATCGATTCAATTAATCATTAACTAGCCATACCTAATTAAGGTTCTCTAGGATTAATACATTTTTAAATCCTAATGATTGGTCATGCTACTAGGTGTTTCATGTCTATACATCCATTCAAAATAAAACATCATACACAATTTTGAAAAGTAAAGACATTCATCCAAACACCATGACCCTTTCCTTGATGGTTTCTTGTACTTTCCATTTTTGGAAATGGAAGTTGCCATTCTTGGAGCTTTCCATGTTAGTAATGCAAATCTCATCCTAATCACAATCAAGACTTCTTCTCTCACCAAAATATGCAAGATTCCTTGTGGAAGCCAAAACCGCACAATCTAGGACTTTTTGCTTTGGAAGATCAACCAAGTGTCCTATTGCCAATAGAATTCCTCCTCCACTACAAGCCACCCCTCCACCATCTATGGCGGGTCTGATCAGCCACAAAAATGCCTCGAAACCACTGTTGGTTGCTCGAGAAAAATATCAAAATAGTTCGCAAAAAATTTTGACATGGCTCGTGTAATTCTTGGCATGTACAAGTATATACGTAATAGAATTGTAAAATGTAGCAAACCTATCTATTACACATGGTCCTATGCTTCATAATGAAGCTTACATTCAACTATACAAAGCGATTTAAAGATTACAAGCGGATTGGATAAACCACTAATACAATAATCATACATTAAACCATTAAAGTTGAAAAATGAGAACCATATCATTATCATGCAATCTAACCATCAAGGACGGATTATTATGGGTTGCAAAACAAGGGTTAATAACCTCATTTATCATGAAATAATCCCACATATTCATAGCATAAAATCAGTTCGCGATTAAGCCTTAACGGTCAATAAATAGACTTTCTAGCATTTTCCAACAATTCTTATGCCATGTTTGAACATGTATTGCGTTTGGCGTGGCTCTGATACCACTTGATAGTTATTACCAGGGTTCTATTACCTAGATTACTAATGATTTCAAGCATAAAAAACTTAAACTATGGCAGCGAAAGCAACAAATCAAAAACCATGCAAATACATATAAAATATGCTAGCATACATGCATATAATGCTGTTTAAATTTCACAGACATATTTCATTACCATAAGTATTGGTGTCAAAACTCAATACTACAATATGCTCACCACGCTATAGCTGCAACAAGTGGATGCCAATCTTCCTTGCTTGCCTTGGCGAGAGTGCCACACCAATGGAAGAAGAAACCCACAGCTAAAGGAGAAGACTCAATTGATCTTCTCTTCTATTCTATTTCCAAGCTTTGGTAGTATTTGTTGTGGGACGAATCACTCTCCTTTTTCCTCTCTATGGCCGTGTGGTGTAGCTCAAACGAAGTAGTGATGAAAAACTCTTCATCTTTATCTTTTTGTTGATCGTGTATTAGCTTAGCAAGAGTCCAAGTGACTTGTGTGACTTAGGAGCACTAGGAGACCTAGGAATTGTACTTGCATAAATAATGTATCTGGACTATAAGTTGTCGACATTATTAATGCATAAAATAAGCTGCATTATCTCTTTATTTATTTTATGAATTCCATATCTTCATATAAAGATAAATCCATAAAATAAAGAGTCCCACAATAATAGCTAGTCTACAATTCTATCTTCCTACTTTCTTAATCTATCCACACGACTTCCTCTTACTAAATACACATTCTACATGCCATTCATAGAGAAAAGAAAAGTGTACCTACCAATAGAAATTAGCTAGAAGAGGGACTAAAAGACATATTCGCTCTAGCTCCAAAATGACTAAAATGCCCCTACTAGACCTTAGCTGCATTTTATTCATTTTAGCCCTAGCTCATTCCATTAAAGAGCTATGACTACACTCTAGAATAGATACAGATTCCCAGAAGCCAGTCAAACAAGGTTTGACTATTGTCTTTGACCTACTAAGTATAAAAGACCCTTCTATGTAGAACTCGCAATCAATACTAGGTCTTAACCTTGTACTATTTGTTAGTGATATGCCGTAATGCTATGTAGTTTGATGACCTATCTTGGGCATTTTAATGTAAACTTGTTTTATCAAGCAATGGCATTTTTAATGATATTCATATTCTTCGCTTTCAATTATATGAATGTGTCCCCTGATATCTTCATAAAGGAAATATATTCTAAAAGTTGTTTAGAATATCTTGGCGTATTTCATTTGTATGTGAAGAATATCTAAAGTTATTCATAGTCCTTAGATTATTTGACCGGGACTAAAATAATCTATTATGGACTATCACATGAATTGTTACCTTTGATTAATATTGGATATTGATGATAAAGGATAGTGAGCCATAAGCTATAATTGCATATGATGCGATTAGCAATCATGTGAATGATTATTGATAGAATAGATCATTGAATGTGACGTGAATAACAAGCTACATGATTTTAGATTAATGGTTCGTTATTCGTTGCGAATGTACATGTTATCCTTAAACTTGAGAAATTACGACTGTAACATATATCGGGAATTTAATACTAGTACTTGGACAATGCTCATCTTTGATTTGTCAAGATGAGTTACGACCTCTTGCATATTATCTTTCTTGTATAGTGGTTGACAAGTAATTGTCGAGAAATGATATGTTAACCTCCAGTGTGAAGCGATATCCTATGCAATCTAATTTCAGTTGTAGAATGACGAAGTCCCTGGCCTGTGCATGAAAGATGGAAAAGCGTTTCCATGGATGTCATCTCTCATTCCAACTATTAGATGTTTGCATCGTTATCGAGTTTATAGACTTAATCGTTTCATGATCTTTGCCCAATTGAGATATGTTAATAGAAGGATTAAACTGTACGTTTATTCGCCACTATAAATAGATTCACCTGTTTGACTTCATTGCTATATAAATTGTCTTGATACGTTGCTAGACGTCACTCTAGAACGTGAGGGTATTTTGGGAGTAGCGGAGATATTCTTGAAATATATTAAAGTCATTTAATATTTCTTTATTGCTATTTGGTGGTGGATCTAGAGAGTCACACACAATAAAGCGTAAAAGAATGTGTCACGCCCCGAACCCAACCCATTGCTAGGTTAAGGCCGGAACATGACGTTCAAATCACTTAAAACCTGTAATTAACCACTTAACAAATATACATCCACCTTAAATTTCATAAAAGCTCCAAATGACTGCTAACCATCGGCCTTAAAATTTTACAACAATTTGGAAACATTTACAAGACCTCGAATTCACTGGTTCACACCAATTAGCTTACCAAAAGATCAATTTCTAAGTCTCAGAAGAATAATCACTGACTTAAAGTTATATTATCCAACACTGACATTATACAACTTCATCACTGATAATTAAGAATACCATCATAATCTATCAAATTACATAAGGCTTATCCCCGGATACATATATACAAGATCTAGATTCTTCAATTTACATCAGGTATCTCATGTACTTATACAACATTCAATCAAGAAGTCTTTCACGTATGCAATCCTTTCCTTCAACTTGCAAAGTTACTCAATCAGCCTTACCTGTAATTGTCATAAAAGAGGGGTGAGCTAGATCCTCGCATATAGCTCAGTGAGGGCTACAGGGAATGGGGATTTTCGCAAGAATTTTTCCATTTCAAAATCCTTTTGAAACCCATGCCAAGCAATGCACATAATACCAATTAACAATATCCCCAAATCCCTAGGTGATATCCGGATATCCACCGAGGACCATGGTAGTCGAGACTGACTGGTAGCCCGATGCTACCCAGAGGAAACGAATGCTACCATGCCCATAGTGTGGTTGCAACCGTCGCGCCCGTAGTTAACATTATAAACATGTCATGAATAATAACATAGAGAGAAGGGCAACAAAGTACGTTGCCTCCGTCAAGCAAGTATATACATGATTCAACCTTAATCAAGCGTACTTAAGCCATTACATGATACACATATATTCAAGAGTATTCATGATTCGAGCATAGTCCAAGCATGTTCAACTTATATCATGTGACTTAGCAAGTAAACATGTGAACACCTTGCATGTATAAACATTTATAGTGCCTTGATTAACGCCTCTTGATCATGCTAGACATATGAAATCAATACAATACAACAAATCCACAATTAAACTCTACCACAATAATCTAGGCTTTGATACGGTTCTAACGCATCCGACCGTGCCTCAATCGGACATCGGTAGCTCCCGAAATCACTAAAACAAGTTCAATACACGAAGCTGTCAATTGGACATCTGGGCGATACAACCTCTATCCGGTCGACCGAATAGAAGCCTCAACGCCCGGCAGCGAGCATTGATCCGGGCGATAATTGTCCCATCTGGTCGACCAGATGATGAAGGTAACGACATGAAGGCTCAGTGGGAAAATCTGAGATTTTTGCTTAATATCCGATTTATGTCAAATTTTCCCTCTTTTTGCAACACATGAATATACACCTCTACACCACCTTATTAACCACTCAAATTGCAACATTTAAACACAATGTTTCATATACAGCTTTACAACATCAACATCTTCAATAAATTCAATACACCTCCAATAAGTTCAAGTGTGTAATATGGCCTCATGTAATAATCTAATCAAGCTCAATATACAAGTATAACCATAAACCATGCTCAATGTATCTTTGAAAAACATTTGAGAAAACAACCCTCACTTCAATTTTGTGTTTGAATGCAAGAGATATGATTGAAGATGCAAATATGAAGCTTGAAAATGGTGAAGATGGCTTTACTCTCCTCTTTCCTCCTTCTTTTCTCCTTTCTTTCTTGATTGTGTGTGGTGTGTCTGATCTAAGGTATGTGTGTGTGCTGTAGTATTTTTGTGTGTGTGTAGAGTGTGTTGTGTGTGTAGAGTGTATTGTAGTGTTTTCGTGTGTGTAGAGTGTGTTGTGTGTGTATATTAGTTGTTAAGATATTTTAGAAGGCCCCAAATGACCAATTTGCCCTCATAACTAAATGAAATCTACTAGTTTGCCATTAAGTCCATTCCTAACTTATTTGGTTAACATATTATTTTGATAGTTGCATTAATTAGCTTTATTTTCTTGCATTATTTACTTAAATTCTATTATTTGCTTAAAGAGATCCGAGCCCGGAGTAAATTTTAAACTGTTTTATTTTTCTGATTTTGTATTTTTCCCATCACACGTGTCATATATGAGGCATGAGAAAATTGGTATTACTTGCATAGCATGTCGAGAAGGCGGGTAGAAAAAAATGTTTTGTGTCTCGCATTAATAGTGTTGCTAGGAATTCTTATTGGGCCATTAAATGGCTAGACTTGCAATTGGGCATTAGTTTAATTAGTCTAGCCATTTACTTAAAACCCAACTAAGCCCAAAGCCCAAACCCAAGACTATATAGCCTTTATATTATCAAACAAAACCAAAATAAAATACAACACTCAAACACACACACTCACAGTTTGCACACACACACACATGAGAGAAAAAGAAGAGGAAAATTCACCTAGGGTTCATCTTTGAGCTTCTCCAAGCCAATTTTTCATGATTCTTCAAGCTAGGTGAGGGTTACCATCCTTTTATGCATTATTGTTGTTTATTCATGTCTCTTTAGTGTAGGCTATAATGTAGTCATATGATGAATGAGCTTGTAAATGCCTGTAAAGATGGTTTATAGTGAGTAGTATGTTATAGAAGTAATCTTGTGCATGATTTGCTAACTTTTGCAAGTAGTTGCAGTTGAAGTGAATGCTTGTTAGTTATAGTTAATTATGTAGGCCAAGTGTTTGATAGATGTTCTAAGTGAGGTTGATGAGTGGCATATGCTAACTGTAAGTCAATATGATGCTTAATTTAACTCAAGAATCAGGAAATATAGCTAAAAGTAGAGTAGTGCAAAAGAGTAATTCTGGACAGTTCACTGCTGTCAACGTTTAGAGCCTCTTTGACATAGGAAACGTGCTTGAAACTTAACAAAATTTTTACAGAAGCTAGATTAGGCCGTTTAGAGCAAATGCTGATTTTTAGGGCTAACGCTAATTCTAACGTTTTAGGCCTCCGATTTAGCCATTTCCGAAATGCGTATGGGAAAATCGCTGGGCAGGGCAGTTATGCGCAGTCGTACAGAAATGGTTGTATCTTGAGGAATTTAGATCGGAATTGAGTTCCGTTTGGTTCTAAGATCATCTACACTCGAAGAGCTATGTTTATAGATAAATAACAGAGAATTTGGAGGACTGTAGAATAGGTAGCTGAACAAATAAATTTAAGTATCTGTAAGAAATTGAAAGATGTTTTAGCTAGTTGATAATTGACATTAATGATTGTGATTGCTAGATAGTTGAAAGTTTATGTAAATGATGAAATTGGATGATCTAAGCTTGGTTTTAGATAGTTAACTTGATTGATGTATAAATTATGTGAAATATGGGTGTTAATGCTAGCTATGCTTGTAGATTTCATGTATTAATTGTTGTTGATGTTAAGGTTGGAGGAAGATTTATTTGATGCATGTAAAGTGTTTGTTTAAAGTCTTAAATGAAGTGTAGATGCTACAAATGATAGATACATGTCATAATAATGCTCAATGCTAGCTCAATAAGTAAAAATAATAGCTAAAGTGAATTAGTGCAAGATGTGAATTTTTGGGTAGATTGCGCAACAGTTTTACATAGCAGATTTGAGGCAGCAAATGTTGTTGGAATTAACTGAAATTTTTACACGTTTTGCCTAACACCTTGAGGAACAATTTCTCTTTTGGGTGAAAGATTGAATTCTGTCGTTAAGGGGTAGTTTTGGAGCCAAAACAGTGGGGTAACTGATTCTCGCTTAATTCAGGGCTGGTTGCGCAATGATTTTCTAAAGGGCATAGCTTGATGAGTTTAACTCCGAATTGGGAATCGTTTGTGGCTAAACCCATCTACACTCGACAAACTACCTGTCTATGAAATTTCAGAAGTTCTAGAGGTCATTAAGGCTGCTAACAAAACCTATAAAATTAAGTAAATGCAGTCAGAAATTTCAGTTTATATAGCTAAGTGATTAATGTTGCACTAAAGGTTAATTTGAGTTGAATAATAGGAGATTATAGGTAGTTGAAGGCTTGAGGGTAACAATTACATATTTGAAGAGAGTGCATAAGTGGAATAAGGGTTAAATAAATATTAGTTGCGTTGAATGTTAAATGTTTAATATGTGACTAACGTGAACTATATGTATTGAATGTTTAAATAATTTGAACTTTGTTTAGTTTAGTTGTAGTTAAGTGGTTTATGTGATTTAACTTGGCTACTAAATGTTACGAATATAATTGGGAAAGCTAAATAAAAGGGACTCCCGAGCTTGCTAGTAGAGCCATTGGTTAGAGTAGTGTGAAAGTGGCATGTTTGAAAGGTAAAAGTCGAACTATGTTAAATAAAACAAGTGTTGAGTTGCATTAACTTGATAATCCCAGTTTAGAGAATGTATCTTAATGCTTTTATGAGTCCTAGAACCTCGTACTTGCTAAGTGACCTACTTGAGAATGAATGCAAGTTTTATGAATTAAATGGTGTTATAATGATTATTCATGTAGTTTAAAGCAGTTAGTGCAATGTTGTTAGGAATTTGAGTATGCCTTAGTTGAGTTGTCATTGAATAACTAGAATGTTATAACTTAGTGACTAAAGTGTAATATCAGAGCATGCTACCTAGTGCCTTTAATGTATTAAGTGTTAAAGTTGGTTTGAATGCTATTTTCTTGAGTTTTGGTTGTAGTTAAGAGTTAATGAAATATAGTTACTTGTTTATATTCTTTATTGCATTGGCCATAAATGACATCCATAGAATTATTTGTGGTAAGTAAGTGTTCTATGACATGTTAGGGTCTGAGCTTTTGAGTCGTCCAAGGTGTTTGTAAGTAAATGAACGTTAGTTCTCGCAGGTTTGGCTTACTAAAGGTGAGGAAGTCTTCATCTCTTCTGTGCATCTTAACTTATTTTATTCTTTCTAGATTGTATTATTTAGTAATTGATAAAGTTTATATGTATTATTTTACTTGCTATCTTGAGTCTTTTCGTGTTATTTGTGATTAACTGTAGGGCGGCCTACTTTGTCGTTCCTCTTTTGTGGTATTTGATATACTTGGCTCTCGTGATCTTGTCTCGGGGTTGCGCAACCTTTTCGGACATAGTAGTGTCGACAAACACGGGCGGCTTCGGGTTTGCCGTGCTTCCTCGACTACTATGGTGCCTATTCCCTTTGTCTCGCTGAGTATACTCGACTACCCCAGATGCGTGGTTCACCTCGTTGGGGCATATGGACCTACCTCAGGAGAAGGGTCGTAGGATTGGGGTACATCCGGAGTACCCCATTTAGAGGAATAAGGGTTTGCTGGCACTTGTTGAAGATTTTGGCTCGTGGCTCGTGATTGAAGACAAACGTGAAACTGTATCCTTTTTATACGTGGTTCAATACTTATCTAATTAACTTTGTTATTTTGTGTTCTATATGTTATTATCCTTGTTATATCTCATGAAAGCATTCCTCGATATGCTGCATCACCTCCCTCACTGAGTATACATGTTGTATACTCACCCTCATTTCTATTACCTTTCAAGATCAGTGCTATCAGAGGTAGGAAAGAAGGCTCGAGAGTTTCGTGATTGATTATGCGGGCTTACGTGGATTGTCATTGAATTCAGTTTTGTAATTGTAAAGTTAAGTTTAGAATGTATTGATAGTTATGAATGACTTGTAATGTTGTAATAACTTGTAATCTTTACTTTATTGTCTAGTAGCTGCATGCTTGCATGTTTTGACTGGTTGACGGCTTTAAATTATAAGAAAGGAAACTAGATAATATTAGAATGGTATGATAAGTGAAAATTATAATTATAGACATTCAGCAGTTAATGAATGCATGCTTGTGTGTCTTCAATGTTGGGATCCAAGGCTCGGATGGCCTTGAGGAGTTTGTTGTATGAGATAATTTCAGTGGAGATGATGAATGAATGGAGTTAGATCATAGTTTTGTGGTTATAAATATTGTTTACAGGTTTTAGATTGTCCTATAAACAAGGGAGACTCTATCCATTTTCCCTCGTTTTTCGTGCCTTGAGTTTTGGGATCAGGGCTCTGGTCTCATGAAGGATCGGGTCGTTACTGTGATAACCCGAACCCGGCATGCATTTAATAGCACTTGACTGCATTTGATTAAATGTTTAATTAGTTAAATCAACCAATTTGCACTATTTTAATATTCTCTTGGAAGCATTTAGTAGTTGTATATTGAATAATTAAAAGATTATTATCTATTTCTAATAATTATAGTAATTGAATTTATTCTCTTGTGATTAATTAAGTGTCATCTTAAATGTTAGGGTTTAATTGTATTGGACTACGTGTTTATATTAACTTTCATTTGTAGCTTAATATTAACTTCATAATTCTTTAAAATATTATGGAAATAGTTAAATTAATTATTTTAAATGAATATTGATTACCTTGATTGTTTTGATTATTTTAATAATCGGTTTTGGTTGTCTTGCATTAAAATCACTCGGTTTTCAAATAAAAGAGGAAAGTAGCTCCGAGCCGGAGTAAATTTTAAACTATGATGCTTTCCAAAAATGATATATTTCTTAGATTCTTTGAGATTTAATTGTTACTTCTTTGTTGTCGCAACGTGCATTGCATATCGAGAGCGATAGTTAGAGAGCGGTTCCTAGTCCTCAACAAATAGTGAAAATTAGTGTTTGGTGTCTTAAATTTTATATTTTAATTGTTGTTAGCTAGAATTAATATTTCATTAGTTTTTTAAGCTTTAAAATGCATAAAATAAGCTAGTTTGACCAACTTAAGTGAGCATTGACCAAAGCTTTGACCTTTTGACCTTGTGTCATCTTTTAATAGCCTAATTAGCACAAAAAAAAAAAAAAAAAAACAGAGCTGAAACAGAACCTAGGCTGGCCGAAAATATGAGAGAAGAAAAAAAAAGATTTCAAGCCAAAATCTTCGATTCTTCGCATGAGCTTGCACGGGGTGGTTTCCGAGGCATCCTACGAGGTTTTCCTTGCGTTTAGGAGCGTCTAAGGTGAGGGTTTCATCGTTATTTGCGCATTTGAACATTTTGTGTATTAACTTTGATTTTTGAGTTTTATCCGTATATCATTGTTTTAATTGATTTGAGGCTTAAAGTATGTTCCCTAGCAATAGTAGAACATGTATTTATAGCTTTTTAACATTTTCTGCGGTTGAATATTGAAATTGAAATATAAATTGTTAGTTGAATAGTATTTTGTGAATAGTAAACCCTTGAAACAATAAAGTTGTGCTGTTATGCTGTCTGTTGATGTGAAAAGGTGCTAGGTATGCTAGAATGTCTAAATGCATGATTTGTTTTGGTTGCGTAATGGAAAAAAATGAGAAATATGCCTTGGTGAAAGTCGGGGTCGTTTAGGTCGAGTTTAGCGTTTTCTCGTATTGCGTGATGGCATTGTTTCGGGAGGCCATGGAAGCACTTTTGGTGCGATTATGGCATTGGTTGGGTGTTTGGTTAGCATAGTTGTAGTTCAAACGAGCAAAGGGAGAAATCGGGACTTTGCGTGAATTCTAGGGTAAAGTAGGGTTTCGGGGTCTTTAGACGTGCCTTATGGTGACCTAGGAGGATTGATGAAGTCGGTTTCCAAAGCTCGTGGCTCGTTTGAAAGTAGTAGCGTTTTGAAAGTTGGGGACATTTTTGGGATTTTGTGTATTTTCATAGTATATTGCTTATAGAATGTTTATAATGCTTATAGAATGTCTATAATGTTTATAGAATGCTTATAATGCCTATAGAATACTTGTTATTGCTTGATAATGTTAGTTGGTGTTCTTCTTGTTACTTGTTTGATTGCAAATGCTTGTTAATGCTTATTACGCTTGTTAGAGTTGATTATTGATTGAAATGTTTAACAATTGTTGAATAATGCTTGATATCTCGTTTATCTCCTCTATCTGTGTTGTTGTGCTATCGCTCGTTTATCGACCTTGTATCGAGTCTTGCATTGCATAGTGTCCAGCGCGTGAGTGATGGGCCTCTCTGGGTAGTCTCGAGTTGCCAGTGTTGGTTGCTCTAGCTCCGTGGCTATTCCCTTTTCTCGCTTGGGTTGCCTCCCAAGGAGATTTGGGTCGTAGAATTGATGGTTACTCCCAGGGTATTCCAAACTGGTGTTATAAGGTGGTTGCACGCTTATTGTCATCGTTGTCAACATCAAGCTTGAGATTGATGTATCGCTCGTGAAATGGTATATTGCTCGTAAGAGTGAACCATAGCCTTCAGAGTGTGGTATAGCTTTGAATGGTTGTGTTAATGCTTTCTTGATTGGTTACTATATTGTCGTTTGTATTGAATGCTTCCTTATTGACTTTATTGCTTAGCTGTGTCTATTTGCATTGCACGACTTTCTTTCTCTCCAACTCGATATCTATCTCGCCCTCACTGAGTATACGTGTTGTGTATACTCACTTCTCACCACCACATTTCAGGAAATGCCATGTTAGCTGGAAAGTCCGTGATTATGTGAAAGTTTGTGCCTGAAGAGTTGTTTTGCGTGCCTATGTGGCTTGAGTTGTCGAAGTGGCAAAGATATATGCTTTCATATGTTGTATGTATTTATTGTTAAAAGAAATGTAATTTAAATCTAGCTAAGTAGTTGAGGTGGTTTGATAAGTTAGATTATGTATTTAGTTAATGTAGCTTAACTTCAATGTATGTTTGTAATGACAAAGGAAAAAGATAGAAAAATATGATAGTCTAGCTTATGCAATAGATTGGTGTAGTTTAATTGCTAAGCATGAATGTATATTTACTTGTGATTTGCATGTTGTGAACCAAGGCTCGGATGGCCTTGAGGTGGTTGAATGTTTGGATATGGTATTGGTCCACTTATATGCTGTCGCAGGTTTTACATTTCGCCTAGAATCAGGGGAGACTCCGTCCGTTTTCCCTGAAAAATTTATGCCCGGGTTTGGTTTGGGTTGTGATTAGATTGATTGATAGAACTCCTGGTCTCGAGAGGGATCAGAGTGTTACAGTTACAGAGTGGTTGCAACCTTTTTGCATGCACACAAATTTGTCACATCTGCATATAATACAAGTATATAACAACAAGGAGGGCAACAAAGTAGGTTTCCTCCGTTAAACCATCATGTGCAAACATTTGATCAAATAAAGGCATCAACACGCTTGTGAAAGTATGTGTCTTATACATAATCATGCATCAAATGTAACCCACACTTAAGCTTTTCATGACCCTTGATAGCTCATAAAGTTGCCACATACCAAAGAAGGGTGCAATAGTCCCTTAGGACTACTCAAGGTAGCAAGAAAACACGAAACAAGCAAAATTGCATTATCCCAACTTAAATGGTTAAATGACCTATTTTCCCCAACCCCAATTAATCAGATTTTGTATAGAATTCAAGCTTATCGAAAATAGATAGTTTTAGAATCAAACAGAACTTAATTCGGAGTTGAATTGACCAAGATATGGTCTTTGGAAGATTGTTGGGCAAAGTTGTCAAACTGAAAAACGGGGAGTCCGGTCGTGATGTCCAGTTGTGTTGATCACGACCGGGTATCAAGTCTGGATGATTGGTCAGCCCACTGCCCATTTGTCCGGTCGTGTTATCTGGTCGTGATCAACACGACTAGGTATCACCCCTGGACAAGCCCGATTTCTACACCAAACTTGGCTTTTTTGCTTGTTGTTTTACTTCCAACTCAACCAAACCTTTTGTACACCAAAAGAGGTTTTCTAGGCAACATTTTTAAGCTCAAGACAACCCCATAACATTCTAGAATGAAAAAACAACCAAAGAACACTCAAGAATCCTCAAAATCCCCAAGAACACCAAGAACACCATTTAAGTCCTAATGTGCTTCGCCTCCAATTTCAACCTTTTCTACCAATAAAATCCCTTCATTCCAATGAACTATATAACTTTAGCCCCACTCTAGCATTCAAGAATAACTCAAATCAAAATGTAACTCAATCAACAAAAGCTTGAGCCCTAGCTTCTCAACAAGAGTTCAAAATCACAAGATATCATTCTATTCACCATGAGCAAGTCCAATAAGCTTAGAAACCACAAGTTCAAGAATAATATGACTTTTACAAGACCTTCAGAAACATCCCTCACCTTAGTAATAGTTAGAAATAGAAGAGAGTGATGTTGGAAATGCAAGATATAGTGTAGAAATGTGAGAAGCTAGCTTGATAATAGTTGAAATGCATTGGTTCTTTTCTTCTTCTTCTTCTTCTTCTTCTTTTTCTTCTTCTTCTCCTTAGCTTAATCGTGTGGTGTGTGTGTAGGCTAATCGTGTGTGTGTGTGTAGTATAGTGTATGCATATGTTTTTGTTTAGTTAGTGGAAAATGTTAGGTAGGAAATATCTAATGGCCAAATGACCACCTTGCCCTTCAACTAGATTATGTATTGCTAGCTTGCCATTTAGTTTCATTTTAACTAGTTTAGTTATCAATTATGATTTAGTAGGATTTATTTAAATGCCTACGATACCTAAACCACTCCATTGCATGAAAAATGATGCAAATGCACGTAAAACGAGATAATTGCACGTTAAATGATATAAATGCACATAAAATGATTTATTTATATGTTATATGAATTGAATGCATGTGAGGTCTCATGCTGGGTCTTACAACCTTCCCTCCTTAATAGAATTGTGCCCTCGCAATTTCCTCTTACCTTGCAAACAACCCAAGGTACTGGTGCTCCGTTTGGTCGCATCTCTCCCAAGTTGCTTCTTCGACCCCGTGATTATTCGAAAGCACCTTCACCATGGGGATATTCTTGTTGTGCAACTCTCAGTCTTGTTCATCCAAGATCATCATCGGTTTCTCTTCATAGGACAAGTTTTCCCCAAGTTCTAGCGGTTCGGGTTCTAAGATGTGAGATAGATCGGGGTGATATTTCCTCAACATTGAGACATGAAACACATGGTCAATGTTGGCGAGATTCGGAGGTAGATCCACCGGTAGGCCAACTTGCCAACTCTTCCCACAATTTCAAATAGACCCACATATCTCGAACCCAATTTCTCACCTTTACCATGACAAATCAATCCCTTTCAGGGCGACAACTTCAAGAATACTCTATCAGCAACTTGAAATTCCAAGTCTCGCCTCCGCCAGTCCGCATAGTTTTTTTTTCTACTTTAGGCCGTGAGCATTCTCTTCTGGATTATCTGTACATTTTCAATCTTCTCAATCAACTCTGGCATCAATGTAGGATATGATGTGATTAAATGGTGTGTTATAAATAGGTGCAAAATGGCCAAGTTTTAATACCCGTAAGTGCACGGATCTTTGTAGTGTAGTGTGCCTTCAGTGCGGAGTCGAATTCCACAAGGAAGCTCGTTAATTAAGTTAGTGAAGTAGTGTTCGAAAGTGTTAAAGCGCTTAAGTGATAGTTCGCAAAGAGGGTTTGAGTAACGTGCAGAAATGTAAACTAAATTAAACTAACTAAATTATCTAAGTTAAACTAATTAATAGTTTAATACAAGAGTTTGTGATCTATGGGTCAAATATGTAAATGAGGCAATTAATCTAGGCTCGGTATTCAGGATTATCTGATTTTGTGCAAGGGTTACGCTACAAGCATCTAACCTAGTCAATTAACTTAGCTTATTAAAATCCCGATTACTAACTCTGATGTAGGTGTTGTTCCATCTACGAGAGTACAACCATAGTATGGAACTGTCCTTGCAACCTGTTGTAAAAGGTCTGTTTCGACTAAGCAATCAACTTTTCCTTACTTGGTCTAGAAACTATGGTTTACTTAAAAGCATTACCTATAGTTCATGGAATCTAAGGTTGTCAAGCTATTTGATTCACTATTAAAGCATGGATACATGGCACGAAAGTAAAGTAATCATAACATCTACTTAAAAGCATTACGTTTTGAAAGACAATGTCGACAGTAAAACAATCATATAATCTACTGAAAAGCATTACGTATGAAGGACAATATTGAATTAAAACAAGCCATATATTGCATTTAAAGCGTATAATCTGAATCCAGGACCGTATATTAAAAGACTATCATTTACAATATTCTCCCATAGATATCAATCTACTCAGACATAAATGAATACGATTTATATAAATAAAAGAGAGTCAAGAGAGGCTCCCCCATATCGACGAACGCGTATTTCTGATTCTTAAAATTTGAGCAAAGGTCCGACGCAAAATTGCTATTTGGGCAGAACTAATTTCTCCCGAATAAGAGCTACTAGGGATGAATTTCTCCCGAATAAGAGCTACTAGGGATGAATTTCTCCCGAATAAGAGCTACTAGGGATGAATTTCTCCCGAATAAGAGCTTTTTCTATTAAAAGCTATTCGGGCAGAACTTCTCCGAATAATAACTACTTGGGTCGGATTTTCCCCTAAAAGTAGTTATTCAGGCAAAATTTTCCCGAATAAGAGCTACCTAGGCAGGACTTCCTTCCCCCGTATTTAACTACTAAATTAACTTAAACTAAAATTAAAACTAACTAGAACTAACTCAAAATTATACAAAAAATATTGTCAATATTCAAAATTAATTACAAATTCTCAAAGGGGTGATGCCCTATTTATAGGCAAAATTTTGAGAAAAGTTGACTTTTTTGTATTTGTTGACTTTGATCGGATCGTTGACCGCAGCATTTTTGGGCATTTTTTACTATTTTGACCCTCCAAACGATGGAATTTGACTAAAATCACGTCGCGCGCATGACTGTGGTCCTGCATTTTGCTCAGAATGTCATTTCTACACGAAAAAATGGTATGATTTGCCAAAAACGAACATGGGTCACTATTCAAGATTATCCAGATCAATGTTCCGAGTCCGATTTCGTGCTAGTTTCGGTCAAATTTCTTCTCTATAGTATTCATTCTTCCACCTTTTCTCGTGTTTCCCCATTCTTACTTCTTGACTTGCAATTTGGATAATTTCGAGTCTGATTATTCACTTTTCGATATCAACATACATTGCATCGAAAGTATAAAAGTGTTGCATTTTAATCCAAAGTTAAGATGCAAATGCAGTACTAATACCATGGTTTGAGTGCTGCAAATACAGTCACATCAACATCCCCAAACCTAAACATTGCTTGTCCTCAAGCAAGACTGTCTTTAAAACAAATTCAAAGTGAAATTTTCAGAAAATTTTGCAAGTCAAAATAGGTGAATTCTATCTATCCCTTCTTTTTGTCAAAATTTTCCAACATGAAACATGAGAAATGCAATTCACTATCTTTAACCTATTTATCAGTTGATAACAAACATGATAAGAGAGCTTTGTACATAATTTTCTCAAATACGTACTCTTCTTGGAAATGGACTAATGATTGTTTCGGAGTACATATTTAGAAGTAAACTAAGCAAATTAAGTTCATTCAATTCCCAACTTTCAAGCAGATTGGACTTTGATATTCTCGCCTTTATTTGTAATCAAACTCTTGATCATGCCTTAATCCTTTTTTCATTTGCCAGAAAATATAAAAGTATACATTTCTACTATCTCTTTGTAGTGTTCAGTTTCCTTTGCCTTCTAGATATTCCATGTAGCTGGCTTTAAGGCCAACAATCCCCCGCCATTATGACTGAGGTTGCCAGGTTTTAAAGAGATTCCTACGTGCATTAATCACCCGAGATATCCAGGCCGAAACCTTACACTATAACACATATCCAAATTACAATGTCTAGGATAGTGGTGCTTAGAGATTTACAACATATTTATGCCAAAATTATTTCAACAACAAAGGTATGTACAACTCTTTTTCTTTTTCTCTTTTTTCATTGTTTTCTTTGTTTTTGTGTTTTTTTTTTGTTTTTTTCTTCTTTTTCAAAGTGTACATACAAACAGAGTAACATAACATAATGTACAAACATGGCATAAGGGTTTAGGTTTCAATCACAAGAAGCTCTCATAACAAACGACAATCCTATCTCAATCCTTTCCAATTCACATTCCTATTAATTGAAGAAAAGAATAGCTAGGCTTACTAATGAATACAGTGACCCAAATTTTTTCTTACAGAGTTCCCTCAGAGTTTTTCAATACAAAGCTAACAACACAGGTTCTCAAGTCATCTAAATTATCTTCCTTACACAAGTAAGGTAGCAAAATACTATTTCACATGAACAATATGGTATATTTCTTGCATATTTTGAAAAAGATTTTCATGAAATACATGCATCTCCACACCGAAACTTTGCTTGTCCTAAAGCAAATAGCAATGTAAAACAATGAGAGTGTAATATGCAAGAAATAACACAATGACAAATGCTACATCCCTAAACCTATGGTTTGCTTACTATTCAACACATGTTGATCAGGTATAAAGGGAAATGTAGTAAAGAAAGATATCACCTGATGTGAAACATTTCTATGTTGATGTAAGAATGTGTCTACTCATCTTTGTCAAAAAGATGTATCGTTTTGCAACTCATTAAAGATTAGTAGACAAAATTTTGTAGGATTATCATCAACACAAATGGTTAACTATACTAAATAAATAAAAATAGTCAAACAAATATATAGGGGAGAAACCAAAAAGAAATATGGTCACGAACAATAACTAATATATTAAGCAAATATTTTAACTACCCAGACCATTTAACCTTATTTCTGGGGTTCAAGAGTTAATTAAACAAACATTAAAGCATTTAAGAGAATACTAGGTTGCCTCCTAGTAGCGCTAAGTTTATCGTCTTCAACCAAACTGCAAAAATCACAAAGACAAAAAATAAAAACACATAATAAGAAAGCATTTAAAAATCTAGGTTGCCTCCCAGTAGCGCTGAGTTTTACACCCTTAGCCAAGCGCCAATGTTAGAGCCATCTATGTTTAAAGCTCTTTGGCACATATTGCCTGATAATCATTTCAACACAGTTCTTGAAAGGAAAAGAATCATGCAACAGATGGTAGTTCATTGTTCCTACAGAACATACCTTTTTCAAGTCACTTTGAAAAAGTGACAATTCCCATCCCAATGTGGTATGTATTGGTATGTTCTCGACTATGTCAATAGGGGCCATAGTATTTTGTGCAACAGTGTGTCCCAAATTCATTTGGTCAACCCATAGATTAGAAGTGTCTAACATATTGTTCAGAAGTGGGTCAAATCCAATTTGTGTCTCCATGGGCAATGTTGTGAGCTTCACAACAAGAGAAGATACATTTAAAGGAAAATTGAGATGACTTTCAACAGGAGAGAGGATGGATGTCAAAACTTATTTTTCAGTATTATAATCAGTTGAAAAGGGCATAGAAACATTTGACTTATTCTCTCGATCAATTTGATACAGAAGTCGTTCGATCTCATTAATGTCTTCTTCAGGAGATAAGAAAGAATGAGGATTTAAAGTAGACTCAATAGACTCGTCCTGAAAGAGTATGGACTCTAAAGAAGTGTGTATACCCAGCTTCCTTGAAGAGGAATCAAAGTCGGGTTGAGTCATTATGTTACTAAGGTTATCATTTCCTTATAAACAAGGCATTTCATTATTTTCCTCAAATTCATTTTCCCTATCAGATGTCTCCCAAATAATCTTGCTCATATCATTAGTCTGTTCACATGTTATTTCATCAAAGGTGCACATAATAGACTGAATGTGATGATCTAAAGATTGAAGCATGTGAGCATTGGATTGGGCAAGATGAAAAAAATGGTCATACTTGTCACCGAATTCAGGAGCAGAGTCAATCCAATCATCCTGGTGATCATTTTGTTTGAAAATATTAAATAAAGGGTCACCAGAAGATTCATATTGAAAATGTATAGGGACTTGGCTTTCAAAGTTTTGAGAAAAATTTTCTTGACTCTAAAGTGATGGCTGGTTTTGCCATTCTGGAGTGTGTGCCTCGAAACTATATTGATCTTGCGAACTCACGACAGGTTGAATAGGGTATTCGTCTTCCTCCCAATCATTTGTGCTCTCGGCTAGTTGACTGATTTGGTCTTGAAGCCTATCTATGGATTAATGGTTGGATTCGACGAGTTGGACAAGTTGGTCGAACTTGTCTTCGAAGTTTGGTTCAGGAGAAGAAAGTTCAACTGAGTTTGGATAGCAAAAGTTTTGTTCGAAAAAATTTACTTTGAAAGCTTTTGCAAAACTCAGAAGAATTGGGGTTTTGAAATGCATTTTCAAAATTTTGAGGCAAAAAAGATGTATTATTTTGAACCCAAAAAGAATTTTGAAGATTCTGCCACTTCGGGTTATATGCAATAGAGTACACATTTTGGTTCAAAAAATAACCCGGTATAGTAGAATCATGACTATGTAAAAACTTGGGATAATAGGGACAATTTACAAATGTATGCCTACATTGAGAACAAATTTCACAAGTATTTGGGATAGGGGGTTGGGTTGTATCATAAAAAGCCCATTGATTGGATGAAACATTGAAATGAGTCATAATTCAATCAATTCAAATTTTCCCAACAATTTATTATTATTATTATTATTATTATTATTATTATTATTATTATTATTATTTATTATTATTGAAGGGTGCAAGCCAACATACTGTATCATGTCTCTACACATATGCTTGTTGGATTCAAGATCTAGAAATGGATGCATGGATACAAGCTAGGGCCGAAACTAGGCAAGCCATATTTCAAAATTTTCTAGCAAAGATCAACATGCATTCTTTCATATATGTCCATAAAGTAGCAAGCTAACATCATATATCAACTATACACAATGAAAATAGCAAGGTCCATAGGTATACCTTTCGTAGACGACTTGGTTGGTGATGAAGCTTGAAGTTGAAGCTATGGAGTCCTTCTAACTTGAAGGGTCTAGTTGGTCCATAAGCATCCAAAGCTCAACATTACTACTTGAAGACAAAAATGTGCTAGTATATCTTCCATGTAACAAGCTATGTGTATGTGGTGTTTTATCAAAAAGCAAAAGTTTTTTTGAAAACCAATAAATGGCCGAAAATACACTACGCTTGAGGAAGAAAGTGAACTTTCTCTCTCCTCTCCTCTATAGCCTTGGCCGAATGTGTGTGTATCACATAGAGAGAGGTTGTCATCTATTGTTTAATATATTGCATGCATATAGAAATAGCCAATCAAAATTAATCTATTTCTTGATTGAATAAACCAAGCCATGCACGTCAATAGATCATAATCATTAACAATAGATGGCAAGATTTCAACTTTCTCTCTCCTCCATGGCTTGACCGAAAATATGAGTGGAACGAGAGAGAATGTTGTCATCTTATTATTATAATATATATATCATAATAGATCATAATCGTTAGCATTACATGGCAAGATTTCAACTTTCTCTCTCCTCCATGGCTTGGCCGAAAATGTGAGTGGAAAGAGAGAGAATTTTGTCATCTTATTATTATATATATATATAACATACTTGTGATAACCCGAACCCGGCATGCATTTAATAGCACTTGACTGCATTTGATTAAATGTTTAATTAGTTAAATCATCTAATTTTCACTGTTTTGCTATTTCTTTTAGAAGAATTCGAAAAGGATTTATATTAATTGATTAAAAGATTATTACCTATTTCTAATAATTGTAGTAATTGAATTTATTCTCTTGTGATTAATTAAGTGTCATCTTAAATGTTAATATTTAATTGCACTTGATTTCATGTTTATATTTATTTGTTCATTTGTAACTTAACATTAACTTCATAAATCTTTAAAATGTTCTAGAAATAGTTAAATTAATTATTTTTAAATGAATATTGATTACCTTGATTGTTTTGATTATTTTGATAATCGGTTTTGGTTGTTTTGCATTAAAATCACTCGGTTTTCAAATAAATTAGGAAAATAACTCCGAGCCGGAGTGAATTTTAAACTATTATACTATTCTACTTTTCAAAGATTTAAAGTTTTATATTATTGCTCATCACTTTATTAGCGATCGATTATTGACCGTTCGATCGTAGAATTTCGAAAATAAGAGTTAGAGAAATATTTTTCGGATTTAGTGAAAAATGTTTTTAGCTTAATTTAACCAGTTTTAGTTGTTTTTCATTTAATTGCATTGTTTTAACTTGAATTAGATTTAATGGCATCAAAATAAGCTTATTTGACTATTTTTAATTAAAGTTTGATTTTGCAAAAGACCAAAATGCCCTTTGTCACCTAATAAATAATAAAACAAGGCTAAAATAAAAAAAAAACAAATTCCAAAATGCCCAAATAGTCCTTCTCATGGCCGAATGGATTAAGGAGGAAAAGAAAAAGATTTTCTTGCAATTTTCTTCTACAATTGTGCGTGGAATTTCTCAGGAGTCGTGGCTCGGGTCCTTGCGGGTCTTGGTCTTCAATCTCTGTGAGGGTTTTCACGCTTTTGTGCATTTTAATACGAATTTAATTTTTGAGTCAATTTTTCAGATTTGATATTTATCACGTTATAATGCTTGTTATTGCTTGAAATAGCTTGCTTAGGGTTCGTAGAGCATTGCTTTTTAGTTATTTAGCAATTTTTACGGTTGAAACGGCGTATTTGAATTTGGGGAAGAACATGAATAGTGAATTATGAATAGTAAATCCTAGAATTTTGGATTTCGATCCGAATTGCGATTGATTGATTTGGATAGATGCCATTAGTGATAGAAAGATAAAACGTGAAATAAATGTGATAGAATTTCGGATAAAATGTGAGATAAAATGTGATAGAATTTCGGATTTCGATCCGTTTGACCAAAAGTTGACCGTGCTCGCATTGAGTTGGGGGTTTCGTACTTGAGGGCATGGAATCACTTTTGGCGCTGTTGTGGCGTTGATTGAATGACCGATTAGCATAGCTGTAGTTCAAACGCAGTAGGTGGACTTTCGGGTCTCGGGTGAGAAAGTAAAGTTTAGTGACATAGAAACGTGCCTTGTAGTTCCTGAGTGAATGTAGTGAAATCAGTTTCCTAATTTCGTAGCTCGTTTGCTCGTAATTGTCCTTGGAAGTTGGGGTTGAATAGTTATTTTTGTTGTTTTCGTGTTTGAACTGCCGTTACTTGTTTAATTGTTGTTATTGTTGCTTATTATTGCTTGTTATGCTTGAAAAGTTAGTTGAATGCTAGTATTGATTGTGATTGCTTGTTATCTCGTTTGTTGTCACTAGTTTGTATTGTTGTGCTATCGCTCGTTTATTGCCTTGTATCGAGTCTTACATTGCATAGTGTCCCGCACGTGAGTGATGGGCCTCTCTGGGTAGCCTCGGGTTGCCAGTGTTGGTTGCTCTAGCTCCGTAGCTATTCCTTCTTCTCGCTTGGGTTGCCTCCTAGGGAGATTTGGGTCGTAGATTGATGGATACTCCCGGGGTATTCCAAACTGGTGTTATAAGGTGGTTGCGTGCTTATTGTCATCGTTGTCAACATCAAGCTCGAGATTGATGTATCGCTCGTGAAATGGTACATTGCTCGTATGAGTGAACCATAGCCTTCAGAGTGTGGTATAGCTTTGAATGGTTGTGTTAATGCTTTCAGTAATTGCTTATTGTATTGATTGTTTGTCTCGATTGCTTACTTATCAGTTAAATTGCTTAACTGTCTTATTTGCATTGCACGAATTTCTTTCTCTCCAATTCGATATCTGTCTCGCCCTCACTGAGTATACGTGTTGTGTATACTCACTCCTCACCACCACATTTCTGGAAATGTCATGTTAGCTGGAAAGTTCATGATTTCGTGAAAGTTCGTGCCTGAAGAGTTGTCTTGCGTGCCTATGTGGCTTGAGTGTCGAAGTTGTAAAGATATATGCTTTCATATGTTGTATGTATTTAATGTCAAAAGTATGTAATTTAAGTTTCATTAGATTGTTGAAGTAGTTTGATAAGTTAGATATGTATCTAGTTAATATAACTTAACTTCAAAGCATGTTTGTAATGTCTAGAGGAAAAGAATTAGAATGGCATGATAGTTTATTTTATGCGGTAGCTTAGTATGGTTTAATTGTCTAGTTTGAATGTACTTGTCAAAAATGAAAAGAGATAGATTAGCTTTTAAATTGGAAATGTATGTATACTTGCTGAGTTTAAATTGTTGAGAACCGAGGCTCGGATAGCCTTGAGGAAGTTTGTATGGTTGGACACGGTGTTGGTCCATTTATATGCTATTACAAGTTTTGTAATTTACCTAGAAACAGGGGAGACTCCGTCCGTTTTCCCTGAAAATTTATGCCCGGGTTTGGTTTGGGTTGTGGTTAGATCGATTGATAGAACCTCCAGTCTCGAGAGGGATCAGGGTGTTATAGGTGGTATCAGAGCTTGTCTAGCTCATAAGCCGGGACAGGGTCCTCGGTCTGGTGGGTAGTGACCCTTGAATGTGTGCTTGTTAAGTGTGTCTTGAAAGTGTATGCTTGTATGTGAGATTGTGTGTCTTGACATGAATGTGTGCTCCTATGTGATATAGTTATGTGTTAATTGTGTGCTAAGTGAAGTAAAGTGTCTAGTTGTGCATTGAATTGACCTATCGAATTGGTATTGTGAATCGAATCGACCTCGTGAATTGTTATTTGCTTGGAGTGTTGCTTGTAATGTGTGTATTGGAATGTCTTGAATTGGTTGTGACGTGATTTGAATTGATTATGTTGTGCTTGACTTGATTGTTATGCTTGAGTGACTTTGTTGAATAAACTCTTTTGTAAACTTGTTGGCATAATAGCTTAAGGCATATGTATAACTGTGATATATTGGCATTCATACAAGTCCTATTGAAATGGTAAGTAAGTCCTCTTTCTCCCCTGAAGAAAGTGGTTCACCGCTGGCTTTTCAAGGTGTATGGATTGGCAGGAAATGAATGGCATTTGACTAGCCTTATTTGGGAGTTGGTGTTTGTTTATGGAGCTCAGTTGTTGGCACACTTCTAAGACTCTTATTTGTGAATGGCAATCATAAAAAGATAACTTTCTTTGGGGTTTCTGTATGATGGCTCTTGGTAGCATTCTTGGGTTTCTTACTGGGTATTCTTTGGAGACTTCTATTGGCACTTCTTGGTAGACTTGACTATTGGGTTTTCAGTTGGACTTACTGCATGGTATTATCTATGGCATATGTGTCTCGGTCTTTATTGGAGTGTTACTAGTATTCCTTATTGGAAATTCTTCAATGGCATTCTCTAGGATTCTTAGTGGTCATTTATTTAGTATTACTTATTGGGCAATTCTTGGTACTTTCTTACTGGAGCATTGTTCGGGTATTTTCTTTGGCATCCCTCAGTTGGTTTGGTAACTGGAATCCCTATCAGACTCATTATCTCATATTACTTATGGTATTCTTTGGAAATCTTATCGGGCATTTTACTAGTATTTTCCTTATTGGCATTTATTGGAAGATCCTACACTTGGAATTCTGCTTGGACATATTATCTTGTACTGTTTACGGCTTCTCCTTCGGCCTTTCCACTTAGGGGAATCTATATTTTCTGTTTGACTAAGATGTTGCGGTAGGAACACAGTGATTGGAAGATTTCATTTAGAGGTTGGCCTTTGGTATTCTTCTCTATATTCCTTTACAGAATTTTCAGCTGGGTCTATTTACGGTAGTCAGTACTGCATGAGGTGCATCTACTCTGGCTATCTCTTAACTTTCTTATTTGGTACTTGTTAGACTTCTATTGAAGATTCTTAAATAGGGTATTCCTTCGGTACTCTTCCTGCCATTAGTATGTGGTATTGATGATATCTACAGTATCTTTGCTTCAGTCTTTAGTTGGTATTTCCTCGGCATTCTTGATTGGAATTTCTATTCGGGATTTCCTATGAGCATTCTTATATATTATCTTGCTCAGCAATCGATGAAGATTTATCAGAGTTGGATTTTAGATGATGCAGAGTCCTATTGGAAGAAGAATTGCGAGGACGCAATTGTTTTAAGGGGGGAAGGATGTGATAACCCGAACCCGACATGCATTTAATAGCACTTGACTGCATTTGATTAAATGTTTAATTAGTTAAATCATCTAATTTTCACTGTTTTGCTATTTCTTTTAGAAGAATTCGAAAAGGATTTATATTATTTGATTAAAAGATTATTACCTATTTCTAATAATTGTAGTAATTGAATTTATTCTCCTGTGATTAATTAAGTGTCATCTTAAATGTTAATATTTAATTGCACTTGATTTCATGTTTATATTTATTTGTTCATTTGTAACTTAACATTAACTTCATAAATCTTTAAAATGTTCTAGAAATAGTTAAATTAATTATTTTTAAATGAATATTGATTACCTTGATTGTTTTGATTATTTTGATAATCGGTTTTGGTTGTTTTGCATTAAAATCACTCGGTTTTCAAATAAATTAGGAAAATAACTCCGAGCCGGAGTGAATTTTAAACTATTCTACTATTCTACTTTTTAAAGAATTAAAGTTTTATATTATTGCTCATTACTTTATTAGCGATCGATTATTGACCGTTCAATCATAGAATTTCGAAAATAAGAGTTAGAGAAATATTTTTCGGATTTAGTGAAAAATGTTTTTAGCTTAATTTAACCAGTTTTAGTTGTTTTTCATTTAATTGCATTGTTTTAACTTGAATTAGATTTAATGGCATCAAAATAAGCTTATTTGACTATTTTTAATTAAAGTTTGATTTTGCAAAAGACCAAAATGCCCTTTGTCACCTAATAAATAATAAAACAAGGCTAAAATCAAAAAAAACAAATTCCAAAATGCCCAAATAGTCCTTCTCATGGCCGAATGGATTAAGGAGGAAAAGAAAAAGATTTTCTTGCAATTTTCTTCTACAATTGTGCGTGGAATTGCTCAGGGGTCGTGGCTCGGGTCCTTGCGGGTCTTGGTCTTCAATCTCTGTGAGGGTTTTCACGCTTTTGTACATTTTAATACGAATTTGATTTTTGAGTCAATTTTTCAGATTTGATATTTATCGCGTTATAATGCTTGTTATTGCTTGAAATAGCTTGCTTAGGGTTCGTAGAGCATTGCTTGTTAGTTATTTAGCAATTTTTACGGTTGAAACGGCGTATTTGAATTTGGGGAAGAACATGAATAGTGAATTATGAATAGTAAATTCTAGAATTTCGGATTTCGATCCGAATTGCGATTGATTGATTTGGATAGGTGCCATTAGTGATAGAAAGATAAAATGTGAAATAAAAACGGATCGGCCTTTGTTAAAATTGGAAATTAGACAAAGAAACGTAAAGGGGCCGTTTGACCAAAAGTTGACCGTGCTCGGATTGAGTTAGGGGTTTCGTAATTGAGGGCATGGAAGCACTTTTGGCGCTATTGTGGCGTTGATTGAATGACCGGTTAGCATAGCTGTAGTTCAAACGCAGTAGGTGGACTTTCGGGTCTCGGGTGAGAAAGTGAAGTTTAGTGACATAGAAACGTGCCTTGTAGTTCCTGAGTGAATGTAGTGAAATCGGTTTCCTAATTTCGTAGCTCGTTTGCTCGTAATTGTCCTTGGAAGTTGGGGTTGAATAGTGATTTTTGTTGTTTTCGTGTTTGAACTGCCGTTACTTGTTTAATTGTTGTTATTGTTGCTTATTATTGCTTGTTATGCTTGAAAAGTTAGTTGAATGCTAGTATTGATTGTGATTGCTTGTTATCTCGTTTGTTGTCACTAGTTTGTATTGTTGTGCTATCGCTCGTTTATTGCTTTGTATCGAGTCTTACATTGCATAGTGTCCCGCACGTGAGTGATGGGCCTTTCTGGGTAGCCTCGGGTTGCCAGTGTTGGTTGCTCTAGCTCCGTAGCTATTCCCTCTTCTCGCTTGGGTTGCCTCCCAGGGAGATTTCGGTCGTAGATTGATGGATACTCCCGGGGTATTCCAAACTGGTGTTATAAGATGGTTGCGCGCTTATTGTCATCGTTGTCAACATCAAGCTCGAGATTGATGTATCGCTCGTAAAATGGTACATTGCTCGTATGAGTGAACCATAGCCTTCAGAGTGTGGTATAGCTTTGAATGGTTGTGTTAATGCTTTCAGTAATTGCTTATTGTATTGATTGTTTGTCTCGATTGCTTACTTATCAATTAAATTGCTTAACTGTCTTATTTGCATTGCACGAATTTCTTTCTCTCCAATTCGATATATGTCTCGCCCTCACTGAGTATACGTGTTGTGTATACTCACTCCTCACCACCACATTTCAGAAAATGTCATGTTAGCTGGAAAGTTCGTGATATCGTGAAAGTTCGTGCCTAAAGAGTTGTCTTGCGTGCCTATGTGGCTTGAGTGTCGAAGTTGTAAAGATATATGCTTTCATATGTTGTATGTATTTAATGTCAAAAGTATGTAATTTAAGTTTCATTAGATTGTTGAAGTAGTTTGATAAGTTAGATATGTATCTAGTTATTATAACTTAACTTCAAAGCATGTTTGTAATGTCTAGAGGAAAAGAATTAGAATGGCATGATAGTTTATTTTATGCGGTAGCTTAGTATGGTTTAATTGTCTAGTTTGAATGTACTTGTCAAAAATGAAAAGAGATAGATTAGCTTTTAAATTGGGAATGTATGTATACTTGCTGAGTTTAAATTGTTGAGAACCGAGGCTCGGATGGCCTTGAGGAAATTTGTATGGTTGGACACGGTGTTGGTCCATTTATATGCTATTACAGGTTTTGCAATTTACCTAGAAACAGGGGAGACTCCGTCCGTTTTCCCTGAAAATTTATGCCCGGGTTTGGTTTGGGTTGTGATTAGATCGATTGATAGAACCTCCGGTCTAGAGAGGAATCGGGGTGTTACAATACTCATATATATATATAAATATATATATTTATATAATCTTACTTTATTGAGATAGCCAATCAGAATTGCTTTTTTCCAAAGTTAAAGCCATGCAAATCCTAGGATTCCAATCTTTGCAATACAAAGGTTAACTTTATTCTCTCTCTTGACACTTGGCCAAAATGTTATATCATCAAAAGCAATGGACAAGATTCTTTTGTCTTTATTCAAAAGTTAATCTCATCCATCCATTTCAAATTCAAATGACTAGGATTGATGACATGGACAATCCTACATCTCACATGCCACATGTCAATACCCAATCGTTAATTTGTCTTTTTCATTTGATGACTAGGATGATGATGTGACATTCACAAATTACATCATCATTACACATATACATATATAAACATCTTTACATATATATATATATATATATTTATATTATTTTTGTCAATTCTAATCTCTATTAGAATAAATATATTGAAACTACTTTTCAATAATTACAGTTTGACCCTAAAAATTTTTGAAATTACACTTTTGGTCCAAATACAATCATTGATGACTTTTAACACCTTAAAGTCATCAACCATATAATACAATCTACTAGTGAACTTATTCATGATACTTATTAGTGTGTGACCTTCTAGATTCACAATCGCGTACCGATGAGGGACCGATAAACCTCCTTATCTATTTCGAAAAATGTCTCCGTCATTTACCGAAATACCCTCATGCTAATGAGTGACGCACTAACAATGAACGTACCATAAGAATGTATATGATAATGAAGACGACATCTTTTAAAAATCTATTTAGCCGTCGAGAATTAGCGTACAGTCCGATCCTTTTGTTAAGAATTCCCCGATCGGGAAAGGACCATGAAAAGGTTAAGTCCACCTCCGATACTATGTATAAATCTGAATCGGTGAAATGAGAGATGACTACTATGGAAAAAATCCTTTGCATCACTTCATACTTGCCTTGGCCAAGGACTTCCTCGTTTAATGACCGATCTCGGATATCACAGGACATCGCCTTATGCCGGAGGTTAACAAATCATATCTCGACAATTACCTGTCGATTCATACCACAAAACTAAAATGCAAAAGGTCGTAACCCACCTTATGGAAGACGGGTATCGTCCAAACGCATTATTTAGCCCCTGATATAATTGGCAGCCGTAATTTCTCAAGTCTGAGGATTAATTTGCACAATTCTTAATTAAACTGTAAACTATTAACCTGATATCATGCAGTTTACTATTTATTGTCACATTCAATGATCCGTACACTGACGATCACTCATATGTTTATTAGTCCACATCATCATGTTGTTCTGGCACTTCGCACGCCATCCTTTATCATTAACATCACTATGTTAATCAAAGGTAATAACATATAATAACCCTTACTCGATTATTCTAGTCCCGATTGAATAATCTGAAGGGCTATGAATCGATTCTTAATGTTTATCATATCGAAGAAAAAATGCGAAATATCCTAAACCCTTTTAGAACATTTTTCTTCTCGGATAAGCATTAGGGACATATTCATATCGAAGCGGAGAATATGAATATCCTACAAACACGTAAGCATATCCTTATTAAACTCTAACAAGGTCATCTCAAACTATAACATTAGGGCATATCCCCAACAATCTCCCATTTGCACTCATGCTATCAACCATAGGATCTAGTGCATTGTGCATTCGTATCAACATACTTATCTTCTCCAAGATGGTGATCAACTGCAACTATCTTTACAGGATCACTGGGTCAACTATAGTGGCATCTATAAGAATCTATTCCGTTATATCATTTTCTATCAAGAAAGAAATTCTTGAATTGACTCTTTTCATGTTCGGACTCTTGATGAGATCGGGTTCTTTTAAACTTGTGCAAAAAGTTTCTGTAATAGTTACCATATCACATGATATCGGCTACTATCAATAGACAGAACCACACAACATCCAAACGTCAGTCAAAGTCAAGCAGTATCCTGGCTCAAATAATAAGATAACGATTACTTATTATTATTCAGAACTCTTTCCAATAACTCATAAATCTATTATATATAATTTCATTCCTTTTTAGTGAATTCTTCACTAAGAACTTCACTATATCCATAAAACTTAAAATTCAGGGTTAAAGTTCACATAGAGATCACTATAACAATAAGATCAATAGAACTTATATGTATTCTCTCCGATATCAATCATGTAACTCATTACATCATATCGTGCCAAGTCCTTGTCATTGCATTAAAAGAGAATGCAAAGAATGAAAAAATGAGGTGCAAAAACCATTTGCACCATTTCCTTAATAGTAAGAAGGAAATCTACAAGAAAAGACGGATACCCTGTCATTAAGACTAGAGACCAAAATTTCTTAGATTCCTCCATCTTAAAGAAAACATTAAGATTGTGACTAGGTGTACAAGCAGTGAGAAAACAATCAATCATATCATTGTACTTCATACTCATGATACTTACAAGACATGATCGGTTTACCCAAGAAATATAACATGATATAAAATTTGGTTGGACCTTGGCGAACGAAGGTATCATAAATTCACAAGACTTGTTAAGGGCATAAACTCTCACTAAACTTTCTTATAAATTTAGATATCACATTCATTTATTAATGAAAACGATCTCTATCTTTTCATTTTAACAATTTCATCATAGTTACCTTTCTCTAAAGAAACTAAGCATGAAGGAGTTTAAATTCTATTCAGCCATAGAATTAAAACATGGTATAAGTTTAAAATCAATCTGAAATATTTTGGTGATAAAAGATGCTTTCTTTAATATTCTTTTATAACCCAACATATTCTGGACAAGTCTCATAAGCTCTATTTCTTTTATTTTGAACAAACTCTTTTGTCAAAAAGGAATAATTAATCTATCAAACTCATAGACATATAAAACAATTCAAGTCTTTAACTCTTGACCATTTCAAAGTTCAAGACATTATAAGTATAATTTGGTATTTAGCCATTTCATTAAATGCTAATTAAAATATAAATGTTTGAGTTTGAAGACATTCTTTCTTCCGATACGCATTCTGACCATTTCATTATTGTCACGCCCCCGACCCCACACCGCACTAAAGGTCAAGTTCGGACTCGACAAACGGACAGAGTCTCCTCTATACCGTGGACATTTTGAAAACCTGTAAACATTCAATAAAGCCACAAGACAAATGAGAACTCCATTTCCAATTAAATCCCAACCTCAAGGCCATCCGAGCCTTAAGCATTACAAACAGTTTAAATACATACAAGCATGCAAACAACAACCATAGAATCTTTATCTTACATACACTTATCATACCACTCCATGTTAGCAATTAAACATTCTTGAGGATTAAGGCCACCCTTTTAACCAACTCATCACACTCAAGCATGCAACAAAACTAAAAGCAGGATTATAAGTTATTACATACCATAGATACATATCTCATACTACAATCAACTTACAACTGAACAAATATATACATGTGTCCAAAGGCTCCAAAATAGATCATAAAATAACACAAGCAAAGTCTTCACACAAACAGCAAGAACACAGCCACCTCAAGCACAAAGCACACAACAACTAAGGCAACTGCTCCGCCTGCACCTCCTGCTTCTCACCCTCAACTAAATCAAGTTAGGGTTCAACCTCAGTTCCTCTTGAAACATGTTAGCGAGGTATGAGGAACCACAATTGCCCAGTGAGGGATAAAGTCTACCGGGGCGTGCAATGCAACAGTTAATACAAAGAAAGCAATTAAACAACAAGAGAGCAATATGAATATCAAGTTACCACACATTTAAAAGGATACAATTCACTTTAACCTCAACACTTTAGATTTCGCTTTATCTTCGATCATGAACCACGATCCATGAACCTCGATCAATGTGCCGGCATAACCCCAATCACTCTAGTGGGTGTACTCCGGATGTACCCTGATAATCCTACGACCCAACACCCCCTGGCAATCTCCGCACCAAGCGAGTGAGAACTAGAACACGGAGATCGAATACCCACTTGCAAGGCCGCTGCCGCCTAGTTGATATCCAATACATCCGCCCCTGATACTATGGTTGCGCAACCACTATCCAATGCACTTAAACCAATGACAATTATAATAACATTGTAAAGCAATAACACTTAGGAGAGACAACAAAGTAGGTTGCCCTCGGAAACAGTTAAAATATAAGCAATAGTACGAAATCAACTAAATGAACATAAAGGGGCAATTTCCATACTTTACACAAAACATTACCAAAAGCTCAAAATTAACTTAAAGTGCATCTAACCACATTATAACCAGTTACAAGGCATTAGATGTATAAAACAATCCATTATCCCCTTTGTATCTTAAGCCATTTGTCTTCCAAACAAAAGTTAATGTTCCAAATTGATGAGGAAGCTATACCATACTTCTAAATATCCCCTATGGCACCCCCATGACCCTCGAAACTATCCAATTACCCGCAATTACCCTAAAAGCCCCGATTTTCCCTTTGTGAGTTTGTACTACAAGTACCCTAACCGGAGCTCAACCGGAAGTTAGAGAAGCATATCTAGCACCTATATAGTCTAAGAACACTAAATGTGATGGTCAAATTAACCCGGATTCGCATTAACCCTGAAACCCCTTTTTAAAAGTCGCCTATTTAATGTTTTAGCCAAGTTTCGAGCAATTCAACCTCACGGGGTATTAATCTATCATTATTAACATCTAAGGCACCTATTAGAAGCAATGAATCTAGTTATAAAGCACAATTTCATAAACCCTAGAAAAATGTCACTATTTATGCCCTACAAATCAATGAACGAATTTAACCGATTAAAAAGTGAAACAATAGCATAAATGTGGTCTCTCCAACATGTATGCATCATATATAACAAGATTTAAGCATATCATAAGCCAATAACAACAAATCTAGAAATTCAACATTTTGATACAAACTTTATATACACAAAAGAATGCGAAATCCCTCACCACAAGTACGTAGGAGCTTGTAGGATGCTAGAAAACACTCTAAATCACTTGCACCTAACTTGGCTTGGCTTGAAATGGAGAATTGAAGAGCCAAAAATCTCCTCTTTGCCTCAAAAGGGCTGTCGGGTTTGGCATTGTTCACCCCTCTTTTAATTTATTTTTTTCTAAGTCATTTTATGTACTAATGTGGTGAGTTGAGTATATAGTATATATTTGTGTGAGCATATTGATCATAAGGTAAGCCAAACTAACTTAAAATAAGTCAAATGGTACAATTAACTATTAGCTAGCTAAAATATAAAGTTAGACTACGTAACTCTATTAACTAGATTCATTAAAACGTTCTCTAAACAGATACTCACAACACTAATCGCTCAAATGCACATTTTTCTCATTCTTAAAATAAGTCATATGATTTAAGAAAAATGCTAATTCGAAGAAAATAGATAGTTGAAAAATGTGATGAATAGTAACCACAAAAAGTATCAAGTAATGCATAGTGAAAATGCACAAATAATGGATGCAACAGTTAATAGGTGTACGGTGAAGTTCTCAGGCGTCACACCCTCTTCCCCTTAAATTAATTGCGTCCACATAATTCTTACATGATTCGGCGAATAACTTTGGATAGTGATCTCGCATCTGATCCTCTCTCTCCCATGTTGCATCCTCTAACCCGTGATGATTCCATAGAACTTTAACCATCAGAATGCTTTTAGTTCTCAGCTCTTGAACCTTCTAGTCTACAACCCGAAGAGATTTCTCTGTATAAGTCAAAGTCTCACTGATCTCTAGCGGCTCTAACTCAAGAATATGAGAAGGATCTGGCTGATATTTCTGAAGCATAGAGAAATGAAAGACATCGTGAATTCTGCCCAAGCTAGGAGGTAAAGCTAATCGATAAGCCAAAACACCAACTTTCTCAGTTATTTCAAATGGTCCCACATATCTCGGACTCAATTTACCCTCTTTACCTTGCCGAATCAAACCTTTCTGAGGAGAGATTTTTAGAAATACCCGATCTCCCAAGGCAAACTCCAGATTTCGACAACGTCTATCTGCATAACTATTTTACCGACTCTGTGCTGTAAGCATTCTCTTTTTGATAAGTTGCACATTATCAATCATTTTGTTCATCTTTGTCAATAGAGTAAGGTCAATAGCTTTCATCTCTCCAACTTCATCCCAATATAAAGGAGATCTGCACTTACGCCCATAGAGTGTCTTATACGGCACCATACCGATAGTAGCTTGATAACTGTTATTATAAGCGAATTCCGCAAGTGGAAAATTGTGATACCTCGAACTCGGCATATAGAGAATAATACATGTTTGCATTTAATTAGGTTCTATCTTGAATGCTAGCATAGAATTATGTGTTTATTTTAATGAATTCATTCATTTTTAGCACTATTTCATAATTCTTCAAAATATTCAAATAATAGTTAAATTAATTATTTAAAATGAATATTAGCTAACTCATTAATTATAATACTCGATTTCATTTTCTTGACTAACATTTACTTTGTTTTCTACTAATCGAGAAAGTAGCTCCAAGCCCGGAATATTAAAATTTTCTATTTTTTTTGAATTTCATATTTTTTCCTTAATACTTGCTATTTTAAAAGCATACGCTCATTGAGTTTGCGTGCATAGCATATCGAGAACAATGGGAAAAAAATCATTAGTGAGCTTAATTAAATAGAGAAAAATTCAGCAATTTAGTTTTGTATTTTGCTTTGTTTTTGGATTCATTTGACTCACCTAGCCAAGCTACTTAACCCAATAACCCAGTCCATTGACCCATTGACCCAACTTAAACTCTTATAACCCAAAATCTCTAAAAAATTGCTCAAAAAGGGTAAAAAATTCAGCCAAACCCCCATATACAGGAATAGTATTTTGTCTTCCAAAATTGCTATAGTTGGCCATTTCCATCCATTCCAAGCTTGAATCTTGAGTTCTTGAACATGTTTAATCCTTCTTCAAGCTTCTCTAGCCTTGTGTGGTAAGAATTTCATCTTATTTTTGTATTTGAAAGTTTTGCACCTAAACTTTATTTTTTGCATTTGTTGAGATATTGCTTGGTTATGCTTGTTTATGCTTAAATTACTCTTATTTATGATCATATAGCACACTTTTGTGGTTAGATAGCATTTTGAATGGTTGAAAATGGAGTTGGAGTTTTGGAGAAGATGATGAATAGTAAATTTCAAAACTGTTGAGGTTTTGGTGGATTTTGTGTTATGAGATTGAATTAATGATTTCTATAGTTGCTATAGGTGCTAATGAGCATGGATTAACAATTGTATATGATTTGTTTGCTTGGAATTGGATTAAATTTGCATAAATAGCATGATTAACAAAGGGGTGTCGGGTGAAATGCGAATCCGGGTGGAATTGAACATTATATTTGGTGTTTATAGGGTGAGGACGTGCTAAATTTCTAGTTATGTCACCTAATTGAACATCAATTAAGGAACTTGTAGTTAAAATGGACAAAGGGCCATTTCGGGGTTTTGTAGTAAACGTGGGTTAAAGTGTGGTTTCATGTCATCTAAATGGATCATAAAGTGACTAGATTTGAGTACACAAATCGGATTTCAAGTATTGTAGCTCGTTTGGATGTGGTAGCTTGTGAGAGTTAGAGAAATGAATAGTATTTTGTTGGTTAACGGTGAATTGTTTGGTCCGATGCTTTCTAATGATGCCATATATGTTATTGAACCTAGGTTAGTGATTAGAATGTATATAGGTTGAGTAACCTTGCATAAACTAGTAGAATTGGCTTGAATTCAAAAGGGGATTTGCGTAAAATTATTGACCGGGTGAATTTGAATGATGTAGTTAGTGTTCATTAGGTGTGGTAGTCCTTAAAATGCTTTTATGGTGTTGGTTTGAGGGATGGATTGAGTAACTATGGTTAAAAGTGACCACAGGGTCTTTGGGACTTTTGTGTTAGACATCGCTAAAAATGGGCTTTCTTAGCCTTAGATTGCATCATAGAGTGTCATTGGAAATGTGGAATAGCTAGCTCGTGAGTTAGGTGACTTGTGTTTGGTATGAGCATTGAATTGAACTAATGAACCAAGGGGTCATATGAACGGAGTATTGATTAAGTGTGTCTAAGTGTGTTGGATAGTCTTAGATAGGTTGATTATTGATTATGATGCATTTATGACATTGATTTGGCAATCGGGTTTAGTAGTTTTAGTTCAAAAGGACATTGGGGCATTTTGGAGTTAAATGATAATTGTGGGTTAAAGTGAGATTCCTTAGCATTGAAAGGTGTCATAAGGTGTACATATGAAGTTAGTATAGTTAGAGTGGGAGTTGTGTACCTTGTGTGAAGTATATAGCTCAATTACTGATAATTGGAATAAAGTTTTGTTGCACTAAGGGTTAAATGCTTGTCTTAATGTTTGAAGTAGGTGACCTAAGTGCTAGATTGACTAGTTTAATGCTTGGAATTGCTAGAATGTGATTTGAACTTGTGGAAGAGCTGATTGAGTATATGGGCCATTTGTTGTACTTTAAACCATGTCAGAGTTTGCATGCCATGAAGTGCTTGGTCGTGATTCATTGGTGACTGTAGAGTGTCTAGAGTGAATATAATGTGTTTTCATTGATAAATGGATAGTTTTGTGATTATGGAATGTAAAGGGCCATTTGGAAGAAAGTTAGATTGATTGTTGGTAATTGAACTTGAATTGATTAGCCAAGTGTGTAATTGGTGTCCTTTGGGTACTTTGAGTGTCCTTTGAGTGTTAGATATTTAATTCGAGTGTAATGATGTGATTAAGTTGAGTTGTGTGGTGGAATGGAGTGGTTTGGTGAAGAGAGATCTATCTAGGTGGATACTTGAACTTAGTATTAAATTGTTTACTAGTTTTTAAGTGCGATTGGACTAGCTAAGTGATTGAGTGTACTTTGGGAGTATGATTAGCTTATCAGTAAAGTTTCGTGGTTTGAGTTGCTTAGCTACCTTGTTAAAATGTGAGTATATCTTGATTATATATTATTATGTTACTTATATATTGTAACTATATGCGAGTGAATTAATGAACTAAATGCATGCTAAAAGGTGAAAGGCACTTGATAATTGTATTAAATTATATGTTTAAAGTGTAGTTACTTTTGTTGTTTATGAAGTTGAATTGTTCATTTCCTAAGTTGTTAGAATTCTAGTATGGTTAATGTCATTTGCAAGATTATAGAAATGTATTTGATAGTTATGTTAGTTAATGGAATTAAATGGAGATGAATAAGTTAATGAAATTATGAACTAGCTTTAGTTGAGAGCGAATGTATAACTTCTTATGCAATTAGTTGATTGTATTATGTAAAGGAAATTGGAAAGAGTTGATGCTTTGGAGTTGAATTGGAGGGATTCTTGGCTAGACTCCTACATGTTTGGTTTACTAAAGGTGAGGGAGTTGAATCTTATTTGCATTTCTCTGTTGTATATTGAATATGTTAAATATTTTTCGTGCTATCAATGTTATTAGCGTATTCTAACGAGATTTGTTAGTTTTATAGTTAGTAGAATGAGTTTAATGGTTAATGCTCGTTATTTCGCTTCTATTGTTGTCAACTGGTTATAATTCCTTATGTGCGAGGACAACCTCTTTTTTGTTGTTCCTCAATTATGTGTTTATCGGCTTACCTTGTTATATTTCTTTTATTAATGCTTATTGTGTAATCGAAACTATGGTTGCGCAACCTTATCGTCAGGGTAGATGCGATGGGCCTCTCTGGTCGGCAGCGGGATTTCCAGGGTTGGTTGCTCTAGCTCTGTACCCTATTCTCTCACTCGCCTGATCCAGAGATTGCCAGGGGGTGTTGGGTCGTAGGTATTGGGTACATCTGGAGTACCCATTGGAGTTTGGCATGCCTGCATATCAAGATTCAGTTCATGGTTCGTGGATTGGGGATCGAAGATTTGGAGTGATAATGTCATGCCCCAACTCGACCCCACCTACAATCAGTCAGGATGCAACGGAATTTCAGCAGTATAACGACAGTAATTAAGACACCGAGGCTCTAAACCAACCTCTTCAGAATATCATACAACCAACTCCACAAACCATTCAACAACCAACTCCTCAATTAAATTAACAACATACAACATAACTATATTATACAATTATCATTCCTTCAACAATCCGTTCATAGTTATACGCCTCCGTTCCAACCTCATACATAAACTGTACATACATTTCAAAATAGATTATAAACGAACTTAGTAATCTAAACATGATCAGAAGAAAGACTACTAAACCATCATACATAAGGCTTATAATTGAGTAAGCTATACAATATAATATATTACAACAACTAAGACAAATTCATGGCAATTACTCCGGCACACAAGACTCGTCCATATAAAGCACATTCTCAACTTCCTGAGGCATGTATCCGTAATCTTGCTCAAGTACACCTGTAAGCATGCAATAATAGAGAGTGAGCTTATATAAAATAAGCCCAGTGAGGATCCGATAGATCTCTAACAGTATTCACTATACTCCTTGGAAATAATCCTTTGAGCAAGTAAACACACAATAACATCAATAATACTATCATCACATAATCTATAATGACCATTCAATAAAGGATACACTAGTTGTTGTAGCTCCAAACGCCATCACAATCATAACAGCCTTCTTGTGACTCCTATAAACTCACGCTCCCGAGGTACCTCAATAACCTCTCCTTCCATGATACCTCCGTCATGCGAGCTGGAGGTAGTCTCTGGTAGTCATGCCGTTATCAACCCGACAGCCCGATGCTGCCCGAGAGGTGGCACACACATACCAAAGACTCAGCAATAATAATAAACATCATTCACAGGAGGACAGTCTAGCAGAACTGCCTATCTCCCGGTATCAATCATCAATCAATAATCATCAATTTCATCAATGTAACATCAATATAACATCAATATAACATCAAGTAATTAATTAAACAGCAAACAACTAAGTTAGATGACAAAGTAGGCCATCCAACTTATCATGCATGAAACACGTAATTTAACCCTAGTCTAACCATTAACAACTCACAATTCAATCACTCAAATACCACCCAGTCAACTAAGGCTCAATTCAACAATTTAAAGAAAGATAACCTAAACTTCAAATAATCATATCTTACATTCTACTAATCCAAACAACTCCAAATCAGTTGCAAACACTCACCCATTCAATCAACTACATTAGCCCTCTCGGAAACCAACCAAGACACATCAAAATCAAGCCCAACAACCCTAAAACCTCAATGCACCTAGGCTGAAATTTCTGGATTTTCACCCAAACATCGCAATCAAAAATTCGGCATTATAACGGCGTTACCACGTAATTAAAAAACTGTTAGAAATCAACGTCAATCGATTCCAACAACAACAACTCAAGATAATCCTCAAATAGCCATTCTATCAACTTTAAATACCCGAAAATAAATAATTTCGCTACAATGGCTCAAATCTCATAGTAATACACCTAAATGATCCTTAGCATGCACTGAGCAATAATATAACTTCAAATTAACATTCTAACGGTTCAAAATGCAATTATAAGCAAAAACATAAAAGATGACTTTTGAGATCTAAAATTTTTCTCTCACCTTTGATGTGTTTTGATGCAAGAAATGTGTAGAATGGATGCCCAACAAGTGAAATTAAGCTTTGAATGAAGTGATTTGGACTTGAATTGCAAAATCTATGTGAAAAATGCTTGAAAACCTTTGAAAAATGTCTTCTTTCTTCTCCCTCATGGAATTTTGGTAATGTGTGTGTAAAATGAGTGTGTTTTGTGTTGTTTTAATGTGTGTTGATGATATATTAAGCAAAGGTCAACAAATAAAAGAAAGTCAAAGTTGGAAACTAATTATTTTTAGTGTTTTCTTGTCTTTTAATTCATTTTCTTGACTACTCTTGCTCAAATTAATTATGCAACACCTAAACTATCTCAAGTAGTTTATTTTTAGGTGACAAGAAGTTTTACATTCAAACAATTTCACCCGAGTCGGCTTAAAACGCGATTTTTGCAAAAGAAGGTGAAAAGTCATATTATTTATTTTCAAATGTCTTTTGAATGCACAATTAATCTAAAATCATTTAATACCACATATAGATACATTTATATTAATATATACTAGGTCAATGAAAGTCAATGCAAGAATCGGGTTTAGAAGAAATCACTATTTGGCTCAAAACGCTATTTTTCACCTGAAAAGTCTATTTAAATTACTATTCTGTTTCAGAATCAATTTTTATCAAACATGGGTCTATTAATAATAGAGGACTAGGTTTTAAGACGTTTAAAACACCCTTGTAAAAATTTTAGCGGACAGGTGTTTAAAACACTATTCACAAAAATCGTCGATAAAGTTTCTGATGCCGATTTTGATGAAAATTTCATGAATGCACACATAGCATGTATTAGGAATATAAATCACATATTTAACACATTCTAAGTCATATAGCACATAAATAGGTCAATTCACGCAAAATGAGGTAAAGACATGCAAATCGAGATAAGGACGAAAACTGGGGTTTCACAGATAAGGGTTATCGATCGTATCCTTTTAAAGTGTGGTATTGGAATTGTTATTCATTGTTTATTTATTGTGTTAATTGTGTTAAATTACTGCATTGCACGAACCCCGGTATACTATTCCCGTTTCTCCCTCCCTCACTGAGTATATATGTTGGTATGCTCACCCTCGTTTTAACATTTTCAGGGTTAGTGCCTCCAGAGTTGACATAGTGAAAGCTCGGGAAATTTTGAGATTGGTTGTGTTGGCTTCAATTGTTTGTACCTGTGAATCTATGTAGAATAGTTACGTGGCTTGGATGGTAGTCCTTGGAGACCATAGGAATCTTGGAAGTAATTGTAGTTGGTCTTGTATGTATGTGTATTGCCATGAAGAGTTGCAATGTATAGTTAAGGACTTGTAAGAATTATTAGTGGTAGGTGGCTTGTAATAGCTTAATGATTTACTTTATCGCTTGACGGTCTTGTATGCTTGTGTGCTTATTTTGTTTAAATCTAAGGCTCGGATGGCCTTGAGTCAGGGAAAAGTTGATGATTGGAGTTGGGGTTGTATGAGAATATTGGATTATAGGATTGTGGTTGTATTATGTTGTTCGCAGGTTATCAGATAAGTCCTATAAACAGGGGAGACTCTGTCCATTTTTTCTCGTTTTTTGTGACCTCAGGATATGGAATCGGGACCCGGTCTCAGGTATTGGATCAGGGTGTGATAGATGGTATCAGAGCTTAGTTAGCTTCAGCCAGGACAGGGTCCTCGGTCTGTTGGGTAGTAACCCTTGAGTGCGTACATGTGAAGTGTGTTTTTATTAGGTGTGTGCTTGTATGAGAGTCTTGCGTGTTTTACATGAAAATGTGTGCTTATGTGATTCACTGTGCCAATGTGACGAAGGTGCATATGTAAAGTTGTGTAGTTATATGTGCATCTAAATATGTGATATGTGTATTATGTGACTTTGTACGCATTTATGTGACCTTTTTGTGCAATAAGTGAACCCTAGGTGGTATGTTTATTTATGCGAATAATTATGCATCTAAGTAATTTCTTAATTGTTCAATTGCCTTGGTTACATATAGTATTCATTATTAAGTGTTAATCTTATGTGAAACCCACTACATACATGCATTACCCTTGAAAATAGTAAGTAAACATCCTTCCCTATAAAGAGAAGACCAGTTACAGCTTACTTGAAGAAGTGGACCATCAGAAGGAGGGAACAATTGATCAAATGCTTATCAGGGTTCATAATTGGTATTTTTCATGAGTTTAATGGTTAATGCTCGTTATTTCGCTTCTATTGTTGTCAACTGGTTATAATTCCTTATGTGCGAGGACAACCTCTTTTTTGTTGTTCCTTAATTATGTGTTTATCAGCTTACCTTGTTATATTTCTTTTTATTAATGCTTCTTGTGTTATCGAAACGATTATGGCGCAGCCTTATCGTCGGGGCGGATGAGATGGGCCTCTCTGGGCAGCAGCGGGCTTGCTAGGGTTGGTTGTTCTAGCTCCGTACCCTATTCCCTCACTCGCCTAGTCCGGAGATTGCCAGGGGGTGTTGGGTCGTAGGTATCGGGTACATCCGGAGTACCCATTGGAGTTTGGGATGCCGGCATATCAAGATTGAGTTCGTGGTTCGTGGATTGGGGATCGAAGATTTGGAGTGATAAGGGTTATCGATCGTATCCTTTTAAAGTGTGGTATTGGAATTGTTATTCATTGTTTATTTATTGTGTTAATTGTGTTGCATGAACCCCGGTATACTATTCCCGTTTTTCCCTCCCTCACTGAGTATACATGTTGGTATGCTCACCCTCATCTTTAACATTTTCAGGGTTAGTGCCTCCAGTGTTGACATAGTAAAAGCTCGGGAACTTTTGAGATTGGTTGTGTTGGCTTCAGTTGTTTGTACCTGTGAATCTATGTAGAATAGTTACGTGGCTTGGATGGTAGTCCTTGGAGACCATAGGAATCTTGGAAGTAATTGTAGTTGGTCTTGTATGTATGTGTATTTCCATGAGGAGTTGCAATGTACAGTTAAGGACTTGTAAGAATTATTAGTGGTAGGTGGCTTGTAATAGCTTAATGATTTACTTTATCGCTTGACGGTCTTGCATGCTTGTGTGCTTATTTTGTTTAAATCTAAGGCTCGGATGGCCTTGGGACCGGGAAAAGTTGACGATTGGAGTTGGGGTTGTATGAGAATATTGGATTATAGCATTGTGGTTGTATTATGTTTGTGATAACCCGAACCCGGCATGCATTTAATGGCATTTAATTGCATTTAACTAAGTGACATCTTAAATGTTGGCATTGAATTTGTGTTTATTTTCAGTTAAACATTTATTTGTAGTTTTACTTTCATATTTCTTTTAGAAGTAACTAGAATAATACCTGAGCTAATCATATTAACGGAATATCAACTACTTTTCATATTTGTGTCAATCGGTTTTATTTTTCTTGCACTTAAATGCTCGGATTTCAATTAAATGAAAAATAGCTCCGAGCTGGAGTAAATTTTAAACTATGATGCTTTCCAAAAATGATATATTTCTTAGATCCTTTGAGATTTAATTGTTACTTATTTGTTGTCGCAACGTGTATTGCATTTCGGGAGCGATAGTTAGAGAATATTTTCTAGTCCTCAGCAAATAGTGAAACTAGTATTTTAGTGCCTTAAATTTTATAATTTAATTGTTGTTAGCTAGAATTAACATTTCCTTAGTTGTTTTAGCTTAAAAATGCATGAAAATAGGCTAGTTTGACCAATTTTTAAGTGATTTGACCAAGGGGCTTGACCTTTGACTTTTGCCATCTTTTTAATAGCTTAAAATAGCACAAAAAAATAAAAGAAGGAAGCTGAAAAATCAGAGAGCAGCTGGCCGAAAATAAGAAGAGAAAAAAAAAAAGAAATTCAACTTCAAATCTTCAATTCTTCGCGAGGGCTTCCACGGGGTGGTTTCCGAGGCATCCTACGGGGTTTTCCTAGCGTCTAGGAGCGTCTAAGGTGAGGGTTTCATCGTTATTTGCGCATTTGAAAACATTATGTCTAAACTTTAATTTTTAGAAATTATGCGTAGATTGTTGTTTTAATCGTTTTGTTGCTCATAGAATGTTCCTTGTTGATTGTAGAACATGTATTTATAGCTTTTTAACATTTTTTGCGGTTAAATATTGAAATTGAAATATAAATTGTTAATTGAATAGTAATTTATGAATAGTAAACCCTTGAAACGATGAAGTTGCTCTGTTATGCTGTCCGTTGATGTGAAAATGTGCTAGGTATGCTAGAATGCCTAAATGTGTGGTTTAATTGGATTGTGCAATGGAAAAACGGAGAAAAACAGCTTAGTGAAAGTCGGGGTCGTTTAGGTCAAGTTTGGCGTTTTCTCGTTTTGCGTGTTGGCATTGTTTCGGAAGGCCATGGAAGCACTTTTGGTGCGATTATGGCGTTGGTTGGGTGTTTGGTTGGTATAGTTGTAGTTCAAACGAGCAAAGGAGGAAATCGGGGCTTTGCGTGAATTCTAGGATAAAGTAGGGTTTCGGGGTCCTTAGACGTGCCTTATGGTGACCTAGGAGGATTGGCGAAGTCGGTTTTCAGAACTCGTGGCTCGTTTGGAAATGGTAGTGTTTTGATAGTTGGAGCTGATTTGTGATTTTGCTTGTTATCTTGATATTATGCCTATAGAATGCTTAGGGTTGCTTGATATACTTGTTTAATTGGTGTTATTGTTGCTTATTATTGCTTGTTATGCTTGAAAAGTTAGTTGAATGCTAGTATTGATTGTGATTACTTGTTATCTCGTTTGTTGTCACTAGTTTGTATTGTTGTACTATCGCTCGTTTATTGCCTTGTATCGAGTCTTGCATTGCATAGTGTCCAGCGCGTGAGTGATGGGCCTCTCTGGGTAGCCTCGGGTTGCCAGTGTTGGTTGCTCTAGCTCCGTAGCTATTCCCTCTTCTCGCTTGGGTTGCCTCCCAGGGAGATTTGGGTCGTAGATTGATGGATACTTCCGGGGTATTCCAAACTGGTGTTATAAGGTGGATGCGCGCTTATTGTCATCGTTGTCAACATCAAGCTCGAGATTGATGTATCGCTCGTGAAATGGTACTTTGCTCGCATGAGTGAACCATAGCCTTTAGAGTGTGGTATAGCTTTGAATGGTTGTGTTAATGCTTTCAGTAATTGCTTATTGTATTGATTGTTTGTCTTGATTACTTATTTATCAGTTATATTGCTTAACTGTCTTATTTGCATTGCACGACTTTCTTTCTCTCCAATTCGATATCTGTCTCGCCCTCACTGAGTATACGTGTTGTGTATACTCACTCCTCACCACCATATTTCAGGAAATGTCATGTTAGCTAGAAAGTTCGTGATTTCGTGAAAGTTCGTTGCCTGAAGAGTTGTCTTGCGTGCCTATGTGGCTTGAGTGTTGAAGTTTGTAAAGATGTATGTTCATATGTTGTTTGTATTTATTGTTAAAAGAAATGTAATTTAAATTTAGCTAAGTAGTTGAGGTGAATTGATAAGCTAATTTATGTAATCAGTTAGCATAGCTTAACCTCACTGCATGTTTGTAATGTCTAGAGGAAAAGAATTAGAATGGCATGATAGTTTATTTTATGCAGTAGCTTAGTATGGTTTAATTGTCTAGTTTGAATGTACTGGTAAAAAAAAAAATGGAAATAGATAGGTTAGCTTTTAAATTGGAAATGTATGTATACCTGCTGAGTTTAATTGTTGAAAACCGAGGCTCGGATGGCCTTGACGAAGTTTTGTATGGTTGGACACAGTGTTGGTCCATTTATATGCTATTACAGGTTTTACATTTTGCATAGAAACAGGGGAGACTTTGTCCGTTTTCCCTGAAAATTATGCCGGGTTTGGTTTGGGTTGTGATTAGATTGATCGATAGAACTCCCGGTCTCGAGAGGGATCGGGGTGTTACAATGTTGTTCGCAGGTTATCAGATAAGTCCTATAAATAGGGAAAACTCTGTCCATTTTTCCTTGTTTTTCGTGACCTCGGGATATGGAATCGGGACCCTGTCTTGGGTATTAGATCGGGGTGTTATACAAATACCTCTCCCGACTCTTACTGAAGTCCAGAATACAAGCTCGCAACATATCCTCGAGTATTAGGATAGTTCTCTCAAATTGACCGTCCATCTGAGGGTGATAGGAAGTACTGAAGCTCAACGTTATGCCCAAAGCTTTCTGAATCTTCTGCCAGAACTGAGATGTGAATCTGGGATCTCTATCTGACACAATACTCTTTGGAATTCCATGAAGCCTGACAATATTCTCAACATATAATTCAGCTAGCTTGTCAAGAGAATCAGTTTTCTTTGTAGCAATAAAGTGAGAAGTTTTGCTCAGTCTATCAACAACAACCCAAATTGAATCATTACCCTTTGAAGATCTCGGCAAGTCTGACACGAAATCCATAGTAATATGATCCCATTTCCAGTCGGGAATAGTCAAAGGCTGCAACAATCCCGCAAATCTCTGTTGCTCAGTTTTAACTTTATGACATGTCAGACATCTAGCAACATAATCAGCAATCTCCCTCTTCATGTTATTCCACCAGAAGTTCTGTTTCAGATCCCTGTACATTTTAGTATTGCCTGGATGGATAATATACTTTGAACTGTGTGCCTCAGCAAGTATTTCTTTCTTTAAAGCTGGCTCACTCGGAATACAGATTCTGCCCTTGAACTTAAGAATACCATCATCATGCAATTTGAAGTCCGACTCTTCCCTTTTAGACTTTTCTAGGATTTTCAACAATTGTAGATCAGTCTGCTGAGCTTCTCTAATCCTAGATGATAGTAGAGATTGAATTTGCAAACTTGCAAATTGAATACCAGAATTTGAAGTTTTGGGTTCCATAAACATAGTTCTTCCATGAACTCCCAATTTTTGATGATCAAGCTAGTAACTGTAGCCTTTCGGCTCAAAGCATCAACAACGATATTGGCCTTACCTGGTAGATAATTAATAGTGCAGTTATAATCCTCAAGTAATTCCAGCCAACGCCTCTGCCTCATGTTCAATTCTTTATGTGAAAAGAGATTTTTCAAACTCTTATGATTTGTAAAGATTTCAAATTTGTTACCCCAGGGATAGTGACGCCATTTCTATAATAACTTACTAAACCCAGAAAACTGCGGATCTCTGTAACAGTTTCAAGTCGTTTCCAAGCTAATACAACCTCAATCTTCGTCGGATCAACAGAAATACCATCTTGCGAGATAATATGACCGAGAAAAGCAACTTGCTTTAACCAGAACTCACATTTGCTGAATTTTGCAAACAATTTATGCTCTTGAAAAGTTAGTAATACAATCCGGAGACGTTGTTCGTGCTCAGCCTCAGATTTAGAATACACAAGAATATCATCAATAAAAATAACCACAAATTGGTCCAGATACGGACGAAATACCCTCTGCATTATGTCCATAAATGCGGCGGGAGCATTAGTCAAGCCAAACGGCAGAACAACAAACTTATAATGGCCATAACAAGTTTTGAAAGCAGTTTTAGGAACATCATCTTTCTTGATTCTCAACTAATAATAACCTTGCCTTAGATCAAATTTAGAAAATACCCTGGCACCCTGCAACTGATCAAATAACTCATTAATTAAAGGCAACGGGTATTTGTTTTTAATAGTCACCTGATTGAGGCCTAGATAATCAATGCATAAGCGGAGAGATCCGTCCTTCTTTTTAACAAATAAGATTGGTGTACCCCAAGGCGAAGAACTCGGCTGAATGAATCCCTTCTCAAGTAAACCCTACAACTAAACTTTCAATTCCTGGAACTTAGGCGGAGCCATTCTACACGGAGTTTTAGAGATAGGTGTAGTCCCCAGCAATAAGTCAATCACAAACTCTCTCTCTCTCTCTATCGGGCAGCAACCCAGGTAACCCAGAAACTCACTCATAATAGGCACATCATTTAGTTTTAGCTTATCCGTAGGTTGGTTAATCAAATAGGCCAAATAAGCATCACAACCTTTACTCAGCATTTTAGTCGCCTTAATAGAAGTAATTATACGAGTTCCCGTAGACTCACGACTACCGACAATCTTAATTACGAGTTGATTAGGCATTTCTATCTTCACAATTTTTCTTCTACAATCTAAATAAGCATAATATTCACTCAACCAGTCCATACCCATAATTATTTCAAAGTCCTTAAAAGGCAAGATAATCAAATCAGCAGGAAGGACTCAACCCCCAATACACAATTCATAGGCTTTACACACAGATTCAGTGAAAATTTTAATGCCCATAGGTGAACCTACCTCAATATTATAAGGCAATTTATCAATTTTCAATGCAGAAGATTGTGCGAACATAGGTGTGATAAATGAGTGTGTAGCCCCGGAATCAATTAAAACTGTAACTGATTTATTAGTGTGATAAATGAGTGTGTAGCTGAACTACCCTGTTGAGATCATGCTACAGCGGAATGAGACGTCCCCTGATTCTGACTCTAAACTGGTCGTGCCTGAGTCTGAGTAGGCTCGGTATAACTCTGAGTCTGCCTCGGCTGCTGACTTTGACCAACTGGAACAGTCTGCCTCTGATACCCTGACTCTGAGTCTGATGTGGTCGTTTACTAGGCTGACTCGATTCCCCAAACATATCTGCTTTACGTTTCTCATATCTAGCAGCTATTCTGACTACTGCGACGTAAGTGGGGTAATCCTGGGTAGACAGATTCAACGAAATATCGGGCCTCAGCCCCATAATAAACTTTTCAATCCTTTTACTCTTTGGCTGTACTAAGGCTGGCACATAACGGGACAAACGGGTGAAAGCAGCATCATACTGATCAATTGTCATGTTGTCTTGTTTCAGATTGATAAATTCTTGCTCTTGCATCTCAATAGCTGTGTCTGTAATGAATTTCTCCTGAAACTCTCTGACAAACTCATCCCAAGTCCGCGGTACTGCCTCAGCCTCCCATTTGGACTTTACAGTATGCCACCACTGCTCTGCATCTCCCTCGAGCAGAAACTCAACGCAAGCAACCCTGCTTGCGTCATTATACACGAGGCCAATAAGAATTTTCTCCACTTCGTTTAGCCATTGCTCAGCCAACATATCATCGGGCTCTTTGAAGAAGCTAGACGGACCCCGATGCAAGAATATCTCAAGGTAGTTACCACTACCGCCCTCTGCTCCACCTTAACCTTGACCCGGATTACCTGCGGGTACATAACCTCCCTGCCTCTGTAATGCTTGTGCAATCTGACCTATGGCGATCAACTGAGCATTAATAGTCTGTTGGTCTACTTCTTCTTCCCCGGCATTCTAATTTCTGGTATGACGGCGGGGCCCTATTCTGAATAACTAGAATGCAAAGTATTATGACATGCATATATATAATTCATAAGTAAATTACATAAGGAGAAGTTCAAATAAATCCACATAAGATCACATATAAGATCATACGAGTAATTTATATACAAAAGATACATATAAGTCACTTATTCATACTTTACATTCTAAACTTTTCACCTTCATACAATAACTCTTAAAAGACCTTTCACATTTCCGTTTCTATGCTAGCATGTTCTTTACTAATTCAATCTTTCACTTATTCAATCAAAAGAACCACTTATTCACACAATTATATTTTCACATAATTGACCTCTACCCACAGACCGAGAAACCTATCCCGGCTCATGCATTCTATAAGCTCTGATACCACCTAAATGTCACTCCCTGACCCAACCCTGCACTAAAGGTTAAGTCCGGACTCGACAAACGGACATAGTTTCCTCTGGATCGTGGACATTCTGAAATCCTGTAAACATTCAATAAAGCCACAAGACAAACGAGAACTCCATTTCCAATTAAATCCCAGCTTCAAGGCCATCCGAGCCTTAAGCATTACAAACAGCTAAGATACATACAAGCATGCAAACAACAACCATAGAATCTTTATCTTACATACGCTTATCATACCACACCATGTTAGCAATTAAACATTCTTGAGGATTAAGGCCACCCTTTTAACCAACTCATCACACTCAACCATGCAACAAAACTAAAAGCAGGATTATAAGTTATTACATGCTATAGATACATATCTCACACTACAATCACCTTACAATTGAACAAATATATACATGTGTTCAAAGGCTCCAAAATAGATCATAAAATAACACAAGCAAAGTCTTCACACAAACAGCAAGAACACAGCTACCTCAGGCAAAAAGCACACAATAACTAAGGCAACTGCTCCGCCTACACCTCCTGCTCCTCACCCTCAACTAAATCAAGCTGGGGTTCAACCTCAGCTCTTCCTGAAACATGTTAGCGAGGTATGAGCAACCACAATTGCTCAGTGAGGGATAAAGTCTATCGGGGCGTGCAATGCAACAGTTAATACAAAGAAAGCAATTAAACAACAAGAGATCAATATGAATATCAAGTTACCACACATTTAAAAGGATACAATTCACTTTAACTCCAACACTTTAGATTTCTCTTTATCTTCGATCATGAACCACGATCCATGAACCTCGATCAATGTGCTGGCATAACCCCAATTACTCCAGTGGGTGTACTCCAGATGTACCCCAATAATCCTATGACCCAACACCCCCTGGCAATCTCCACACCAGGCGAGTGAGGACTAGAGCATGGAGATCGAATACCCACTTGCAAGGCCGTTGCCGCCTAGTTGATATCCAATACATCCGCCCCTGATACTATGGTTGCGCAACAATGACAATTATAATAACATTGTAAAGCAATAACACTTAGGAAGGACAACAAAGTAGGTTGCCTTTGGAAATAGTTAAAATATAAGCAATAGTACGAAATCAACAAAATGAACATAAAGGGGCAATTTTCATACTTTACACAAAACATTACCAAAAGCTCACAATTAACTTAAAGTGCATCTAACCACATTATAACTAGTTACAAAGCATTAGATGTATAAAACAGTCCATTTTCCACATTATCCCCTTTGTATCTTAAGCCATTTATCTTCCAAACAAAAGTTAATGTTCCAAATTCATGAGGAAGCTATACCATACTTCTAAATATCCCCTATGGCACCCCCATGACCCTCAAAACTATCTAATTACCCGTAATTACCCTAAAATCCCTGATTACCCCTTTATGAGTTTGTACAACAAGTACCCTAACTAGAGCTCAACTGGAAGTTAGAGAAGCATATCTAGCACCTATATAGTCTAAGAGCACTAAATGTGATGGCCAAGTTAACCCGGATTCGCATTAACTCCAAAACCCCTTTTTAAAAGTCGTCTATTTTATGTTTTAACCAAGTTCCGAGAAATTCAACCTCACGGGGCTATTAATCTATCTTTATTAACATCTAAGGCACCTATTAGAAACAATGAATCTAGTTATAAAGCACAATTTCACAAACCCTAGAAAAATGTCACTATTTATGCCTTACAAATCAACGAACGAATTTAACCAATTAAAAAGTGAAACAATAGCATAAATGTGGTCTCTACAACATGTATGCATCATATATAACAAGATTTGAGCATATCATAAGCCAATAACAACAAATCTAGAAATTAAACATTTTGATACAAACTTCATATACACAAAAGAATGCAAAATCCCTCACCACAAGTGCGTAAGAGCTTGTAGGATGTTAGAAAACACTTTAAATCACTTGCACCTCGCTTGGATTGGCTTGAAATAGAGAATTGAAGAGCCAAAAATCTCCTCTTTGCCTCTAATGGGCTGTCGGGTTTGGCACTGTTAACCCCTCTTTTTTTTTCTAAGTGATTTTATGTACTAATGTGGTGTGTTGAATATATAGTATATATTTGTGTTACATTTGTGTGAGCATATTGATCATAAGGTAAGTCAAACTAACTTAAAATAAGTCAAATGGTGCAATTAACTATTAGCTAGCTAAAATATAAATTTAGACTACGTAACACTATTTACTAGATTCATTAAAACGTTTTCTAAACGGATGCTCACAACACTAATCGCTCAAATGTACATTTTTCTCATTCTTAAAATAAGTCATATGATTTAAGAAAAATGCTAATTCAAAGAAAATAGGTGGTTGAAAAATGTGATGAATAGTAACCGAAGAAAGTATCAAGTAATGCACAGTAAAAATGCACAAATAGTAGATGCAACAGTTAATAGGTGTACGGTGAAGTTCTCGGGCCTCACAATTACTATAATGAAAGATGTACAAAATGCCAATCATTTCTTACAAAAGATCAATTTCAAAATTACCCATAGTAAGGAAAGATTGATAATAGTCACTACTATTTCTAAAGAAATACTCAAACTAATCCAAACATTTATAAACATTTTTCAAAATTGGGATCGCAAACCAAGCCAATCCAAAACAACCAAATCATGCATAAACTAAGTCTACTACTCAATCCCTTTATGATGAGAGATTTCCTGGCAAGAATGCCACAACCAGGCTCCTCCTATGTCTTCTCCTCCTTCTCCTTCTAATGTTTCTGTTTCAGCTGGGCTCAGCCACAGAAGGAGAGGACTCGACATGAGAATCGGGTGCTGCACCCAAATCAAAATTCTGCCAGCTAGTCAGAACATCTGGCAACTCTTTCAGTGTGACCTCAATTCTATGCACGTGTAAGTCCAAGATCAAGGGATAGTAGGATGATGGAAGAGACTACAAGATCAAGTCCACCTGAAGTCGGGGGTCCATGACGAAGCCAAATGCCTCTAGTTGAGTTACCAAGTAAATCATCCTGAGGCAGTGCTGGCTCACGTCACTACCCTCTTCAAGTCTCATACTAAAAAGCTCACGGGTCAACTGGAATCTCATACATTGACTGTGCTCGCCAAAGCATTCTTCCAATGAACGAATGATATCTACGGAATGAGGAAGCCCCTCATAGAATCGACACAGATCATCACTCATTGATGAAAGAATATATCCCCTAGAGTGTATGTCATCCTGGACCCACTTATAGTAAGTGATCTTGTCGGTCTCAGTTGCAGTCTCATCTATAGGAGCAAATGTCGGGACATCCAGAATATACTCAATTCTCTCAAATCGGAGAACTATCCTTAAACTTCTGTACCATTTCTCGAAGTTTGGTCCAATTAAATAATCATGATTAAGGATGAACAAGATATGATTTATGAATGAAGCCATAAATAAACTACAGAAGAAAGTAAATATAATAGAAGTAAGATTGCAGGCTAACAAGAATATATATAAAGCTATTAAATTGCAAAATAAAATAGCTACTCCCACTATATGTTTTAAATCTCATACTCTCTTAATGAGAAAACATGAATCTATGAGAAGACTCTTAGTGGGATGACCATGTTCCTATGATCAGACACATTTCTCAAACCTTTGTGGCTATGATGAAACATGAATACCAATGGTCAACAACTCCTTTTTGTCTATTTCTCTAAATAGGGTATGGTCTACTTTAGTCCCTAAATTACTTTGGTCTCAAACCTTTGTGGCTATGTTGATTAAGTGATCTAGTTAGATTGGACCCGCCATCACTTAGTTATCCGACAAATTGAATCAATAACCTCAAACCTTTATGGCTTTGTTGGTGGTCAGATTTTGGAAGATAACCACATCTCTATGTTTCATTCTAGCGATTTTAATAAACTTGCTTTGAAACATATTCTCTACCTTTGGGTAAGAAGGATTGTATCCATTTGGGTCTTATTGAATATCCTAGGATGGTGGAGGACTACGATAAAACTCCTTTTTACCGTTTTTGAAAATCTAATATTTTCTTGCATGTAGGGAGTTAATATAATCTCATCAAATCATTAAGCATTCTACATACTATAAGCTAATAATCACAATTATAGCAATTTAAATAGTATGAATGCAAAGATATAAGAATGGTGGATTATGGGCATGACTTTTGGGCTTAAAGAAATACAACTATTTTCTTTAAAAGATCTTCAACTCATTGAAATCTCCATTGGGCTTCCAACTCCTTGGAAAAGTCCATTGGGCCTCCAACTCCTTGGAAAAGTCCTTTGGGCTTCCAACTCCATGGAAAAGTCCGTTGGGCTTCTTTCAAGTTTCTCTTGAAGAATTACATAAAAGTCCTCACTACATAATTCTCTCAATTGACAAGAAATAAATTGAGACTTATGTCTCACATTACAACCCAATAACAATTGACCCTAAAGCCCAAATCCATGATCAAATTCACCATTTCCAAGATAAAGATATATGCATGTTTACTCATATCAAGTATATAATAATCCACATATAATAAGTTGGCATATAAGTCTAATTAACTCATCATCATGAAAAATTAAACCTTATCTATACTTATTTCATTTTCTTGAAAAACACCTTTCATTAATGCAAATCATAATGGCACATTAATTCATAACCCTTTATAATTAATAATAATCACATGCAAGCCCAAAAATTTAAAGAAAACACAAGTCCATGGCCCAATCACATAAAGTGGCCCAATTAGGCTAAAATTTAATCTAAAACATGCACATAAGGCCCAAGCCCAAATCAATATGTCTCATTTCCCTACGTATATTCATTTTAGCCCATTAATCTATTAAAAGACATTATATGAACATATAATAACTTTTAACATTTCTTAAACTTAGAAATATCTAAATAAAACACATTAGACTATTTCCAAATGCAAGATTAGAATATAATGTCCTTCTATTATGTGAAATTGATTTTGCAATTATCAAGACATGTAATTAGTTGCCTATTTGACTATTAAACTCCTTTAATCATCAAATAGTCCTCAACATAATTATATGCATGAACTAGTTAAAATAAGCTTAAAACAACTTTTCAAACTTTCACTTTAACACATGCTTATAATCTAATTTAACCTTTGAGGACTTCAAGGCAACCACAAGCACATTACCATGTCCAACAAAAACAACATACCAAGCTCACACACTAAGGGAATTTCGGCCATCTCAAGATAACAACACTACAATTGTTTTCATCATGTTTTGACTTTACAAACATGCATAAAAGATCATTTCAAGAAATACCTTTTTTTAGGTTTTAGTATGATCTCTTTGATTCAAGGATATATGCCAACATACAAAGATCAAATTCAACAATTATCTTTATACTTTAGCATATCCAACAAGAAGATCAACAATTCTTAACATGCATGTGACAAATAGCCATTAATAAGTATAGATCTAACATGCAAGCTCAAGTATACAAATAAAAGTTCATATATTCATAAGATCTACATATACAAGCATGGATCAAGACTAGATCTAAACATGCAATCATGTAGGCTTATCACAACCTTCAATACTTGCATATTTTGAGAGCCAACTTTTGGCCTAGGTGACATGCACATACACGGCCCAACCATGAAGTCTACACAAGACCAAAAAGCTAGTTCCATGGACATAAAAAACCTAAGGCTCTGATACCACTTGAAGGGTGCAAGCCAACATACTATATCATGTCTCTACACATATGCCTGTGGGATTCAAGATCTAGAAAGGGATGCATGGATACAAGCTAGGGCCGAAACTAGGCAAACCATATTTCAAATTTTTTTAGCAAAGATCAACATGCATTCTTTCATATATGTCCATAAACTAGCAAGCTAACATCATATATCAACTATACACAAAGAAAGTAGCAAGGTCCATAGGTATACCTTTCGTAGACGACTTGGTTGGTGATGAAGCTTGAAGTTGAAGCTATGAAGTCCTTCTAACTTGAAGGGTCTAGTTGGTCCACAAGCATCCAAAGCTCAACATTACTACTTGAAGACAAAAATGTACTAGTATATCTTTAATGTAACAAGCTATGTGTATGTGGTGTTTTATCAAAAAGAAAAAGTTTTTTTTGAAAACCTATCAATGGCAGAAAATACACTACGCTTGAGGAAGAAGATGAACTTTCTCTTTCCTCTGCTCTATAGCCTTGGCCGAATGTGTGTGTATCACATAGAGAGAGGTTGTCATCTATTGTTTAATATATTACATGCATATAGAAAGAGCCAATCAAAATTAATCACTTTCTTGATTCAATAAACCAAGCCATGCATGTCAATAGATCATAATCATTAGCAATACATGGCAAGATTTCAACTTTCTCTCTCCTCCATGGCTTGGCCGAAAATGTGAGTGGAAGGAGAGAGAATTTTGTCATCTTATTATTATATATATATAACATACTCATATATATATATATTTATATATATAATCTTACTTTATTGAGATAGCCAATCACAATTGCTTTCTTCCAAAGTTAAAGCCGTGCAAATCCTAGGATTCCAATCATTGCAATCCAAAGGTTAACTTTATTCTCTCTCTTGACATTGGCCAAAAGGTTCTATCATCAAAAGCAATGGACAATATTCTTTTGTCTTTATTCAAAAGTTAATCTCATCCATCCATTTCAAATTCAAATGACTAGGATTGATGACAAGGACAATCCTACATCTCACATGCCACATGTCAATGCGCAATCGTTAATTTACCTTTTTCATTTGATGACTGGGATGATGACGTGACATTTCACAAATTACATCATCATTACACATATACATTTATAAACATCTTTACATATATATATATATATATATATATATATATATATGTATATTATTCTTGCCCATTCTAATCTCTATTAGAATAAATATATTGAAACTACTTTTCAATAATTACAGTTTGGCCCCAAAAGTTTTGGTAATTACAATTTGACTCAAAACTTTTCAAAATTATACTTTTGGCCCAAATACCATCATTGGTGACTCTTAACACCTTAAAGTCATCAACCACGTAATACAAGCTCTTGGTGAACTTATTCATGATACTTATTAGTGTGTGACCTTCTAGATTCACAATCGCGTACCGATTCGAGACCGATAAACCTCCTTATCTATTTCAAAAAATGTCTCTGTCATTTACCGAAATACCCTCATGCTCATGAGTGATGCACTAGCAATGAACGTACCATTAGAATGTATACGATAATGAAGATGATGTCTTTTATGAATCTATTTAGTTGTGGAGAATTAGCGTGTAGTCCGATCCTTTTATTAAGAATGCCCCGATCAGGAAAGGACCATGAAATGGTTAAATCCATCTCCGATACTATGTATAAATCTGAATCGGTAAAACGAGAGATGATTACTATGGAAAAACTCATTTCCATCATTTCATACTCGCCTTGGCCAATGACTTCCTCGTTTAACGACCGATCTCAGATATCATACGACATCGCCTTACGCCAGAGGTTAACAGATCCTATCTCATCAATTACCTGTTGATTCATACCACAAAACTAAAATGTGAAAGGTTGTTACCCACCTTATGGAAGATGGGTATTGTCCAAACGCAGTATTTAGCCCCTGATATAATTGACAGCCGTAATTTCTCAAGTCTGAGGATAAATTTGCACAATTCCCAACTAAACAGTAAACTATTAACTTGATATCATGCAATTTACTATTTATTGTCACATTCAATGATCCGTACACTGGCGATTACTCATATGTTTATTAGTCCACATCAACATGTTGTTCTGGCACTTCGCATACCATCCTTTATCATTAACATCACTATGTTAATCAAATGTAATAACATACGATAATCCGTACTCGATTATTCTAGTACCGGTTGAATAATCTGAAGGACTATGAATCAATTCTTAATGTTTATCATATTGAAGAAAAAATGCGAAATATCCTAAACCTTTTAGAACATTTTTCTTATCGGATAAGCACTAGGGCCATATTCATATCGAAGCGGAGAATATGAATATCCTACAAACATATAAGCATATCTTTATTAAAACCTAATAAAGTCATCTTAAACTATAGCATTAGGGCATATCCCCAACAATTATTATTTATTATTATTATTATTATTTTATATTTTATTTTATTATTATTATTATTTTTAAAATAAAGTGGATAGAATAAACACTTAAACAAGTTCACACATACTTTTATAAAAAAACTAAACTATACCGTGCTTCCCTGCCAACTGCGCCAAAAACTTGATGCAATTAAATGGTGCATTATAAATAGGTGCAAAATGACCAAGTTTTAATACCCGCAAGTGCATGAATCTTTGTAGTGTAGTGTGCTCTGAGTGTGGAGTCGAATTCCACAGGGAAGCTCATTAGTTAAGTTAGTGAAGTAGTGTGCGAAAGTGTTAAAGCGCTTAAGTGACAGTTCGCAAAGAGGGTTTGAGTAACGTGCAAAAATGTAAACTAAATTAAACAAACTAAATTATCTAAGTTAAACTCATTAATGGTTGAATACGAGAGGTGGTGATCTAGGGGTCGAATATGTAAATGAGGCAATTAATCTAGACTCGGTATTCAGGATTATCTGATTTTATGCAAGTGTTAAGCTACAAGCATCTAACCTAGTCAATTAACTTATCTTATTAAAATCCTGATTACTAACTCTGATGTAGGTGTTGTGTCATCTGTGAGCGTACAACCATAGTATAGAACTGTCCTTGCAACCTGCTGTAAAAGGTCTGTTTCGACTAAGCAATCAACTTCTCTTTACTTGGTCTAGAAACTATAGTCTACTTAAAAGCATTACCTATAGTTCATGGAATCTAAGGTTGTCAAGCTATTTGATTCACTATTAAAGCATAGATATGTGGCATAAAAGTAAAGCAATCATAACATCTACTTAAAAGTATTACGTTATGAAAGACAATGTCGACAGTAAAGCAATCATATCATCTACTGAAAAACATTACGTATAAAAGACAATACTGAATTACAATAGGCCATATATTGCATTTAAAGCGTATAATCTGAATCCGAGACTGTATATTAAAAGACTATCATTTATAATATTCTCCCCTAGATATCAATCTACTCAGAAATAAATGAATACGAATTATGTAAATAAAAGAGAGTCAAGAAAGGCTCCCTCATATCGACGAACGCGTATTTCTGATTTCTGAAATTTCAACAGAGGTCCAATGCAAAATAACTATTCGGGCGGAACTAATTTTCCCCGAATACGAGCTTTTCTACTAAAAGCTATTCGGGCAGAACTTCCCCCGAATAATAACTACTTGGGTCGGATTTTCCTCTGAAAGTAGCTATTCGGGAAAAATTTTCCCGAATAAGAGCTACCTAGGCGGGACTTCCTTCCCCCGTATTTAACTACTAAATTAACTAAAACTAAAATTAAACTAACTAGAACTAACTCGAAATTATGTAAAAAATATTGACAATATTCCAATATTAATTACAAATTCTCAAAGGGGTGATGCTCTATTTATAGGCAAATTTCTGAGAAAAGTTGACGTTTTTGCATTTGTTGACTTTGACCGGATCATTGACCGCGACATTTTCGTGCTTTTTTACTATTTTGACCCTCAAAATGATGGAATTTGGCTAAAATCACGGCGCGTACAAGACATGTCCTGCAGTTTGCTCAAAATGTCATTTCTACCCGAAAAACTAGTATGATTTGCCAAAAACGGACATGGGTCACTATTCAAGATTATCCCGGTCAATGTTCCGAGTCCGATTTCATGCTAGTTTCAGTCAAATTTCTTCTCTATAAGATTTATTCTTCCACCTTTTCTCGTGCTTCCCCATTCTTACTTCCTGACTTGCAATTTGGACTATTTTGGGTTTGATTCTTTACTTTTCGATATCAATCTACATTGCATCGAAAGTATAAAAGTGTTACATTTTATTCCAGAGTTAAGATGCAAATGCAGTACAAATATCATGGTTTGAGTGCTGCAGATACAGTCACATCAGGATCGACGACTTTTATCTCACCGATCTCATCCCAGTATAAAGGTGACCTGTACTTCCTACCATACAAAGCCTCGTATGGTGCCATGTCAATCGTTGCCTGATAGTTGTTATTATAAACAAATTCTGCCAAAGGAAAATGCTTCTCCCAAGTACCTCCGAAATCCAATACACATGCCCTCAACATGTCCTCTAAAATCTAGATGGTTTTCTCCGACTGTCCGTCAGTCGGAGGGTAATATGACATGCTGAACTTCAACTCTGTGCTCAAAGCCCCTTGCAACTTCTCCTATAAACGAGATATAAATCGAGGATCTCGATCCGACACAATACTCACTGGCATACCATGCATTTTCACAATATTAGCCACATACAACTCGGCCAACTTCCCCACATCTTCCTTCTTATTCATTGCCATGAAGTAAGCAATCTTTGTCAATCAATCCACAACAACCCAAACTGCATCACATCCTCTAGTTGACCTTGGCAACTCTATCATAAAATCCATTGTCACATCCTCCCATTTCCATTGTGGAACCTCCAAAGGTTGTAGAAGCCCTACAGGCCTTTGATGTTCCGCTTTCATCCGTTGACATGTTAAGCATTGAGATACAAACTCCGCAATCTCATGATTCATATTGTTCCACCAATAATAATGTTTTAAATCTCAGTACATCTTCGTACCTCTAGGATGAATTGTATACCTCGAATTATGGGCATCTTCAAGTACCTTATGTCATTCAGCACATAAACCTGATTCTTGAATCTCCACAATCCATCTTCATGTAACTTGAAATCTCGTTTACCATCCTTAATCTTCTGAAACTTGGGATCTTGTTGTTGAGCTTCTCGAATCTGAGACAACCATGCTGGTTGCACCACCAAATGAGTAGTAAAAGATACCCCATTCTTTATCAACTTAGGCCTCCATTGACTTGCCTCCTCGAGCATTTCCCATTCTTTAACTTCTAGTCTTGCTAAACTCGCCTTCTGGCTCAAAGCATCTGCCGTAACATTTGCCTTTCCTGGCACATAATTGTAGTCATTCAGAAGTTCCATCCACATCCTCTGTCTCATTTTCAACTCCTTTCGAGAAAACAAATATCTCAGACTCTTGTGATTAGTAAACACCTCAAATTGACTTCCCCACAAGTAATGCCTCACTTTTTCAATGCAAAAACAATGGCAGCAAGCTCTAAATCATGTGTAGGATAATTCACCTCATAAGGTTTCAGCTTCCGTGATGCATAAGCAATGACATGATTATTTTGCATCAAAATACATCTTAACCCTTCCTTTGAGGCATCAGTGTAGATAACAAACCCTTGACTTCCTTCGGGTAATGCTAGTATGAGGGAAGTTATCAATCTCTTCTTCAATTCTTGGAAACTGTTCTCACACTTATCATCCCATACGAAATTGATCTTTTTTTGTGTGAGTTTTGTAAGCGGTCCTACGATCTTTGAGAAATCTTTCACGAATCTCCTGTAATATCCTGCCAGGCCAAGAAAACTACGCACCTTGGTAACATTATCCGGCTTTTTCCAGGACTGTACAACATTAATTTTTGAAGGATCTAATGCAATCCCCTCTTGAGAAATCACATGCCCCAAGAATGCCACCTACTTGAGCCAGAACTCACATTTACTAAACTTGGCATATAGTTGATGCTTCCTTAGTTTCTGTCATGACCCCATTTCGCTAACATGATCTCTGGTACCACCGTTGTTCTAATAGCCCCGAATTACATCTACACCGTTCAATATGGGATCGTGATGCCACGGGCTTAAGAAGATTATTCTTGCAAAGTCCGCTAAGGCACATTACATTAGCCCGTGTTCTAATAACTACTAGGTTCTAAATCCTCATTTCATAATCGAGATGTACCTTTTTGCAAGGATAGCTCCTAAAGAGTTTGGAATTGACGGTCGGACATAGAATAAGGCAAGTAGATATAACTTAAGCTAAGCCATTTTTCTTGATATACTCTGTGAGCTTTGCATCTTCTTTAGGTGATCTTAACCTACATAGTATTACTTCTATCTAATTCCCGTAGCCTAAGCTCTTCTGAAATTGAAATTCGATATGCAGCTACAACATCATTGCTATGAACAATAATTAGCTTAACGGTACTATCGTGATGAACATTAATTGGATCTAGAACTACCTGATCTCAACCATTAAAGCTTGACACCGTAATTAAGTATTGGATAGAAGCCTAAAGACAAATAGCTAATTCTAAGAACCTTAAATCCGTAAATATGTACATATCGTAAAGCTATAATTCAAAATCCTAAGATAAGAACACAAATTAAATATAAATTTGGGTATTAGATTCAATATGTACCATAGCAAGGCTAGCAAACATAAACATCCCAAGTAGGTTAATATCCCACTCCAAGAGTCTACCACAACCAATTAAAAGTGTTATCATACTTAACATACACAAACAGAATCCTAAACACAACATATACATATCCAAGTCAACATAACAGAATTCCACAAGCATATCAAACATCAGGTTCAACCTCAGCCTCCTCAGTCATGTACTGCACATACTCTATTTCAGGCTCACCTGAAATGTTAGCAAACGGGAAAGAGTTTTATCAACTCAGCGAGAGAAATGGGCTAGGGAGGTTTTGAAACTCATTTTATTTATGAAAACCCTTTTGAAACTATGGCATGTAACAAATTTATGCAACAAGTGTAATCGTTCAAATAATACAAGGTAAATAAACATTCATTGATGCCATCTCTTTATATCACCAACACGATCATTTTCCCTATACACCAAGCAATACTTTGCAAGTATGCTACCTATGACCCACGCCCTATGAACACCCTGTTCATTCGGGTTAGGGAATAGAACATCGGTAGTCATGTCATCGCCTAGCGAGTTTGATGCTGCCCAATGCAACACGAACGCTATTGCATCTATTTTATGGTTGCAACCATCCGCTTTATTTCATTTCACTTTTCACTTGAACATTTAACAAGTAACACATATGCATTTCGTTCCGCTTTGCTTTTCACATGAACATTTAACAAGTAACACATATTATGGTAAATATCAGTTAGGTACATAAGAATGGGTAACAAAGAAGGTCACCTGTTCGTTACTTATAACATATCATTGCTCTTGAAACAATTCCAAAAAGTACACTAGACCATTGATACACTTTAACATCATACTAGGCTTCAAAATGCAAGATAGACAACTCAAATTCAGCATGCATCGTTAGCTTCATAAACATGCTCCATACTACCTTATACACATACAGGACATGTAATAAGACATTTAACATGCACTAATATACAATGAGACTACATAAGCTAGCATATAATCATGGTTCAATAGCAACTGATCAATGTATATACGACATTTAGCCATTAACCAAGTAGGAAGGTCACTCATCCTTTAGCATTATTTTAGCTTGACATTGCTCTTGAAACAATTATAGTGAACACACTATACCATTGGTTCATGTCAACAACATAATAGACATTAAACGAGTGATAGGGTCATACCGAGTTAACATGCAAGCCTAACTTTGTGAAACACACCTTCGTAACATCCATTGTGCATATAATTCAAGTACAAGTAGGTCTAGCATGCATATATACACATTGAGACTTCATACACAAGCTTATAACCATGATTTATTAACTTTTGAACACATGCAAGAACTTAGAACTTCAAGAATTGCAACTGAAAAGCCCAAACAACACAAACAGTAACTTTCTAGTTCGGTTGACAAGCTTACCATTCTTAGAAATGGCTAAACTTTCACAGGTAGATAGTTAATTAAAATTAGATAGTCCTAGAATCAAACGGATCCAGATTCAGAGTTGAAATGAGCAAGTTATAGTATTTACAAAAATATTGTGCAATTCTGCCAACTCAGCGCGAGAACGGGAAACTCACTGGAATGACCTTATTTAAAATGGTTCCAGTCAGAATTGGATAGTTCGTGCAACATGAAGTTTGTTCCATTATGTCTTGTGTACACCGTGTCCAAAAATGGGCTCATTTAGGTAAGATTTACTTTGTCAAAGCGACTACGCAAGTTCAGGACGCAAGATAACAAACTAAAAATCTACATGCAATGAACTCATACGTATGTACCTAGCTGAAGTAGCCTTCGTTTATAGCCTTAACCACAAGACTAGCACATGAAACCACATGGGATATATTCTACTATAAGTATAGCATAATATAGGTAAAAATTAGCCAAAAACCATACAGGTCTACCATCACAAATCAACCATGCAAAGACCATAGATCAGATTTTATACATGCACGTAGGTACAGAAGGAAATCGCCTGAGAACTCACCTTTAAACACAACATTTTATTTTACCTAAAACATGAAAGTTGTTCATCTGGACGTTTTGTATACCATATCCAAAATTCATTAAATTCTATCAAGGTTTTCTATGTCAAATGAGGCAAACACAAACACTGCACAGAGAAGAACAAACTGCCTAGTCAAGTTAACTTGCATTATCTTCATTTCTAGCTATATGCATGGCAAGATAACACATAGAAATTCTCATGACCCTTTTAGAAAATGATTTATTCCCTCACCTTAGCTTAGTGATGCAATAATTAGCAAGAGAAATGGTAGAAAAATGGCACAAGGCTCACTGGAATTCCCAGATTTTCTTCTTTCACACCTTCTCTCTTTTCTTTCTCGTTTTCTCTCCCTTTCTCTATCTATTTCGTGCCTCCCTCTCCTCTCTCTCAACTTTATATTGTTGTGTGTGTTATGAGTGTAATGGGTGGTGGTTAAAAAGGCTGAAACAAGTGGAGCAAGTGGCCGATTTGGATGGTCAAGGCAATGATGACTCTTATGACAATTCTAGCTCAACACTCCAAGCAACCATCAATTCTATTGTCTTCTATCATCATGGCCGGCCAAGGGGCTGCATTTTTCTGAGTTATTTGGTTGTTATGTGTATTATAATGTAGTATAATGATTCATACAAGTGGTGGTGGTAGGAGGACTAAAGACAAAATGAAATCATTGCATTTTATGACAAGCTTTTTCAACACTTCAAGCAATCATTTGTCCTCTTTCTTTCCCCACCTATATGTCCAACCAACATGGCTATTGCAGGCCACTTTCCAGTGTTTTAAATGTAATATAAGGTTGTATAAGCGCTAAGTACAAGTAGTGGTGGTGTACAATGATTGTGCTAGCAAAAAGACAACATAACATGACTAAAATCACTCAACTAAGTCATTTTCTCTCCTTTTCCTTGCATGGTCGGCCAAGTGGCCTCCCATTTCAGATTTTTCTTGCTTGGTAAGTGAAATATAGGATTATATAAGTGACAAATGCAAGTGGTAGTGATTGGGGTCAAAGGCAAGACAAAAAGGTCATGATTGCAACTTATGACAAACTATGATAGCACTCAAACTCTTATCTACTTTTCCTGATTTTTCTTGCTTCCCTTGGCCGTGTATGTGAGGCCCAACCACGAATAACGTGTCTTACCTTGATTTGTGTGCCTTAGACCCAGAACTGTATGACCGATCTTGGATTACATGCCCTGTCTTGGTTTTCGTGCATGCCTCATCATACGTGCCTTGACCTAGAATTGTGTGCCCTAATCCTTGACTTACGTGCCCTGACTTCGATTTACGTACGATACCTCGATTTGTGTGCACTGACCTTGAACTACGTGCCCTAAACTAGGTTTAAGAATCGTACCTCGATTTACGTGTATTGTATTGAATTACGTGCCTTGCATTGGTTTACGCGCATTCACCTAGGGTTACGTTAATTTGCATTAGAATTCGTGTATTTATCTTGAAGTACGTGCCTTACCTCATAGTTCGTGTCTACCTCGTGATTCGTGCCCCGTATTGATTTCTGTGTGTGTCTCATAGTATATGCCCTAGACCTAGGAAAGTGTGCCCGCACGCTAATCAATAAAGAATCCTACACAAAGCACAAGACAATAAAATAATCCTACACAATCCACTAACCAATATTATATTCCTAATTCAAATTCTCTACAAAACCCACTAACTAATAAAATATTCTATCACACCCAACTAACCAATAAACTATTATAAACCTACACTTATTATAATCCAAAATATACTAACTTGAATCTGAAATTTCAGATTCTCCCTTGCATTATAGTTAAATGAGTGGTTGATTACTTTTGAAGTTCTATTAGATTATATTGTAGGATGACTTGTGGTTATAAGTCTTATGACGACATAGCCTTGAAGTTATTTCATGTAATAAGCTACTTGGATTAGTATGGTAAGTATCTTATGAGCTAGATCATTTCGGTACCCATTTATAGTCCTAGGATTGTTGTTGTACGGCTGATAACCTAGTGAAGCATTGATATCACTTACATGGCTATAGCCCTAGCTTAGTAACACTAATGTTGAAGATATTTTGGCGGGCATTAAGTGTTGGAAGGAATGACTAGGTCGCTAAGTAAGTAGGACCATTGTCCTCTTAAGTATGACGTAACCTTGGATTGAGGTGAGTGAAATTTATTTGAGGTTGAAACTATTCGCCTTAGGAGTCTTGGTTAAGATTAAAATAAATTCCGAAGCCTCGTGACTTAAAGATGGAGATTAAATAAGGAAATAAATTGTGGATCACAAGTTGATGAAATTTACTTGCAATAAGTTGAACTAGTACAACATGATTAGTTTACCCATGCAATTTCAATGGCAATTTGTTGGTGGTACTTAATGAACCTTAGAATTTGAGTTTAACGAATATCAACGGTCTTTCTTCTTGACTACGAGCGTGAAGGTTAACGAAGCTGGGAAGGAATATTAGTGAATAGGAACTTGTAATCGGGAGGCTAGTCATTAGAAGATTTGCTAATCTAGTGTACCTACGAGATAAGGACTATGATACTATCGATAGATGATGATTTGAGATGGATTAGTTTGTTTGGTGAGTTCTTCTTGAAGACTGGGTCGTATTGTGGAAATGATCCATAACTTGTATATGTCCTACGTGTTAACAATTTTGAAGCTAGTTGATAGGATATGTAAATCGGATATAGACCTATCATCTTGAAATTAGGGTATGTCACCATAGGATCATGGTATTATTGTGATATTCCTTTTTGAGGTATGAATGCAAGATTGACCCGACATAAGTCATGATTTTGGAGTTATAAATATATTGTTAGAATACCGATGCAGCTTTAATTACTATGCTTGGAAGTTCTAACCTTAGTTGATGAACTTGACCTTAAGATCAATTAGAAAGAATAGAGTCGTTCAAAGGGACGAACTATAAATGTGGGGGTCACACCGAATTAACGATTGGAGAAAGTTTGGAAGTGAATCGGTTTTGGAAAAGGGGATCACGGAGCGAGCAACGGCCCGTAGTAGAAATATCAAAAGCCAGAACCCATCTAAATGACCCAACAAGTAAGAATGAATTTCAGGATGAAATTCTTTTAAGGAGGGGAGGATGTGAGGCTCGACCACGAATAACGTGTCTAACCTTGATTTACGTGCCTTAGACCCAGAACTGTATGACCGACCTTAGATTATATGCCTTGTCTTGGTTTTCGTGCATGCCTCGTCATACGTGCCTTGACCTAGAATTGTGTGCCCTAATCCTCGACTTACGTGCCCTGACTTCGATTTATGTACGATATCTCGATTTATGTGCACTGACCTTGAACTGCGTGCCCTAACCTAGGTTTAAGAGTCGTACCTCGATTTATGTGCATTGCATTAAATTACGTGCCTTGCATTGGTATACACACATTCACCTAGGGTTATATGCATTTGCATTGGAATCTGTGCATTTATCTTGAAGTACGTGCCTTATCTCGTAATTCGTGTCTACCTCGTGATTTGTGCTCCGTATTGATTTCTGTGTGTGTCTCGTAGTGCATGCCTTAGACCTAGGAAAGCGTGCCCGTACGCTAATCAATAAAGAATCCTACACAAAGCACAAGACAATAAAATAATCCTACACAATCCAGTAACCAATATTATATTCCTAATTCAAATTCTCTACAAAACCCACTAACTAATAAAATATTCTATCACACTCAACTAACCAATAAACTATTATAAACCTACACTTATTATAATCCAAAATATACTAACTTGAATCTGAAATTTCAGATTCTCCCTCGCATTACACGGCCAAAACAAGGAAATTTGATCAACTTTGCACTATTAAATTAAAGCCTAGACATTCTATGACACATGCACTAAGCACAATGCATAAAAAATTCACCTACACCCTACCCAAGCATCTCATTTTCGACCCTCTCAATGCCATGCTTCATTTCAACTCAAAAAAATGCTAAAGATGACACAAAATTCAGATTTGAAAGGCTCAAGGCCAACACACACACATACACACAAGCATAATTTCTCTTTCAAACTCTCTCTTTCCTCTCAAACTCTCCAATTCTCTCTCCATTTTCGACCAAGGCAGCCTTTGAGCTCCCAAGACTCCTCACAAGCTCTCAAGGACTCTCCCAAGCTTGGCCATAGCAAGCCATAGCAAGCAAACACGCAAGAAAGTCTCATACAAGCTCATAACTCATCATTTTCGGCCTAGGTAAAGTTTTGATGGTTTTCTTCCATTTCTTTTTGTTCTAAACACATGCACACCTTCTACACAAGCTAACTAAGCTAGGATTTAAGGTAAATCAAGATATCTCTCGGCCAAGCAAGGAGAGAAGACCATTTTGTGCATCTTCAAGAATTTTGAGCATCATTTGTCATCAATAGGCTAAGGTGAGGGCTAAAACTCTTTTAAAAGCTTTCAAAACCCACATGCATGCCTCCATATGTCTATATTTACCTCTGAACTTGTTGTATATGTGTGTGCATGAGCTTATATAACCATGCATGGCAAGATATTCGGCTAGAACTTGAAGATAGGCAAGAATCGCGTAGCTGGCAGATTTCTGACTTGGTAGAGCGAAGTGCATTTGGCCTGGTAAATTATGTTGAAAATGCGTGAAAATTGGTAGATGGCTAGTTTTTCCAGTTTTCATAGAAATAGGCCAAGGCCAATTTTGACTCTAAGTTCTCCAAAATGGCAAAACATCGAAAGGTGTCTAAATCTGGAAAATCTGGGAAAATGGAGCAGGTTTTTGGCAGTTCACTGTCCTTGTAGAACGAAACCGTTTTGACCTAGTAAATGATATTTAAAATGCATGAAATTTGGTAGGTTGCTACAGTTTTCAGTTCTGGACATGTTTGTCAGAAATAGACTAAAGCTAAATCTGACCCTAAGACCCTAAAAAGATGGCAAGTATTGAAATATGTACGAATCTGGACAGTTTTGCGTAGTCTCACGGTTTTAGCTATAACTCTTGAATCCGAACTCCAAATGTTGTGAGGTTTGTTTCTGGATTTAAATCACTCATTAAGCTTTAATTTGAAATTTTGTTCACTGGAAATGGAGATTTTTTTCTTGTCTAAATGTTTGTGGGAAAACAGACCATTGCAGTGAGGTTTTTATTTAGTGATATGCTTTGAAAAATATTGTAACTTCTCTTGTGGTATTGAATGCTTGGGATTGTGGCACTTGGATGTTGTGTGGATGGTTTTGGATGATTGAGGATGTTTTAATTAATCGATGCATGGCTTGGGTTTAATTACGTGACAACTTGTGGCTTAAATCGCACGTGTAAGCATGAATTGAAACCCTATTGACTATGAAAACTCGCTAAGTGATGATCCTACGGTTATTGTGTTTAATTGTGTGGTTAGTGGGCTGCCTAATAAATGTTAAGTATGCTTGAAATGTGATTCCCGATGATTACATATTGATAAGTAGACCTTTCTTGCACCCGGTCCCACGTAGACGTCGTTGCATGCTTGTATAAACTTATTATCTGATTACGTGAACCCCGAAATGAGTTATATGACTTGCTTTACATGTGTTACATGGCTGTCCGTTTAATATTCATATAACTCCATGTGTATTACAAGTGAAATTAAATGTCAAAGCATGTCTCGTGGGTTTACTTGTCAACGTGCGATCTCATAATTGCCCGGAGGCAACCTACTTTGTTGTCTTCCTAATGTGATATGTTAAATGTTATAAATGTGCATTGCATACAAGGTTGCAACCTTTCATTCTGCCATGGTAGCGTTCACGCACACCGGGTGGCATCGGGCTTACCGGTGCAACCGTGACTACCATGGTCCAATTCCCTCTCTCGCTTGGGGGCTAGACTTCCTCAGAGAGTTAGGTCGTAGGATTTCGGGGTACATCCGGAGTACACCCATTTGGCGTGATAAGTGGTTGATTTGAAGTCGGCCGCAACAACTGTTATTGGAAATGAATTGAGAACGAAAGCTTACCATATCCTTTTTACTATGTACTTAAGTACTCTCGCTTGGTTCCTAGATGACCTCGAGGAGGAAAGATGGGTAAATGTGTTCATTTATATATATATATATGTTATATTATGAGCTTACTTGTTCTGTTTGACATGTTTTCAAAGGAGTTTTCATAAAGTTTAACCGGAAAAGGATTTCAAAATGTTATTTCTCGTTCCCCCTAGCTGAGTTCATAAGGACTTATCCTCTTTTATCATCACAGGTGAAGAACATCTGGAACAGGTACCCGAGGATAATATGCCCGTTGATGATTCCCTGGAATGATTAAATGCCTTATGTGCCTTGCCTGACTGTCTCTGTTTTGTGAACGTTATACTTGCTTTGAAGAATACTTATTCTGTTGATGTAAATGACCCCGTTGTAATTTGCGTCTAATTTTAGGATTGTACTATCTACAACCGGACGAACTCTTTATTGGTTGTTTGCTTTCATTATCTTGATTACTGTTATCATAGGTGTTTAAACCACAAGGTGAAGAAGCATATAATGAAACTCTATCTAATCTCGCTTAGGTGCTTATGCGTAAGCTAAGGAATAATAAGTACTTGCAAGACAGGAACTGGCAAATAAACGGGACATAGTTATCATGCTAGGCTTGTCAATCAAACGAGACTATCGAGATAAATTAGTAGGCATATCTATTGATAACAAAATAGGAAATTTTAGTTGGAATTGAATCAATGATTAAAGGTTTTGAGGTGTTTTAGAAATTAGGTTAAACCAAAGGTCTTAAAAATAGTCGTTATGCTGTCGAATTTCTGGAAAAACTTTTGGAGTTCTAGGCCAACGTTAAGTATTAAATCATAACAAAAGGCTAAGTGTGTGAAATAACGATAATGATTTAGGTCACACCTTAGTCTAGCCTCAATAGGTTGGGTTGGGGCGTGACAGTGTACCCCACCCCCTTTGTCGTCTAGTTATTGTTTATTAAGTGTGCTAAGGAATGATGATGGTGTACAAGGTAAAATGCAAGTCAAGTGTTAGCAATAATAATGAACTCTAGGACAAACTAGGCTTATACTTAAAAACAACATTATTCTTTTCCTTTTCCTTGCATGGACAGCCACTTGGTCTTGGGTTTTGCTAATATTATATATCACACAATATAATATAATATAAACTAAATAATGAGTGTGGTGCTAATTAGGAGACCAATTAGTTAGATAATGGCTAGGTTATTGACTAGTTAATTAGCTATAGTTAACTAGTTTAGCTACTACTATGAAATTAAGTAAGAAATAGCTAGTTAACGATTTAGTTACCCAATCATAGTAAAATTAAAGGAATCTAATCTAGCAAATATAGTTCAATTGGCAAAGAAGCTAAGCACAACAAAACACATGGCACGTAAGCTATAACACTAAGCATAATTTCATTTCAAAGCCAGTAATCTTCTTTTCGTACTAGCTAAGGCTTATGGCTTTATTTCCTTTCTTCTTTTGGTTTCGTTAGTAGCTAGTTAGTAGGTGGGCATTGGTTAGTCAATTGGTCAAGCTCGGTGGAAGACTTGGTCAACTTAGGGTCTTGTAAGCTAAAATCGCTAAGTAAATGGTCCAGGCAGGTCTAGCTAGGTTAATTAGGTCTTAGAGAACTAGACGGCTTCAAAATCATGCGTATTACTTCTAATTGACTAATTCAAAAAAGGTAAAAGCATATATAATCACGTAAATGCACTTAGGGTTTTTGCTAATGCACATAGGTTTAGGCCGGGGCCTTACACGGAAGACTTGGTCAAAAGTCAAGTTAAAGTCTTCTAATTTTGAATAGTGAAGTTAAATAGTCAACTCAAATTGGAAGTCCAAAGGTCAAAATTAATGCCTTCTAATTCAAATGTATTATTAACATGTTAGGCAGGTGATGTGACTGTATTTGCAGCACTCAAACCTTGGTATTTTGTACTATATTTGCATCTTAATTTGGAAAATATTACAACACTTTGATACTTTCGATGCAATGTAGGATGATACCGTAAAGTGGAAATTCAGACCCAAAATGATCCAAAATGCAAGTCAATAAGTGAAGAATGGGGAAAACACGAGAACCGATGGAAGAATGGAGTCCTTAGAGTCAGAATTTGGCCGAAACTAGCGCGTAATCAGACTCGAAATGCTGAAAATAGCCCGGTAACGCCTCGGTCCACGCTTGGTCAAAGCCTGATCAAAAGTCAAAATTCCAGCCCAGAAAGTTAACAAAAGGGCGATCGAGCACGCCCTCTTGGCATTCAAGTGCCCTGAACGAATATTCCACCAAGTTCTAGAAGAAAACATGTGGCAAAAAATCAGTCGTCGAAGCAGATGGGCGCTCGAGCGCGCTTCAGAAGATTCTGGAAGACGCCACGTGTCAAGCAGCCAACTGTTACAGTAAAAGCACGCTCGAGCGTGCCTCTGAATTTTTGTCTATAAATAGACACCCCCTCCCTCCGAATTATTTAATTAATTTTGGATTTTGGTTATTTTTAATCAATTTTTGAGTTAATTCTAGATAGTTTTTAGTTTTAGTCGTATTTAATTAGTAGGATACAGGGGAAATCCCACTTAGGTAGTTCTTATTCGGGGAAATTTTGCCCGAATAGCTACTATTAAGGGGAAGTCCGACCCAAGTAGTTATTATCCAGGGAAAGTTCTGCCCGAATAGCTTTTAATAGGAAAGCCCTTATTCGGGGGAAACTCATCCCTAGTAGTTTTTATTCGGGGGAAATTAGCTCCGCCCGAATAGCTACTTTGCGTTGGACCTCTGCTCAAATTTTTAGGATCAGAAATACACGTTCGTCGATATAGGGGATCCTTTCTTGACTCTCTTTTATTTACAGAATTCGTATTCAAATTATGCCTGAGTAGATTGATATCTAAGGGAGAATATTGTAAATGTTAGTCTTTTAATATACGGTCTCGGATTCAGATTATACGCTTTAAATGCAATACATGGCTTGTTTTAATTCAGTAATGTCTTTCATACATAATGCTTTTTAGTAGATGTATGATTACCTTACTATCATTATTGTCTTCCATAACGTAATTCTTTTAAGTAGATGTTATGTTAGCTTTACTTTCATGCCATGTATTCATGTTTTAGAAAGTGAATCAAATAGCTTGACAAACTTAAAAGATTCCAAGTGACTATAGGTAATGCTTTTAAGTAGACCATAGTTTCTAGACTAGAAAGGAGAAGTTATTTACTTAGTTGAAACATACCATTTACACCAGGTTGCAAGGACAAATCCATACGAAGGATGGAACGAATCAGAGTAGTAATCGGGATTTTAATAGGCTAAGTTAATTGACTAGGTTAAATGCTTATATCTTAACCTCTTGCATAGAATCAGATAATCACGAATACCGAGCCTAGATTAATTGCCTCATTTACATATTCAATCCCCTAGATCACTACCCCTCGTATTCATATTTAGTTAGTTTAACTTAGTTGTAGCATAGGTTAAAACCCAACGCCCTGTATAAACTGTTACACTTCCGCTTTAAACATTTTCACACACTACTTCACCAACTTGCTAACGCGCTTCCCTGTGGTACGATTCCACACTCTAAGCACACTACACTGCAAAGAACCGTGCACTTGCGGGTATTTTAACTTGGTCTACTGCACATATTTTTAACGCACAACCCGAACGCATCAAGTTTTTGGCGCCGTTGCCGGGGAAGCACGGTCTATTTTAGTTTTTGAATTAAACTGTGAACTTGTTTTAAGTGTTGTAATTATTTGTGTTAAATTGTATAAATTCTACTTGTAAAGTATTTTGCACATAGGTTATAAATTTGTATATTGTCTGTATAATACTTGCACATTAGCTGTTTATATTATGCTTTGTTAAAATAGCTTGCACATATACTTAGCTTAATTTATGTCTTTAATTTAAGTACTTAGTTTACTTTATGTATTTAGTTAATATACTTAGTTTATTTTTTGTCTTTACTTATTGCACTTAGCTTTAGTTTATTTTGCATGCACGACCGTCGTTCCTTAAAACCGAAACTCGTCTAGTTTGATCCTGAGCCCCAGAAAACTCCGCGAATGAGAGTCCAAATCCCGATGGCGGAACAAGAATAAAATGTCCATAACATACCGCCTCTTCCTATAGCTCAACCTGTTAACCGACCCGTTAATCGATTCGTTGACCCACAAATGACTCTTCATCAACATTTCTCTCCAAGCGATTACAACCCTGAATTTGCCATAGCCCCATCGGCTCTTGGCAATGTTAACTTTGAGCTAAAGACAGGGACAATTTCAAATTTGTCTTCCTTTTACAGGAAGAGCAATGAAAACCCTCACGCTCATAGCATACAATTCTTGGAAGCATGTTCTATGCTTTACATCCCTAATATGAGCCGTGATGTGATACCCCGAACCCGGCATGCATTTAATGGCATTTAATTGCATTTAATTAAGTGTCATCTTAAATGTTAGCATTGAATTCCGTGTTTATCTTTAGTTAAACATTCATTTCTAGCATTAATTTTATATTTCTTTTAGAAGTAATTAAAATAATACTTGAATTAATATGTTAACAGAGTATCAACTACTTTTCATATTTATGTTACTTGGTTTTATTTTCTTACACCTTAATGCTCGGTTTTCAATTAAATGGAAAGTAGCTCCGAGCCGGATTGAATTTTGAACTATGTTGCTTTTTAAAAATTATATTTTTTTTTATATATTCCAAGATATTTATGAGTTACCGTTCATCGTCGTTACGTGCATAGCATATCGAGGGTTTTAACTAGAGAGTGATTTCTAGTCCTCAACAAATAGTAAAAATAGTGTTTTAGTAGTTTAGTATTGAGTTTTTTAGTGTTAAGTATTTTAGTTTAGTTAATTTTAGTAGTGTTACACTTTTCTAGACTTGATTCAAGCTTAAATTGGCAACTAAATAGCTAGCTTTGACAAAGGATTTGGACCATTGACCATTTGACCATTTGTCATCTTTTATTTAAGCATAAAATAGGAAACAAAAGAGCAAAAATCAGAAAAAAAAATAAGAGATGGCCGAAACCATAGGAGAAAGAAAAAAAATATATTTTCAACTTCAAAACTTCAAATCTTCGCGAGAGCTAGCACGGGATTGTTTCCGAGGCATCCAACGAGGTTTTCCTAGCGTCTAGGAGCGTCTAAGGTGAGGGTTTCATTGTTATTTGCGCATTTGAAAATGTTGTATATAAACTTTAATTTTTGGGTTTTAGCCGTAGATTGTTATTTTAACTGTTTTGATGCTTAAAGAACGTTCCTTGACAATTGTAGAACATGTATTTGTAGACTTCTAGCATTTTCTACAGCTGAATATAGCAATTGCAATTTTAAATGCTAATGGAATAGTAAAATATGAATAGTAAACCCTCGTTACGTTAAAGTTGTTTCTTTTTGCGTTCTGTTGATGTAGGAAGGTGCTAGATATGCTAGAATGCATATATGTATGGTTTAATTAGATTGTGTAATAGAAAATCGGAGGAAAATGGCTTGGTACAAGTTGGGGTCATTTCGGTTGAGTTTGGAAATTTCTCAACTTGCGTGAAGGCATTGTCGAGGTACGTCATGGAATCACTTCTGGTGCAGTTGTGACATTGGTTGGGTGATCGGTTGAGGTAGCTGTAGTTCAAACGAGCAAAGGGGGAAATCGAGGCTTTGCAGGAATTGTAGGGTAAAGTAGGGTTTCGTGGTCTTTAGACGTGCCTTATGGTGACCTAGGAGGATTGGTGAAGTCAGTTTCCAAAACTCGTCGCTCGTTTGAAAGTAGGGGTCGTTTTGTGTTTTTGTTGGTTTTCATAGTGCTATGCTTGTAGAATGCTTATTATTGCTTGTTATGCTTGTTAAAGTTGGTTATGATTGAATTGTATATCAATTGTTGATAATGCTTGTTAGTGTTGTTCTTGTTACTTTATTGATTGTAAATGCTTATTGTATCGCATGTTGTTACTAACCTGCACTTTAGTACCTTGCTCGATTATCGTTATATTCTCCGTATTGTATTGGATTGTGTCAGGTGCGTGAGTGACGGGCCTCTCTGTGTAGTCTCAGGCTGCCAGGGTTGGTTGCTCTAGCTCCGTGTCCTATTCCCGTTCTCGCTTGGGTTGCCGCCCCGGGAGTTTTGGGTCGTAGAATTGACAGAGTATGTCCGGAGTACTCTAAATGGAAGTTATAAGGTGGGTGAGCCGGCGCGTCATCGTTAAAGTCATCGAAGTCATGATCGGTACATTGCTCGTTTGAGTGAACCATAGCCTTCAGAGTGTGGTATAGATTTGAATGGTTGTGTTAATGCTTTTATTAATTGTTTATTGTATTGATTGTTTATATTGAATGCTTACTTGTCAGTTATGTTGCTTAATTGCCTTATTTGCATTGCACGACTTTCTTTCTCTCCACCTCGATAACTGTCTCGCCCTCACTGAGTATACGTGTTGAGTATACTCACTCCTCACCACCACATTTCAGGAAGTGCCATGTTAGTTGGAAAGTTCGTGGTTACGTGAAATAACATGCTTGAAGAGTTGTCTTGCGTGCTATGTGCCTTGAGTTATCAAAGATGCAAAGTTGTATGTTTCATGTGTTGTATGTATTTAATGTTAAAAGGAATGTAATTTAAGTTTTACTAGATTATTGAGGTGGTATGGTAAGCTAGTTTATGTATTCAGATAGTATAGTTTAACTTCAATGCATATTTGTAATGTCCAAAGGAAAAGAATTAGAATGGTATGATAGTCTATTTTATGCAATAAGTTAGTATAGTTTAGTTGCCAAGCATGAGTGTATTTGTCAAAGATGAGAAGAGTTAGGTTAGCATTTAAACTGGAAATGTATATTTACTTGTGTTCGCTTGTTGAGAACCAAGGCTCGGATGGCCTTGATGTATTTGTATGGTTGGACAAGGTACTGGTCCACTTATATGCTATTACAGGTTTTACATTTTGCCTAGAAACAGGGGAGACTTCGTCCGTCTTTCCCTAAAAATTTTGCCCGGGTTTGGAATTGGGATGTGATTAGATTGATTGATAGAACTCCCGGTCTCGAGAGGGATCGGGGTGTTACACGTGAAATCATTCAACTGCGTCTATTTCAGTTTTCCTTGAAAGACATAGCCAAACAATGGCTGAATCATTTAGACGTAGGAGTTATAACATCTTGGGAAGAACTTGTTCGGAAATTCTTACATAGGTTCTTCCCAATGGCCAGAACCACTACTATGTGAACAGACATCATGTCGTTCGTTCAGTTAGACTTAGAGCCTTTTCATGAAGCTTGGGAAAGATTTATAGATCTTAGGAATCAGTGTCCCCACCATGGGTTTGCCCGTCATGAACTCTTGCATTATTTCTTTAAGGGTCTTACACCTCAGCATAAAATGATGGTTAATGCAATGAGTAATGGATGTTTCTATAAACTCACAGTAGACGAAGCTTGGAGTAGAATTGAGAATATAGCTGAAGATTCTCTTCAGAACACAGCTATAGATAGAGAAACTAGAAGCACCCACAACCCCCAAAAGAGGGCATTGTATGAGGTTAACTCTAACTCCAACACCCAATTGACCAACAAAGTAGATGCCCTAGCACCTCAATTAGAAAAATTCATGTCTCTAGGGTCTACTTCTTCACAACAAGCTCCTCAAATCAAAGAAGTTTGTGCTGTATGTTCTGCAGTAGATTTCTCTACTCTAGACTGTCCAATCAGCTCACAATTTCCCAAATTTATCCAAGAACAAGTCTTCGCTACTCAAGGATATACGAGAAATTACAATCCATATTCAAACACGTATAATCCTGGTTGGCGAGACAATCCCGCATTTTCGTGGCGACAAGGGAATCATGAGACTCAGTTTCCTCAACAACAATATCAAAAACAACAAGGAAATTTTGAGCCTCGTTTCCCTCAGTAGCAATATCAAAGGCCATAAAACTTTAACCCTCCTGGTTTGTACCAAGTTCAGAAAAACCGTTCCGAACACAACGGAACAACTTCCCCGCTCTTCCTCCTACACGGTCATCATCTGATGACAAGTTTGATAAACTCTTACAATTGGTCCAAGTTCAGCAACAGTCTATTGCTAAACTTGAGGGACAAATCGGGCAGATTGCCCAAACTATGGGCAGGAGAGATGAGGGTAAACTCCCGTCTCAGACCGTGGAAAATCCACAAGGACAATGTAGTAATGTCCAAACTGAGACCACCCACGAACATGCTAAGGCCGTAACTACCCTTAGGAGTGGGAAAATAATAGACAAGGAGGATAGAAAGAAAAATAGGGATGTTCCTGAGGAGATAGAGGAACCTGAGATCGAGGTTTTAAGCAACAATGAGATAACTCCTGTAGGCATAAAAACCCAACGGTAGAGCCTTTAGTTGAATCTTTATCCAAAGCACCTTTCCCAACGGATCTGACTCGTCCGAAGCCGAGTGTTGATCCAAAATAGCTCAAGGTCTTAGAGCATCTGAAAGATATTAAAATCAATTTGCCTTTAGTATAGGTAATCCAACAAATCCCTGCCTATGCCAAATTTCTGAAGGATTTGTGTGTGAGAAAGAGACGGACCAACTCCATTCCTAAGACGAACCGTCTTACTAAAAAGGTTAGTAGCATCTGTACTAGAGGGTTGCCTCAGAAGTTCAGTGACCCAGGAGCTTTCACCATTCCATGTTTAATCAATGACCATCAGGTAGAAAGTGCCTTGCTAGACTTAGGATCTAGTGTTAACCTTATTCCTCACACAGTTTACCAAAGGCTAGGTCTTGGAGAATTGAGCCCAACAAATGTAACCCTCCAATTGGCAAATAGATCTGAGCAGAGACCTCGAGGTATTGTAGAGGATGTCCTAGTCAGAGTAGGAGAATTTTTGTTCCCAGTGGATTTCATTGTGTTAGATATGGACTTAGGCCCTGATAACAAGAATACCACTCCCGTTTTACTAGGCAGACCTTTCCTAACAACAGCTGATACTGTTATTTACTATAGGACGGGAATAATAGAATTGACATTTGGGAACATGAGAACAAAGTTAAAGGTTGTTGATGCAGCCAACAAGTTAGACCAAGATGAGGAAGAAGAATTCTTCCATATTGGTACCATTGACTTATGCATAGATGAGTTTGCCCAATCACTCTTGTCTCCTAATGAGGAGATAGCCGAAATTGAATGTCTATTGAATGAATACGACATTTCACCTGAAATGGTCGCCTCTGCTTCCGTTGTTGTTGATCCAAAGGACGATCAAGTAACAAATCATTTCCCTGAAGTCCCTGATTGCCACACAATTTAGTCCCTACCAGCTTTGGAGCTCAAAACCTTGTCTGAACATCTTACGTATGCCTACTTAGGACCTGAAGAGACTCTGCCTGTCATTATTGCCTCGGATTTGATTCCCGAGCATGAAGTCAAACTTCTAGAGATCCTTAGTACGCATTAAAAAGCAATAGGTTGGAAAATTTCAGACTTGAAAGGAATTGATCCCTCCGTGTGTATGCATCGAATTTACCTCGAGGAAAGAGTTACTCATTCTCGAGAATTTCAGAGAAGACTAAATTCAAAAATTGGTGATGTCTTCCACAAGGAGATCATTAAGTTACTTGATGCGGGTATTATCTACCCAATTTCTGATAGTCCGTGGGTAAGTCCGGTACAAGTTCTACCAAAGAAATCTGGGATTACAGTGGTCCCAAATGATAAAGGTGAGCTCATTTCTACACGAACCACTACTGGGTGGCGTGTATGTATTGATTACAGGAAGCTCAACTCCAAAACAAGGAAAAACCACTTCCCTCTACCCTTCCTTGACCAAGTCCTAGATAGAGTAGCCGGACAAGGCTACTACTGCTTCTTGGACGGGTATTCGGAATACAACCAAATCCCAGTCTTTCTTGAAGATCAGGAAAAGACTACATTCACTTGTCCTTACAGAACCTTTGTATTCAGGCGCATGCCTTTTGGTCTTTGCAATGCACCTGCGACATTTCAAAGGTGTATAATGGCCCTTTTCTCAGACATGATCGAAAAGTTCCTAGAAGTCTTCATGGATGACTTCTCAGTATTTGGAGCTATCTTCGACGAGTGCCTTACACATCTTTCCCAAGTGCTCGACCGATGTGTTAAAATGAACCTGGTTCTAAGTTGGGAAAAGAGCCATTTTATGGTTAAGCAAGGTATAGTTCTAGGTGATGCTGTTACACAGGATGGAATCCATGTGGACCCAGCCAAAGTCGAGCTAATAGAAAAGATGCCTGCACCTAAGACGGTGCGTGACATCCGATCATTCCTTGGTCATGCTGGTTTCTATCGGCGTTTCATCAAGGACTTCAGCCACATAGCCTGACCTCTCTCTAGTCTTCTAGCATATGATACTGAATTCAACTTTGATCACAAGTGCTCGGAAGCTTTTGAGAAGCTTAAATCTTTGCAATCCTCTACTCCTATCATCCAACCTCCTGATTACAGTCTCCCCTTTAAGATAATGTGTGATGTATCTGACTATGCAGTGGGAACTCGGAATGCTGAAAATAGCCCGGAAATGCCTCGATCAACGCTCGATCAAAGCCCAGTCAAAAGTAAAAATTCCAGCCCAGAAAGTCAACAAAAGGGCACTCGAGCGCGCCCTCTTGGCTCTCAAGGGCCCTAAACGAATATTCCACCAAGTTCTAGAAGAAAACATGTTGCAAAAAATCAGTCGTCGGAGCAGATGGACGCTTGAGCGCGCCTTAGTGCCTCAGAAGATTCCAGAAGATGCCACATGTCAAGCAGTCAACCGTTGCAGCAGAAGCGCGCTCAAGCGCGCCTCTGAATTTTTGTCTATAAATAGACCCCCCCTCCCTCTGAATTATTTAATTAATTTTGGATTTTGGTTATTTTTAATCAATTTTTGAGTTAATTCTAGATAGTTTTTAGTTTTAGTCGTATTTAGTTAGTAGGATACGGGGGAAATCCCACCTAGATAGTTCTTATTTGGGGAAAATTTGCCCGAATAGCTACTATTAGGGGGAAGTCCGACCCAAGTAGTTATTATCCGAGGGAGGTTTTGCCCGAATAGCTTTTAATAGGAAATCTCTTATTCGGGGGAAACTCATCCCTAGTAGTTCTTATTCAGGGGAAATTAGCTCCGCCCGAATAGCTACTTTGCGTTGGACCTCTTCTCAAATTTTTGGGATCAGAAATACATGTTCGTCAATACGGGGGAGCCTTTCTTGACTCTCTTTTATTTATAGAATTCGTATTCAAATTATGTCTGAGTAGATTGATATCTAGGGGAGAATATTGTAAATGTTAGTCTTTTAATATACAGTCTCGGATTCAGATTATACACTTTAAATGCAATACATGGCTTGTTTTAATTCAGTAATGTCTTTCATACGTAATGCTTTTTAGTAGATGTATGATTACCTTACTATCATTATTGTCTTCCATAACGTAATGCTTTTAAGTAGATGTTATGTTAGCTTTACTTTCATGCCATGTATCCATGTTTTAGAAAGTGAATCAAATAGCTTGACAAACTTAAAAGATTCCAAGTGACTATAGGTAATGCTTTTAAGTAGACCATAGTTTCTAGACTAGAAATGAGAAGTTAATTACTTAGTTGAAACAGACCATTTACACCAGGTTGCAAGGATAAATCCATACGAAGGATGGAACGACACCTACATCAGAGTAGTAATCGGGATTTTAATAGGCTAAGTTAATTGACTAGGTTAAATGCTCATAGCTTAACCTCTTGCATAGAATCAGATAATCACGAATACCGAGCCTAGATTAATGGCCTCATTTACATATTCAATCCCCTAGATCACTACCCCTCGTATTCATATTTAGTTAGTTTAACTTAGTTGTAGCATAGGTTAAAACCCAACGCCCTGTATAAACTGTTACACTTCCGCTTTAAACATTTTTACACACTACTTCACCAACTTGCTAACGCGCTTCCCTGTGGTATGATTCTGCACTCTAAGCACACTACACTACAAAGAACCGTGCACTTACGGGTATTTTAACTTGGTCTATTGCGCATATTTTTAACGCACAACCCAAACACATCAGCAGGCACATTTTAATCAACCGTTTACTCAAAATAAATAACTGCCCCCATAATCATATAATTACACATATATAATCAGGTGAATGCACATAGGATTATGCAAATGCACATAGGCAAAATGCGGGGTTTTACAGATTCTGCAACACCAAATGGAAATGCCTTTCGTGCTCCTCCTCAGTCTTTGAGTACACCAAGATATGGTCTATAAAGATGACCACGAACTGGTCCAGATAAGGTTGAAATACCCTGTACATCAAGTCCATAAAAGTGACAAGAGCATTTGTTAGCCCAAATGACATCACAATGAACTCATAATGTCCGTACCTCGTTCTGAAGGCTAACTTAGGCACATCTTCCTGGTTAATGCGAAGTTGATAGTATCTTTGCCTCAAGTCGAATTTGGAGTAGACTTTGGCTCCTTGAAGCTGGTCAAGCAACTCATCAATTAAAGGTAACAGATACTTGTTCTTAATAGTTACCTGGTTTAACCCCCTATAGTCAATGCACATCCTCAATGTTCCATCATTCTTCTTTACAAATAATACCGGTGCACCCCAAGCGAATGAACTAGGTTGTATGAACCCCTTCTCTAACAGGCCTTGTAGTTGAATCTTTAACTATTGCAACTCGGTTAGAGCCATGCGGTACGGAGCTTTGGAGACAGGCTGCGTTCCGGGTAACACTTCAATCACAAACTCAATCTCCTTTTCGGGTGGCAATCCCTGCAACTCCTCCGAAAATACATCAGCATGCTCTTTAACCACTGAAACTTCAGCTAGCTTGGTTTGATCAGTTGGCTTGTTGATTAAGTAAGCAAAATAACCACTACAACCTTTCCTCACCATCTTTACAGCCTTAATTGAGTATACTATGATCTTTTCTGATATGTCACATCTTCTCTTCACCCTAATCACTAGTTGCCCCAGTACTCAGAACTTCACAACTTTCGTACGATAATCCAAGTGTGCATAATGTTTAGCCAACCAATTCATTCCTAAGATGACATCGTAGTCTCAGAATGGTAGCACCACAGGATCAACTACAAATTCTCTATCTTTTACCTAAATCTTGCAAGGCTTACAACCAAACTTAGAGACATACTTAGTGCCCATAGGTGTGCTAACTTCTACATGACATGGCAAGGGTACAACTTGCAACTTAATGCGATGCACACACTGGGGAGAAATAAACTAATTCGTGGCTCCAGAATCTATAAGTACCTTAACCAATTGATTTAGAACCAGGAAGGTACCTTCAACAACAGAAGCAGCCTCTGGAATCTCTCTTTGATCAACAACATAAACTCGGGCCTGAACCTTCTGTGTCAGGACACCGCCTGAAGTCTGTGTTTGCTTGCGTCATTTCGGGCATTCCCTAGCCAAGTGTTGATCACTACCACAACTCAAACAATTACCCATTTTCTTCCAACATTGGGCCTCGGTATGTCCCCTCCTATTACAATAATTACAAACTATACCCTAAGATGCAGTTATACTACCTAGAGAACCAATAGTCGTCTGGGCTATCGAAACACTAGGTCGTAGTTTGGTGGCAGCTGGTCTTGCTTGGCTTTGAGCTTGACTCTGAGTAGGATAGGACCTCTGTGGTGCTTGTGAAACTGATGGCCTCCTGTTAATCTGACTCGGTCCACCATGAGTGTCTAACTTTCTCTTCTTAACTCTTTTCGCTATATCAATCATATCGGCTTACGTGGCAAAGCGATATGAAACTACGAAGTGTTGGATCTCGGGCCTCAATCCTCGAATAAACGGCTTGATCCTTCTACCTTCCGTCTGGACCAACCCAGGGATATAATGGGATATCATGTTGAAACGGGCTTCATACTGTATCACTATCATGCCACCTTGTTTCAATGTAAGGAATTCCTTTTATTTTCTCTCTCGGGCCACCTCCGAGACATAATTTGCTTTGAAGGACCTTACAAAGTTAGCCCATGTTATTGACGCATGTTGTTGCTCCCATCGAAGCTTCTCAGTGCGCCACCACTGTTCGTCATCTCCATATAGTAAGAATACCGCAAACTGCACCTTCTTCACCTCCGTATAATCAAGAGTAACATATATTTTCTTAACAACTGCAAGCCAAGACTTCTCTTTTTCGTCATCCGGTTCACCATGGAATCTAAGAGGTTCATAGCTCAAGAAGTCCTTCAACGTTCCATCCCTGTCTCCCCCATTGCCATCGGTATTACTACCCGATCCATTTTTGTTATTATTACCAACACCACATGTGGCTTGTTGCTCCATCACTCTACTCATACGGTCGATAGCAGTCGCCATCATGTTGAACATTGCTACCCCTGGATTGGTTTGTTCTGCATTCCCAGTCACTTGAGCTCCATCGTTACTGCGGGTGTTAGGTCCTGCCATCTATAGGTAGAGAAGATATACCATTTCACGGTTATATAGCACACATGCATTAGATGAGACATGTACCCATACACTACTAGTACTCCTATCATGTATGCAACATGGTTATATCTAACACATAAGTTCATATAAGCAAAAGTAATCATGACATATAAACACGTATGGTTCACACATAAGCACACAAATCCCATAAACATACTCAAGCAACTAGAACATCTTCAAACTAGGCATCTACCCACGGACCCTAGTTCAAAACCCGGACTACGCTAACACTAGCTAGCTCTATACTAACAAAGGCTAGCTCTAATACCACTAAAAGGTGTCACGCCCCCACCTCGACCCATCGCTAAGCAAAGGCCGACACGTGATGTGTCGAATACTTAATAAATGTAAAATCATGAATTAACATCCTAACATACATTTGCAACCACAAGAAACTTCAAAAGGTGGCCCAACTCCTAAGGCACTTCTTCATACATGAACCTGTTCAATATATACAAGCCCTAGAATTCACCTATAAGTGATACAACTTCAACAGCAACCTCTAGGTCTCAAAAGAATTAAGTGCTAGGTTAATTACATTCCCAAGTATTCAAAAGAATAGTTACATAACATGAAGTTGAACTAGTTCATAAGTTAGCCTAGCATTATGAAAAGAACATCTTCTAGTACATGCGGGAATCACAACAAATAGAAATCTTCATCATCAAGCAATACAGCTTTGCCCTCGGCTTGTACAGTAGGCTCGGGCTCAGCCTCACCTGAAATTGGTAATGAAAAGGGTGAGTTACACTACTTAGTTCAGCGAGGGATAATGGGAAGGGAATTTTTGCAAGTGTTTTGTCTTTTCACAATCCTTTAGAAAACCACGCCATGCATACAGGATCAATTAGTAAAACAACAGTAATATATAATAAGATATCAACAACATATATCCCGACTCTCCATGGGGCTAGGGCCCAAGCAAGAGTGGTAACATAAGATTAAAAGGATACAGTTGTCTTGCAGTTGCTGAAGTCGGCCGACCTTGTAACAGTCATCAATAACAACCCCTTACTCTATACGTTAGGGCAATTCGGATAAACCCAAGTTCCTACGACCCACCTCTCTAAGGATTAACATCCAAGTAAGAGTGGGATTGGGGTCCATGGTAGTTGAGTCCTCCTGGCAAACCCAATGCCGCCCAATGTAAATGAAACGCTACCATGCCTATAGAGTGGTTGCAACCTTGTCGCGTGCACACAAATCAGTCACATCTGCATATAATACAAGTATATAACAACAAGGAGGGCAACAAAGTAGGTTGCTTCCGTTAAACCATCATGTACAAGTATTTGATCAAATAAATGCATCAACACGCATATGAAAGTATATGTCTTATACATAATCATGCTTAATCTTTTCATGACCCTTGATAGCTCATAAAGCAGCCACATACCAAAGAATGGTACAATAGTGCCTTAGGAGTACTCAAGGTAGCAAGAAAACACGAAACAAGCAAAACAGTATTAGCCCAATTAATTGGTTAAAAGATAGGCTTGAAGCTTATCTAAAATAGATATTTCTAGAATCAAACGGAACTTAATTAGGAGTTGAATTGACCAAGATATGGTCTCCGGAAGATTGTTGTGCAAAGTTGTCAAACTGAAAAACGGGGAGTCCGGTCGTGTTGATCACGACCGGGTATCATGTCCAGATTATTGGTCAGTCCACTGCCCATTTGTCTGGTCGTGTTATCTGGTCGTGATCAACACGACTGGGTATCACCCCCGGACAAGCTTGATTTCTACACTAAACTTGGCTCTTTTGCTTATTGTTTTACCTCCAACTCAACCAAACCTTTTGGATACCCAATGAGGTTTTCTAGGCAACATTTTTAAGCTCAAGACAACACCATAACATTCTTGAATCAAACAAAAACCAAAGAACACTCAAGAATCCTCAAAATTCCCAAGAATACCAAGAACACCATTTAAGTCCTAATGTGCTTGGCCTTCAATTTCAACCTTTTCTACCAATAAAATCCTTTCATTCCAGTGAACTATATAACTTTAGCCCCACTCTTGCATTCAAGAACAACTTAAATCAAAATGTAACTCAATCAACAAAAGCTTGAGCCATAGCTTCTCAACAAGAATTCAAAATCACAAGATATCATCCAATGCACCATGAACAAGTCCAATAAGCTTAGAAACCACAAGTTCAAGAATAATATGAGTTTTACAAGACCTTCAAAAACATCCCTCACCTTAGCAATAGTTAGAAATGGAAGAGAGTGGTGTTGGAAATACAAGATATAGCTTAGAAATGCGAGAAGCTAGCTTGACAATGGTTGAAATGCCTTGGTTCTTTCCTTCTTCTTCTTCTTCTTCTTCTTCTTTTTCATCTTAGCTTAATCGTGTGGTATGTGTGTAGGCTGATCGTGTGTGTGTGTGTGTAGTATAGTGTATGCATATGTTTTTGTCTAGTTAGTGGAAAATGTTAGGTAGGAAATATCTAATGGCCAAATGACCACCTTGCCCTCCAACTAGATTGTGTATTGCTAGCTTGCCATTTAGTTTCATTTTAACTAGTTTAGTTATCTATTATGATTTAGTAGGATTTAATTAAATGCCTACGATACCTAAACCACTCCATTGCATGAAAAATGATGCAAATGCACGTAAAACGAGATAATTGCACGTAAAATGATATAAATGCACATAAAATGATTTATTTATATGTTATATGAATTGAATGCACATGAGGTCTCATGCTGGGTCTTACAACTTTGCTTCGCGGAGGGGTTAGGCCCGTAATGTGGCCGACGACCAAGTCCCCGTCGCTCTGGTGCCCATAACTTTTGATCTATAAGGAGTTATGCGATGCACAGTATACTGTTGGAAAGCTCTCCAAGAGCTCTACGATGATAGCAGGAAGCTTGCTCAGTTGGGCCTTTTTTTGGTACCCAAAATTGAACGTTTTCATCAATTTTGAGGCACTTTTCTTTATTTTACTCTATTTTTCCATCACGGGTCGTTCGACGAGATTCGCGAAAACCTAACTCATAGGATAGTAGAAAACCTTACAATGCACTGATATCACGTCTTGCGAGGATGCTACACTATTGAAGGCGATGGGATGTCGATAAGACCATTGGGCCTTTTGATTGGGCCTTTTCTCTAGGCTGGGACTGTGAACCGTTAACACATAAGGGCTTTGCACCCTCTAAATGATGGGTGCGATCATGCCAGCACTAATGCACCGGATCCCATCAGAACTTCGAAGTTAAGTGTGCTTGGGCGAGAGTAGTACAAAGATTGGTGATGTAAGGCCCAACACGAGACCATATGTGCATATAGATCATATCATATATAATTAAATTTGTTTATATGCATTTACCTTTTTTATGTGCTTTTAAATTAATTTATGTACATTTATCTCGACTTACGTGTATTTCATTGTTTAACGTGCCATTTAGTATTTTAGATGTCATAGGAAGTTAATTAGATACTATTGGACTAAGTTTAGCAACTAAAAGTTAGAAGACAACTAGAATAGCATGCAATAAATAACTTTTAGTTGAAGGGGTAGGGTGGTCATTCGGGTTAAATTAAAATATCCTACCTAACAAATACTACTCTTGCTTAGGTAAAACATACACACACACACACACACACGGTCAGAACACACAAACACCCACACACATCTGAGCTTAAGAGAGAAGAGAAGAATAGAGAAAATAGAAGAAAGAAGAAGAAAGAGAAGAAAATGAAGAGCTTCAAGCAATTTTCAAGCATTTCTCTTGCATTTTGTATTTTGTATATCTTGCTTCTAAACTCAAGATTAAAGGTAAGGGATTCTTTCAAAAGTATTTTTCTCAAACTCATTCAAGATTTTATGGTATATATTGGTGATATTATTGCCTATGGTGTATGTGGTTTTGAATTTTGCAAAAAATGAGTTCTATTTTGTGTAGTAGAGCTAGGGCTTGGTCTAATGAGTTTTTGATGATTCTTGATGGGTTGAGGATTTATTATCTAAGTTGTGTGATACTTTGAGCTTGTGAATTAATAGCTATAAATGATATGAAGAAGAAAAATTGTGGGTGTCATAAGCATATATTAATTTTGATGTTCTTGACTTGTTGTTGATTCGAATGAGTGGTATATATGTGTTCTTGAGCTTATTGTGTTCATTAGAAATGCTATAGAGTGAGTTAGGTGTTAAATGGGTGTTGTGAAACCCCAAAATTCCTTTTTATGTGAAATTGCATGTTTTGACCTGTATATGTGTTATTTGAATTAAAGTGTGCTAATTTTATGATTTATACTCCTATTACATGCTATGTGAGCATTCATGAAAGTTTCATAAAAATCAACATTGAAAATTTTATTGTCGAGTTTTGTGAATAGTATTTTTGAACCACGTCCGCTAAAATTTTGAAACTGGTCTTTTAAGCATTTGACAACCTAGTCCTCGGATATTAATGGACCCGTGTTTGAATAAAATGGATTAGGAATTTAAAAGGATTTTATACCTTCTTTTGCAAAAGATTGAGTTTTATAGCTATATGCATGTATATGTATGTATGTATCTATCATTGTCAACTAAAAAATAAACTACTTAAATAGTCTAAGTGTTGTATATATATATATATAGGTATATAGACTAAAAACAACTAAAATTGGCTAAATGTTTCAACTTTGACCTTAGTTTATTATGTTGACTATACATATAAATGCATCATATACCTATTATGCATACACAATACACTTAGGAAAAACTCAAAACACCAAAAACACACATACATGGCCGAAACTCCTTAGGGAGAAATGAAGCCATTTTCAACTATTTTTCAAAGCAATTTTTCTTTAGAAAATTTATTTGAAGTCCAAATCTCTTAATCCAAAGCGAAATTTCACTTGTTGGGCATCCATTCTACATCTTTCTAACATAATTTGGCATCAAATGTGAGAGAAAAATTATAGATCTAGAAATACTATTTTATGTCAAATTTATATATTTGTATTTTTATCTGATGTTTTGTTAAATTGCCTTTAGGTTATTGCTTAGTAGTTGCCCAAGATCGTTTATATGTATTTATAGCTATTTTGAATTGTAGTAGCATGCATTTCTAAGTTTTGGGTATTAAAATTGATTTATTGGTTCATTGTTGAATAATTGTTGTTGAGTGGTTGGAATTGATTGGTTGTTGCTTCTAAAACTTTGTTAATTATGGTGTAGTAATGTTGTAATGCCGAATTTTTGATTTGGATGTCGTGGCAAATGTCCGGAAAATTCAGCCATGGTGCATTGCAAAATTAGGGTTGTTGGGCTTGTTTTGGATGGTTTATGGTTGGTTTTTGAGGGGTTTAATGTAGGTGCACGTGTGGTGGAGTGATAGGAAAAGGTTTGGGGGTTCTTTAATTAGTAGATTGTAAGATACGACTTTTTGAAGTTGATATGGTCTTTCTTTAAAATATTGAAATGTTATCTTTGGTTGTTTGGGTAGTGTTTGAGTAGTTCATTCTTGGGTTGTTGTTGATTAGGTTAGGGATTGAATGCATGTTCAAATGTATGTTAAGTTGGGTGGCCTACTTTGTCATCTAACTTAGTTGTTTAGTTGTTTAATTGATGTTATGTTATTTTGAATATTGTTAAGTGATTGATGATTGTTGTTGTACTGGAAGACAACATACTTCGTTGTCTTCTCAGAAAATGAAATGTTTAATGTTATTGTTGTGAGTCATGATAGTGTGTGCCACCTCTCAGGCAGTATCGGGCTGTCGGATTGATAACAACATAACTATCATGTGTTATCCCCTATCTCACATAGGCGGAGATGCAATGGAGTGTGGGTCTAGAATGTGATACTTTCAGAGTGTATCAATGGGCATATGGGGTTAATTGTGATCGTGATGGCATATGAAGTTACATCAACTAGAGTATCCTTTCACAATTGATTGACTATTTATGTGGTTGAATTGAAATGTTGATGTTAAAGAAGTTTGTTGTTATTATTGCTCATAGGATTATTTCCCAAAGGGTAAAGTAAATGTTTTCAAAAGGTATTTTGAATCCTCACTGAGCTTTGTTATATATAAGCTCACCCTCATTCGTTTATTGTCATCAAGTGTAACTGAGTCAGACTTTGGGTATATCCCTCAGGAAGTTGAGTATGTGCCTTCTGTGGAGGAGTCTTATGTGTTGGAGTCTTATCCATGAGTTATGTTGAAGTGCTCCGTGTTTTTGTCTTAGTTTTTATAGTATGTTGTATTGTATAACTTACTCAAAGATAATGGATTATATAATACTAGTTTAGTATTCTTCCTTTTGAATATGATTAGGTTCCTAGACTAGTTTATAATCTATTTTGCAAATGTATAGTATAGCTTGTGGTATGTTGTAGAAACGGAGGCTTATGACTTATGTTGGAATGTTGTATGGATAACAAGCAAGAAAAAGCAAGAAAATGCATGTTTTGAACTGTCGTATCCGGTCGGCCGTATCTGACTTGAGTCGACCGGATCTGCCATCCGGATATCACTGGTCAAGATCCGGTCTAGTCGATCCAGTTGACTCCAGTCGACTGGATGGTTTTCAGCTTTGTGCAGTGTTTTTCCGGTAGCCATATCTCACTCAATTCAACTCCGAATTGAGTTCCATTTGATTCTAGAACTATCTACATTCGATAAGCTTCGATTATATAAAAAATAAGATTAATTGGAGTTTGGGAATGTAGGAAAATTAACCTCCAAAATTCGGCTAATATAGAAGCATTGGAGTTGCTTGGTGTATCTAGTGTATGCTATTGGTAAGTGGTGTTGTTTAAGTATCCCACTTGCAAGTTCTTGTTATTATGTACTAATATTAAAGGAGCTTATATGCATGATATGGTATGTGTTATATGTCTTGAGGAGTACATGATTAATGCTCGGCACGTTTATATGATGCGAAATGTGGAAAGTACTTGAATATGCTGCATGATTGATTGAACTTGCATGCTTATGTAAAATGCATTTGTATATGAATTGTAAATGCGTGGTTAGGTTGCAACCATGTTTGAATGAGGTAGTGACGGGAACTTCGGGCAGCGTTGGGCTTGCCGGTATACCTCGGCTACCACCGTATTGACTTCTTCTCTTGTCGAGCGCCATTGAATACATTGGAACAATCTAATCGCCGGGAACCAATGATACCTCGGGGGACGATATGATTAATGATTACTAATGAATGTACTCGTTATGATATTATATGCATTGCACGATTGCTAAAACGTTTGCAAATTGATAAAACCTATGTGAAAACCCTTCCTTTTTCATCCTCATTGAGCTATATGCAGGATTAGTTGACCCCTCTTTTGATCAATTGCAGGTAAGGTAGTGCCCAAACAGGCTCCTCAAGTGGACGATGGCAAACCTTGGTTCGATGAGAACAACTTTTGTTTGTTGTGATCAGCATGCTTGATAATTGAAGACCTTTACTACTTTGAACAACTTGTTATATTGTCATATTCTTTTGGATATTAAGCTTGTGTCTAAGTACATATTTCCATTCTTTTGAGACCAAGGAGCCTGAGTATTGAATAGATATTATATATGATCAGGTGACTCGAGGTCTTGTAAATATGAAACTGTTGAACGTCACCCTTTTGGCCGGTGACTTTGGAAGTCCTTTGAATTTTTTATGGAATATATAAGAATGTTTAGGTTATTAAATTGTCGATTTCAGGTTCTAGTGCAACGAATGATCACGTACCGGTCTTAGCCTTTGCAAGTGTCCGGTTCAGGGCATGATACCTTAAAGTGGTATCAGAGCTTAGCTAGATAGCTAGGCGTAAGCTAGATTTTGAACCCCTGGTTAGTGGGAAGGAGATTTGGAATGAGAGCATGTTGTAGTATCTCTAGGAACTTACATGCTTATGTGAACTTATGTGCTGAACATGCTATGCTTTCTTCTTGCCTATGTGGAACCTATGTGTTAGGAGCATTGTTAGTACATATATTCATATCTCATATCATGCAAACATAACCTATAATCGTGAGTGGTATTTGTTCTATATCTAAAGATGGCAGGACACAACACCCGCAACAACCCTGAACCTCAAGGAACTAGAAATGCAAATCAAGGCAATCCGGGGACAAGAATGTTTAATTTGATGGCAACTATCATTGATCGGATGAACAGGGCTCTGGAACAGCAAGCAGCAACTACAACACAACAGCAGCAGCATCGGGTAACAGTAATAACAACAATTATGGTGCTGGTAGTAGTGGCGAAAATGGAGGTAATAGAGGAGGTGATAATCTCAAGGACTTCCTGTTCTACAACCCTCCGAAGTTTAAGGGCCAGCCTAATGGTGAAGAGGCAGGATATTGGTTGTCTTGGATGGAGAAAATTTATGCTACACAGGACTATGCAGAGGATAAAAAGGTCGCCTATGCAATCTTTCAGTTGGAAGGTGAAGTTGAGACATGGTGAGAGACAATGAGAGATCAATGAGAGGTTCAACATACTCCCTTTACATGGAAGCACAATGTTAGAGCATTCAAGAGTAAATACATATCTGAGGTTTCCTGGGACAGGAAGATGAAGGAGTTTATGTACTTGAAGCAAGGAAGCATGATGGTGGTTGAGTATGGGGTGAAATTTGATAGACTCTCCCAATATGCATTGTATATGGTCCAGACCCCGACCACCAAGATATGAAAATTTAACCAAGGACTGAGACTCGAGATTCAGAATGGGCTGGCAGTGGCGGAGTTTGACACTTATTATGCTATCTTTGTAGATGCATCGAGGGTTGAGGATATGAAATCAGCAATGAAGGTTGGTCTATCTCAGGAGAACAATAGGCCCTTTCAGACTCAAGGTGAGTCTAGAGCATTCTAGACCCAGAAGCCCCAGGATCAGGCCAGGCCAACAGTTGCTAGGGCACGGCCTAATGTCCCAGTCACCTTGGTAGTTTGTGGAGCACCGGGCGATGTAGCTACTACCCGAGATGTTATGTGCACCCATTGCAACCGAAAGGGGCACACCTATGTTGGAAGAAACTTGGTCTGTGCTTGGGTTGTGGGAGTAACCAACACCGGGTTAAGGATTGCCTAAGATGGCAAGGAATAGTAGCACCGAATCAACCTGCAAGGAATGCTCTAGTGCAGAGAGTTCAAGCTTGAGCCTATGCAATGGATCAAGTAGAACTCCCAGATGACGCAGCATTTGTTGAAGGTAGTTTCCTGATTAAGAATCAATGTGTTAAGGTGCTTATTGATACTGGAGCCACACATTCATTTACAACTCCCAAATGCGCATATCGCACTAAGTTGCCAGTGGAAAACTTACCATATCATGTAGCGGTTAGTACCCCAATGGGACCTAAATGTGCTACTAGATTGGCATGTAAAACATATAAGATTCAAGTTGGGAATCGAGAGTTTTTGGTCGATCTTATAGTGCTTATTTTTCCAGATTATGAAGTCATTTTGGTGATGGATTGGTTGACACAGCATCATGCACCACTAGATTTTCGGTTGAAGGTTATAGAGTTCCTAGTACCGGGGCAACTTGTGCTTAAGGTGAAAGGAAAACGTGATTTGTTAGGAAAGGTTGTAACATTCTCAATCAAAGTTGTGAAGTACATGAGGAAAGGTTATGGTGGATACTTGGCTTATTTAATTAACAAGCCAATAGATCAGGTCAAGTTAGCGGAGGTGTCAGTGGTTAGAGAGTTTGTTGATGTATTCCCAGAGGAGTTACCGAGGTTGCCACCCATGAGAGAAATTGAGTTTGTGATTGAGACAATACTAGGTACGCAGCCGATCTCTAAAGCTCCGTACCGTATGGCTCCAGCGGAATTGCAAGAGTTGAAAGTTCAATTGCAAGGTTTGTTAAAGAAGGGGTTTATTCAACCTAGTTCATCTCCATGGGGTTCACCGGTCCTATTTGTAAAGAAGAAGGATGGGACATTGAGACTTTGTATTGATTACAGGGGGTTGAACCAGGTGACCATAAAGAACAAGTACCCGTTGCCATTGATCGATGAATTGTTCGATCAACTTCAAGGAGCCAAGGTCTATTCAAAGATTGACTTGAGGCAGGGCTATTATCAACTTCGTATCAAACAGTAGGATGTGCCTAAGTTGTAACAACCCCAGACCCAACCCTTCACAAGATTAAATAAAGAGTTTATAATTGCAAATCTAAACATACAAAAGGCAAGATCTGTACTATATATTACATAACTTCTTCGATTACATCCAAAGCTTCAATCATTTTAAGCCCAGACTCAGCTTGAGCCTGGATAATCAAACTACTATTTCAAGCCTATTCCGCATGATCACGGCTATAGTATAGTACATAGCCTATCATGTAAGGACCGAACCCGATGTCTACTAGAATGACGTTAACTATAACATCATATACTAAATGGTGGGGTACACTTAGATTCTCAAAATCTTCAATGTATGAGTCCTGTTGGTGTATGTTAACATCAATAAGCCTTGACATTAGAAGATCTGGGTTGCCCATAAAGCAGAATAGGAACATATTGCTACTAACCGGTTTTAATATCTTCTTCTGTTTCACTTGAAATGGGAGGGAAGGGTCGGGAGCTCAAAAGAACTCAGTGCGGGAAGGTCAACCGGGGAGGTTTTGAAAACATTTTCGAGCTTTTGAAAACCATAATGCAATGCAAGTCAAGTATATCAATATATAAATAACATTTATAAATCACGTTGCAAATGATACGTTTGTCTTCACTTCACAAGATGGCTGGCCGGATCAAGATCACAACTTCTTATCTCTCCCAAGAGGGTACTCCAGATAGTATGGGGAATCAACAAAAGAGGTTGTCCCGGACAAGCACATTCATTAATCAAACAAAATCATTTTCTGGAAATAAAATAGTAGTTGTAAAATTGAATTGCTTAATTATTGTCACTAAAATGTTTATTCATTTCTATAACTAGCTTGTAGTTAAGTAGGTAGTTTTGATAACACGGTGAATATCCTTTAGTTATCAATAATTAAATGATATGCAGATAGGGCTTACAGTCCTGGTTTATAAAGTGGAACAATAGGTTAGGTAAAACTATTTGATTAAGTTAAGGATCTAGTACAAACTGGTAATTGATATAATTATTAGGTAAGTAACTATATTACTTAATTTATAACTATACCATATAAATTTTATCATTTGATTTCCTTCCGTTAGGAGTTAAGAACACTGGCTAAGTGGCAACCTTAACTAGAAGTAGATAATTTTGGGGTACTTAATTTAAATAATATTAATTCCTACTTTAGAAGTGATTTCTTTTAATTAGGCAAATTAAAATCTTCACTTAGTTGAGTAGTAAGGCTATGGAGCTTTTGTATTGCTTCTACCTAATATATTGACAATTCGTGGAGTGGTCTGCCTACTGCTAATGTGTTTATTAGAAAATTAAACTTAATAGTAAGTGGTTTGAAGATACACATATTAAACAATATATTAGTAAACCTATATTTGTATAAAGCAGGGCTACATCAATTTTCTATTTGGTACACACATAAATTAAACTTAGTAATCCATAGTATAACTTATAACATGCATATTAACTAATAATGACATGTTCCTCATATAATTCATAATGTAACTTCCAAAAGAAAATAAATTCAGCAATGTATTTGATACTCTATATGCCAATTATTCACATATACAGCTTAACAAATAAAAGATTAATAATGCACTTAGAGAAAACAACTCGCACCTAGTCGTGAGTTTGAAATGCTTAGAAGATGAAACGCTAAGAAGACTATGAAATTTATGAGAATTTGTTTGTTTGTTTGTGCAGGTTGCTCAATCAAAGGCTTGGAGTCAAGGCCATGTTTGGTTAAGCTTTTGTGTGATAATACTTAGCTAAGTTGGGCGTCGTGTGGTGTGGATGAAGCTCCAACTGGTACTGTGGTGGTGAAGGAAAAATAGTTGATCAAAAGTAATGTGTTTAGGAATACTATCTCATGAACTAAAAACTATAAATTTTGGAACTAATTAAAATAATATAACAATGGTCTATTAAACCCAAATATTAATCTCTAATCCATCCAGTTAGACTTAGTTACTTCCTAGCCTATCATATATATACGGAACCACACCAAATTGAATTAAACAATCTAACACCCTTATTTTAAAAAACTTAGATTTGTTACACTAATTTACTAGTGTAGTAACACCCAATTAAAAGTTAATTTTCTTAATTAGCCAATAATCAATCAACTCCAATTTTCCAACTTATCCAAATTCCTTTCTAGATTAAACTCATAGCAAATTCATTATCATAACTATACTATTTCCTTAATAACTCCCAACTTGTATGTTAATCTTCCAATTATGTTAATCCAAAAGTAGTAAAGTATCATTCTAATGTGATTCAATTTATCTACTAATTAATCCAAATATTCCCAATCTTTAACTGTGCTTGACACCCAAAATTTAATTGAAATCATTTAGTAACCTGAGAGCACCAACCTTTCATCTTCAAAATAACTTGTAAACATTGTTCCCTCAAATAAGGTAATACCTATCTACAAATAATTAAACAACAAAGGAAGATGAATAGTCACCCTAACTATTTTTAGTAATATCAGTAGACATTAATCCTATGAGGCTTGTCCTTAGATTAAGCTATTAACCAAGTAGTAATCCTTATTTAGTATCACTCGAGATCGTAGCTCAATTAAAAGATGATAGTCTGCAAGCATTCAATATGAACCCTCAAGATAAACTATAAGCTCAATTAATAATCTAGATAACCCCGAGTGCATTAGGTTGTCCCGTTGCTCCAACAGTTCACCCATAGCCAATTCTAGTAACTCAAATGATAACTCAAATGATAGTTAAAAGCCATAACATAAATCTGGGTCCACAACTGATTACTGTTCAATTTCTTAGCAAATCCTATCCAGCTAAGGTAGTTAATAGAACTCCATAAAATTTAACTTTAGGATTTCCAGTCATCTCCAAGCACAAATTATCTTAATGTAATGGTGAATTGAAACGAATGCTTAGTTTGATATGCTAATTATCACACATATTCTTAAACTTATTCCTCAGCACAAAACACCAAGCACATAAGTGAAGTAAGCCAAACACATGAGTAACACCTATTTCATATACTACCATTCGGGATTTAAGTATAGGTCCTTACATAAGTCAACTTTCAGAATGAGGTACGGGCATTATGAGTTTGTTGTAATGTCATTTGGATTAACAAATGCTCCTGCCGCTTTTATGGACTTGATGCACAGGGTGTTTCAACTGTATTTGGACCAATTTGTGGTAATTTTTATAGATGATATCTCGGTGTATTCAAAAATCGAGGATGAGCATGAGTGGCATTTGCGTTTAGTGTTGCAGAAGCTAAGGGATACTTAATTATATGCCAAGTTCAGTAAGTGTGAATTCTGGCTCAACCAAGTGGAATTTTTGGGGCATGTGATTTCCCAAGAAGGAATTGTGGCGGATCCGACCAAGATCGATGTGGTACAATCATGGAAGAAGCCGAAGAATGTCACATAGGTGCGTAGTTTTCTCGAGCTGGCAGGATATTACAGGAGATTCGTAAAGGATTTCTCCAAGCTTGGGGGCCACTCACAAGGCTCACACAAAAGAAGGTCAGTTTCGTGTGGGTTGATAAATGTGAAAACAGTTTCCAAGAGTTGAAGAAGAGATTGACAATTGCACCTGTGTTGGCATTGCCCAAGGGAAGTCAAGGGTTTGTTATGTATAGTGATACTTCAAAAGAAGGGTTAAGTTGTGTATTGATGTAGAACAATCAAGTCATCGTTTACGCGTCGCGAAAATTGAAACCTTATGAGGTGAATTATCCTACTCACAACTTGGAGGTTGCAGCCATTGTGTTTGCATTGAAGAAGTGGAAGCATTATTTGTGGGGAAGTAAGTTTGAGATATTCACCAATTATAAGAGTTTGAAATATCTCTTTTCTCAAAAAGAGTTAAACATGCGACAAAGAAGGTGGATAGAGCTCTTGGATGATTACAACTGCACAATTAATTATGTGCCGAAAAGGCAAACGTTGTGGCAGATGCGTTGAGCCGGAAGGAAATTTTGGCAAGGTTGGAGATCAAGGAACCTACCTTGTTGTCTCAGATCTGAGAGTTGCAATAGCAGGACCCTCAACTTCAAAGGATAAAAGACAGTAATCCGGATTTTAAGTTGCATGAAGATAGGTTGTAGAAGTTCAGGAACCGGATTTGTGTGCCAAACAATCCGGAGTTGAAAAAGAAAGTACTCGAGTAAGCTCATCATTCTAAGTACACCATTTACCCAGGAGGTATAAAGATGTATCGAGATCTAAAACAACACTATTGGTGGAACAACATGAAATAGGAGATTGCAGAGTTTGTGTCTCAATATTTGACGTTTAAACGGGTGAAGGAAGAACATCAAAGACCTGTAGGGCTTCTACAGCCTTTGGAGATTCCGCAATGGAAGTGGGAGCATGTGACCATGGACTTTGTCATGGAGTTGCCGAGGTCTCCTTGGGGAAATGATACAGTTTGGGTCATTGTGGATAGATTAACGAAGACCGCTCACTTCATTGCAATGAACAACACAGATAGTGTGAGCAAAATTAGCAGAAATGTATATGGCTAACATTGTGAAGCTACATGGGGTGCCAGCTAACATCGTGTCTGATAGAGATCCAAGGTTTATGTCTCAGTTCTGGCAAAAGTTCCAGGAAGCCTTGGGAACGGAATTGAAATTTAGTACCACGTACCACCCTCAGACTGACGGGCAATCTGAGAGAACCATCCAGATATTGGAGGACATGTTGAGGGCATGTGTTTTGGATTTTGGAGGTTCGTGGGAAAAGCATTTACCTATGGCGGAATTTTCTTATAATAACAGCTATCAAGCAACAATTGGCATGGCACCATACAAGGCTCTATATGGATAAAAGTGTAGGTCATCTTTGTATTGGGACGAGGTCGGTGAGATGAAGACGATTGACCCTACATTGTTTCTAGAATTGATGAGAAGATTGATAATGTGCAATTGATTAGGAAGAGAATGCTCACGACACAAAGTAGACAAAAGAGCTATGCCGATAAGCGGAGGCGAGACTTAGAATTTGCGGTTGGTGATCGGGTGTTCCTGAAGTTGTGATGTAACACCCCGACCCCTCACGAGATCGGGAATTCTAATAATCAACTAAACTCAATCCAATTCCAAACCCGGTCACGAAATTTAGGGAAAACAGACGGAGTTTTCCCTGTTTATAGGACGAACAACTACCTGCCAACAAATAATAAAGCCAAAAGCCACACAAAATTCAACATCCACAATATTCTCCAACTTCATCTCCACAACTTTCCCAGCTTCAAGGCCATCCGAACCTTAAGTAATACAAGACATTATAAACACGTATAAGCATGCAATTAACAATCCCTGAATCTTTATCATATGTCACGCCCCGACCCAACCCCGCACTAAAGGTTAAGTCCGGACCTGACAAACGGACAGAGTCTCATCTGTACCGTGGACGTCTTGAAAACCTTTAAACATTCAATAAAGCCACAAAACCAACTAGAACTCCAATTCTAACCAAGTCCCAGCTTTAAGGCTATATGAGCCTTAAGCAATACAAGACAATATAAATACATACAAGCATGCAAACAACAACCATTGAATCTTTATCTTACAGACGCTTACCATACTACTCCATGTTAGCAATTAAACATTCTTAAGGATTAAGGCCAACCGTTTAACCATCTCATCACACCCAAGCATGCAATAAAACTAGAAGCAGGATTATAAGTTATTACATGCCATAGATATATATCTCACACTACAATCAACTTACAACTGACTAAACATATACATATGCCCAAAGGCTCCAAAATAGATCATAAAATAACACAAGCAGATTCTTCACATAATAACAAGAACACAACAACCTCAAACACAATAACACAACAACTAAGGCAACTGCTCTGCTTGCACCTCCTGCTCCTCACCCTCAACTAAATCAAGCCAGGGTTCAGCCTCAGTACCTCCTGAAACATGTTAACAAGGTATGAGCAACCACAATTTCCCAGTGAGGGATATAGTCTACCAGGGCGTGCAATGCATTAGTTAATACAAAGAAAGCAATTAAACAACAAGAGAACAATATGAATATCATGTTACCGTACATTTAAAAGGATACAATTCACTTTAACCCCAATACTTCAGACTTCACGTGATCTTCGATCACGAACCTCGATCCACGAACCTCGATCAATGTGTCGGCATAACCCCAATCACTCCAGTGGGTGTACTCCGGATGTACCCCGATAAACCTACGACCCAACACCCCCTGGAAATCTCTGGACCTGGTGAGTGAGGGATTAGAGCACGGAGATCGAATATCCACTTGCAATCCCGCTGCCGCCCAACCGGTATCCAATACATCTGCCCCTGATACTATGGTTGCGCAACCACTATGCAATGCACTTAAACCAATGAAAATTATAATAGCATTGTAAAGCCATAACACTTAGGAGGGACAACAAAGTAGGTTGCCCTTGGAAACAATTAAAATATAAGCAATAGTATGAAATCAACTAAATGAACATAAAGGGGCAATTTCCAAACTTTTCGCAAAACATTAACAAAGCTCACAATTAACTTAAAAGTGCATCTAACCATATTATAACCAGTTACAAGGCATTAGATGTATAAAACAATCCATTTTCCACAAAATTTAATGTTCCAAATTCACGAGGAAGCTATACCATACTTCTAAATATCCCCTATGGCACCCCCATGACCCTCAAAACTTTGTAACCATATTATAACCAATTACTCGCAATTACCCTAAAAGCCCCAATTGCCCCTTTGTGAGTTTGTACTACACGTACCCTAACCGGAGCTCAACCGAGGTTTAGCAAAGCATATCTAGCACCTATATAGCCTAAGAACACTAAATGTGATGGCCAAATTAACCCGAATTTTCATTAACCCCGAAACCCCTTTTTAAAAGTCGCCTATTTCATGTTTTAGCCAAGTTTTGAGCAATTCAACCCCACAGGGATATCAATCTAGCTACATTAACATCTAAGGCACCTATTAGGAGCAACGAATCAAGCCATAACGCACAATTCCACAAACCCTAGAATTTTATCATTATTTACACCCTAAATTCAAACGATCGAATTCAACCATTTAAAAAGCAAAAAAATGGCATAAATGTAGTCTCTAGCACTTATATACAACGTATAACATCATATTTGAACATACCATAAGCATTTACTAGCAATTCTATAAAATCAAGAAAGTTGCAACATTTTAGAAATGCAAAAGAACCATGCAAATCCTTCACCAATTGTGCGTAAAAGCTCGTAGGACGCTAGAAAACACTCTAAACCACTTGCTCCTAGCTTGGTAGGGCTTGAAATGAAGATTTGAGGAGCAAAATTTCTCTTTTTTTCCCTCACAAGGCTGTCAGGTTTCCTCCTACACTATTCAGCCTTATTTTTTATTTTTTATTTTTGTTATGTTATGAGCTATTGTGTGTATGTTGAGTATTGATATAAGTTGGGCTAGGTCATGTATGTGTGTTGACCAAAAAGGTGAGTCAAGCTAGCTTAAAACGAGTCCTAAGGTGCAATTATATGTTAGCTAGCTAAAATATAAAGTTAGACTACATAACACTATTCACTAGATTCAATAAAACATTTTCTAAATGGATGCTCTCAACCCTAGTCGCTCAAATACATATTTTTCTCATTCCTAAAACAACTAATATGATTTAAGAAAAATGTTAATTCGAAGTAATTAAGGGGTTGAAAAATGTAATGAATAGTAACCATATAAAGTAACAAGTAATGCACAGTGAAAATGCGCAAATAGTGGATGCAACAGTTAAAAGGTATACGGTGAAGTTCTCGGGCGTGCCTCAGCAAGTATTTCTTTCTTTAAAGCTGGCTCATTTGGAATACAGATTTTGCCCTTGAACTTAAGAATACCATCATCATGCAGTTTGAAGTCCGACTCTCCCCCTTTAGACTTTTCTAGGATTTTCTACAATTGAGGATCAGTTTGTTAAGCTTCTCTAATCCTGGATAATAATAGAGATTGAATTTGCAAACTTGCAAATTGAATACCAGAATTTGAAGTTTTGGGCTTCCATAAACATAGTTCTTCCATGAATTTCCAATTTTTGATAATCAGACTAGCAACAGTAGCCTTTCGGCTCAAAGCATTAGCAACAATATTGGCCTTACCTAGGAGGTAATTAATAGTGCAATTATAATGTCAAGTAATTCCAGCCAACGCCTTTGCCTTATGTTCAACTCTTTCTGTGAAAACAGATATTTCAGACTCTTATGATTTGTAAAAATTTCAAATTTGTTGCCCCAGAGATAATGACGCCATTTCTTTAGTGCAAAGGTAATAGCCACAAGCTCAAGATCGTGCGTCGGATAGTTGAGTTCATAGGGTTTCAGTTTTTGGAGGCATATGCAATAACTTTTCCATTCTACATCAATACACAACCCAAACCCTCCTTAGAAGCATCACTGTAAATCACTAGATTATTAGTACCCTCAGGTAGAACAAGAATAGGAGTCATGGTTAACCTTTTCTTCAATTCCTGGAAGCTAGCTTCACATTTCTCATTCCAATCAAACACAGTTTTCTTCTGAGTAAGCTGAGTCAATGGTCTAGCAATTTTAGAGAAATCCTTGACAAATCTTCTATACTAACCCGCTAAACCCAGAAAACTGCGGATCTCTATAAGAGTCTTAGGCCGTTTCCAAGCTAATACAACCTCAATCTTCGCTGGATCAACAGAAATACCATTCTGCAAAATAATATGACCGAGAAAAACAACTTGCCTTAACTAGAACTTACATTTGCTAAATTTTGCAAACAATTTATGCTCTTGAAGAGTTTGTAATACAATCCTCAGATGTTGTTTATGTTCAGCCTCTGATTTAGAATATACAAGAATATCATCAATAAAAATAACCACAAGTTGGTCCAGATACGGACAGAATACCCTCTGCATTAAGTCCATAAATGCGGCCGGAGCATTAGTCAAGCCAAACGGCAGATCAACAAACTCATAATGGCCATAACGAGTTCTGAAAGAAATTTTAGGCACATCATCTTTCTTGATCCTCAACTGATAATAACCCTGCCTCTGATCAAATTTAGAAAATATTATGTCACCTTGCAACTAATCAAATAACTTTTCAATTAGAGGCAACAAATATTTGTTTTTAACAGTTCCTTGATTGAGACCCCGATAATTAATACATAAATGAAGAGATCCGTCCTTCTTTTTAACAAATAAGACTGGGGCACCCCAAGGCAAAGAACTCGGCTGAATGAATCCCTTCTCAATTAAGCCCTGCAACTGAACTTTCAATTCCTGCAATTCAGGCAGAGCCATTCTATACGGAGTCCTTGAGATAGTGTAGTCCCCGGTAATAAGTCAATCACAAACTCTATCTCTCTATCAGGCGGCAATGCAGGTAACTCATCATGAAACACCCTCGGAAACTCACTCACAATTGGTACCTCATTTAGTTTTAGCTTATCTGTAGGTTGATTAATCAAATATGCCAAATAAGCATCACAACCTTTACTCAGCATTTTAGTCACCTTAATAGAAGAAATTATACGAGTACCCGTAGACTTACAACTACCGAAAATATCAATTACGAGTTGATTAGGCATTTCTAGCTTCACAATGTTTCTTCTACAATCTAGATAAGCATAATATTCACCCAACCAGTCCATACCCAGAATTATTTCAAAGTCCTTAAAAGGCAAGATAATCAAATCAACAGGAAGGACTCGACCCCCATTACACAATTCATAGGCTTTACACACAAATTCAATGAAAATTTTAGTGCCCATAGGTGAACCTACCTCAATCTTATAAGGCAATTTATCAATTTTCAATGCAGAAGATTGTGCGCACATAGGTGTGATAAATGAATGCGTAGCCCCAGAATCAATTAAAACTGTAACTGATTTATTATTAAGAAGAAAAGTACCTTCAACAACTGCAGTCGTATCAGGAAGCTCTTCTACATCTAAGGCAAATACTTGGGTCTGCCCCCGTGGTGCTGATGCTGCAGCTGGTGCCTTGGTCTGAGTACCCTGTCCAGATGTCTAACCTCTGGTGTTCTTGAATTTCAAGCACTCATTAACCCTGTGCTAGTCAATCCTACAACCTGTACCTCTGTTCAATTTCCTCTAGCAATTTTCCTTAGTATGGCCCTAACGCTGACAGAAGCTGCACTACTGGTGACGTTTTACAACAGTGCCTCCCGTAGGAGCTTTGTAAGAAGAGGTAGCTGAACTACCCTGCTGAGATCGTGCTACAGTTGGATGAGACTGCCCTTGATTCTGACTTTGAACTAGTCGTGCCTGAGTCTGAGTAGGCCTGGTGTAACTCTGAGTCTGCCTCGGCTATTGACTCTGACCAACTGAAATCGCCTGACTCTGAGTCTGATGTGGTCATTTATTGGGCTGACTTGGTTCCCCAAACAGATCTGCTTTCCGTTTCTCATATTTGGCAGCTATCCTGATTGCTGTTGCATAAGTGGGGTAACCCTGGGTAGATAGATTCAATAAAATATTGGGCGTCAACCCCATAATAAACTTTTCGATCCTCTTACTCTCCAGCTATACTAAGGCTGGCACATAATGGGACAAGCGGGTGAAACCAACGTCATATTGATCAACTGTCATGTTGCCCTATTTTAGATTAATGAACTCTTGCTCTCGTCTTTCAATAGCTATCTCAGTAATGAATTTCTCCCGAAACTCTCTAACAAACTCATCCCATGTCCGCGCTACTACCTCAGCCTCCCATATGGACTTTACAGTATGCCACCATTGCTCCGCATCTACCTCGAGCAGAAACTCAGTGCAAGCAACCCTCCTCGCGTCAGTATACTCAAGTCCAGTAAGAATTTTCTCCACTTTATTCAGCCATTGTTCAGCCAAGATATCATCGGGCTCTCCGAAGAAACTAGACGGACCCCGATGCAAGAACTTCTCAAGGTAGTTACCACTACTGCCCTCTGCTCCAACTTGACCCTGACCCGGATTACTTGCGGGCACAAAACCTCCCTGCCTCTAGAATACTTGTGCAATCTAACCAATGGCAGCGGTCAACTGAGCATTAATAGTCTGTTGGTCTACTTCTTCTTCCCCGACTTTCTGATTTTTGGTATAGGGGCGGGGCCCCAATCCGAATAACTAGAATGCAAAGTATTATGACAGGCATATATATATAATTCACAAGTAAATCACATAAGGAGAAGTTCAAATAAGTCCACGTAAAATTACATATAAGGTCACACAAGCATTTTATACATAAAAGATACAAATAAAACACTTAGTCATAGTTTCCATTCTAAATCTCCACTTTATTCAATAACTCTTAAAAGACCTTTCACATTTCCATTTCTATGCTAGCATGTTCTTTATCAAGTCAATCTTTTACTTAGCCAATCAAAGAGTCACTGATTCACGCAATCACACAATCACATAATAGACCTCTACCCACAGACCGAGAAACCTATCCTGGCTCAAGCATTCTATAAGCTCTGATACCACCTAAATGTCACGCCCCGACCTAACCCCGCACTAAAGGTTAAGTCCAGACCTAACAAATAGACAGAGTCTCCTCTGTAGCGTGGACGTTCTGAAAACCTGTAAACATTCAATAAAGCCACAAAACCAACTAGAACTCCAATTCTAACCAAGTCCCAACTTTAAGGCTATCCGAGCTTTAAGCAATACAAGACAGTATAAATACATACAAGCATGCAAACAACAACCATAGAATCTTTATCTTACATTCACTTACCATACCACTTCATGTTAGCAATTAAACATTCTTAAGGATAAAAGCCAACCATTTAACTATCTTATCATACCCAAGCATGCAACAAAACTAGAAGCAGAATTATAAGTTATTACATGCCATAGATATATATCTCACACTATAATCAACTTACAACTGACTAAACATATACATATGCCCAAAGGCTCCAAAATAGATCGTAAAATAACACAAGCAGATTCTTTACATAACAGCAAGAACACAGCCACCTCAAGCACAAGAAAATAGCAACTAAGGCAACTACTCCGCCTGCACCACCTGCTCCTCACCCTCAACTAAATCAAGCTGGGGTTCAACCTTACCACCTCCTGAAACATGTTAGCGAGGTATGAGCAACCACAATTGCCCAGTGAGGGATATAGTCTACTGGGGCGTGCAATGCAATAGTTAATACAAAGAAAGCAATTGAACAACAATAGAACAATATGAATATCAAGTTACCGTACATTTAACAGGATACAATTCACTTTAACCTCACCACTCCAGATTTCACTTGATCTTCGATCACGAACCACGAACCTCGATCCACGAACCTCGATCAATGTGCCGTCATAACCCCAATCACTATAGTGGGTGTACTCCGGATGTACCCTGATAAACCTATGACCCAATACCCCCTGGAAATCTCTGGACTAGGTGAGTGAGGGACTAGAGCATGGAGATCGAATATCTACTGGCAAGCCCGCTGCCGCCCTGCCGATATCCAATACATCTACCCCTAACACTATAGTTGCGCAACTACTATGCAATGCACTTAAACCAATGACAATTATAACATCATTGTAAAGCAATAACACTTAGGAGGGACAACAAAGTAGGTTGCCCTCAGAAACAGGTAAAATATAAGCAATAGTACGAAATCAACTAAATGAACATAAAGGGGCAATTTCCAAACTTTACACAAAACATTAACAAAAACTCACAATTAACTTAAAAGTGCATCTAACCAAATTATAACCAGTTACAAGGCATTAGATGTATAAAACAATCCATTTTCCACATTATCCCCTTTCTATCTTAAGCCATTTGTCTTCCAAACAAAAGTTAATGTTCCAAATTCATGAGGAAGCTATACCATACTTCTAAATATCCCCTATGGCACCCCCATGACCCTCAAAACTATCCAATTACCCGCAATTACCCTAAAAGCTCCAATTGACCCTTTGTGAGTTTGTACTACACATACCCTAACCGGAGCTCAATCGAGGTTTAGAAAGCATATGTAGTACCTTTATAGCCTAAGAACACTAAATATGATGGCCAAATTAACCCGGATTTGGATTAACCCCGAAACCCCTTTTTAAAAGTCGCCTATTTCATGTTTTAGCCAAGTTTCGAGCAATTCAACCCCATGGGGCTATCAAGCTAGCTACATTAACATCTAAGACACCTATTAGCAGCAACAAATAAAGCCATAATGCACAATTCCACAAACCCAAGAATTTCATCACTATTCACATTTTAAATTCAAACTATCGAATTCAACCTTTTAAAAAGTGAAACAATGGCATAAATGTAGTCTCTAGCACTTATAGACAACATATAACATCATATTTGAACATACAATAAGCATTTACTAGCAATTCTATGAAATCAAGAAAGTTGCAACATTTTAAAAATGCAAAATAACCATGCAAATCCCTTACCAATTGTGCGTAGAAGCTCGTAGGACGCTAGCAAACACTCTATACCACTTGATCCTAGCTTGGTAGGGCTTGAAATGAAGATCTGAGGAGCAACATTTCTCTCTTTTTTCCCTCTCAAGGCTGTTAGGTTTCCTCCTGCACTATTTAGACTTTTTTTTTTGTTATGTTATGAGCTATTATGTATATGTTGAGTATATGATATAAGTTGGGTTCCCCTTTTTGTTGATCCAAGACTCGGCTTTCCGATCATCGGGTTCACCCTGGAACCTTGGTGGAAAATACCCAAGAAATTCTTTCAGTAGACTACCTCCCCGGTAACCTCCCTGAACATTCTGTAACTGAGTCTGCACGGTCTGTGCCTGAGCAGCCTGCCCTGCTAAGATCTGTGCTTGCCCTGCCATAACCTCAGTCATTATGTCCATAACCATAGCCAAACGATCGTACCCCTGATCACGTCCCGGTGCCTCACTCCCCGGTGCCTCATTAACTTCCTCAGGCCTACCACGGGTTCTTGGTTGTCCCACCATTATACTATCAAAGAGTTAGCATAGGTTATAACACATAGACAGGCTGTGATACCCCAAACTCGGCACGTATTTAATAGCATTTAATTGTATTTAAAGTTCATTTAAATTGCATCTTATTGACCTTTCACCTTCTTTGGCCAAACTAATTGACTTTTCATCTACATTGACCAACTAGGACAAGGTAGAAATTTTTGAAATGTTTAATGAAGGGCAAACTTGGAATTAGAAACAAAAATGCAAGGTTAAGTTAGTCAAATTTTAGGTCAACTTTGGAATTAAATCTGAACCAATTGGGGAAGATTTAAGTAGCAACTTATATATGGTTGGAAATCTATATGAGTCTAGTTTCTAAAGCTTCAAACCGTTCGTGAATTGGAGTTTTCTAGAAGAAGTTATGGCTATTTTCGTAAGGTGGCGCAGAGTTGTTTTGGTTTACGCGGGTTGACCGAAACTTTGACCCTTTGACCTTTCATTTAAGTATTGACCAAGCCAAAACAAAACACAAAATCAGCTCTTGTTCTTCCCTTTCACTCGTGACCAAGCCAAGACCATGAATAGTAAACCCTTGCACATTTTTGCTTATAATTGGAGTTCGAGTTGGAACCAAGATGCAAACCAAGCATTTTCGGACTCGTGTCGATGTCTAGCATCTTTCTACCAATCATTTTTGCCTTTATTTTGCGAAACAAAGGTGAGGGAATTTTTTATCAAATATTGCAAAGTTCATTGTTATGTTATAAAATGCTAGGATTACATTTGTATCTTGCCAAATAGGTGTTAGATAAGACTTTTACTGATTAATTTCTTATATAGAACAAATTTTGTTGAAATTGGCTATTTTGAGTTGTTTAATGATTTATATGCCTAAGTTGTGTTTAATATTGATTCTTAGCTTTTATATAATGCTCATATGTGTTAATGAACCTATCTAGCATGATAAAATAGCTTGGGATTGCAAAATGGAGAAAAAAATTAGAGAATGAAGCTTGCTGAAATTTTCAGTTTTTGGGTGTTTTGGGGCTGTTTCGTTGGGCAGTTTTGTGCACCCATTATATTGCCTATTTTATACTATTATATGGTTTATAAGCCTTCTATTAGATAGGGAAAAATGTTGGTAGTTGAAGGGGAATGTTGATTTGGTTTGAAGATGTGTTTTAGTGGTTATTTTGAGTCTATTTGACTAGTTTAAGTGCACTTGTATACTCTTATGTGTTGTGTGAATTGAATATGATTTATGCTTGTTCTAATTGCTAATGTTTATATGCCTATCGAATTATGGGTTTAATAAGAGAATATTTAATGTGTTGTTTAAAGTAGTGAATGCAACGCATGCTAAACAATGAGATATATTGTTAGTTGTGTGAGTTCAATGGAATCAAATAACGATGAATAAGTTAATGGAATTGTGAACTAGCGTTAGTTGAAAATATATGTATAACTTCTTAAGAAAATAATTGATTGTATTATATAATGATAATTGAAGGAATGATACATTTGGAGCATATTGAAGAATCCTTGGCCAATTCTCACAGGTTTGGTTGTAATAAGGTAAAGGATTTTGCACTTCTTTTATGAATATAAAGTTTATGCCAAAACATGAGATTTCTAGATTTCATACTAATGGCTCATGAATTGATTAAAACTTGCTTTATATGTTGCCTACATGTTGTAGAGACTATATTTATGCAATTGTTTAGCTTTTTAAATAGTTGAATTCGATTGTTTGATTGTGGGGCATGAATAGTGACAAAATGTTAGGGTCTGAGAAAATGTGCCTTATAGCTTGATTCAATGCTTCAATTAGGTGCTTTATGTGAGGCCCGACCCCGAATAACGTGTGTTACCTCTATTTGCGTGCCTTAGACCTAGAATTATATGACCGACCTTGGGTTACGTGCCCTATCTTGGTTTTCGTGCCTGCCTCGTCATACGTGCCCTAACCTTGATTTACGTACGATACCTCGATTTGTAACCTTGAATTGCGTGTCTCAACCTAGATTTAAGTGTTATACCTCGATTTACATGCATTGCATTGAAACACGTGCCTTACATTGGTTTACGTGCATTATCTAGGGTTGCGTGCATATGCATTAGAATCCGTGCATTTATCTTAAAGTGCGTGCCTTGAATCGTAGTTCGTGTCTACCTCGTGAATCATGCCATGTATTATTTTTGTGCATGCCTCGTAGTGCGTGCCCTAAACCTCGAACTGCGTGCCTACACGCTAGCCTATAAAGAATCCTACACAAAATACTAGACTATAGAATAATCATACAAACTCCACTAACTACTATTTTAATTCTAAGTCAAATTCAACTCAATATTTTAATGTTCAAACATTCTCTTACACATGTCATAACTTTTGCCTTATCCTAGACACTTTAAACTAAACCTATGCACTTCTCTCTCTCTCCTCACATGCCTAAACACTATTTTAATGCAACCAATTCAGATTTGTAGCATACTACACATTTTTGACACTACATACACAATTCAAATTCAAACAAGACCATACATGCACATAAGTATTCATTTTATTTACTAAAGCATTCCTAAACCCTAGACCACCTTTTTGCTAACTCCCAAGTACTCCTCTTGCACTCTTAATCCACTTAAGCATCCTTAGATTATATTATATTCAAGGCAAGGCAGAATTCTGCCCAAAACAACAAGCACCACACGGCCAAATAGACAACACACATGCAAACTACTTAAAATATTCCTTAGCTTGCAATTTCACCCCATTTATCTCTCTCTCTCTTGACCAGACCACCCACCCATGCCTCATCCATCATTCCATAGCAGCAAAAAGAACTAAATTCTCTGCCATATAAGTCCCAAGAGCTGACCATGCTTTCTAAACCACTAAAACACCCCAAAAACCCCATTTTTTTTCTCTCTCTCTCGGCTATACATTCAACATCCTCTAAGTTTTCTCTCCTCTCACGACTTCACACACTCTCACACACTAGAACACTTGCTTAAACTGATTCACAAAGGAAAAGAAGCTTCAAGGCATGGCTAAGACAAGACAACAAAGAAATAAACTCAAATAATGCTATTTTCGGCCCTAGGTATGTTTTGATAGTTTTCCTTTCATTTCCTTTTGTTCTACACACATGCACACCATCCTCACATGCTAACTAAGCTAGAGATTAAAGGAAAACAAGCCATCTCTCTGCCAAAGCAAGGAAGAAGCCCTTTGTGCATTTTGAAGAGCATTTGAGCATCTTTAACCATCAATATGCTAAGGTGAGGGTTAAATTCTTTTAAAAGCTTTGAAAACTCACATGCAGGCCCTCATATAGCTATATTTACCTCTGTAGTTATTGTATATGTGTGTATGTGAGCTTATATATCCATGCATGGCTGGATTTTGGCTTGAAGCTTGAAGATAGGTAAAAACGTTTTGTTGACAGTCTTCTGACTTTGTAGAGCGAGGTGCATTTGGCTTAATAAAACTTCATAAAAATGCGTGAAAATTGGTAGACTACTAGTTTTGTCCGTTCTAAACATGTTTTGTAGAAATAGGCCAAGGCCAATTTTGACTCGAAGGCCTCCAAAATGGTCAAACATCATGAGGTGTCTAAATCTGGAAAAATTGGAAAAACGAAATAGGTTCTGGCAGATTACTGACTATACAGAACGAAGTGTTTTTGACCTAGTAAATGTTTATATAAGTGCATGAAAATTGGCAGGTTTCTATATTTTGCAGTTCTGGACATGTTTCTCAGAAATATACCAAAGCCAATTCTGACTTTAAGACCCTCCAAATTGGCAAAAATCTTAATGTGTCTAAAACTGGACAGTTTTGCGTAGTCTCACGGTTTTGGCTATAACTCCTATGTCCGAACTCCAAATGATGCGAGGTTTGTTCCTAGATTTAAATCACTCATTAAGCTTAAATTTGAAATTTTGTTCACAGAAATTGGAGATTATTTTCTTGTCTAATCAAATGTGAGAAAAGAGACCATTGCAGTGAGGTTTTTGTTTAGTGATATACTTAGAATCATGTTGCGACCTTGCTTGAGGTATTGATTGCTTGGAATTGTGGCACGTAGATGTTGTATGGACTGTCGTGGTTGGTTGAGGTTGTTTAAATTGATAGATGTATGGCTTGGGATCATTAATTGATGAATGATTTGCTTAATCACATGTTTAAGCACGGAATTGAGGTCCTAACGCTTGTGACTATTTGCTAAGAAAAGAACTTATGGTTAAATGTGTTAAATTATGTGATTAATAGGCTGCCCGTAATTGTCCTTATAGTTCTAAATATGATTTCCGATGATTGCATGTTGCTAAGTGAGTTATTCTTGTACCCGGTCTCGTATAAATGTCGTTGCATGCTTGTATAATGTTAATACTTGATAAGTGAACCTCGAAATGAGTTATATGACTTGATTTATATGTGTTACTTGGCTGCCCGTTTAATGTTCATATGACTCTACGTGTTCTACAAAGTGAAACTTCATGTCAAGCATGCCTCGAACGTTTACTTGGCAATATGTGATCTTGAAATTGCTTGGAGGCAACCTACTTTGTTGTCCTCCTAATGTGAATCGTTAAATGGTTTAAATGTACATTGTATACAAAGTTGCAACCTTTCATTGTGGCATGGTAGCGTTTCACGAACGCCGGGTGGCATAGGACTTGCCGGTGCTCCCGTGACTACCATGGTCCAATTCCCTCTCTCGCTTGGCATTCCACCCTCGGAGAGTTGGGTCGTAGGATTTTGGGGTACATCCGGAGTACACCCATTTGGAGTGATAAGTGGATGATTGACGCCGGCCGTAACAACTGTTATCAGAAATGAACTTGAGAGCAAATCCTCACCGATTGATCTTGAGAGAAAAAGCTCACCGTATCCTTTTTACTATGTGTTTAAGTACTCTCGCTTGGTTCCTAGAGGACCTCAGGGAGGAAAGACGGGTAAATGTGTTCATTTATATATATATATATATATATATATGTGTTATATTATGAGCTTACTTATTCTGTTTGACATGTTTTCAAAGGAGTTTTCATAAAGTTTAACCGGAAAAGGATTTCAAAACGTTATTTCTCATTCCCCCTCGCTGAGTTCATAAGGACTCACCCTCTTTTTTTTTATCACAGGTGAAGCAGATTTGGAACGACTATATGCATTGCATGCTTTTCGTGAACATGGATGCTATTAAGGATGTTGTGTTTGTTTGCCAACTCTTTATTTCGTTGATGTAAATGACCCCGTTGTAATTTGGGTCTAATTTTGGATTGTACTATCTATAACCGGATGAACTTGTTATTTGGTTATTTCCTTTCATTATCTTGAATAGTAGTTATCGTAGGCGTTTAAACCACTAGGTGATTAATCTATTAAGTTAACCCTATCTAATTTCACTTAGGTGCTCACCCGTAAGCTAAAGGATAATAGGTACTTGCGCAATAGGAATTGACAAATAAACGGGACATAGTTATCATGCTAGGCTTGTTAATCAAACGAGACTTTCAAAATAGACTAGTAGGCATACCGGTTGATGACAAAATAGGAGTCCTTAATGGAATTGGATTAATGATTGAAATAATTGAGGCGTTTACAAATTAGGTCAAACTAATGGTCCTAAATACAGCCGTTATGCTGCCGGTTTTCCAGAAAAACATTTGGAGTTCTAGGCCATCATTAAGTGTTAAATCATAACAAACGGTTAAGTATGTGAATTGGCGTAAAGGAATTAGGTCATACCCTAGTCTAGCCTCTATAGGTCAGGTTGGGGCGTGACACTTTAGATGTTAATGAAGGTAGATTAACGACCTCGTGAGGTTTAATTGCTCGTAACTTAGTAAAAATACGAATTTAGCAACTTTTAGAAAGGGCTTTCAGGTGTAATACAAAGCCGGGTTGATTTGGGTATCACTTTTTGTATTCTTAGGCTATATAGGTGCTAGATATGCATTTCTAACTCACGGTTGAATTCCGGTTAGGGTACGTGTAGTACAAACTCACAAAGGGGCAATCGAGGCTTTTATGGTAATCGCGGGTAATTAGGTAGTTTCGAGGGTCCTAGGGGTGCCATAAGAAGTAACTAGAAGTATGGGATAGCTCGCCCGCAAAACTAGAACATTATCTTTCGTTTTGAAGACAAATGGCTTAAGTTACAAAGGGAAAAAAAGTAGAAAATTGACTGTTTAACAAATCTAATGCCTTGTAACTGTTTATAATGTGGTTAAAGGCACTTTTAAGTCGATTGTGAGCTTTTAGTAGAGTTTCGTGAGAAATATGCAATTTACCCCTTTGTATTCATTTAGTTGATCTTATGCTAATGCTTATTTTTTAACTTTTTTCGAGGGCAACCTACTTTGTTGCCCCTCATAAGTGATATTGCTTTACAATGTTGTTATATTGTCATTGGTTAAAGTGCATTGCATAGTGGTTGCACAACCATAGTATCAGGGGCAGATGTATTGGATATCGGTTGGGCGGCAGCGAGCTTGCCAGTGGATATTCAATCTCTGTGCTCTAATCCCTCACTCGCCTGGTCCGGAGATTGCTAGGGGTGTTGGGTCGTAGGATTCTCGGGGTACATCCGGAGTACACCCATTGGAGTGTTTGGGGTTTATGCCGGCACTTTGATCGAGGTTCGAGGATCGAGGTTCGTGGTTCGTGATTGAAGGTCAAGTGAATTCTGGAGCGATTCGCGCATCACGCATGCCCCCCACCGTTCCCCTATATGCACCCGTATGCACGGAACGGGACAAGCAAACTACCTTCCTGCCCACGCGGTGCTTGGATCGCCACGAGACTAGACCTCGTCCGTCGCATTACGACTTAGCGAGGACCATTGCATCATGTACTAGGCGATTTGTGCATCGTACAGGCCCGTCGGAACCAACCGGGGGACGGCTTCAAGGCCGCATGTGTGACACCCCGATCCCTCTCGAGACCGGGAGTTCTATCAATCAATCTAATCACAACCGAAACCAAACCCGGGCATAAATTTTCAGGGAAAACGGACGGAGTCTTCCCTGATTCTAGGCGAAATGTAAAACCTGCGACAGCATATAAGTGGACCAATACCATGTCCAAACATTCAACCACCTCAAGGCCATCCGAGCCTTGGTTCACAACATGCAAATCACAAGTAAATATACATTCATGCTTAGCAATTAAACTACACCAATCTATTGCATAAGCTAGACTATCATATTTTTCTATCTTTTTTTCCTTTGTCATTACAAACATACATTGAAGTTAAGCTACATTAACTAAATACATAATCTAACTTATCAAACCACCTCAACTACTTAGCTAGATTTAAATTACATTTCTTTTAACAATAAATACATACAACATATGAAAGCATATATCTTTACAACTTTGACACTCAAGCCACATAGGCACGCAAGACAACTCTTCAGGCACGAACTTTCACGAAATCACAAACTTTCCAGCTAACATGACATTTCCTAAAATGTGGTGGTGAGGAGTGAGTATACACAACACGTATACTCAGTGAAGGCGAGACAAATATCGAGTTGGAGAGAAAGAAAGTCGTGCAATGCAAATAGACACAGCTAAGCAATAAAGTCTATAAGAAAGCATTCAATACAAACGACAATATATTAAACATTCAAGAAAACATTAACACAACCATTCAAAGCTATACCACACTCTGAAGGCTATGGTTCACTCTTACGAGCAATATACCATTTCACAAGCGATACATCAATCTTGAGCTTGATGTTGACAACGATGACAATAAGCGCGTAACCACCTTATAACACCAGTTTGGAATACCCTGGGAGTAACCATCAATTCTACGACCCAAATCTCCCTGGGAGGCAACCAAAGCGAGAAAGGGAATAGGACACGGAGCTAGGGCAACCAACACTGGCAACCCGAGGCTACCCAAAGAGGTCCATCACACCGCGCTGACACTATGCAATGCAAGACTCGATACAAGGCGATAAACGAGCAATAGCACAACAATACAGATTAGAGGCGACAAACAAGATATCAAGCATTATCAATCAAATAAGCAACAAGAACAACACCAACAACATTATCAAGCAATAATAAGTATTCTATAGGCATTATAAGCATTCTATAGGCAATATAAGCATTCTATAAGCAATATAAGCATTCTATAAGCAGTATTCTATGAAAACACACAAAATCACAAAAATGACCCCAACTTTCAAAACACTACTACTTTCAAACGAGCCATGAGTTTTGGAAACCGACTTCACCAATCCTCCTAGGTCACCATAAGGCACGTCTAAAGACCCCGAAACCCTACTTATCCCTAGAATTCACGCAAAGCCCCGATTTTCCCATTTGCTCGTTTGAACTACAACTACCTCAACCGATTACCCAACCAATGTCACAACTGGACCAAAAGTGCTTCCATGACCTCCCGAGACAATGCCATCACGCAAAACGATAAAATGCCAAACTCGACCTAAATGACCCGGACTTTCACCAAGGCATTTTTCTCATTTTTTCCATTACACAACCTAAACAAATCATGCATTTAGGCATTCTAGCATACCTAGCACCTTTTCACATCAACGGACAGCATAACAGAGCAACTTCATCGTTTCAAGGGTTTACTATTCATAAACTACTATTCAACAACCAATTTAAATTGCAATCTCAACATTTAACTACAGAAAGTGTTTAAAAGCTATAAATACATGTTCTACAATTGTCAAGGAACATTCTAGAAGCATCAAAACGATTTAAACAACAATCTACGGATAAATCTCAAAAATCAAAAAGTTGACATACATAACATTTAAATGCGCAAATAACGTGCTTCCCTCACCTTAGGCACTCCTAGTCGCTAGGAAAACAATGCTGGTTGCCTTTGAAACCACCCCGCACGAGCTCACGCGAAGATTGAACGATTGGAATTTGAAATGGTTTTTTTTTTCTCTTCAAACTCTCGGCCTGCTCAAGGCTGTTTCAGCTTTTATTTTTTTTTCATTTTGCTTTGTTTTAGCTTAATTAAGGTGATAAGTTGGTCAAAGGGTCAAAGCACTTGGTCAAATAACTTAAAATTGGTCAATAGGCCTATTTTTATGCATTTTTAAGCTAAAAACAACTAATGAAATATTAATTCTAGCTAACAACAATTAAAATATAAAATTTAAGACACCAAACACTAGTTTTCACTATTTGTTGAGGACTAGGAACCGCTCTCTAACTATCGCTCTCGATATGCTATGCACTTTGCGTCAACCAAAAAGTAACAATTAAATCTCAAAGAATCTAAGAAATATATCATTTTTGGAAAGCATCATAGTTTAAAATTTACTCCGGCTCGGAGCTACTTTTCATTTAATTGAAAACCGAGCATTAAGTTGCAAGGAAAATAAAACCGATTAGCAATAATATGAAAAGTAGTTGATATTCCCTTAAAATAATTAACTCAAGTATTATTTCAATTACTTCTAAAAGAAATATGTAAATAAAGCTACAAATAAATGTTTAACTAAAAATAAACACAAATTCAATGCCAACATTTAAGATGTCACTTAGTTAAATGCAATTAAATGCCATTAAATGCATGCCGGGTTCGGGTTATCACAGCATGGTGCATGGATCGCCACGACATTGAAGCATTAGCAATTGTCTCATTGCAACGCTCGTGTCGTTGCTTAACGAAAGCCAATGCCACATGTGCTAGGCGATTCGCGCATCACGCTTGCCCCCCACTGTCCCCCCTATATGCACGGAACGGGACAAGCAAACTACCTTCCTGACCACGCGGTGGTTGGATCGCTATGACACTAGACCACGTCCGTTGCATTATGACTCAGCGACGACCATAGCGTCGTGTGGTAGGCGATTCGTGCATCGCACAGGCACGTCAGAACCCACCGGGGGACGGCTTCAAGGCCGCATGGTGCTTGGATCGCCACGACATTGAAGCATCAGCAATCGTCTCATTGCAACACTCGCGTTGTTGCTTAACGAAAGCCAATGCCGCGTATGCTAGGCGATTCGCGCATCACGCTTGCCTGCGCTGTCCCCCAAGAGCCACCCAAGCCCACGCGGTGCTTGGATCGCCACGACACTACACCATGGCCGCCCGCATCCACTTGGCAATGGCCATGGCTTCATGTGCTAGGCGATTTGCGCATCGCGCAGGCACAACAACATGTCGGGGGCCGGGAATGTCCCCCAACGAGTACCTAGCCGGCGGCACGGGGATGTCTAGTTTTGTGCTTGGGCAACCACTCGCCACCTCATTACTCATCCCAATGACGTCGACGGTGTTGCAGCACCAAGATGGATAATGAGGGGCTAGGGAAGCCACCACGTTCCTCATTAGCCATCCTGGGGCCGCGCCGAGGGACATGCAAGGGGACGCGGGGCGGGGGTGGCACGCCCCCAACGCACGGGTATGCAATGCAATACCTCGGCGTGATTTACTTGGTAGGCATTCCCGCCCACAATATAGCCCATGATATAGCCCACAATGTGCCACGAAGTGCCCACAATGTCCCCCCGCATGGACCTCGACTAGGGGGCTTGACACCACATACCCCCCTATAGTACATTTAGATGCAAAAACCCAAGTGACAGCAGTAGCGTACATTTTGCTAGAGATTCATAATGGGTGTTTTACACTATAAAAGGCCTCATATGGCATGATCTTCGTACCTAACTTGCTCCTTATTGATAGCATATGAAATCCAAATGCTTCAAGATTCTTTTTTTCGAAAAAATATTTGTTAATATTTAATAATTGCGAAAAATAGGGAAAAATAAAAACAATAGTAAAAAATTCAGAAAAATTTATATTAATTCATCCATTAATTTGTTAAATGATATTCAAAAATAGTTTTTTTAAAAAATTAATTTTTAATATTTAAAAATTGCGAAAAATAGGGAAAAATCAGAAAAAATACTAGAAAATTCAGGAAAATTAATATTAATTCATAAATTAATTTTTTTACATGATATTTTGCGTTAAATTTTTTTTTGGATGGATTGGGAACCTGATTAATCTATTTCACCTCACAAATGTGACGAACTGTTTGTCGGACAAGGCAAAGGTTAAGACTACTTCATAGATTCAGAAACCACTTGTAAAAGGATATCAATGTCCACATTCGTGTCATAATACATTTCGTATGCCCAATACCACTGAATGCTTAACATTGCCCGTTGTGCCCAATGTCCCCTAGTAGTGCCAAAGCCGTCCTCCGACATCCCCTATCGTCCCCCAAGCGTACCGCCATAGTACCCCAGTCGTGCCCCAACAGTGCCCCAGCCATGCCCCAACAGTGCCCGAATAGTGCCCCAACAGTGCCCCTTGAGTGCCCCGCGAGCGCCACTTACGCGCACCATCGTGCGGCACGAGTGTCCAATGAGCGCACCTGCGTACCGCATGCGGGCCACATGCACGCACCATTGTCTGGCATGCGTACATTCATCATGCGGCATGGGCGCCACATGTGCGCACCTTCGTGCGGCATGCGGGCCATATGCACGCACCATCGTGCGGTCCGGCATGCTCACATTTATCATGCGGCATGGGCGCCACATGTGCGCACCTTCGTGCGGCATGCGGGCCATATGCACGCACTATCGTGCGGCATGCGTGCACCATCGTGCAGCAAGGACGCCCCATACGGGCACCTTCGTGCAGCATGCGGGTCACATGCGCGCACCATCGTGTGGCATGGGTGCCCCATGCGCGTACCTTCGTGCGGCATGTAGGCCACATGCTGGCACCAACGTGCGGCATGTGCGCCCCATGCGCGCACCATCGTGCGGCATGTGCTCCCCATGCACGCACCATCGTGCGGCATGGTTGCCCTATGTGTGCACCTTCGTGCGGCATGCGGGCCCCATGTGTGTACCATCGTGCAGCATACGTGTACCACCGGGCGGCATGGGCGCCCCATGCGTACACCATCGTGCAGCATGGGCGCCCTATGTGCGCACTATCTTGCGGCATGGGCGCCCCATGCGTGCACCATCGTGCTGCATGGGCGCCCCATGCTCACCCCTTCATGCGGCATGTGGACGACATGCGCACACCATCGTGCGGCATGTGCGCCCCATGCGCGCATCTTCGTGCGGCATGGGCGCCCCTTTGTGCTGCATGCGTGCACCTTCGTGCGGCATGTGCACACCCACTATCGTGCGACATGGGCGCCCCATGCGCGCACCTTCGTACAGAATGCGCGCACCATCGTGCAACATGGGTGCCGCATGCGCGCAGCTTCATGTAGCATGTGGGCCTCATGCGTGCACCATCGTGCCGTATGCGCACCCCATGCGCGCACCTTCGTGCGACATGGGTACCCCACGTGGCCCAACTGCTTGCCCCATCGTGCACCATGCGCGACCCCACTGCTTGCCAAGCCGTGCCCCAACTGCGTGCCAGGCTATGGCTCATCCGAGGCCCCAAGTACATGCCCCATGTACGTGCCCCATCCGAGGCCCAATCATGCGCCGTCGTACAACACCGTGGGCAGTCGTGCCGCAACCGTTCACCAACGTGCCCAGCCGTGCCGAAGATAGGGGCAACATAACCTTAGTCACCGTTAACGCTAAGGGAAGAACGTTAGG